>JAVJIX010000001.1:24155000-24755000 GCA_036785185.1 Paratrypauchen microcephalus
AGAGGTTTGAACCTGCTACCTGCCAGTGTGTGGGTAAGTACTTAACTCAATACACAACTTAACCATATGATATATATATTTATAAAATGCAAGATTAGTGTAACATATCAACATCATTATTTTACATTTTGTTTATTGTAAAGCACAATATTAAACTATAATGACTAACTATAATGAAAAGTAGAAACTGGTCCAGTTCAAAATTGTGATACTAATAGGCCCCTCTGTTTCATACCAAAAAAATCACTGTAGGTGTTTTTATTTTCAGAAAATGTGATTTTTTTTTTTTACCTAACAAGTTTGAGTCTTTTTTTGTTGTTGTTAATATATAATCACAAGTAAATATGAAGAAGTGAGCAATGATAGGGGGTAGGTTAAAACATAAATTTATGGAGCACTCAAATGCAGGACACTGCATGATTACTCAAACATGCATAAATAAACTAAATTATGATGAGGTGACTCTGATTATAACATGGTCAAAAGTCATAAAAGTCCATTTTGCACTAGTATAACATATCTCCACACAAACAATGCTGTTGGTGGAGTGACCAGAAGAAGTGAAACTTTATTCAACTACAACACTGAAGGTTACCTTAGACTTTTGACCATAAAAGTTGACAGATCAACACCATCAAACTTTTCACCCCAGATGACAAATGCAAGCACACAGCCTGGAATGGTTCACTACAGTAACACAGACAGACAGACAAACAGACACTGCAGCAGCAAGCAGAAGCAGCAGTACCAGATCCATAAGTCCTCGGCGTGACCTCAGTGTGTCAGGGAGTCACGTGACAGACAAAGACTCGCTAATTAACAGAGAAAAGCGGAGAAGGCGCGCTGTAATGAGGCACCATGCTGGACCGGCCTCCAGTGAGCCACCCAGCCCATATGCAAGGCCAGCATCGCAGGAATTTACATACTGCAGGTCAATTGAACATATGCACACTCAAAACTGACTAATGACTTCCACTAGCACTCTGATTCGGATTGGCCGCCCGCTCGCACTATAGAACACTAATGAGCAGAACATTGGGGAGGTGTGTGACGGCAAACATTAATATATGTATCCAGACAGGGGTTCAATTTGAGACCTAATTTCTGGGGAAAAGGGTGCAAGTGCAACATTTCCACAGGAGCAACTTAAGCAGCGGTAGCTAATGTGGCACATATGGTTCTATTAAGATATAGAGAGAGGTTGGGTAATTCAAAAACAATTACAACTAAACTTATACATGCATTTGCTCATTGCAGTAGCTACAAATCACATTGGCCTCTTGTTTGTTGTTCTGAGTGCAATAAAACAGGATGAATGAGTGAGGAATATAACAAAAAAACTGGAAATGTAAATTTAAGGTTCAACGTTGTTTATGACATTTTTCAAACATTTAAATTTGCTTGGGTCATGATTTATTATGTGGTTTGTTGCTCAGTAAATTTGAATTAAAATTAAAATTAAAAATTAAAATTAATGTTGAATAAGTTACTTATAATTGCACTTTGTATTGTAACTATTGTAATCACAAGGACATGACTGATAATACTATTCATGAACTCCTCCATACAATTTTGTGCATTGTTATGCATTTACAGTGTAGTATAATACAGCAAAAGTGTCTACATACAGCAAAGCAAGGCCCATTAAAAATGGTTTTCTTGTTAGTTATCATAAATGTACTTTAATAGGGATTTACTCTATTCAAAATCATCATGGAATTTTACTGTAAACTGACAGTGTTAGTGGAATAAGTTCAATCTGAAAAGCTAAAGTATGAGATATTTGAAATGGTTTGAACAGTATCTGTGGTTGCAATTTGAAAATATGAAATAGCTACACATTTTCATTTTCAGCAGTGTAACATCATTTCTGTTGAGTAGTTTTGACAATTTATCATGGACTATAGAATAATTTTGCAAGCTCACTCAATGCACACAGAGACTACTGACTCACTTCACTCTCACAAAATAAAAATATAACTGCAACTTTGTAAACTCAAACTTATTTGTGGGGCCCTGGCTGTCCCTAATGCCTTGTAGATGCTCTCAAACTTAGTTCAGATGTGTTAAGCAGCAGTTGACAGACCAGCTGACCAGCAGGGGAAGTGCAATGTCCGGTAAAGTGTCCGTATCTATCTTTGTGCCGCACATTTACTCCCAGACAGCTGATGCCCGCAACCTGTTAGGCCACCCATACACTATTTAAGTGTCCCCACAGCACCCCACAGCTTGGACAGTGTGGGTGCTCGGCATGGGGTGCACCTCCATCTGTGTGGGTGCCATCGTGCGTGGCCATTCGTGTGTATGTAAGGACGGGAGAGAAAGGACTTATGTTTTTTTTTTGGTGGGGGGGTGACCAAGGAGTTGGAAGGTGTTAAAAGTAGGAGTGCTGTAGTGATGGGGGGTGGCTCTTATTTGGCTGGGTGTAAAAAAATGCCCCCAGGTCTCCTGATGGAAGAGACAGGTATTAGCTCTGAGACCTGGATAGTCCCAGCTTGCCATTAGTTTCCTCTCCAGCTGCACCAGGATCCGGACTATGAATCTGCCATGGCTGGTCATTCATCAGTTTCACAGTCCGCACCAGCACACACACACATTCCAATAACAACAGTGAAATAGTGAGTAAGAGACAGCCACTGCGAAGAGCTATAGACGGCAGCCCAAGTGTGAGAAAAATATCATGTCATACAGGGACTTTTACTGCCACGATAGCCACTACATACACTTTCTCCCAGTCAATGGTGAGTACAGTACGGCGCATGCATGAGCACAGAGATGCTAGCTTTGGGCTGCTTGTGTACATGTGCGCTCGCTGGGCCACAGAAAGGTGATGAGACGTGATATAAATTAAGTGCGGGGTTTGTGCGCGGCCGATTCGCACAGTTGAGCTGCAGCCCCAGTCCCACAGAGTGATGTGGAACTTCCTGTCAAACAGGAAGCCCTTAAATGTAGGTCTGAGAGTTATGGAATGGCCTGTGGAAACATATTTTGGGAGGTCACATCCAAAGGTCAACACGCCAAGACTTTCCATGTCAAGGTCCTGTCTCCCCAGACCTCTCAAGTGTTTTTAGTTCTGCTGCTTTGATTTAATTACAATGTTTTATGGTCACAAATCAACCCATGGACATTTGCCTGAGATTTTATGACAACTCAATTATTTTGTAACTTTTTCTTCATGTTCTTGGGAATCTCTGTGAAAGACAAAAAGAAAATGGAAGTGGGAAATGGAAATGGAAATGGAAATGGAGTGTGGTGCCCTGAGTGAGTGAAGGCCACAGCTCTGTCATGTAGTGTGTATGCTAACTCAAAAGGAAGGACAGGTCCTAGCGATGCGGTCGCTTGGGTTGATGTGACCAGGACATGGCCATGGCAGCAGTGAAAGCCCGCTTGAGCCATAGTGACACGTCGTCTCCATCCATCTTCAGTCTGAAACATTTTACGCTAACTGACAGAGCGTGGCGCTTGCTTACCCACCTCCCAAAGGAAATAGTCCAGACTGGTGTCTTCTTGACATGCACTAAAGAGTGAGCAGTCCAGAGGTCCAGAGGGGCATTGTGTATTCAGTCCAAGACGAAAGGTTAGATCCTCACAAAAGAAAGACCACTTCAGGATGTATTGTTGGGAGTGACAATGACTTTTTTCTGCAGCTGTGTTACTCAAGCAAATAAACAATTCAGTCAGCCCTTTTACATGTTTTTGTTGTGCTGATTTTGTGCAGCCACAGAGCCCAGGTGTAACAGCAAAAGTGTTTTATTCAATATCATCTTTAATCTGATCTACAAACTTTGAAACATAGTATAGCTATAGCTATAAAGATATGTTTTGTATGTATATCCACTATTAAAGAAACACAATAATGCATTTTTCACATCAAATGAAAATTAAATAAACAAAATGTTATTAACCTTTTTTAATATCAGTAATAATAAATGTTCAGATTTTTTTTAAGTGAAAGAATAAAAAATGTACCACTGTCATGATAAAGTATATAAAAAGCATCAAAAATATATGATATTCAAAAGTAATAGTATCCTTTGATGCCACTTACACACTATTAGACATCAATATATGACTACATGTAAATTGGCCAAATAAAAAAACATTACATTTAATACAAAAAATACCTAAACAAAATAACACCAAAACAATAATATTTTGGTGCGATTGTTAGGTGGACGCTGACACTGTGAATTTTGTGTTCATATCCTGTATCTCGGTCAGGTACCAAAGAAAAGGGGGGAGGCAGAAAAGGAGAATTGAGCAGTGGCTGTAGTAATAAATCACAGGATCGCTGGTGACATTCATACAATACGGATACAGTGTTAACTCAATGAGTCGGACAGCCCTAGCCTGTTCCTCCATCCTGACCTTGCCTCCCTGTCGTAATCAATCATGTTGGCACGGCACACACGCACCTTATTTATTATTACTGTGGACCCGCATGTACAGTAAACAATGAGTAGAATACATTGGAAAGAGTGGGAGAGAGAGAGGGGGGTGAAAGGGGGGTGCTATTATAAGAGAGAGGTAAAGGTCCTATGAAATAACCGGGGGGCATGTGTGTCCGGCTGGCTGCTTAAAACACTGAACAGAATGTAGAGAGCATGCAGCGTGGCCAAGCGTCACCATAACGCAACGCTATGACCAATGCTAACTGCTCAACGTGGCAAAGATGTATTTGTCACGAGTTAAAATTTACGAGTCTGGCTGTTGTCGTAAAAAAATAAAGTGATAAAATTATAATCAAAATGTTGCATGATTTAAAGTGCTCTTCAATTCAAAACACAGGCTATGGACTACAAATAGAAGTAGTAGTAGCATGTCAGTTTTATCCACTTAATTATTTTAAGTTGTTTCAAAGTGAATATTTGGATTAGGATGGGACTGAATTGGATTTTAGGTTAAATTTGAACCTATGTTGTAGATCCTGTGTCTGATTTTGTTATGTTCTTGTAACTTAAATGAATAAACCTAATTCATTCAAGATCATGAACCTAAAATTTAAGTGTTCATTTAACTTAAAATAGTCATACGGAAAGACGATTACATAATGCATTTATTTAAACTGAACCCTTTTCATTTTTTTCAGTGTTTTTTACTGGCCCTATGTCCGACTCCATTCTAACAGTTTTTGCAGCGCTGGACTCTTTTCATTTACGTCCCCCACCATCACATTAAGAAGCCGTCAGACAGATGTCATCGCAATCGCATGCCTTTTGACTGTTCTCCCTTTAGAGTTAATGTAATTTTACTTCTGTTATTCTCAGGTAGCAGGTGTATATCCAGAGTGACAAACCGTTTCCTTTGTAGGACTAATAGCTTCTAAAGTCAGTGTAAATTAACAATGACCTGACGCCATGCCTTCCCCGTAACACCAAGCATAACAATCCAGCAAAAGGCGGCCAGCCAGTCAGTGCGGTACAGTCCCATATGCAGCCCATGCAGGGGGCCTGTCTTGGCAAACGAACCCGGGCCCCTGAACTCGTCATGAAGGATGGCTGGCTACGAGGAGGGCCGAGGGGGAGGCACTTTAAAACACATACCATATGCAGTTAGGAAGAGCCTCATTTATCAGCTCCAAGAAAATTCCAGGGTTTTTACACCTCGGACCCCCCAGCACTTTCCCGCTCTCCCCCAGGGGGCAGCCACCTCCTAACTGTACAGCGCACATGACAAGTCTGACTCCAGACCCGGCTTTAAGTGCACACCACATCCCTGATTTGTCCCCATGTTGGAATAACAAGGAATTGATTCGGCAGTTAATGTACTGACAGTGGTGAGCGGTTGAGAAATATTCAGTAAAATGCATTCAATATACAGATAGTCACAGCTGTTCTTTAGTTCCTGGTTTTCTTTTATGAATAATACAAATATAAGTAAAAAAGGTAGATATAGTGAAGAGCATTATGTCCAACTTAATTATAGAGTTTATCTTTTACTTTCAGAGCTTTCAAATATGGTTAGAATTTCAATAATTTATGTTTAATATTTAATTTATTAGTTTAGTGTTACTATAAATGTCCATATTCCATATACATACCTTTGATAATCTTTTGTTCCTGATAGTCCCTCATGATTTCGTCACTTTTGCCACCATTATTCACAGTCAGGTAATCTAGGAGACAAAACAAAGAGATTGTAATGACGTTCTCTACAACAGTACAGTTTTGGGGCATAAAGAGTGGCATGGGCCCCGCTAGCCACAAGAGCCACCCATAAGGAGACACGCCATAGCCCTGAGAGCATATGAATGTCAAACAGCAGAATGGCATTTTGGAAAGAATGTGTGGTTGCATTTTATGTTCAGATAGGATAGGTTTGCGTGGAAACATTTGCAGTTGCCATAATGGACTACAGAAGTTTTTGAAAGTGGATCTAGGTCACCACATGGGTCCGGAATTTGATTTATTCTGGAACATTGTGAGACGGGGCCAAAATGCATGATCCAACCCCAAGAGGCTTAGTAACAAAATAATTAATTTCTTTTAATGTTGATTTTGATGGACCAAGTAACATTTTCTGTAACATAGTCACATTTTCTGAATAATGTTTATAATCTATACATTTGATTAACGTAACAGTAAACTTTTTTTCTCAAATATGTTTTGTTCACTGTAGAAGTTGATTGGGTCAGTGTAGTCAGTGTTAGGGGCTAATGTTAGGGTCAAAATCACAGATGGACGGTAGCAGCTCTCTGGGGGCTAGACTGGGACACTGTGTATGAAAGAAAACAGAATATCCAAAAACCAGATTATCTTCTTGAAAGGGTTCACACACTTTAAATAGTAAATTTCTGGCCCAAAGTCCAAGCAACTGCCAATTTTCTTGCATAATGGATACACCACTACTTAATGACATTATAGAATTGTATTTTTAACATGGAAGACTATTTATAATTGTCTAAATTTACAAGCACACCCAAAATCTGATCGCTATCTAAATAATCAGATAATTGACATGTACATAGTTACATCAGATGTGAGTAATCTGATTTGCTTCTGATAGTCCACATCTGAAAACTTATTTTAAAAATCATTGTCTTCAAAATAGAACAGTTATTCTAAAAATCCACAAGTTAACTGATTCATGTCGCCAGGTATTTTCGATGATCAGATTTCTTTTTGGCATTTAAACTCCAAAACACCAAAAATCTGGTCTAATTTAATCTAGTCGGGTTATCACTGGCCATCTAAATGTACCCAAACAGTGGCCAGTAGTTAATCAGGAACCAACCCTATAACATTTTGACACTTTGACAACAGATTCTAACAGATTCTCAGTTGCTCTTCAGTTTTAATATCCCTTTAGAATGACTATGACCTCACATGAACACAACCATAAAACACTTACACCAAAAATCGAGTCTAATCTAATTGGCTTATCTGAATTTTAATGGCCATGTAAACGCACCCAGTGTCCAGTAGTTAATCATAAACCAACCCTATAACAATTTGACATTTTCCCAGCAGATTCAACATAGTTTCTTGGTTGCTCATCTCAGTTTTAATGACTTCGCATGAACTACAAAATAAAGCTAGAACTTCCCCTCCAAAGCTGACGTCTTTTTAGAGACTTAGTTAGCTCTCTTCAGCCTTCTTGTAAAGTCCATCACGCGCGCAGGCTGTCTCTTTTGCCCTTGTCCTCTCCTTCCTGTCCAAACTCCTCTTCACAGTTGGACATCATCTGGCCCGTGAATGGCACATTGTTATAGGGCTTTCCCTCGGTGGCCGCGCGAGCAGATGCCACGAGCTAACGCTACAGCGCTCCCTGCACCAAGGTTGGTAAGCACTCACGCATTCAGGCACCAGGCATGCCGTAAATTACATCCCGCCAGCACTCAAACGCCAAGGAGTCTTAGCCATAGCATCCTGCACTGCAAAAAAAAAAAGATAGAAAAAATGAATGTAAGTTAAAAGGACTTGAAATGATTGTTGAGTGTGACTTGGATTGATTTGTTTTTCAGACATGAAGATGAGTCTTGCATTCTTGATATAAAACTAAAGTGATGATAATGTTTTGTTTATTGCTGTAGTTTCAAAATTCATATCTTAAATCTATAATAATAAGTCAATATTCATTTTGACTTATATATGTGTCACCATGCGCCACTATATTGAATTAACAAAATATATGTTCATTCTAAGTCCTTTGCTGTATAGAAAAGTATTCCAAGCATACAATTTCAACATCTGTGAACTAATTAGGATTTTGTAGAAAACTGGATGTGATAAGAATCAACTTGGCTTATGTCCATCTTGTCCCGGCGGACTGTCAAGAGGAGGCTCCCGCGAATCATGAATGACAGCTGGAGTTAAGTCAGTAAAGTCAAATAAAAATAAAACAGCACACAATATATCTAGGGAAGATAAGTAACAAGAAAAAGGATTTACAAAAAAGAAGCCTTAATCAGATTCAATGAGGATGTGATGGTGAGGTATTGTCACGTTATTAACTAAGCACAATCTTTAAAAGAGGCAGTAGGCAATGTAAAATTTGGGTAAAAGGTAAAAAAAAAAAAAAACACACATTGTAAAAGTAGCTCTTAGTGTCAAAATCAGACTGCAGTGTGCTGTCTGCATTTAATTAGAAAACTTTATTTTTTTTCCCCCACAAACCAGAAGTGTACTGGTACCATGCTTGTTGTTAGCATTACGTTTTGTCATCTGAAAGTTACGAAAAGCACTTGTAACATTGTTGTGAAAAACTAGGATGCTGGGGATGCAATAATAAAGTGAGGAATAATTCTCTACCACTGCAAATCATTAAAACACACCAGCTCTGTTTTACTTTGATAGTAAAAATCAGGTAGAGCGTGAATGCTTTTTTTTTTTACCTGATGCAGCCTTGATATGGAGCTAAAGACCGTCATCTATGTAGTTCCTTTTTACCACTAAAAAACAATGCCATCAGGCTATGGAGCTTACAGTCTAATGCACAATGCTAATAATGTGTGACTTTAGATACTACAATATTACTATATATTAAAGATATTAATATTAAGGAATTCACTCAATACTCAATACCGATTATGATACCACAATGAAGATTTTCAAAAGTAACACAATCTAATTTTCCACACAAAATAATACTATTCTTATGTTCCCATGAGATCTTATACTAGTTCTAATAAAGCTCAAAATGGCACTAAAACTGTTCAGGAAAGCTAATGTGATTTTATTTTTTTGCAGTATCTAGTTTCAATATTAGTTTTAGTAATAATTAATATCTGAATTGCAATACCCCTAGAATTCAACTCATTTCCACTTTATCTTTTTTACAGTGCAGTTTTTGTCCAGAGCAGAGCAGAGAGGAGCAAGGGGTCCCATGCAGGCAGCGGGGGAAGTGTCCCAGTGTGGAGATCAGGTCTGGACAGCTGGGCTTTGAACTTCTTACCCCGCTGCTCCTGGGGTCAACAGCTCGGTGGACGCGGAGGTCAGGGCACACTAAGAGGCCGCCCTAAACTGAAGCTCCGGCACTTGTTTAGACGGGGTCCCAGTGGCATGATTACTTCACCGAGCTGGAGGTGATGCTATCAGAGAGATCAGGTGAAGCATGCGGTAAGAATAACATAGTACGCTTTACAGTCTACAGCCTGCTCCTAAATACTTGTGATAGGTTACATGCTCACTTTTCCACACAACGGTCAGTAATAATAGAAATTGAGAGGTGACTGCATTTGTTTTGCATGGTAGTAGTGGGGAGAAAAAAGTATGGGATGAAAATATATACTGACAGGTAACTGAAAAGTAATAACTTGTGTATTAAAACTGTAGGATTTTTTTTTTTTTTTTTTGCAAATAGAGTTACTCAGGTCTCCACTGATTTCAGTCTGATATCCAGGGAGCAGCGGATTAGCCAATCAGAAAACAAGGGGTACTACCTATGCAGAACAGACTCCCTCTGCAACAACACAGGACACAAAAGGGGAAAAGGCAAAAAAGTGCAAAGTCCAGTGAAGTTCAAATTTTTAAGTGTATCAAATAAGAGAAAGAGATACTTTATTAATTCAAGATGAAAAAAATGCACTAGTTCTAGCATTAGTTCATATTTGAAATGTATGAATATATGAAACTTAGTATATTTCTATTTTACTCCATGACATTTCTCAAAATTGACATAACTGTATACTTTATATTCACAAGAATGAATAATAGAGGTACTTGTTATTGATTCGTTCCATCTGTCCAGTATTTATCTCTCAACCTTTCTTTCGTTGAATTACATGATACAATTGAAATAGAATCACTAAGCAACATGGGGCACTAAAATATCTTGCAAGCTATTTTTACTCAATTTAAATGATTTACTGCAAGTCCAAGTTTGCAGCATTTGTTCCCATATAAGGTAATACATCTGGAAAAGTAACAGCAGCCTCACAACGACTCACTATTTCATAAAGTAGGTTGACTAATACAGATTTAATACACTACAGTAGGAAAGTAATTGCATAGGCCTACATTTATATAAGCACATTGTAGCAGTAGTTTGTGTACTTGTGGTAGTTAGTTTTGAACAAGAAAAAAGAAAACACTTAGCTATGGAAAATAAAAAACCCTGTTCAGGAAGATAATACTGCATATATACAGCATATATAAATACAGCATACTGTATATAAAAATCATTTTGACCTAAATTGAGAACCAGATAGGATTAATACTATAAATAGCTGCTCAACAAGTTGCCCAAATCACACTTAATCTTATAAAAAGTGTGGTTTCCTTGTTCTCTGTTCTCTATTCAAGTTCCATTTCTCATACAGATTTCCACTCATTCACTTAAAGCCACTTTCAATATGCCATTTAACTTGTATTAGCTGACAACTCCTTCCCTTTTAAAACAATCTGCAGCCAACCTTTGAGTAAACCACCTCTTAAAACACCGACTATGACTGTTTTATAAATGCAACACAGTTTTCCCTCCAAATCCCTCTAATACCCTTTTTAGTACAAACCCATTCTACTCAAATGAACAGTTATAACCAAATTGTCAGTGTAAGAGACAAAACTCCAAACCAAATCAGTGAGCTAAGCCACAGCAAGTATCACTATAGATCTAAGGCAAGGCACAATAAAGCCTGATTTGTTATGGTCTTGGGAAATACATGGCTCAAAATCCAATCAAACACATCACCATAGTCTATTTGAGGAAGAATCATCCTCTGCTACAGACAATATTTACTCTCTCAAATCCCATGTCTAGTCCGGGGATGCACAGTGGCTCGCTAAGATATATGGGTTACTTTATTCATAGCACTTCAATTACAAAATCATGTATTGGGGGGAGAATAAATTAATAATAAAAACCCCTATCTGAACTTCTAATATTTTGCTTGGCGAAGGGAAACGAATTACCCTTTTCAGAACTGATGATGTATTACTAGCGTTTGATCCTTAGAGGTTTGGCCATGCTCACATTCATTACTTTCAAGTGCTGAGGTGTATCTGCAATTAGAAGCACCTTGCAGTGGATTTCTGACACTCCCGCAGACTTGAAACACCAGATCATAGAATCATCACAGCATTATACTGCAGGAGAGGGGACGCACTCTCCTTCTCTCCTTGTGTGCTGGAGGAGGGGGCACGGGCTTAATTTAACCATGTGCCCGTAAGTGAGAAGAGCTGGTAAGCAAATGAGGACCTTTCATTAAATCAAAGGTGATTTTTGTTCTGCTAATGGGCGCCCCAAAATCTAGTGCAGCGGCGAAGCATGTGATCATTCTCAGTGGAGCCTCTATACGGCTACAGACCGGTCAGGGCTATTCTTATTACAGTATGCATAATGTAATGAGCGAGCCTGTTTCATTTAATCACACTGAGTGGACTGTGTTAGTGTTTCTTTGAAATGACAAACCCATACAAGCAGAGGCCCAATAAGAAAGGGAATAAATAATACAATCACTCAGTCGCCTTGTATGCCTAATGCACTTGCTGTTTCTCAAATGGAGCCCGTTTACACGGTATGCTGCATTCACTACTGAGTTGTCTTGTTTTCCCCACTGTAGAGCTTAATTCTCTATGAATGCCCAACTCTCAAATGTCTTTACAATTACAGCCCTTAAGAAGCAGTATCTTCTTTAGCTGTCCAGCCATTGGTGGTGACAGGGCCAGAATGGTCACCACGGCGATCCACCTCAGAGAGGCGAAGGAAGTTTGGCCAAAAAACACGCTGAGCCATTATGTTAAAGTAAACGACAGCACTTCCTAATGTCATTTGGCAGTGCTAGCGCTCAGCAATTAGGGCCTCTCTTAATGCGACGCTGGGAGCATTTCTCCTCAAGGTTAGCGCCTCATTTCCCCACGATGGGTCTGCCGGGCCGCACCAGATGCATTGTGGGAGCTGGGGGGCGAGAGTTAGGACAGGTGTCCGCCACCTTGGATATCTCCCCTCGCAGCTGGCACCAGCTGGCACCCCCAGTGCCCCATCCGGACGGTCTGCTCTCCCTTCTCCAGTAAGGGAGGGGGCCGTGCGGAGGGAGGGGGGCATGTCAAGGGCAGACCTGCTACAAGCTCACTCACAGGGCACCCATGCCATGACATGACCTGGCCACTAGGGGACCTGCCAGCAGTGAGGGGTAGGAGTAATGTGGTGCGGCTGGCTCCAGCGTCCCTAATGGAGCGGCAATGATGAGCCCAGCAGTGCCAGAGGGTCAGAGGCAGCCCTCTCCCACCAGAGAGCCCTGTGTCATGTCTGAAGGTGGTCTCCACGGAAACGCGCCAGCCGTTTGGCCCAAAGGTAAATGGGGAAAGAATTTTAAAATTACACTAGTCAGTATTATCTATTTCAATATGCTTTTAACCACTATTGCACCTGTGTAAGTAGCATCTCCATTAATATTCTACATCACTCTCTGTAGCCCATTTGGTGGTTAATAATACTTTTTATGCCCCATATAATTTGATTAATATAGTTAACTATACATGCATAAAATTAGTTAGTACAATTAGCCCACTGATTACACTTACAAATACTAAAACATTAATTACATGTGCAATATAATGATTTAACAACACTACACAAATGGCTGTCTCAAAAGCACAATGACATTTTTTGTTCATTCCAGAGACACTAAAGCTGTAATCAGATACCATGTATAATCACCACAACATGGATGAACTGTTAGTACTAACCATTACCAGTGAGACTACACACAAATAAACATTAAACTGGACATCATCAGCTCAATAAAGCCGATACGGTATTCATTTCAGAGTGTCACAAAAGTGCACAGTGCGCTCTGAAACAACCTTCGGTACAATTAAACATTCTGTATGATTTTAATGTTGCTATTTCCTATTTATTTTCTCTATTTGTTTTTGCTGGCGGGCTGAGCTCTTTCTGGGTGAAGGCCAATTGTTATGAATGCAAACTAACGGACTTGTCTGCAGTCTGGAGAAATCGCTTCACATTATAACCACATTATGTTCCCAGGCAATACAGCGTGTTTCTCCACTCACGATGCTAGTTAATTCACTTAATATGTCTTTAATGGGGAACGTCTTTGCTTTGTGTAAAATGGCTTTCTGCGCTGACCATTATCTGAAATCAAGCCTAATGATGGCTCCCGGTTTATGATAACGACCATTATCAGGGAGACCACCATCACGTCTGCCAAATGATCAAGTGATCACGCACGTCTTTGCTCAAATTCTTTAGTCATGTAAATTTAGATGCTAGCTGGGGTAGCCCTGTATACAATTAAATGTTGTAAACCCTTGGAATGAACTAAGCAAGCTTTAGAAGTCGAATAAAGCGTAGCATCTTTGCCCTCATCAGACCTTAATAGACTCAAAACACGAGAAACCCCTTCAGTCTCCTTGTCTTTATATCGGTAACTCAAAGGCAATAATAATAATAATTTGTGATAGCACACTCTTTGTCTGCTAAGATCCTTTGAAGTGCAGACTGTTGATTACTGTAAATGAGAGCTGTTTCAGGGTGGATTGTGGGTAATTATATGCAGTGCACCCTAGGGAGCAGTGCTAGGGCCCATGGGAGAGGCGTTCCACAGGAGAGTGAAGCGCAGACAGAGCAACACATGCTGGGCCACCGATTCCCAGCGTGGTACAAGTCAACAGGCCTGCCTTTTTATTCCTAATGTCTGTGATTTACATGAAAGAACCACTGTCACCCAACCGCATCGCCACCACCGCCTCGTATACCGCGCTTTGATTGACAGCTTTTCAGATTTTTACAAGCCCCGCCCTCTCCTCCTCTTTCTCAGATGCTAAACCGCATACACACACACACACACACACACACACATACACACACACAGAGAATGCTCCCACAACAACTTGATGATGATTGCAGCTTTAAAATGTAGCGGCATATTGCATAGAGAGGTAGCTGCAATGAGGAAGGCAATTACAGTCATTTAAAAAGGATATTACATGATATTTTTATTATCTGTCTACACTAGTGGCTGCATACCTGAGTATTCTGCTGGTGTTTTAAAGGTAGTGGTGGACATATTCACTGCAGTATTAATATGCAATATGTAAAATGCACTCAGTGATGAGTGATTTCACATTTAGGTCGATCATAGTTTTCCCCCTTTTCATTAATTTTGTATACATGTAGTTCTAATTGCAAAAAGGTACTTTAATATATTTTGGAGATGAGGAGCTTTGTTAAAACAAAATCAGCAAAGTTAAGATTAAGGCTTAGCAAAATAAACATAGCCTTATACAGCACTATATTTTGCAGCAAATAGAAAAGCTTTAATATTTTTCACCATAGCTGTAGATGGCCAGCTGCAATATAAGCAAATAATCTTAATAGGGAAAAAAATTATGGATTAACTGTTATAAAGTTTGTATTGCTAATAGATCCATGCACATTATCTATTAAAGGAATGTTTTGGACAAGATTCTGCAGTACTTGGTCTACTATTTGTGTTATTTTTATGACGTTTAAGCTTAGGATTTTTTGACACTAACAAAAAGGCATGATTTTGACACCTCGATGATATAAGAGAGAATATATATATATATATATATATATATATATATATATATATATATATATATATATATATAAGAAAAAAAAAAGTTCAGTTTTCCTCAATAGTGTAAATACTAGTTTTAGAATTGGTTCATATTTGGCTATCACTTTTGACAACCCTCAAGGTTTTTGTGTGTGCTTTTATTAAATGTGTACTAAAAGTACTATCTCATTTTTAGAGTTTAAGTAGATCTGCAATTGTATTTGAAGGCTCACTGCAATCGTACTGCAATTGTAATTTTGTGTAGTTAATAGATTCCTAGTAGTGGTGAAACAAATGTGTACTTTTGCACATTAAACAAAATGACTTTAATAATTGATTACATTTTCCCCAGCTCTGAAATTCTTTTGAAATCATTTAAAAACACAAGTTTAGCATTACGACTACACTTCTTATGTTCGCTAATTGCCTTTATCTATAGCATATATACATTGGACATCAAATTTAAATTAGGATGCAGCGTTAGGCAAAGTTTTCCAATCACGCTGGGAGCCGCGCAATCTCTTTCTCCTCACTTGAGCTCATTTCTCCACTAATGACTTTGCCCTCTGATGCAAGCCAAGGGATCATCAAAGGTCCTTGAAACAAAAAGGGAAATATCGCAATTACTGGGACTTTCATGGCTTGAGACGCAGATTAAAAACCCCAGCTCTTGTGTTCTGAGACTCCAACCTGGTATTCAATGTATATTCAAGTGCCACTGTGCATCACCGCCATGTCCCTCCTCTTCCATTCATCACCCCTACTCGGAGCATGATAATAGAATCAAATGTATTATGTATTACTAATCACATGATAAAAGGCCTTTGAGCGCTGGCTAATGCATGTAGATTCCAAAATGCTGCATGTACAAGAAAAGTCATTGCCTTTTAACTGTTGGCCTGAGGGAGCCAGATTGTCCCCTAGCCTCCATAACCATTGACACAAAAAGGTCCCCAAACAATTTCAAATTACTGCTTTATTTCTCTCTCTTATATAATCCACCCACATTATTAAATCTCGCACCTTCTGGGAGCCGGCTGATACAATAATGTTACTGTGCTAAGATGTTTACATTCGAGACCCCATGCTTTCCTTGTTATAAACATGTATGCCCCCAGGACTTGTACAATGCATACTACTTGGCCCTAAATGAGGGGCTGGGTCATTTTGGTTTTTAACAGGGGTCAATATTAACCTCAAGCAAGAAAAAAAAAAAAAAAAGAACCCACCAAGGCCAGTTGTTGCAGCCTGACTGAGCAGAAAATAGTGCCTTGCTGATACCCTACTATTATACATTAAACATGCTGGTAAATATTCACAAGTCAGACCATTCAAATGGAAAATATGGTTTGGGTCAAAAGGTCTATGAAAATGTTGTCTTGGGAGGAGGGTCCCAGAAGAATAGGGAGGCAATGATGATAACCGTGGGGGAAAAAGCCATAGGGGACTAGGGAGAACATTAAGAGTTGTTTTACATGTTTGACTGCGGGGCCGCCATGATACTAGCCTGATAAATGATGAGCACTTATCAGACCCGGGCGCAGCTAGAGTTATGTACCATGGCTAATAGAATGTAAAAGTGCCATCAATTACACACGCAGCAGGCTAAATTAACCAATAAAGTTCACCTAATAATTCTACTTAAGCATTTTATTAGTTAGCATATGCTGGTTAAATAATTGTACACTTCACTCAGTGTATGGGAGATTTTGTTCAAGTCTATGAATAGCCAAGCACAAAAGGTATGGAATAATAGGTGTGCGTCAGTTTTATTAGCGGCCCGTCTCGCTGACAGGATCACATGGCTCGAAAATTATTTCATCATGTTCGGAGTCCAACTGTGGGACTCCGGTGTTATCTGCTATTTTTGTCTCTCTCGGCCGTATATTTCCGAGGCCAGGAACAATGTAGTCTGACAGACATATTCTTTATGAGGGGCTCGTGGTCTCTCTAATTTGACACAGTTGTCAGAGATAAAGCTCCTTAGAGAGTGTGGCCATGCTCTGGGTAAGAATGGGGATTAAATTAACACCCCCACCTTCACATCCTCTGACCCCAATACCAGAGAATAAAACATACATGCGACTCACTTGAGCAGTACCCCGCATCTTTCCAACTTCAGCTTTGCTCTGTTTGTACACAGGCAACCACAGCTCACAAGGGCCTCAAGTCAGGTTAACATAAATACATGCTTACCTAAAATAATGCTGTTAAAATTTACTATCAATCTGTACTCTGAATATGAGCAGTGAGAGGGGAAAATCACTGCCTCTTATAAGGTGTGACAATACACTGGCTCTCCTTGGTAGTTTGATATCAAATGACCCGAGCACGTAAAATCAAATCAACATTGGAATGGATCATATCAAATTCTAATGAAAACATAATGTGCTCTTAAAATGTGTGCTGGCCCGGCAGCCAGTCATCCAGAGAGTCTCCCCCAGATGACGTGATGAATAGGGAACACCGATGGAATATGCATCAAAGTCGGCCTCATGATTTATGTAATAGCAGTCACTTGGACACTGATTAGCTGCTCTGTCAAGCGTGTAATACGAGAGGCACAACCCCTGGTTTATCAGTCATTTATCTGAAGTGCGTCCTGATATTATCACTGGATCCTAATGTCATCATTATGCCGCACAGCATGTGCGGGCCAGTGTGTCATGGTGCCTGCGACACTGCCTGTCAGGAGTTCAAGCCTCTTCATTTGCAAAGTGCTCAGACATTCATAGCAGCATGTCAACAGTAAAATAGAGGAGCGCGCTCATATTGGAGATGGTGGGACAGAGGCGCATAGGCCCACTTCACAAGTGGCCACTTGAGACAACACACATTTTGTCACATCTTTGTACTAGGGCTTTGGCTTAGTGATGATCAGACTAATTCTGCTGAGAGGAGAGGAACAACAAAATGTCAAAGTAAAAAGCACAACTTTATCAGGATGCTTTTTCATGCCAACTTGATGCTCTGATGAAGAGAAATCCACATAACATGCAAAAGTGCAAACAATCCAGTGTCCAGTGTTCATCCAGTGTGGGGCCCACAGAGCAGTGTGATTAGAATGCAGAGAGCAGAGAGCCTGGTTAGTCTGTCAGGACTTTCCTGTTCTCCAAGAGAATATCTGAAATCATAAATGACTTCAACTCCTCCCACGCCAACACTACTACAGTGCACACAGGAAGAGACAGCTCTGTACGATCTGTGACAATCTAACATGAGGCGGATGGACACAGCTAATAAACAGTTTGTGACATATGACATAAAGGCTGGACTTGTTATTCTCACACACATCTGGTGCAGAACTGAAAGGAAACAGTGCAACATATAAGTCTATCATCACTTTTCACAAACAAAAATAGTGAGGGAAACTGCACAGGAAAAAGAGCTCTTTGAGTCTTAAACAAAAGACAGCAGCCTGGCTGCCAGCTCAGACAGGGCACCACACCTTGGCAATGGTGGCGTGCACAATCAAAGGAACAGTCGTCATCAGAGGGCTGTTTTTAAAGGATATCTGTAAAAGATTCAAAATATGTGTCATTATGAAAAACAATCGCTGCACCGGGTTATTGTGTCCATTTTAAAACATCTCTGTCAGTACAGTAGAGCAAATATATATTTCCTCTTTTGATACTTTTTGAATAAAAAAATATATATAAAAAAATAAAGTTTCAAAATCTCACAACATACTAAAAATGAATAGTAAAATGAAATATGTGCCATGTGGGATTTAAATTTGGATAATCAGATATAACTGAAAAAATGTAACTGTAATTATTTGGGATTTTTTTTTCATAAGCTCAAACTGGAACAAATACAAGAATTGGGTCTGGGTAGTGCCACATAGGATAATTGTTTGGCTTCTGATAGAGCAGCATTAAAATCATTTGAAACAGTATGGCTCAGAAGATCCAGCAGAGGGGGCTGCTTACTACAATCATATGCTGATTAATTGAGCCTGATTCTCCCCATGCTGCGAACATAAGTTGTCCCACACTGTAGGCTACATGTTGGTATGTGGGGAAAGGTTACAAGGCATTAACCAAGTCACCTTTTAACACAGGTAACCCTCCCATCATTTTGATTAATATTAAGAAAACACAGATTTTCTGATTATCCCTCATCAGCCTATATCAAACTAGGTTATGTTCATTTTTATTAATTGTGCATGTTGCTCTCTAATTAGCTAATGAGAGACAAAAAGCAGGTTTAGAGCAGAAAAATGCAAATGACTCTTAGAAAATAGCACAAAAAAGTAAATGGCAAGGCTGAGAATCATTCTTCATTGAAATGTCAAAGATAAATGGCTCAAATGTCACATCAATTAAAACGGGGGACAGTTAGTAGTTCATTAAAGAGAGAGCCATATTGCACCGTCGGGTACCGTTGCCAACCCTTACTATCTGGGGCAGACTGGCAGCGGGTCCAGATGGCACGGAAATCCTCACAGATTTCAAAATGGTCTCTGCAGGGGTGGCGTTTCTCCCCACTCCCACCCTCACCGCTGAGGCCCACGCCGGCCTACACGCTCCAAACGGAGGCATGCAGAGAACTGAGGGCTGCTCCCAAATAAAACCACAACACAGAGGAAAGGACAGCAGAGCATTTGAAACAAAGCAACACAAATGTTACACAAATGTTATTACTACAATTATTTACTTCAACTGCAATTCTGATCTGTTCACAAACACAGAAAATATCCACTAATCAATCCCTTTTGTAACTCTGAAACACAAGAGGATAATTATACTATTTGAAGAGACTATGTTATTTGACAGCTTCCTATAGCCTCAACTACAACCTACTATACTTAGGCCTAAGATAGCACTATATTCTCAAGATATCGTCAATGTTATTTTGTGAATGAATAATAAATCACTTTTCAGCATTATATAAACTATAGGGGAAATAATTTTAAGTTTAAAGTAATACATTAAGATTAGCCTATTTTATAACTACACTTTTAAATACTTACGTCTATAGTCTGATAGTACCTTGTGATACAGACCACTTCAAGGACCACAAATCCCAATATGAGACCTATTAGAAATGCCATCTGTGTGTGTCCCCGGTGTGGGCGGAGCGAAGACGCTGCACTGACCAATGGCAAAGCTGGAGAGGACTTTGGACATCAGTCATTGGCTGCTTCGGCCATGCTTTCTGAAAAACAGGAAGAAGATTTGCTAATCGTGTGTGGATGTCAGAAACGAGCCTGCACTGAAGCATTACATTAGCTGTAGGTAACTCGTACAGTGTTTTATGTAATGTTAGAAAAGCATTTACAAACTTAGAAACCGATTATTACGGGTATCAACACATTAAAATAGCAAACTTGAGATGTAGCGACACGAAGCCCTCACACAGGTGCTACACTGTTTTCATAAAATGTTTGGTACATGGTAAAAGGTACATAGGCTACGTTATACAGTAAGTGTTCAGCAACTAATAACTGCGCTGTTCACTATAATTAACTTTGGGTGCCGTTTTTAATTTTCCATAGCCAAAGATAAATTAGCATGGAAGCGTTAGCGGAGCGGACACATGTTGCATTTTCACACCTGCGCTTTCTAGTTAATTAAGCACGCAGGTTTGACCGGTAACCGCTCTAATGAGAAATAGTCCGATGATTGACGAGGGTGAGGAAGATGCCAGTGACTTTTAACAACACAAGCTGGCTGTTGTTTGCTGTCCCTTACCGTGAAGAGTTCGGTAAACATCCAAATATTCATGCAGGACCTGTGAGCAGTCACTTATGAACGGCTGTTTGCTAGTGCCCACACTGAAGTTTCATGGATGACTAGTTTTGTTTTTTCTTCCTGTACCGCTAAAAAGCAGAATATTTTTGACACGTTTTCCATAATGGCTATTCAAACGTCACAACTTTGCAACATATGTACATTAAGGCTGCAGCTAATGATAATTCAAGTAGTATTTTGCCATTAGTCGACTAGTAAAACGATTATTTCTATTGTATATTGAGAGTTGAATACAATTTTACAAAATAAAGGTTGAAATGTGGTGAACGAAGTCGTGTAGGTTATTCTGACGGATCGTTGCAGCACTAATGTGCATTTTTTTGTATGAAGACCTCAAATGTGCTCTATAATTCAGTAGTCCATATTGTCTATTTTGATGTTTAAATTCTGTAATTTACACCTTTTAATCAATAAATTGGTTAAAGAGTAATTAAAGAAAAAAAAAAAAACATTTACAGTAAATTAACAATTGTAACTAAAAGATTCTGATCCTGAATTGTGTGACAGATAGCCATGTTCATTTTTCTTCTTCACCCTCAAATGCATCCTTGGATTAACTACAAGTAAACAATTGACAATATTTCTGTAAATGTGTTTATATGTGTACTTAAATTTCTAACCTATTCTCTGTAACACAGTGAAAAGTCTCCGTAGACCACACTTTTAAATGAAAGCAGTACAATGTAAATAAAAGGTGTTAAAAACTAATTTTCACTGGCCCCATTTTCAGTCTCTATGGTGTTTCTCCTGCTTGCTGCTCTAAACTGCATGTAGCAATCACTGACAAATAATGTAAAACAGCAATCCTGAAATATCTCACAAATTACAAAAAAATATTGCATTTTAATTCAACGCAACCTCACTCATCTTTTCTTCTATTTGCAGGTCTGTGACTACACCTTTGCTAAACGGCAGACAGTGCTTATCCAAAGTGCACTGTAGCATTGTTTGGCTCGGAAATTTCTCGCCTTTATTGTCAGTTGAGGCAAACCCCTGATGAATACAGTGAGAGCTGCAAAAGTAGGAACAAGAAAGTTGAGGCATGTTGACGCATTTGTGATCGCGTACCATGACAGATGTGCTGCTGGTGTGTGAAGGGGAGAGCTAAAGCACAGTAAATGCATGACTACTTTTAACACATAACCTTTGTTTTTTTTCTTTCTCTTTCAAAGAAATACTATACACTGTGTAATCTTTATACAAACAGACTAAATTTAGACAGCTGCTATTGCAATTTATTACAATTATCTGCTGTTTAGTCTTCCAATTAAGCAGGTTTTGGTCTGTGAAATTTTATGAAAATAATGGAAAGTTATTCATTAGTTTACAAAGGTATCCTGGCATTCTTATTGCACGTCTTGTAACACTATACATGTGTCTTATTTATTTCATGACGTATTTTTGAAATGAGGAACGTTTCATAGGATTTTATGTTATTCATATCTTTATATAATAGCTGCTTTATAGACATACATCAAAGTGTGTATATTGATTTAAGTTATTGTTGACAACTACTACCACAAACCTTTTTATGTTCAATAGCAGTGAAAGATATGCTAATCTGACAATTAATATGCAGCCATTGTCCATTTGTTTACAATGACAGTCCATAGGTGATGCTATGAAAGAGTGAAAAATATGGATATTATTTTTGTACCCTTTAACCATTTTTAAATCAAGGTTTCATGAAGAAAAGGTTCCTCGGAATTCTTACAATCAATGTGACCTTTATTTATTATAACCCCCATCTCTCAAAAACTCACATATAACATAGTCAATCATCTCTCCTTCCCTCAAAGTAAAAATAAAAAAGGAACTGCTGTCTGGTTATTGCCAGTATCCATCTCAGTCGTCAGAAAAGCTGCACGTTTTTGCTGTTGTTAAGGGCTGGAAACCAGAATCCCATCGGAGTTGCACCCTAAGGAACAAATTTAATGCTAGAAAAACATCCCGGCCATCAACCAAAAATGACGGATTGAAAATAATGTCGAGCTATCTTGGGAATCCCCCACCAGACAAGGGAACAGACTGCATTGTTTTTCTCATTTATGTGATATATAGAACAGAAAGAGGGGAAAAAATGGGCGATTTATTGGTTAGATAGGCGTATTCTTTTCCATGCACAAAAGAAATATTGGATAGTAATGTTGGGATCAAGTCACATCATGACATTGTTTGGAGGCTAGGTGTTCAAATATGTAAGTCATCAGTCGTTGGTGGCCCGCTAGGTTTCCAATAGATCATTCAATGCAAATGTGTGTGGGAAAGTCTGAGCGCAGTTACCACATGAATATGTCAATGAACGCTCTGTAATTTGTGCTTCCTTAGCAGGGCAGAGAGATGAAGAAGCTGAGGGAGAGTCAGTGCACTCAGAAGACCATCTCATTGCTGAGCCCCCTGGGGAAGATCCAAGTCAGCGGATGTGAGAATGGTGTGCACACCATCCGGATCCTAATGGATGTCGCACCTGCTGAAAGGTACTGTACAACAGCCGGCCGCTGACGTGATAAACAAAGGTGTGAAATTTACAGGCAGACAGAATCCACTGCTGTGATGGAGTGCCACCATTCCTCATTGGAAGCAGGGCATTTTTGTAGATCCCACAAGAAATATCCTGGAGAAAGTTGGGCAAATATGAGCCGGCACTAGAAATATGAGGGGCACTAGAATACAGTTGTGCTTGAAATTAGATTTCTGATGGCATGTGGTTGTGATTCTTCCAGCAGTATATTTGAAATTTCAGAAAAATAACTTGTTTATTACCCACAAGGGAGATGATTAAAGTTGATGTCTATAGGGTCACCAAAGGCCATAGGGAGCATGGACAGTCCCCCTGTTTATTTATGTGGCCTGTGAGTTGTATGCAGGAGTGGAGAGTGTCAGCAGCACTCACAAATGTACTGTGTGATTGCATTTCAGCACTACTCATCATTCAAGATTGTCACAACGCTGACAGTTTTACTCAAGCGATTGAAACTGATTAAACCCAGCATTAATAAGAATTTATTTCTTATTTTTACAGGTCCACATCTTACATTTCAGATTAGTTTTGATTAGATTGAAATTAAAAACCCATGTATCACAGATTCACATTTGATCAACTTGAATGGTTTGGGAAATTAAACCATTTCCAAATGCACCGGTTAGGAAGTTATCCTTTTGAAAATGTATGTTCAAATTCTAATTTATGGAAACCCATTAATGACCTTGTATATTATACCTCAACATGTGTTTCCTCCTCTAGTGTGGGCTATTTCCTAAAATTCATCAAGCAGTAAAAACATTCCACTTGTTGTTAATGAGTTGAAGGAAGAAAATTAATAATATGGAATTTTGATTATGGAAGATGTCCTGTAACCATTCGCAAGCACCTTTCTCCATCTCCTCATGAACAGGGTTTAATTTGTGTGTTCAGGTTCAGTAGGAATATGCAAATGAATTTAATGATTCGCATCACTAGATCATTTCTCAGTTTAATATCATTTGCTATGTCGGTCATAAGTGAAGCTCCGATCATGTCGCTATCTGTATGTTCTCAAAGTGTGAGCAGGAAATCATTAGATGAAATGTAGCAGTTTTATCACGACCAGTTGAATATTGCATTATTGTCACAGACTGGGACTAGATCCAGCGCAGATATATGGAGTAACGCAAATGTAAACAGGCATTAAGGGAGGCGAGATAAAGTGACAAAATATAGGCTTATCTGTGCAAGCGGCTTTACATGTAGATCTCAGCAAAGCCTGCGTGTGGCTGTAATAGTTCAGATCAGCCCTGTGTATCGATTTATTTATGACATACTAAACAAGGCTCTCTCCAGCTTGGGCTGAGGTGTGGGCCCGGCTTAGAGAGTCACAGTGAAAAATGAGGTCTAAGACCATATTTTGGATAAAGAAAAAGAGACAGCTCCTATGCAGAGCATGAAAAAGACCTATGAAAGGTGTTTGGGAACGACTGGAGCTTTAACGGCTCAAAGCGCCATGCTTGTCCTCTGTGCTCTCTCACACTCACTATTGGCTGGTGTGAGCAACTGTGCTGGCTACACAAACATTCATGGCAGTGATAGATAGTTATTGATAAATGCCATTATAGCCACATAAACGCCCTTGAAGTATTGCTTACACACCATGACCGTCAGCTCTTTCTAATAGAAACGTCTCAGGCCCTTTTTGCTTCCTAACTGATCTTAGGAGCATTTCCTGAAATCAACCTCCTCTGCCAGTCTAACGACAGCCCTGAAGGCACCATCAGATGAACAAATTCATTACATCTCAACAACCCCTGTTGGGGCCCTCTGCACCAGCCTCCTGTTAAGCAGCTGACTGCCTTTAGTTTTAGCATGGCCACTGTGTTCACAGAAAAATGATACACATTTTGTTTACAGGATTACTATTATCTGAAATATGATGCTTTGTGCCTCTCACAGCGCACAGACACATAATACAGAAGAAATCATAGAGCACTTTTTTATTAGGGTGAAAAATGAAAAAAGGGCTGGACTCCTGCCCCGAGACATTTTGTGAGCATATTATTTTACAATGCTTTGATCAATTTGTCTGTCACGCTGCCTGAAATGTGGGGGAGCAGCAAAAAAGCAATTTAGCTTGTGAGGTCCTCAATAGAAGTGTACTCGTGGAGTTGTGCATGACATGTTGCATTAGAACCTGAGTAGCTTGTATTGCTTGATAATGTCGCTCGGCAAGGCTGATATCAATCACCCTTTAACAGCCCTATGATATGTTTTTTATGAAAAGAAAAAGCAATGCATGAAACATTTCTTAGAAAATAATTGATCTAATGCGGCACTGAGGGATTTCTGCTTTTCACAACTTAAAAATATAGAAAATACTACTAAATGTACGAGAAGTTAGAACAGTGAAGGGTAGGCTCATTGCATGAGCTCCTATAGAAAATAGTAATTAATTTTACAACAATAAACATTCTGTCTCATTTGCATTTAGATGTAAACAATATATTTGTGCATCTAAATTCCCAGCGCCCCCACATCACGTGATGTGCCTAAAATCCTAAGTGGCTAAACCAAAATTATCACTGCGTTTCCCCAGACCATAAATCCTCCTTTTTCTCTTGACACAAAGCCTTATAAATCTGTGTCTGATTTTTCACATTGTTTTTAGTTAATGATTTTCATCTGTTTGTTGTTGCTGTGATAGCAGCGAAATGTACCATATGCTCCAGCAAAAGACAAATGATTAGCAAATGAAATTCTGGACAGCTGTCTGACTGAAAGCGTTTGGTTGATAGCATTCTGCTACCATAATTAGCTTAAGCTTTGGGTTAATTAACTTTCTACCTGGATATGCATAATAATAGCATTCTGCGGAAAGCCAAGAAGCTTTCAGTATATCAGCCACAGAGGCTGGCTTTTATTTTGTATTTCCACTGCATATTTCAATTTCAAGAGGCGATTTAGCTCAGGAGCATCATCAAATATTGTAGATTTTCCTCCCCAAGCCAGATAATTCTGAAACAATGGAGGTATATTATGTGGCAGAAATGCCATTTCTGAATGTAATTAAAGCAGATGAAAGCAATCACCCGTTTTTAAATGCTTTTGTCTAGCAAGAGGCCTACTTGTAAAAATACCGTCAAGGGGAGAAAAGAGGCAAAAGAACCCCCAAGTCTTCACACAAGAGGCCTCCGAGACTCAGTCAAGTACTAGAATAATTAGTCTTTTGTATGAATTTGCTGGCCATGGTCATGATTAGTTAAGCATATGAAAGAAGAAGACAGCAAGAGTCTATTTATCAGCGGTTGTCCTCACAGCTTTCCTTTATCACTCAACAACATTGGATGGGGCTGACAACAGTCTAATTGTTGGAGGTGGAATGTTTTTGTGTGGGAGCCGTCACCTTAGTCACATGGCATTCATTTCCCATCTATGTGTGCCCTAATACCCAAGCTGTCACAACAGCCTTTATACACTAGCACTGGTGTGAAATATGTGAGCTGATGCATTTCTCCTGCCTCACACTCCTGTAGTGTGCACAGGGAATCAATGTCCTGCTTCTCACTGAATAGCAGCATGCCAAATGACTTTCCTGTTTGGGCCCTGGTGTTTACATCATGTCTTCACACAACAATACAACAAACACTGCTATGGGAGTGAAAAGCTACTGTCAAGTACTTAATAATAATAATAATAATGCACTCAATTTTAATAGTTCTTAATAACTTTTACTAGTGAATTGGCATAAATATGGTACAATTGGTTTACACTTTCTCCTAAACTGCACTGTCATGTACACTGTGATGTTGAGATATTGAATGAAATCATCAATAAGGCAGGAGGAGACTTTTTGATGTGGTCCCTTTAGAAATGGCATGAATAATTCATAGTATAATAATATTCAGATGATTCTGTTCTATTTTTCCTGCGTCCTTAGAATATTGTTTTGCATGTTGTGAAGTGTAGTACTCAGCTGCGTATTCACTCCCACTGGCCCTTGGACCCATCTGTGCTCAATGTTTATGCCCACGTCTCCCGGGACTGTCCCAATCAGGCTGTATGTGCCATTTCCTGTAGAAACCAACACCTGTGTAACTCACTACCTGTAAGCCGCCCTCACAGACGTGACTCTGACATTCAGTCCCATACAAAATGTGCAAATGTTGTGCTTTTAAAGGCTTCATCCGGGGTGCAGACATGTTGAGAGCGAGCCACACAGCCAAAAGCAGCGCTGCACTTTTGTTGTCTTTCTGCCTGCTGTCAGTGAAGTTTCTCTGGTGCAGTGTTTGCACTGTTTGCTTTTAAACTTGATTGGATTCTATATCTTCAACATGCAGAGTGTACAGTGTGTGACATAGCAAGGCAATATGCACAGAGATGATTCTGCTCTGACATCTTGGAGAGGAGTACGAGTCAATTATGCCCAAGTGTTGTTCTTGCTTATCTTCCTGCGGCACCAAACAAGGATTTAGTCAAGGATTTAGGGGTGAGGGGGCGGTGGTGGGGATCATGGTAAGCGGTTCACAACAAAACACTCAAAACTCCTGGGAGCGGGCACTGATTTAAAAATAAATTACAGAAGACGAAGCGCTAACACTCAAGGGCCCTCAGCAGTGCTGGCGTACACAGGTGAAGATTAGCCTCCTCGCTAATCAGAGGAACAAGGCAGTAATTTGCTCTGAACACAGACAGCAATTAGGACTTGGTGACACTAGATTCCCATAATGCCTTTGTGCTTGACGTGGTCAAATTTTGACAGAGGCTATCCATGCAGGGTCAGTGTCCCCCCAGTCTCCCGGCCCTCTTCAGTGCAGCCTCTAAAAGGTCCCAGCAGTTAGAGCACTCCCTAATGTGCTTTAGGTCTCCCTCACTGGCTCCTTACCATTCGGGTAATTGGAATCTCTTACTGTGGCACTTGAGAATAGAGGCTAAAAACGCTATTTGAAACTGCTCAGTAGTCTGTTGTAGATAAACATTGGTGCGTGCTGGAGGTGTGGATGCACTACATAATGGACTAAGAGTTAAGGCTCTGGTAATACATGCCTTCACTGACTCCTGTGGCGGGCCAGCTGGGAGAAGACCTAATTGTTGTGTGCTTTGTTGCCTACTCCGCACTATTTTACCACCACCTTTGTTGTATGTATTGAATGGAGCGTTGCAGCCTCTTCAGTGGACATTTGCTAATAAGAGTTGTTGGATATCTAGAGAGCAGTTTATCCGGCCCAGTTGTTTTTATTTTGAAATAGCAAAGCACAGAGCGTGTATGGTAGAGCTGAATAGGAAGTGTTCCTTACAGCTTACCACTCCAAAAGCTCTTGACTTTGCCACAGCAGTAGCAAGATGGGCATCTCAATGATGTTCAAATGGTTGAGCTGCATTGAGCAAGTAGCTTACAATTGTATCACAGCCCGTGACTCAGAGACCATCAGGGTTTTGACATTCATAGAGACATGCTGTATTTTCTCCCTTTTTAGACAGTCATTTTAGGCTTCTTTCATGCTCTCTTGAGTCTTTGACATCTCTGAGTTAAGTATCTGTGGCTATGAGGCTGAGGAAAATATTGGAGTGCTCCTGGCTTTTTCTATTTCATCCTCTGACCGCCGTGTTCCCCATGATCGGTGAAGGAGAACTCTGGCAGCCTGTGTCAAAAGTGACAGCCCATAGAGTCAGGATGAACGCCATCACGCTTCACACGCTCTCCTTTCTGTGCTATATGCCATTACACCCTTCGCCAGATCCCTTTCAATTAAATGTTGTGCTTAACCTGCTTCATCCCACATTGCAGCTGATAGAAAAAGTCCAACAGAGAGCTTGTGCAACACCAGATACAAAACATGCCGAAGGAGATGTTTTTTTCTGCAGTGTCTCCTCTGATTGTTCCTCAGAAGATGAATGAAATAACCTCCAACATTATATAAATGTTCAATTCATTCTTTATATTAGAGTTCGAAAATAGGTAGAACTCTAAATGACTCCCACTTTACTCGCCCATGATTTATGGTAATTGGAAATTGATTGTGACAGGAGCACAATATTAGAAATTTTCTCAAATCACAATCTTGTATCAGGGGAAATATTCTTTTTACTGCACCAAGTCTTGGCCAGTTTGGAATTAGTTTCTTATTTCCTTAAGTGTGATGAAACACTAAGTGCCTGTAGGACATTATATTAGTATTTTAACCAGTAGAGAAAAACTATGAAATGTGGAAAAAGTCCTATATTGATGCCTCTTATTAAAATCATATTTTTTTTATATTTCAGACTAATTAAAGTGAATGGTTTATATACATGGGATGAGCCATTAGTTGAAGACAATATAAGATTGCTTCCCCTCTGAGAGGCTCCTTGTAATTAGGCCGACATTTATTACACATCTGTAATCTCTAATTTTCAAGGGCATACTTTCTTATGTGCCAGCCTGGGCTCCATAAAGATCACATGATGAGGCTTGATTGGGATTCACTGAAGCGGCAGGAAATGTTGCCAGCACAGGAGCTACATCTCTGCTGCCCACATGCTCTTTAAAAACAATCCCCCATAGCACCCAGAGGTGACAGACTTCAACACAACAACTGATGTTCACCTTTTATTTATTTATTTGGCTGTTGTTTGCCGGCCATAACATGTACTGCATTGCATTAACTTTTAGCACTGTCAATGTCGTATCAGTCAAAGCAGCTTTAAAGCGAGGCGTCCTGGGCCGTGGACTGAGGGGAGAAGAAAATTAGCCGCAGTGACAAGTCTGAAGTGTGAGTTGGAGGTCAAAGGTGGCGAGCCTTAAGCAAAGGTGCTCTAGCCTTTGTCCGGTAGATTGTAAGGGCCTGCGGGTCCAACAGGAACATTTCCACACACAATATCCCCGAGCTGTCAGTGTGCAGCGGCTGGAACATCCTCTCAGAGAGAGGGGGGAGCACAGGGGCAGAGGCAGCAGAGAGCGCAGGGAACAGTGGCCTGAAGATCCGTGCACAAAAAGAGAGAAGGGGGAGGGAGGGGGTGAGGGGTAGAGGTGGGATAGAGCCAAAAGAGCTGGAGTGGGAGGATAGAGAAATAGTGAGGGACGAGGAGGGGCAGGGGGAGAGAGGAGAGACAATGACAAGTAGGGGCTGGCTGGGCACTCACCCATGCCGACAGAGATTGCCATGAGCCATGGCCATTGTTTGAGCGGGGCTCAGCACAGGACCTGCTTGTGGGCTTCCCACTTTTTAGCACTCCACTATAAACTGCTGTGTGGTTTATTTGGAAATGAGAGTATTTACACCTTTTACTGTATTTACACCCACTGTTAAACGGCACCCGGGAGACCTCCATCACACAGCCACAAACTAGCGGCCCAGCGGTTTCCCTGCAAACTGAGCAGCTCCGTCATAAGACTGCAGTAAAGCTCAGCTTCACATGTCCCATATAAAAGGCCGCTCACACGGTGACCTGCACAAGTGTAAAAACACTTTACAGCGGGGAGGAGAGAGACGCCCTGTGTGTTTAACAAAGTAAATGTCTATTATTAATACCATACAGGATAAGCCAATTTTGAAGTGGGGGCACTTAAATGGTACTATTATTTATTTATAAGTGCTGTACACCAGTTAATGGAATTGGCGGCCTGCTTTAGATCCACAACACAGCATGAGGTCCACTTTGCAGTAATGCACATGCTAAGGGAGGACCTTCCCAGTAGGGTCTTTAAGTGTCAAATATGGGTCAGTCAGTTTGCGGTGACCTGGGGGGTGGTCAGCAGTGGAGAGAAATTCAGCTGTTAAGTGATGCCAATTCAACCATCGGCAAATTCCTCCAAGCATCAACTCATGCTAAGATGCACGTCCAAGTGCGGCACATCGCTGGCCAGCGCTGCTCTGGCCAAAAAATCCATTTATTCTTGTCATGAACTATAAACTAGACCGGAGCTGAGACGGGGCTGTTGTTGAACAGGCTCTTAACTTCTCTGCCGCTGCAGTTCTTTTTTTACCACACACTGGTTCAGCTGTCTTACAGTTGTTTGAAATAAACTGTTAACACTTTTCCTCATGATCCGGCAATGTTTTCTCTTATACTTCAGCAGGCATGCCTTACAAAAATATATATCTTTTCTAACAACTCTCGGATTACTGTCTCACATTTTCCTTAACTGGTCTTTCCTTTTTCACTGCAACAATAAGTCTTCAGTCCAAACGGCACTCACTCCAACAACATCTTTTATATTTCAAACACATCACAATTAAAAACTTTCTTTTTGCAAATTATATCATCTTGCATCAGTGTCACCCGTGGCACTATTATTACACTCCCGTGACACATTTTAAGCACAAGAATAGAGCATTATGACCAGCATGCTGATCCCCTCTCCTTCACTCTCTTCTCCCTCTCCTTCTCTCTCATATCCTCACAGGAGTGGCGAGAGCCCCTTGAGCTACTGTGTGGTCAACGATAGCCCTGGTGAAACGAGCCCCCAGTTGCAGCGCTGCATCCAATGGCTGCAGGCATATTTCAGCTCGCCGCGCACCACCGGGACCCTGCCGCTGCCCGCCCTGCACCACCCGGTTCTGCAAGGAGGTCCGTCATGGATAAATATTTGCAGAGCCGTGACTGCAATCGGGCTTTCACTCTTAATTGTCAGTTACATCACTTACACTCGCTGGCCCGGCATGCTATAATGAAGTATTTTATAGCTTTATGGGAGAGGGAGTACGCAAAGTGGAAGGAGGGAGGGGTAGAGGGGAAAAAGAAGGGAAAAGGAACAGAAAATGCAGAGCTGTAACTTGGTTCAGTAATCTGTGGCAGGCCTCACCACGCGTGTTAGTCTTGGCAAGCTTTTCCATGATTCTTGGCACATTCGTTGAAACTGATCAAATTCCACTCTTGACATTTTGAGGCAGGAAAGGAAGCAGCGTTTTTTTTCTCCCTTTCCTTTTTTTATTTAATGAGAACATGTGAATGGTGGTAAAGTTTTGAATGAGTGTATTGTAGCCATGGCCAGTCACCTAGGGCGGTTAAAAAGGGAAAAATGCACAATTACTGTCAGCTTGTAGTCAAAACGGTTGGAGAGTTGATGACTGAGGGCACAGAGGAACCAAACTAGGGATTAATTGTCCTCCCTTGTGTTTGTTCTGAGGAGCAAACAATAGGGTAGCTTTGACAACTCATTTCTGGAGTTATATCTCGATGCAATATTTTTATCTCAAACTTTCTCAAGCTTTGTCAAAATGTTACGCTTGTTGCATTTTACCTTAAATACTTGTGCTCATTTAGAGGCAGAAGCACACCTACACAGTGTAAAAGAAAATAACTAATGTATGCGTTTAACAATTGTGCCTGCCTTCCTCTGCAATCAGGCCTAAGTTGCTCTCTAATTTCATGCAGATCTGCAGTGCTTGAGTGATGGCATTTTCAATGAGCAGGTAGTCCATCGAGACCCTGTATACAGCTATGAGTCCCACGCTCCCGCAAAGGCAATGCAGAAATACATCAGGACCAATTACGATATCAACTTTCAGTGTGATTCCCTTTGCCACCAAGTGCTTGTGTACCAGCCCCAGGCTCTTTCAAATCGCATCTCATCTCAAGTCTTTGGGGTTTTAATTAAATTTCAGGATAGATGGAATTCTTCATTAGTACCTGATCTGAATAGGTGATTGTGCTGTGCTCCACCCCTCTCCCTCGCCTGTTGTTTTGGGGCTGGGTAAATACTGGATTTAGGCTTGGATTGCTCTCAGTAGTCAGAACCATAGGCCATGCCAGAGTAAAAATGTTAAATGCGTGCATCTAGAGTATTTGTCTTTTGAGGGATGAAAATAATAGATTTTTTTCAGTCAATTCACAAAAAATTAAGGATAAAATGTAGTCTGTCTGCTCTGCAAATTCGTCGCCGGTGTCTGCTTGGGAACAAAATACAAGTTTATTCAGGTCATTACAATCTGTGACAACCAACTTTTGTTTGCACAGTTATCTTGGGGGAAAGCGCCAACGAGGCAGCGCTCCGCAGCACTTGTCATGTAATATTGAGTTGTGACCTTCACTTGAAGTGTTGCCATGTTTATTTACACATTTCTGACAAAACAAGCTACTTTTCATATTAGCTGTCATGATATAGCCGCGCTACACAGGTGACATGAAAGGAGACGAGAGGTGCCACGCTCTATAGTGTCACACAAAACATCACACACAAATGGAGCTGTCGGAGGCACAGTGCACGTGCGTACAACTCTGCCATTGTGTTTGGATGTGTACGCTCCCAAAAACACAGACACTTCTTAAAACGATGCATATTCTTATCTCATTAATTATACATCCATATGTAACAGACGAGAGGATCTTAGTGTCGGTAAGCGGCGTAGGGAAAGTGAGGGACGGAGGGGGCGGGTGTGCGGAGGGGGAAGGGCGCTCTTCAAAGCCCAAATGACTGTGTTCCTGCAGGAGCCTGATCTCCCTCTGTGCAGCGCGCAGGGCAAGATGAGACACTCACCAGGACTCGCCCCTGTGATGTGGAGAGGAATTAGGGAAATGAACGTTTTCAGAATATCGAATAATCAGAGAATCATCAGCACCCCGTCAGCCTTCAAAAGTATGGATCCCTCCAGACTCCAGAGACACTTTGACTGGGAGTCAAAGTCTTCCCTCCCATTAGACACAAAGGATAATGAGGTGCTTGGATTTCCGCTATTGTCTTATATTGTCTTTATTCTCACAACCATAAGGTGACTGTCAGCTGGAAGTCATTGCCCTCTACGCTATTGCTTTCATTAGCAAGGCTGATAAAATTCAATTTATTGTTTTCCCTTTTTGTTCTTCTCTTAAATTGCTCTCACATACAAAATTATGAGGTGATCAATCATAGATGTCAATATGATCATAATCGCTAGAAGCCTTCGATTGGAGTGCAGGTCAATCTGTCCCTGCCACTGCTCTGGCCCTATCAGCGAGCCTGGCAGCAGGTAATGATCTGTGACATAATTATGGGATGTCTGTAAACATGTAAGTGGTTCCTCTCAACTTTTATTTAAACAATTGACTCCAGTGAACCCCGATCTAAAGAGGGTCCTGACCTCAGACACAGTGTATTAGGCTCTTTATGAAGTATGGGGCTGGGGGACTGCTCTCCAAATCAGTGCTGGTCACCTCACTGACCCGCCAGCAGTCTCTGTCACTAGCACTGATGGGGGCAAAGTTCTTTAACCCCTGCACCGCTGATAGCAGCACCCACATTTGTTTTCTCCCAAACTGTGGAGCTGTGAAACCTGCAGCAGAGAGAGGTGTAAACAACGCGCTGCTTGTTGCTTGCTCAGAGAAGGAGCTGAGTGAGTGTCGCCTTGACACTGACTTTGGTTGTTTGTCAATAACGATTGCATCAATAGGGATTTACCATACCCATAGTGTGGGCTGTGTCTCCATACCAGTGACAATGCGATATCTGTAGCACACATCATGTGGCCAAATCCAGCTTTATGAGGAGGAATAATGCATAAAAGACATTTCCTCATAACATTAAGTCTGTCTGCGTAAGAGCCCGTCATCTCACTGACAGCGTGATTATTACCTGAAAAATTATTAAACAGTACCTACGGGCCTTGTTCAAGACAAAGAACTCACATGGGTGCGCATCAATCAAATCTATCCCCTTTAGGTTTTACACTTATTCCCCCCAGTTTAGGCAAATTGCCTTGTTCGCGTGGCTTTGTGTAGCGGAGAGTGACTATAAGGTAGCAAGGGAGCCTGGGGAGCAAAGAATGTTCACTGTGTAGAAGAGAGACAGGAGGGTGACATGTTTTCACACAATGCCAATTTAGAGGGATTTCACATAGATCACTTGTCATGTGCTCTCTTAGACCATATAAATGAGAGAGAATGGGAGATCACTAATTGAATTTTCATGACTGAGTATGTATATACAGTGCAGACAGACTTTGAGTCCCTGTTGATAACGAGACTATTGTTTCAGTTCTTGTTCTTCTTTGTAAAAAAAAAAAAAAAAAAAAGTGTTGTTCAGTCGACACAAGTGCAGAGTTTGTGTCTGCAGCTTTCCCAATGTCTCACATTCTTCTGTGCCCGTGTGCTATCAGCCCTATACAAACAGGCCTTTCAGACGCCAAAGAAAAGATAATGCTACTGCTAATGTGCTAATGAAATCAAAGCCGTTAATGTGGTCGCTTAAGCTCTGCATGATTTGAAAAATTCTGCCATTTAAGTGAAGATGATATAATGAATCTACTCTGAATAGAAAGCAATTAAAAGGACAAATTGGTCTGATTAACCTCAAAGTCATCCCGTCGCTACAAATGATGTGCAACATTCAAATTATTATTATTAAAAATCTGGAGCAGATTTGCAGTCTTTTTGGCCTCTCTTAATCCTTTTAAATGAAGGAGCGAACTTTTTTAATTTTAGCTGTGACCTTTCAAAGCATAACCCAGATTTTTCTGCTGGAGAAATGATTTTCTCACACCAGCTACAATTGCATGTTAATGCTGCTTCTAAGGTCAAATTGAGGGACATCTATGTATATAGTTTTTTAATGAATTTAGTCGAGAATAAAAAGGACTGACTCTGGGTTGAGTTCATGGTTCCCTGATTAGAAAGTGTAATGTAGTGTAATAGTCAAACATGTGATTTGTGTAGTTATGTAAGCTGCTGATGTCTGAGGATATTCCACAGCTTTTATTAGAACCAAAACAGAGGCAGTAAACATGTTGAGACGTGCTTGTTGTGGCTGTCAGCTGCATGACTTTGATTGATTAAATGAAGTGTTTCTCCTCTTGTGTCCTGTGCGTGTTGCCGTAGATGCTTTCACGAGCCGCGTGCTGCACACTCTGCTGAGGGACGTGAAGCTGGGCGAGACTGTGTCCTACAAGCGGCTGGCAGAGATGGCGGGAAACCCCAGAGCGGTGCGCGCAGTGGGAGGGGCCATGAGGAGGAACCCGGTGAGTGACTGAGAGTGATTGACAGGCCTCTCTCTTAGTTACTCAGTCTCGTACACGCCACTCACTCATTTACATCATTGGTGCCAGTTTATTATACTATGTACGATGCTGCAGGGTTTTATATGGCTATCACTTTTCATGGCAATTTTGAACGCTATAGTGAACAATAAGCAAGCTTCTATAAATTTGCTCACACAAGTTCTTTCTAGTACATATAGTAAACTTATAATATGGAGCCACAAGGTCATGAATATATTAATGCCAATCACAATTCCCTTGGCAAAATTGAATCTTGTTTAATTTACTAATAATAAGGACTATGGTCATGTACAAGTAGACCTCATTTATTAACATTATAAAAATATTTTAAAAAATGATTGTTTATTCACATGCTAGCTCTAATTACAAATACAGATTCAAAATCAGAATCCCAGTGTAGGCGGTTTGTCCAGCACAAATGAAGAATTATGTCAATGAAAACAGGTCATTTTGCCCGCATCCTAACTCCTGATGCCCGTGTCCCTGTTGTAGGTAGCCCGCTGTAAACAGAGAGGCCAGAGACACCAGGTTGTACTGTAGTGTAGGAGGAGTATGTGTACTCAGTAGTGTAGGAGGAGTACACGTACTCTGTAGTGTAGGAGGAGTACATGTACTGTGTAATGTACAGGAGTATGTGTACTCTGTAGAATATGAGCATATGTACACTGTAGTGTAGGAGGAGTACATGTACTTTGTAATGTAGGAGGAGTACATATACTTTGTAGTGTAAGAGGAGTACACGTACTCAGAAGTGAAAGGGCAGAAAAACACCTTGGAGCAGAAGTCTACCTACAGCACCACTCTGAGCCCACACCTTTTGTTGTAGATGTTAGCCGTAAATCTCCACTTCTTGTAGGAAACCTGGGCCGCATCTTTTCGCCCATGATTCCACTGTGTACAAAATGGAGGGCTAGAGGGCAAGTGGTGTGTCTTCTTTTGATCAAACCCTGTGATCAAAGACCGTTTAGCTCTGCCCATGTAGTGCTGTGGGCACCACGGGTGTGAGAGGAGACGCTCTGCTGTCTGCACTCACTTATCCTTAGCCTGCCTCATGTCTTTGCTCCTACAATAATACATCCTATTATTATATATATGTCAACAAACTGTACAGATATATGTGCTTGTATTTCCTGAGGTCAAGGCATTCATTCTGTATTAGATACTGGACATGTTATTATCCCTGTTTTTAATAAGTGATTATGGTTTTGGTTTTATTAATTTCCCTTGGTTTTGGCTTATTTTAGAAGTTGATATTTTCAGGTATAACACAGTCTTATTAACTTTTTGAACATAACCCAAGCATTTAAAGTTATTTTTGTGTCACCTTTTGCCTTCTTCTAAAAAACTGAAATACTGCCATGATTAAAATGTTGTTTATTTGAAGCCTTACATGACTTTTTCCATTAAAAAAGCCACGTACCTCCATACCTTCCCTTTTACCCTGCTCCTGCTGCTGTCCGCACTCTTCTCATGCTCATGTTTTACAGTTGCGGCGCGCTGTGGTCGGGGAGGCTGGGAGCGCGCGGCCTCAGCTCTCACAGATCCACAGTCAGATTGTCAGTGTCAATTACTTGTCAGTGTGCACCGCTCCACTCGGGCTTCTGCTTCTGCAAGGAGCTCAGTGCGCCCCATCGATCCTTGCCTCTCCGTGGTACCTCCTCTGCACCAGGATTTGAGTATTGATAAGCCCCGGCGTAGTGCTCTTTTCCCCCCAAGTGAAGAGGCAGATCCGCAGGCCTTGAGGGTACCCCCGCGCTGCCTCCAATCCCGGGGAACAGTATTGATCCGAATACTGGAGCTGTATTTCTCTGTCTGCAAGGTTAATCTGGGGCTCGGAAAGTTTTATTGCTGTTGATATGGGAGAGGGTTTAATGATGGATTTGGACTGTAACATGCTGCATGCTCAACTTTTTTCTCTCCTCACTCTCTTTTAAAAGACACGAGGTGAATGCCAGGGCTACAAGAGGAATCACTATCGAATCGAAATAGGAACTGGACTGGTTACAATTGGCAAATCAAAGGTTGCACGTGTCCTCTGCAAACAACAAAATATTCAAGTCTTTTGTTGGGTCTAGTTATGTTGAAACTAACTCAACAAAGATGTGTGAAGAATCCCTCAGTTGTCCAGCTAGAATCCATGGTAAAAGGAGAAATTCAATTTGTCAACTGGACAAAGTTTATTTGGTCGAAAACGTTTCGCAGCTCATCCGAGTTGCTTCATCAGTTCTGGTTAGAGTGCTGTTGGGCACTGCTTATATCTAGCTGCAGGGAGGAGCTAACTACACTGAAATTATTCTGAAACTATCCCACCTCTTTGTTTTCAGCTTTCTGTCTTTTGTTTTTTAGTTTCTCTCTGGTGTCTAGTTTAGCATACCCATTCATACCTTAATAGGTGTTTTCACACCACTGGACCTGACCTGGCTGCCCTATTGTTTCCTTTGTTTGTTTTGATTTAGGTTTGAGAATGGAATTTTAGATGGGGACAAATTGTGTCTGACTCGCGAAACATCTAGTCGAGAATAAAAAGGGCTGACTCTGGATTGAGTCGGATGAGCTGTGAAACGTAGCTACTCAAAACGTTTTCGACCAAATAAACTTTGTCCAGCTGACAAATTGAATTTCTCCTTTTACCTTAACTCAACAAACATGTTCCACAATGCATTTAATTCATGTCAGTCCATAATGAAAAGTTAAATTGCAACAAAAGAGCTGTTGAAAAAATTCTTGGAAACAAATCAAAATTTTGAAACTTAAAACTATTGAACCATCATGTCTTGAGAAAATTCCTCCTTTACCTTCGCTACTCTCTCACATAGAATGTAGCAACAAAATAAATGAACTTTTCTTAACTTTTTTGCAAATCAAATGTTAATACTCCAAGACTTTGAAAATATGTCCCGCAAACTTGAAACATTTAAAATCAAATCTCACTATCACTAGCCACTATCGCATATTTTCCCCAAATCTTCCAGCAGCAGCAAACGCATCAAATAGAGAAAAATAAACTCACAACCGTACCACTGTTTATATCTCATACATCAATTAAAAAAACGGGGTCACTGATAAGAATATTCTATAAGAAATAATTGCCGCTATTCTCCGCTGTGCTCAGAATCCACAATGATGGAAGTGTTCTGGGCTGGGCTTGTTTAATCTTTCTCCAGCCATTTAGTTTACAAAGAAGTCGGGACCCCCCTGGCAGTCATGTGCAACAAGAGTAAATGCTCCACTGACTTCCTCCTCTTAATGATCACAGGGTTATCAGATCTTAATGTTGACACCCACCGCATTGAATATTCATCCTGCTGCTGTTTTTGCCCATTAATTTTTGATTGGGTCTTTGCTTTACACTATTAAAGAGAGGAAAACATTGATACACCAGGACTGAGCTTATCACCCTGAATAGTGACATGTACGTGATCAAATCAAAATGGCAAACAGTTCAATGGCTGCGATAAAAGTGAGTCATTTGACAATACATGTTACAGTAATTACTACATCCACACATCAATATATTTTGGGGGCATAATATTAAGCTCTGTCCTTTATTTTTATCTTTTTTTTTGTTTTTTATAGAATGATAGCGTTTTAGTATTTTAGTTAGGATGAATAATTAACATAACTACTTGATTTACTACCTGATTTTTAGTTGATGAATAACAAGCTTTCATATAGTGATTAGCAATAGTAAATACTGTTAATTTTGAAACACCACTTACCACTGGTTTTAAGGGAAAAAAAGAATGTGCCTCCAAGTGTACAAATCTTAAGGGCAAAAGAAATATTTTTGGGTCAAATTGAGATGTGTTTACCATATAAAAGCTTAAAATGAGTTCTGTTTGCTGCCAAAAAGATTCAACTTGCTGTTATTGACCAAGAGCCAAGCAGTTATCTCTGAGCATAGAAGAGTAAAAGGGCACTAGTGCATAAAACTAGTAAATAAAAATTAAACATCACATTTTAATGTTACAATTCCTGTTAGAATAAACTTTTATTTACCTAAATTAACACAAATTATTCTAATTACTGACAAACTTATGGCAACCTGCTTGACATTAAACATTGTATTTTTTTTTTCTTTGTGACCTACAAAAGTGATTTACATAAACAAACTTGAGTAATTAAAGTTTATTTTGAGTTTGAAGTATTAAATACATATTGCTATTGTATTTAGCTAAATATACTATATAATCTGTATCTGTATCTATTCATCTCTATGTAGAAATTATTTAAAAAGCTGGAGCCACAATTCATTTATTTATTTATTTATTTTTTATTTTGACCCATCTCCAGATTTTGAGCTAGGATCAAGATTTCCTGGCTGGAGGAATAGCTTGTGTGTTTTGGGATTAATGGCGGAAGCAGATAATTCGCAAATGCTTTTAACTTATGATGTTTTTTTGTACATATTATGATGACTTTTTTGTTGATTTTTTGTTTGTATTAAATTTCTTGTACAAGTTGCAGATAGGACTATGAATAATTTGACTTTTTGTAACCTTTTCGCCCCATATAGTGTCACTTGCACCCTTTGCATTCTTTAAACCCCTCCAAAAATATTTAAAGTAGCTCACTCCCTGTTTCTCTCTGTCTGTCTCTCTCTCTCTCTCTCTGTCTTTCTTTTGCAGGTTCCCCTCCTCATCCCTTGCCACCGCGTCATCTCCAGCAGCGGACAGAGCGGCCCGTACATGGGGGGCAAAGGCGACCACCTCAAACAATGGCTACTCACCCACGAGGGCCAGTGAGCTACGAGAGACAGTTACCCAACTCAACTGTCCTTCACTCAGTACTACACACACACACACACACACAAGCACAGAACACAAGGCCAGAGAACAAAACACCACCATAAACTTTAGTCGATTTGGCACCCGCTGTGGAACAACTGCAGCTACTTGTAAATATTCGCTTTATATTCTTTTTATTTTTTTACAATACAGTCTAAGAATAGAGATGCTGCATAATTAATACGATAGTGCGAGTTGTTGCAGAATTAGAACATACAAAAATAACTTAAACAGAACAGTAGGCATTACAAACATATGCTCCCGTGGGGTCCTGGTTGCGGTTGCCAGATAGTGTTGGAATGGTTTTTCTCAAGCATTATTATTATTCTCTTAAAAATACATCTCTTGCGTTGTTGTGTGCGTATATTTTTTTCCTCCTCCTAAGCAGAATTAGTCTTTGTACCTTGCGTTTTTTTTTTTAATTTCCTGCCAAGTGAATGCTTTGTTCAACATCCAATGATAAAAGCTCTGAATTTTTACTCATACACAAAGCTTTGTAGTGAAGCAATTGTTTTTGTCTTCATTTAGATCTCATTGTTTTCTCTCCCCTCTACCTAGTCTGCAAGTTTACATTTTATAAACTGTTCTTGTCCTATCAGATGTGTTGAAATAAAACATCCTTACATGTCAATCCCTGGCTTTTATCACCTTAATTGTATTTAATATATATATATATTTTTTTTTCTTGGTTCAGTCCTGGTCTTCCACTTAATTATGCCATATGTGCTCCTCGCTCACAGCTCCTCTCTCACAGCCGCCTGTATCTTGAGGAGTGTTTCCATTAGAGGGCAGTACAGAACGGGAAACTGGAATCAGCGGTTCAGCCTTGAATTCCTCCTGCACATTTAATCTCCAACTTAAATGTTTATGTGCTGCTTTATTTTCAGAGCAACACCATTTAATCCCTCTGGGCGAAATTGTTTGGGGTAAAAAGACTGTTTAAAAAGGCCAGCAGTGGCAGTGTGTGTGGAAAAAGACTTTCAAATGTCCGGGAATTTTTTGGAGAACTATTCTTGACAATCTAATATTGACAGTGTAGTGTTTTTTTATTTATTTATTTTTTTGTGTGTGTGTAATCCTTTGTTCTCCTGACTGTGTAATGCGTTTGGAGTGACCCTTCTGGCCCACTGTAACTCCTCCTCTGTACAGCCCAGGTAGCCTAATAATGCACCTTCCAAAAATAACCTGTCTCTAACCTTTACACAGCCCATTCAAACGCCCCACTCACTGAATACATTTGAACTTAGCTGCATGTTTGAATGTGTTATGTGTGTATGACTTGGTGGCTATCTGGCGCTCCTCTGCCATTGGAGCAGTGTGTGGAAGCAGCAGACAGGCAGATGAAGAATGGGCCTCAGTCTCTGCCTTCACACAGGGCTAATGATGCCTGTGGTGACTACAGGCTACAGTCAGCCCCCTAACGAAGGAGCTGTGACACAGCCACAAGGGGTCCCATTTAAGGCAGCCACACTCTGAAGTGCACTGTAAGCACCCTCCTTTTTGCTTGTGGCTAAGTAAATTCTATGGAATGCTATGAATTTAGCTGCTGAGATAGTGATGTCTGTAGTGCAGCTTTATTCATGTTGGAAAACAAGTCCAGCTTCAAAGCTGCGTGTGCTGCCAGTAATTGGTGGTGTAATTACGTAGGTACCAAGGATTCCTTCCAAAAAATTCACTTTGTATTCCTGCTTTTCTTGTGGTGTTTCAATGTAGAACATGGTTAGCCCTAGTAGCACTATTTGTGTATTATTTTGTTGTGTCTGACTTCTATAGAACTCTGGCCCAACATAAAACAGAATTAGATGACAGAGTCAGAGACATTCTCATCATCTTTAGTGTTAATCGCTGTGAAACCTTTCATTTTGCCCTGATCCGTACCTCACTTCTGTGAGAGACTTGTGCGTGTGTGTGCATGTACGCGTGAGCGAGTGGCCGTGCGTGTGTGCACATGTGTATGTCCATATGTGTGTGGGTGAAGTGGATGATATTGAGTCTGACTTCATAAATCACCCAGACACTGATAAACTCCCCATGCACCCACACACCGCTAATGGGCAACCCTTAAGGAGTGTGAGTGTCTCGTGCGGCGTTTGATTCAACATTTATTAACCCCCTCACACACACACGCACGCCCGCTCACGTCACACACATACATACATACGTATCTGAGCCCAGAAAAGACAGGATACGCTTGGTGGCATCCGTACACTTACAGCCAGATTCTGACCTGGCCGCGTTGTATTAATCATAGCTCAGTACCAAGATACACTGAGTTTATACAGAACACAACAACCAGTGCATTTCTAACTCTGCGGTACTCCTCATAACTTATACCCTGACTTCAACTCCCCACTTCCCATCTCATATCCTGCACCCTCCTCATTATAGAGCAATTTTCTGCCCCCACATCAGATCCAAACAGCGCCTCCATCTCTAAGTCTTCATACATGTCACCTCATCATTCTAATCTCATCAAGGCCCTGCTAGAGGAGCAGTGGCTCGACTTAATACTGTAGCTACATGACAAAAGACACTTTTATTTCCTAAAGTTTAAACCCATAGCAGTGAAAGTTTTGTTTGAGTGACTGAAGTATAAGTGGTGCACATAGCTGAGCAGAGCAGCATGTGTACCATGCAGATAGGCTCAGAGACAGACGCTCTCTCTCGCTGGCTGATAGTGGATAGACAGACATTAGGCTGCATGGGGCTTGGCTGTGCTATCAGGTTTCCTCCTCTGTGTGGGTCTGCCGGGACAGTCCGCCTCTGTGGCCCTGACACTGAGGCACCACGCAGCCAGCCCCGACAGCTGCCACAGCAGCATCTAATACCAGCACACGCTACGCTAGGCCACCACTACAAAGAGCACGAGCACTATAGACAGACATGCCACCCTTTGATGCTCTATGATGATCTTTGTGTTTTGACAGGGCTGCACTCATATGGTGTCTTCTGTGTGTAACGTAAAGAGGCTTTACTTAGTATGTGATGAAGAGGAGGGGTCAGAGGGCTGCTGTGACTATGAGAGAGTAACCTTGTACTTGTGTGTCATTGTAACCTTGTGAACTGCTGTGTAGCTCTGGTGTACTGTAATTAGGAGCGGCCATACATAACGTGAGAGCGCAGGCTGCGAGCGCTGCACCGCATGTATCAATCTGTGCCTCCACAGCTCTTGTCAGCACGACCCGGACAGTGTCTGTGTCTGGAGAAAGTGCAGGTCTAGCCTTGGTCATGTTGACGGAGGGGCGGCACTTCAGAGGCTCCAGGACCCCATGGCACCAGTCTCCCCAGTCCCCCAGACAGACTGGGAGCATCTGGGCTCTGTCAGCGCCCCTGGCCCCTGCAGACTCCGATCTATATGAAGGGGCGAGGAGTGGATTGGATCAGGGAGAAGGAAAATATGAGCCAGATTCCTCAGCCTTTTGCAAATGCATGCCAGTCAGTGTTTGGTGTGTGCGCACCAAGGCTTGATAACAGGTTGCACTGATTAATTTTGTATGACACGAGATAGGGTTATTGATTAGCTTCTCATGTTGGAAAAAAATCTCCTTTATAAATTGTCCAATTAAACATTAATTAAAAAGAGTACATTGAAAATATGCACAGCCTGTTCGGAGCAAAAACACATGGTGACGGATGAAGATCACATTGACAGATATCGTTCCAAAGAAAGTGAGGAATGATTTGATCAAGTGGATATAGTTCCAAGGCAGCGCCACACAGCAACCGATACACACACTTGCCAAGTCTAATTAATCCATACACTAAATTAGGAATATAAATTGTGGTCCCAATTTAACAAGGTCAGTCTTAACTTCTCCCTTTACACTTTATTTAACTATGTAGGAGGAAAAAGGCCCTATCAATGTGCTTTGCTTATTATGATTGACGATTGATGATTAAGTCCTCCAGCTGACACACACCAGCAAAGCCGGTGAGTTGGAATTGGATGTGACACATACACAGTTCTGCGTGTTAGGTAATTCGTTGACGAGGGGCCAAATTCATTTATGGAACAGCGGTATTGGCAGGCATGGACACTCTCTGCAAAAACAACGATAATCACAGAGGTTTGGCGCGGCGTGACAAGGACTCTTCGGGGAAAGGCCCTTACACGCTGCTTTGTTGGCCGGTCCTCCCAAGATGTAAGATGGAGAGAAACATCCGCCACTGTTCTTAAGCCTGCTCGCAGAGGCGCTGCTAAACAGCTCTGGTATAAGGGCCACTGATCAGGGGCTTTGAAATACACAGGAATGTATATACACTATAGTGAAGTGGAGTTTATGCCCATACACCACCAGAAAACAAAATATCTTTATTGAAGTGATGATTTAAAAGCCTTGATAAGCCTGTATAATGAAACATGAGGAAGACCCTGTCTCCAGCCATTTAATCTCTTTTCACTTCTCCATTTTTTCTGCTAATGAGCCTTATTGACAATCAAACAGAAGCTGTCATCCCCCAGGATGCAACACTCCCAGCCCCTGCGTGTTTGTCATAGTGTCCTGGCAATCAGAGTGCCTGCAAGACCAGGCTGGCAGTTAGTGGTTCTCACAGCAGCGCTGCCTGAAAATGGCACACTTCCTGTAGAGTTGCAGCTGCCACCTCTGCTACTTCCATTACTTTCTATAGCATGCAGATGTTGTATCAACATTCCCTGCCAAGGGGACTGCAATAACTGTGAGATTCATGCCATGTTTCAGAGGCACGTCAATTTCTCAAGTGGCACAATTAAAGAGGGAAATACAGTACGGGTTTTCACAGGCGCTCAAATCGGAAAAGGGCTTTTTCACTTTTTTTTCCAATGGGGGCTGTTTCATAAGGTTCAGAAATCCACCCGATTTTTACTGGCCTTTTCCTGAGTGGAGCAGCTCTGTGCGCCTTTGTGCGGCAGACCTGTCGTGACCCACAGCGGATATGGAAATGGGGCTAAGGTTTTATGGGCCAAACGGATTGGACACAGTCAAGCTCAGGGGGCATGAATATTGGATGTTATTTCTGCTCCCTTTTTATGTAATCCATTGCCAATACATTATTAATAGATGATATCATATCCAGAAGTACTGGACAAAGCACTACAGAGGGGCACTATGAAAGGAGCTCTATGTGGTGCAGAACATACCCTCACAGTGATATTATTTTATCACTGTAGCCTAACATTCTCTGACCAACCACTTTTCTGCTCTGGATCATTTTTTTGGGCTAAGTGAAGTTCATAGAGGGAAAATCTGGTGAACAGTGCCTCCCTACCAGGGTTAAATCCTGCATTTGTGGGCTTGAAATGCTTTGAAACATTGATGAAGTATCAAATGACACCCAAATACAAGTTTAATGGATTTTGAAGCACTGGGATACTTTGCTCATCCTCTTGACTCGCAGTGAGTGAAGTGGAAATCTTTTGCCAGGATCTCAAGTTTTTCTTGCAAAAGCTGACTCCCAGTGTACAGTAGCAGGGGAACACTGTCTTATCTGATGTAGCGATTCACAGACAGGAGGCTGTGCAAATGTGGGACTATGTTATAAAAAAGGGTCACATCCCCTGTTTTCATTCAAATGCACAATTGTTCAAAAAAGGTCAGACTTCCTATTTGAATTCATTATCATCTTGTCGTTCTGATCTGCTTTAGCTGTGCAGTTTCTATGAACCCGTATCCTACTATTGTTCCTCCTAACTCCTAACTTTACTGCAGTTGAGAAATATGGTCTTTGTCATTTTTAAGTATACTTATGAGCTACAACTTGTGAAGTCAGGCTTGTACTAGCTTGATTTTGTGCACTTAAAGGTAATAAAAAGTCGACATATTAAGGCGAGTGACAAAGCGAGCGGATGCGTAAGGTAATATTCAGTTTTAAGGTCAGTTTGAATTGTTGTTTCTCCTGGGGAAACCACAGATTGATAAAGACCAAACAAAACCTCGTCTGAATGCATGTCCTCCATGGCCTCAATGAAGGTTTCATTCCTTTATATGGTCCAGCCCAATTCCCAGCATGCGCAGCCATTGTGGCTCTTTCAACTGCTGCTCTCCATTGACTGGCTCATTGTCCAGCATGTCTTTTGTGCACTGCTATCACCGGAGCACAATCTTTCACCTGAACGCCATCGCAGCGCAGCCTGGAAGTGGTCACGTAAGGCCACAGAGCAACAAGCCCGACGCGGATGCAATTAGAAGACTGCTAATGAAGAAACATGTTTTATTATTCATTTAAAGTTAAATCTAACACTTTTATTAGGACTGTTATTAATCATGCTCCTGCAGCTTGCATCAGACAGCGATATCCAATATTACTGCACAGGCGTATATTATTGAGAGAAGACTTTTTAAAAATATAACAATGCACAAGCAGATGTTTGAAGTGTGGCCCTGGGCTACACAAGGCTAGTTAAGATCAATATTGCTTTCAATATTTCTTTCCTTTGACAGATAACCGGTACAGAGGAAAGTCTTGATAAGAGTGGCAACATATGGATGCGGCGTGCCTCGCTCCCTTTTGATTGTGTGACCCTGCGACCTTTGCCTGTGTCTGAGAGCGAGGCACATGCTTCGGTGGGGGTCTGTCAGGCTCTGGTTATGGGGCATTATTGACCCAAGATTTATAAATATTTAATGCACACATTAAGATCATGGTGGAGGGTGGCCATTAGAGTTCTCCAATAAAGAGGCTCTCACGATGATTGAGTGGTATGGCAGAGCCAGGGGCTGCTACACAGAAACCTGCTGAGACAATATACTGTACCTCCAGCCGGCTGCCAGCCTGGGGAGCCCCAAAGTGCCAACCGCCGTGCACATTTTCCACTGTTTTAGCTTTTAATGAAAGCGTCTCCGACACTTCTTAAAGGAGACAAGTCTGTACCATTGAGAGGGGAAGAGCGCAGTAAGCAAGGTGATGGATAGTAAGTGGTGTATGTGTTTCTGAAACAGTGAAGGAGCAGATGTGTGCCTATTGTTATCACACACATTGGATTATCGGGGGAATTATTTGAAATGAAACAGCTCTTTGAGTGTATCTGTCCTCAGCACTATCAGCAGCGTTGCCAGATCCATGCACGGCGCTTGACATAATAAGCTGTGATATGCTGATTGCCACTCAGGTTGAGGGCCTTTAATTGTGCATTAAAGAGAGAGGTGGCAGCGGACAATGTTGCCTTGATGAGAAATTGACATTTTGTGACCTGCTCTCTGCGTCCACTCACGATGCCAGATAAGATGCTCAGTTGTTTTTAAGGAGAGGCCTCATTCTTCCTGTGAACACTTATATCAGTCCGTTTGACCCACTTGATGAGTATAGATTTCATAGTGCCCCCCTTTCAGTGCTCCAGCTATGAGAGGTTCAAAACGATACCAGTCCTTATAGACAAAGGATAACCTTGCTCTTTCAGTGTATTGATTCTTTATTAACTAGGTGGCTTAATGCAATGAAATAAGGGATTTGAATGAGCCCATTTGGCCTGCTTTGAATAAAAAGCCTGTTTATGAATGACTACAATAGCCTTTGAAGAGCTACAGATGCAGGATATGCAGGGACAGTCAGAATGTGTCGCAATGTCAGAGGCTCGTGCACTTTTTCACCTTTGTAAATATCTAAACTAGAGCCATAGACCTCTCCGCTTCTGTCTGTGTGTAAGGCCTGACTGACAAACTACACCTAAAGAAGTCCACAGTTGAGGGGCTAGTGTGTTTTTTTACTGAAAATTTTAATAAAACATCACTTATTCATTTCTGTTTCCATTCCAAATGTTGACATGTTTAAACTTTCTTCCCTGTAAACACATGTAAGCTATGTGGCAGAGTCATAAGTGGTGAGTAAAAATGACTTCTATACATTCTACAAAACAGAAAAATACAACCACAGATGGAGTGATTTTTCTCCAAGGTTGTCCCTCATGCACATTAGTCTCTATTGGATCTTAACAACTATCATATGGGTCACAAACAATTTATTTGACAATACAACCAACAAAGTTTTCTCCAAAATGGTCTGTATAGATAATTTAAAATCAATATAAAAATAAACAATGAAGTTTGACTTCCCCTTTAAAAAATGGACAGAGAGTCTTGACGGAGTAACACAAATTTGGAGGATACACGTGAATATGCACATTGCATTTTCATCAAATACAAAAAGAAAAATGAAGGCAACAGTTCTTGGCTGAATTATCTGTGCTGCATCACTATATTAAGGGCATGACGATTAATACATACATAATGAAAAGCAATATACAAAATTTCAGAGATAAATACATATTTATAGTTGATATGTTACAAAATTTCCCTCAGTGAGCGCAAGTGTGTATTTGAACAGAAAAATGACAATGAAGTACTATATGTCTACATTCTCAATGGATTTTAATTTTGTTTTTCAATGTTTTTGTTGATCTAAAAGAACATGAAAAAGACAGATGTATAAATATTTAGCACAAGTTTGGCAATATCACAATAGTCTACAATTTTGAACCACATAGAAAACACATAAGGGAGTTGGAGCTAGAACGAGAGACTGCTCCTCATCAACAAGAAACAGACTTCACAGTAGCCTAGGAATGCATTAATATACAGTGCTAGCAAAAGGTTGAAAAACATGGCAAAACACACTTGCTTAAAGGAAGCTCTAGACATGGAAGTACATCATATTCATCAACAGAGCAGTGTTTTGTACACGTCAGTGTGCTTGTTGAATCAAAGAGGATTTTTTTTTACTTTTGAAGATGATTTCTAGCTACAATAAATTACAAAATTTAAGTTAAAATGCAGGAATGAAACATGATACAACCTTCCCACCAACCCTCCCGTGTACTTGTATTTGTTGTCCTTTAAGCTCAATTTTCTACATTATATATCTCATATATTTTTCCAGTTGAAATTGTCTTGGCCCCTGTGTATTTTCTCACACATAAAAATACAAAAAAGTCACATTAAAAAGACACACAACTGTTGTGAATCTATTAAAAGAGAGTTGAAACAGAAAAGCTGATTTTCTGAGGCAAACAAGTTCATTGGCAAATGTACTGTACAACAGTGTTTTACTTTACAACCAGGTGTGAGTCCACGGAGTCCTTCCAGTACTGAGCGTGTCATGTGTGAGTGGGCGTGTCCAAGGCCGATGCACAGTCCGACAGTATACAAAATAAACCCTTCATCATCCCGTGTCCTTTTTAAGGGTGCTCTAATGGGAGGGGGAAACAAAAAGTCCCACAGAACAAAGTCCGACTCCAGAAATCCTTCTCTCTGCAGGTTTTTAAGTCTTTTAAAAGAAAAAAAAAATCTTTCTTTTCTTTTTTCTTCATCTTTAATAACAGAACAAGCAGTTGACTATACATGACACCAGCAACTGGCTGTGTGCTCAGGGGGTGCCCTGTGAAGTGGTAGTGTGACTGGTGCTTGAGATGACCAAAGTGCATTTACATTGGAGGGACAACCAGGCCGGACATGGCTGCAAACAAAGACAGGAGAGGGACATTAGTTCAAGAGCTACAAACAGAACGTGGATATTTATTGAAATTATTGAAAGCTCTGTAGTGCATGCACGTGTGCGTGTGTGTGTGCGTGCGTGCGTGTGTGTGTGCGTGTGTGTGTGCGTGTTAGCTAGTGTGTGTTAGTTGTGCACGTCTCTGCTAACGGGAGCATCTGAAAAGCTCCCTCCTGCTCTGACATTTCAGCCTTCAGCACGCCACTCTTGCTATGTGTGATATTTCTCCTGGCGTTGGGGTAATGGCAAACAGTGGCCCAGACTCCCAGGAGAGCGCGCCATGGTGACGGCGGAGCAACAACACGGTCACTTCCCACAATGCCACAGAGCTGCAGTAGCAGTAGTAGCAGTAGACAGTGGGCAGGCTCCCCTCTGATTCCTTCTTTAATTCGCCTGTCTCTTTCCCTCGCCTGCATCACTGGTACAGAGACTACTCCTTGTACCATCACACATCCACTCACTTTCCTCTGTGTCATTATCCAAGAGACATTAGGCTAGATCAAAGGTAGCTTCAGTTATGTTACCACGACCATCTGCCTAGGATATCATTAGCAACTGTAACTCTCCCTCACAGTTTATATATGCAGTATTTTCACACGTTTTAACAATTAGGCAACTAGTGAAGTGCTGGAATGATATATTATTATATTGCTCTGAGTATATTTGTAGAGTCATGCTTGAAATGCTTTTAAGTTTGCCAGCGCAGATGATGGCAAGGCATTGCTCATTAATTTCTGCACAACATGTATTAATAAGTATGAACGTGTAGCAAGATGAACTTTAATTTCCCACTTCATTAAGCCCAATGTTATTAATCTTGGGGCACACACTACGGCTAAGCTTGTTTTCAAAGCAATCATGTTGGTCATGACACACGCACAAAACCTAATAAACATAATTACTAAAACAATTCGGAGAGGGTCTTTCCTGCGACTTCAGAGGGGATGTTTGTATCAGAGGGCGTGATGCTGCGTGCACCCTGTGCCGTGTGTGCATCATGTTTCAGTTGTGTACGTTGGCTGTGTGGCTGTGTGAGTGCCAGTGAAGTGCGAGGTGTAAATTGGCCTGTCAAAATGCATATATTGGTAATGATTAATCCCTCACCAAAACGGACAGAGGCCTGAGCAGCGGTATCTGACCAGTAGTCCGTAGGGAAGGGATGAGGGGGTGAGGGGGGCTCACCTTGCAGTCCGTTGCCGTTGGCGCTGGTGCAGGAGGGGGGTGGGGAGGCCTGGGGTCGGACCACAGGGGCGAAGGCGCTCTTTTGTTTAACTGCAGAGACGATAGGGAAGCAAAGGATAGGAGGGAGGGTGAGAGTGAGAACGTGCTGTGAGTAGTGCTCAAGAGGGAGAGGGCAGTTAAGGTAAGACTGGGATAGTGTTACTGCCAGGGGGGATACACCACCAGAACTCAAACTGCATTACAGACCCCTACCATCAACATCTCCTCTGCTTCAACAAGTGCAAGTGGCATATGTTGAAAAATACATAAAAGTATATTCTGTCTCTCTGCCCTGTTCTGAGCACTGCAAACTAAACACGCTTGTTCTGAAATGAATAGTAGTATTATTATCATCAATAACGTTACAACCCTGTCAAAAGTGATTCATAAAAGTGAAAACAAATGTGGGAGCTGGAATTAAATCAGCTGCAGCTTAGCGCCATTACACTGTAGTAGTGGCAAGCTACTCACTTCCATATGGGGAGTTGGCAGAGGATCCGTTGAGGAACCCTGGGGAGCTTGGCACTCCCAGGTTCATACCGGCATTGCCGTAGCCATTCATGCTGTTGCTGACGGTGTTGTAGCTGGACTGCTGCGGGGTGCTGCTGGAGATGTAGCCCCGAGGGGACACACTGCTGGTGTTCCGACTGTACCCCACTGCAAAACATGCAAGACAGCACACAAAAGCCAGTCATTTCTCTTGTCCGCTCTGGTTTACAAGGAAATATTCACTAGCCTCACTAAAGGCCTGTATACTATGTATTTTATCTGCAGGTAAAGGATACAAATGTATAACTAGAGAATACACACAGAGGCAAAAAACAAATAATGCAAATTGTACAAAATTAGGTTTAAAAAAGTTGAATATATAGAGGAGTTAACTGTGGGAAATGGGCTCATTGTAATAACATAAAAAGTTAAACTATTATTTAATTCCACTTTTGTCCCCCAGGGACCCCCTCCACTTTCCTTGCAGGTATTTGGACCCCACTTTTGAGAGGAGCGTTATGGAGTCCATCCCTATATCACATATGTACCTTGGTCATTCCCTTGTGACTCAGACACATTGACTGCTAGCTGGCTGCTGAAGGAGTTGACTCCCATCATGCCGTGGGAGGCTGTGTTTGCGAGCGAGGGGATCTGGTTGTGGTTGCGAGGAACGCTGTACAGGGCCTCCGCGATGTCAGCTGCCCTCTTCAGAATGATCTCCTGAGAAGCAAGAGAAGCCAGAGGTTTTGTTATTTATGGTGTTTTTATAGCTGTGCTTGGCTTTGAAGCATGGTTCGTGGCTATATGGTAAACTCACAATGTATGAAGCCTACATTGTTCCAGATATAGTGGTGAAAATACCCTTTGGTGGTACTATCAGTAAAAATTCAATGGTTTCTTATATAGCTGTGGACCAGAGGTGGCAGCTGGATGCATACAAACCTGATTGTTGTGGGGCATTCCATACAAGGCTTCGACCAGATCTGCTGCTCTCTTCAGCAACACCTCCTGCAGCGGAAAGAGCAGAGTCAGTGCACAGACCTACACATATGTTCTACCTTATCCACAGCCATGGCCTTAAATGTTTACATTCAGGAGACAAGTCTAAATAAAAGCCACCCTCATTTAAGGGGTGCCCTGATGCATTCACACAACATTACTTTGTCTCTCCCATCCGTGCAGAGCAGTGAATAATGTTCCCTATCTTAATTAAACTGGCATAGTCCTTTAAAAACAACACCTCAGCCTGGTTGTGGGCTACACGTTTGCTCCTGAGTTCAGCCCGCGTCCCCTCTCTTCAGAACAATAAAGTGAATTAGCTCTGGGTTAATCTAGTTCTGTTGTAATGACATTAAGGAATTTTTCAATTAACCTCTTTGACTGGCTGTTGCAAAGGACTTCACAAATGACTTCCCATCCAGCAAGAGCTGGGTGCTTTTGCCTTGGGGACACGGATGCTCAGGATGTGGTCTTATCCATGTCTGCATGCTTGCCCCTGCTTGACAATGCGGATTAGCTGTGTTGCTTTGGCTCTTAACACTGAAAATGAGTTGGCCCTGGATCCTGTTCCCCCTCTCGGTTTGGGGCTTTGAGCTAGGTGGGCTTTGGCCCGTTAGTGTCTTTATCTGCTCTTTGAATTCACCACTTACAATTAAATCCCTCTCAAGGAAGCAGACTGCTCGCTTTGTCTTCTATAATACAGAAGGCAATATGTTGTATGAAGGCCTCTCCTCCTTTAGAGTGCATCTAATCTGACAAAGGCAAAAGCAGACATGGCGGTTGCATGTTGTTAAAATGCTTGCTTGTTGTCACCTGCTGTAGAGCAGAGATTTGTCAACTGTGCTGTTAGAACCCTGGTTAAAAGCAATGCAAATCTGTCAGCAGAAACATCTCAGATGGTGCTTGTTTTCTTCCCACATTGGCGGTGTTTTCTTTTGCGGGCCTCGGTAATTTGTCTGAAGTGTTCCATCACTTGGCAATAGCAGTGTGGGATTAAGACGGCAGCTGCCGTAAATGAATGTAAACACAGCCTTCACGCCTTCAAACAGCGGCCTCCAAGACTTGGCCTGCCTTTCCACAGCACAGCGTATGTAGTGTGTATGGACGTGTATGGGCCTTTCATCCTGAGGAGCATATCTACCACACTCTTTATTTATCAAGATGAATCACTGCAGAAGCCACTTCCAGCGTATGCCATGCTCTCTTATAGAAACATATCGCTTAATCCACCCCAAGTTATCGGATGGGTGGCTCTTAGAATGGGCATTTACCTCTGAAATTGGTGTGTATGCTCAACGTTGCATGCATCTAGTTTGCATACAAATAAAGAATTATGGTTGTCGTGAGGCAGGTAGTCTAAATGAGAGGACCAGCTGTCTTGATGTGTTCTCATCAGGCAGAACAGATTTCTCTCTCTCTTGCTGAGTGAGATAAAGTGGTTTTCTTTCTTTTTGTCTGCAGTTAATAATTACCAATAATCTATTCTATCATATTTCAAGAACTCCTACATGGCTCTCAATTTTAAACAACAATTAAAGCAATTAAGACTGTCGCGTTCGCAGCCATGTTTCATTCTGTGTAAACGTCCTCTGCCTGCTTGTCCATATGGTACTTTGCAGCAGTGACATAAGGACAGCTTGGAGAAAGGAGGAGAGAAAGCGATATTGCCTCTCATCCTTAATCTGTCGTTTACCGTGTGGTGACTTAACTAACCACGCCGACTCGCAGGGCTATGCTTAAGTGGCAACCTAGTCATATCCGCGCATGATGAGAAGTGCTGCTCCCAATCAAGGAAGAAGTTTGTTTTCTTCTGACGAGGAGCTTTCATGCGTATCGGCTCATGCTGTGAATACGATTAGTGCCGAATAGCGTTCTGAGGGCATTTCCATGTAAATCTCAATACTACTCCAGTATAAGTGTAATTGGCTTTCTTGTCATGGAGACATATCAGAACACGCCATGTTAAATTGAAACAATTAAAGGCCTCAGATGATTTCTGTTGTTGTGTGACAAATGCGTGCCAGATCTGGGCTTTTGTTTGCCTCCTTCTGCATAAAGACCCCATGTTCAAAGAATGGGCTTCTCTAATGACACATCACCTCGAGGAGCAGGCTGTTTGGGGAAAAATTAGAGAAAAGCTCAAACAAATTATGTGTTTTTAAAATGTCAAACAATAGGAGCCAAATGTGAGTCTTGGAGCAGTAGATTAACACAGAGCTTGTATTTATGTTATCACAGTTAATAAAAGAGGGCCTAGGTTATGTAGCTCGGAGTGCTAATGCCATTATAAAACTGTAAGGCAATTACTCTGTTAGCTCTAGCCCGAGGTAATGAATGCATTTAGAAGCATAGGGCCATTAGATGAAGGTACTTCAAAGAGCACAGGAAGAGAGATTCATTTAAATACATGGGTAATTGCTTGACATGAACACATTTGTAATATTTTCTCCTTGTGGATTACACAAGGAATTGGAAAAGAATGGGCTTATGCTCATTTTGGGAGGAAAGAAAGGATTCCAAGGCAATCAGCTTAATAATAAAACAATATTGAGTTTCCACTTTTAATTTCATAATGAATCTAATTTGTTACAGAAGAGAGAAATTGAGTGTGATATAATGTGATATCCAGTCTATTTGTCCATTACTGCCAGAGGGCACAAAATGGTATTATAAATTGTCTTTTTTATATTATGAATGGAAAATTGTTTTATAACAAGATCTTAAAAAGGAGGGTGAATTCCAAAGTCTCTCTTCACTTAACGCGATGCCCGCAAACCAATCTCCTTTCTCATCACTTGACTGCTCACACTTATTACTTTCATATTCACCCTGGACTTTGCATTGAATTTTTATATCTGCACTCCTCCCACAGGGTCAGACTGTCATCTACGATGTTGTCTTAGAATTACGAGGTAAACTTCAATCAGAGGCAGCTTCCCCCTTTTTTCTCTGTGTAGCAACAATATTAGCGTGCATCCCTTGCTATCCATGAGCACTCCCATATTGGCTTTCTGTCTCCTTACAATTACCACGTGTCTTACTGGTCCCAGGGAGAAGGCTGGTGGAAATCAATAGCACAGTAATATTATCAACTGGAGGGTGAAGTCATGGGGAGGGGGGCTGTAGAGGCGGTGAGTGGGCCTGGTGTCGATTTGCCTTTCTGCTAATGCACAGTGCGCGTCCTCCAGCTTTATCTTCTTTTTATAGAGTCTCGCGGCTCACCTGCACCCTGTAATGGCTCTTCTCTATATGCCGTTTGTGTTCTCATTCCGAATGTACGTGGCGCCCCAGCCTGCCACGGGCTCTTTTATTGGGAATGTGCTTTTGACCCCGAGAGCTGACCCTCAGATGGCAAGCTTAACAATGACGAATCACTCGGTGGGATCATTTACATGCCCCCTGAACCCCATATTTGGGTCCATTAGAGAGCAAATCAAATATTTATGTTGTTTATTGGAAGTGCAGGGTTTCATCTCACTGTGTGATTGTTTCATACAAAGGCCGAGAGAGCCTGCTATATTAAGTATACACACGCCCGGGAAACTAATCTCAGCTTCAGTGTCAAAATCTGTCTCGCTACCGAGGAAAGAAGTCAGGCTTTTTGTAATAATGCGCTGTAGAACATGCTTTGTTTTTCACTTCTCTCAGTGTGGATTCTAAGAAGACACTGCAGCTTTAAAATTGAAACAGTGTTGTTAAATTGACCAGCAGAGATATTAAAGGTAAGTGTACTTGAGCTTTAGGTTTACAGTTAAAATTAGAGCAACATTTCATGTCTAGGTGTTGTTTCTGCGCTCCACAGGGACCAGGTCTAATTGAAACACTTCATATAGTGAACCAGGGAGTAGCTGTGTTGTCCTATTTCTTCACATTGCCTTGGTCAAACGTGTAAAGCTACCACACAGTCTGTTCTTTATTAAATTGTCCGTTGGACGTTAATGATATTGCTGTGTTGCATGCTGGGATTTAATAGATAAGGTCTTTAAAGGTTTTACAGTATTATTAAAACTCGGAGGTGGCCTGCACTTTACTACCTGCCGAGGGCTTTTGAATGTGCTAATCAGTCATATTATTACACCTGACACATCTGGAACGTCACTCACCAAAATGGCTGGTGGCAGGCGGCAATTAGCACAAACACACATAGATTTGTATCAATACAAAATGAAAAATATCAAAGGCAAAAGATTCAAAGGAATAGCTGCGTGCACCTTACTTTTACAAGGCAGGTTTATCAAGTTGGCAGCCTATTTATGTGCCACACCGTTGTGTCAGAAAAAAGTGATGTGGCTTTCAAACGCCTTACCCAGGTTCAAAAGAAAAACAATAAGAAAGCCTGTGCATAATAACATGCAGTCTTTGTCTATTAGCTGCAGTAAGACGAGGGGGTTTACGGCACAGGGCTCTGTAAACAAAAGATTAAACCAAATCGAGCTGCAGAAAATGAAAGGAAAACATGAGTGGGGTAATGAGGGTGCAGGCGTCGTTTCTGACCAGATTACCATCTCCACAGACTACTGGAGAGGAAAACGCCTGATTGAGCTATTTTACCACACAGCGAGTTTACGCCTCTCTCCCCACACTAAACCAATACCATTACCACTCTGGTTAGTGGGAAGCCACATATGTGAGGCAAAGCTGTTCCGCTCCGGGGTCACAGTGCTGGCGCTCATGCTAATGCTGTTTTGTTTATTTGTCTCATTCACGCTACTCCCCATTTGTTGTTTTCTATGTATTTTTCCCATACTGACCTTTGGTAACCTCTCCGGGTCGCCAGGATGTCTGGGGATGACCTTCTGCAGTCTCTGGAAGCCGTAGTCGATGGTAGGCTCATTAAGGGCTGCAACAAAAAAAGAAGATGGAAATTAGAAACATTTCGGGGTTAATCTTGTCAGAAATAGGAAGGAGCTAATTGAGAAATCTGTTTACAGTACAGAAGTCATTTCAGAATGCCTAATTTGACAGAAAGCTCAAGGGGAGAGATAGTGGTTTATGAAACGTCAGCCGCTCCCGGGCCCCGTGATGGAAAATGACACTTTCACTGTCACTGAGTGTTATTCCATTAACAGCCATGATGACCTACATCAGTGTGAGAATTCTTCAGATGAGCTGCCCTCCCCCTTTTATCTGCTCAGTAATATTGACTACAGCAAACTACATAGCCAGGCTCTTTTAATCTAACAGAGCTTTAATAATCTGTGAAAGGCTGTCCACACATTGATCTAGTGTAAGTTGCTGTCATTTCACCCTTCTGCACCGACTGTACTGCAACACTGGCCTGGTGAAATACGGCCACACATCCCACAGAGCCATTCATCTCACACCCCTCAAACAGTAATCTGGGGCACGCGGCATATTGGCCGATGAATCAGAGCACAAAGTAAATGAATCATAAGGCCGACTTTGGTGAGAGTGGCCCGTTTATGTCTGACAGTCCTAATGGGGAATTGAAGGCTTCCTTAGTGCACAGGCTGATTCTAAACAATCATGTGTGAGTCGCAGACAGGACAGTAACGAGAGTCAGAGAGGGAGAGAGAAAGAGAGGGAGAGGGCAGAGGCGAGGGGGGTGGGAGGGGGAGACGTGTAAAGGGGAAAGGAACGACTTAATAGAGAACATCACTTCTCAATGTAGATATCATTTTCAGGAGAGTAACTCCGCCGTGCAAGGCGCTTCATAAATCAATGGCTTTCTATGGAGACTAATAAGAGCTGCCTGCCTCTATTCATTGTTCAGCCTGTAATTTGGCCCATCACTCATTACTCAGCATGTAATTTCAACATTAACACTGCACAGCCCGCTGAACCTGCTGAACACTGAGGATGGGGAGCAGGCCAGCTCCTTCCCTCACACACACACACCCACACACACACACACACACACACACACACACACACACACACACACACACACACACACACACACACACACACTTGTCAGGGCATAAAAATGAGCACTTCTACCTCATACTTTTCCTCTGTTCACTCTGCTCCTAAGCCTGCGCCGCTCAGCTCTGTGTGTCTCACACTCACACAGGCCCTCTCCCGTACAAACCTGAGTACAGTAATTGCCAGCTTGAGCGTGACAAAATGGAGCAATTATGTGTTCAAGCATGGACAATGTAGGGCGCTAATCGATAGCAAGGATCTAGGTTGCATATACAGTGTAGTCCTATTGGCGGGGCACACCTGAATAAGCCCCACACCGAGACAACACACACTGCTGGAAATCTGATTTGACATGTCATCATGCAACCAGAAACAACATGGTCGCTCTGAATGTGGGAACGCCGCCTTCTCCTTAATAAAGGATTGATCTGGACTATTGATCGTACATGACAAGGCTGTAGCCAGGAATTTGCCCTTTTTCTTTTGTTGTTTCCACCCCCTTTCTTATCTATGCACTATGGGCTCGTACATGTGTACAAGTGTACATGTAGTGGCATACGTGCACAGATGACTGTGAGTGCACGTGTGTGCTGCGTGCCCCTGCCAGACCCCTCTGCTCAGTGTGATGTAAATTGTGTATGTGTAAAAAGCACTCCATAATCAGGCCATCCATCATCAGAGGCTGTCAGTGGGCTCTCTCCGGGTGATACATCACGCACTCCTGTCCTCTGCCTCAGCTGGGGCCTACACAAGCCGCCAGGCATGCTGGGAACACAGCCGGGGAGACACAGTACAGTACAGAGCACTGCTATAGGCTGAGAGGGGTTTCCAATGATAATGATGCTCCACTCTAGGAGTAGGCTCACATTTTGAACACCACACAATGGTGTACACTTATTAAACCAGGATGAAAACAAATCTAAAGTAAACTCTTTGAACTTAACACCTATTGTGTCTATGTTCGTCCCATTCAGAGAGCCAGCCATGGTCTAGGCATGTGGACATGTCCCCATCTCATCTATCATGGAGATGATCTTTGTAACAACCCCAGCTTAATGAAATTGGTGACACAGACCGCCATCTGCTATTGATTTCATGCAAATGCTTTTGACAGCTGATGGAGACTTGCATTAGTGCTAAACGGTGCTGTCAGTTGATGAGTTGACAGTTTTGTAGTCATAGCGTGTACCCTGGTGCAGACAGACAATGTCAATAATCCCGTAAGAGGCGCTGATGATATATACTGAGCACTCATATTCATTCCCCACTATAAAACCTGCGATGTGTCAAGTCCCTGCTTCGCACATTTCTATTTCACAGATTTTCTTTTACACACTCTACTTTTACAAGAAACACATTGACAATCTCTATTAATGCTTCATAGTTTGCCCCAAATTTCACCGTCTATCAAACTCATATAGTGATGCCCTCACTTGACTCCGCATATGGCAAAATGAGTTTGCCCGTCCGACACAATACAGTGACACAGTGAGGGAGAATATGAGACAGGGTTTGGGTGTGGAGCGGGGCAAGGGGAGAGGGGGTTTGGGTGTGGAAGGGGCATATGTCTCCCCCCTACCCCTTCCTGTAAGGGTCTCGGTCGCTGCAAGGAAACATGAAACCCTCCGCACACATCCCATAAATCCTGCTCTGGATGGGGAGTCTAGCACATAGGAGCAGGAGGGGGGGAGGAGGGGCTACGCGGTGTGGGTGGGGTGTTGGGGGCGGTTGGGGGGGAGTCACTGGCACGTTCCAGTCACGCCCGCTTCCCGGCCCGCGGCCAATCAATACCACTTTCCTGTTTTAGAGGCGGGTAATTATGAGGTGGAGAGATTGTGTGACCTCTCACCCCTGCTGCATTACTCGCCTGATATTAAGATAAATTGCCTGATTTTGGGTAAACATATGCTGCAATTCAAACTGTCAGCACTGGTTTGCTCAGGGATAATTTGTATTGATCTCCTGGCTTCTTCCCCATTTTGCTTACTGACCTCATGGATAATTAGAGAAAAAGAGACACGGGGAGGTAAGGCAGGACTAGCATTTGAATACTTTGCGGTGGGATGGCGAGCTCATAGGGAGGGGGGACATTATGGACTAATAGAATTTTCATTTTCTCTCATCTTCTGTTCAACTCTGGACAGGTTGCATTACTTGTTCAATTACATCACTTGTCCTGCTCTCTCTATTTCCTCACAGTATACAAGCCCGCTTCCTGTAGCGCTGTTTTGATGTGGTGAATTTAAAATGCACCCCGATCAAATTTCAAAATAAAATATTAAAACGGACATGTAACTTATTTTAAACATGCAGGTTTGGCTGTAGGGTAGGAAATTTCGATGAATATTACCAATTTCTCTCACCCCCGAGACTGTATGATCACGTTTCAGAATATGAGGAAAAAAATGGAATGCATGACTTCTGCCCGCCGCGCAGCTGTGACCATATTGTTTCCCCATTTTGAATATTGCGTACGAGTGGCACAGCTTCAGTGGAATTCCTCTGCCCGGAATGTGCACTTCTCCAAATCTTATTTCGATCGGACGCCTTAATCTTGCCCAGCACTTTTATGTGGCTAACATGTTTTCTTGTGAGAGGTGAGAGGCTAGCCACTTCACTTAAAATGTAGAGTGGAGGGGCGTTTACATGGCATCTGCTGCTCCCTCTCCGTGTTTTCTGCAAATGGGACATGAGTAACCGCCCGGCGAGAACTGTGTAACATAGCCGACGTTGGCAGCCAAAAGTGCTTACATGGCAATACAAGACTGTGTGCCCTCGGCCTATATGGAAGTGCATTGAACACGTGTATTGACTTACAGTATCGGGGTATAAACATAGGGAAATGTTTGAGAGCAGCAGTAAATTTAAGGGAAATTGTTCCTTGTTAAGTCTATGAGGCCGAATGAGAGCCTGCACAGAGTACTAGCATTCCTGCCAGCCATTACAGCTTATTACGATAACTCTATCTTTCCAGGAGATAAAAACCTAGCCTTGTTGCCATTTGCCAGCTATTACTTTCGCTAATTATACTTAACTGCTTCGAGCTTATCTCCACTCCTCCTACACCATTGAGCAGTTATTTTTTTCTTTCCCCTTAACACAAATTAGAGGAGGAGTGGGAGTTGGAAGGGGGGAAACAGATAAACAGCACAGGCAGAAGTTCATTCAAGTGTTATTGCGTTTGTGACTTGTCAAAGAGTCTGCATGAGCCTTGGAGGCACCTGCAGTCTGTTAGCAGTGACTTGTCTACTGGAGATAGACAGTGAATACCAGCTCTGTGTTACAGGAAGTGAACATTGAGATACACAAAGGGTGAGAGATTCACAAGTCATGCTGCTGCCTCACAGTAGAGACATGTAGTCCACTGTGGAGAGAATACACACATGCAGATAAGAGACCATCTTAAAACAAACCAAGTCAAATAGGGATTTTCACAGCAAACCCACGCAGAGCAAACCTCTTCTGTTTTAACACTGACCATATCATCTCCATCCACTGCAGCAGTTAGCACTGAGTGATTCCATCTCCAGCAGTCTCAAGATGAACAGGAAATTAAAATTTCAAAGATCTGCAGTTAAGATAAATCAATGGAGACAGATCAATGTTCATTGAAATTTCATGAACTTTGAGCCAATACAGATGAAAAAACCTAGACAGTTACAGTCTCCAGCAGATATTGCTCCTGCAACAGATAAAATGTAATTAACACGGTTAAAGGGAGCAATGTTACAGATTGCACATCCATAATTTCACTCTGCCTTCATTTCACTGGTATATTAGAAAGGGCCAAAGACACCTGTTCAATCCTCTTAGATGACATCTAAAGTATGTGTGCCACTTCTCTAAGGACGCCGGCAGACTTTCACACATTACCGGCCAACAGAAATCAAATGGGTTCCCTTCACAGCTGATTGCAAGCGCAAATTAATATTGTAAAATGAAGATCAATAGATGGACGGGGCACAGATCGATGGCGGCTAAATTACGGCCGCGTTTTCCCCCTCATTCAAGATGAGTTGTGTTTTCCTCTCAAAGTCAATACTGCGCTGCCTCCCTCATTCATTTCTCAATAAACTTGCCGATGAATTTCAATCAAAAGGCGGCGGGGGAGGTGGGAGGTGGTGAGGGGCGGAGCTCTTTGAAAAGCCCGTCGGGTTTGGAACGCGCTGAAAATGGGGCAAGAAGACGAAGAGCCCCCCCTCCTCCTCCTCTCCTCCCTCTCTGTCTGTCTTTGTCAGGGCTCAGGACTGATGCCGTGACTTACTGAGGACAATCCATTTTAGGAGTCATTACAAAACACACTGCTAACAAAACTACAAGACCAAAAGGAAGGGCCCAATTAAAATGGAATCAATGAACTAAACAAATGCTTAAAATACACAGGGATACTGTCATTTTTCTCTCTTGCAGGTAGTGTACGGTAATAAATCGTCTATAGCATGATTTTAAAATAGTTGTTTTGGGGGTATACAAAATTATATAGGGGAAACAAATTGGGGAAAAAATTAAAAACTTTACTTGCTGTATAATTTTCCCAACATATTTTAGCACGTATTTGTGTAATTTGACAGCCTAGTCAATTAAAGCTTTTAAAGAAATATTTTGGGACTTGCAAAGATATGACTATCATTATCTATAGTTAAAAAATGAAAATTTTGTCAATATCTCAAAACAATCACTCGAAACTGTACTATATATTTTCTCCTCTTAAACGATACCCACAATGCATTTCACACATTTCTGTAATGGGAAAAATACATGCTCAACTGCGAGTACTTATTTCAATCAATTTCCCAGCACTGGATTTCACAGGTCACTTGCTGATAACACGATGTGGAATAATGCCACCGAGTGCTCCTCAAAGCCTAGCTGACAAGCGCGTCTGACAGCGGGGGGAGTGCGCGTCACGTCAGAGCCTTAATTGGACACAAGGACCTTCCTGCACCGGCTCATGCGGCCTTCAAAAACCCAGCGCCCATCTCACTTGGCAACCAGACTCTGCTCCACTCCTGCCGAGCTAGTGCTAAATACCAGCGTTGTAATGAGACAGGTGAGGTACTAGGTGTAGGGGGGTACGGCCACGGATAACACCGCCTGACACATGCTAAAAGTGTTGTGCCAACTGGTTACTATCCACTTCCACTGTGGCTCTGACATTTTCAAAACCGCTTACTTGGGTATAAAGAAATTATAGGAAAAAAGGCAAATTAAACTGTGCCATTTTGGACATTGTAATGTGTCTTGCATGTCCCCTATCTGTTTACATACCACCCTGAATGCCTTTGATTATAGCATATCTTGGCTTGATGCCCCACCCCATCACTGACCAACGACCGGTACGCATAGCCCAACCCTGCTGGACAGGAAATGAAAAGGAAGCTCTCCATCTGATCAGCTTGTGAGTCTGGGACTTCAAAGTGAGTGGATGGCAGGGTGGAGAGGAGACCTAAGGATAGGCCCATTCACAGGCTGTACAGCAAAAGGCCCTATCTGATCTGTGCCGATAAAGAGCACTCTGTTTGTTTGCTTAATTTTAGCTGGAGGAGACTCTAAATCTAAACTACATAATGTCTCCCTATTTCCAAGAGTGAAGCAGGAAGAGTGTTTAAATTTGTATTTGAGAATTGCCTTATATCTGCGGTGTAGTGCTATGATTTGTTTCAGTTCTAAGTAAACAAAGGTTTGCTCTGCCCATATGCTCTAGTCCCATCCCTTACAGACTGACATTTCTTGATCTCCAGCAGTATTGAGTGAAGCACACATGACCCTTTTGTCCTTATGTTGATGAATGACTGCCTCATACCCATTTTGTCAGATTTTGGTGCAGTGGAGTCGATAGCGTCACCTTGACAAGGAAAGTTTGTGATCCATCAGCCCTCAAGGCTGTCTGGCCTCAACTAAAGGCCTGGCACGAGCTGCTCACACTATGGGGCATCAGCTCTGTCCAAAATCCTTCACCAGTGCTGTGGAGGGTCGAGCGCGCCTCTCATTACCGCCACTTTACAGTGAGTGGAGAAAAAGAAGAAAAAACACTTGACTTGTACTAATAGCTGGGAAGCCCTGCTGGTCACCAAAGGTCTGAAGACGAAGCACCCTGTCAGTGCCCAGCTTGGGAAATTAGCAAATAATGTTCCCTTCCCCCTGACAAATGTGTGACAGCTCGCCTTCGCCAATCATTCTCTCTAACGTTATGATGCATGTCCCGGATCCCCACTGGAGGATACAGGCGAAGTTTACTGACCCTCAATTTACCCATGACAAATGGGGTCCCGCTAAATGTGCGTTTTCTGGGGCGAGGAAGGGGTTCATTTTAAGCAATCCTGGTTATATGGATGTCACTGATTAGGATAAATAGTGGCTGAGTGTGTTAGGACTGCTTGCAGAACCATATTACCAAGGGCCTGCATCGCTGCCCCCGGAGGGGAGAGCTTGTGGAAACTTGGCAAAGACAGAAAACCAAAAGCTCTGATGCAATTAGGAACTTAAATTGGATAAATTGTTTACTCAAAGTTTTTATTTATGATTTACTTGTTCACACACTAGAAAAACAATGCAATAAAATTGGTTACAACACTGTAAATGTTCCAGAAAATAGCTCTTAATAAAGTTTAAAGTATAATAAAGTATTGACTTCGGCACAGCTTGGACTTTCTCCTTTTGATTTTCCACAACCTTGCTGACAGTTAGCTCTACCAGTCCTGTCCTGACCAATGGATAACCAATACATGGATTAGACAGAGGACATGCAGCAGGCTCCCAGGGACAACATTTGGTGTGAAAAGGAAAAGGTATAGACTGTAAAAAGCTCAAATAGCCACATGTCATTCAGTTCAAATGTACCAATTAAAGTGCACATATAAGCAGCACGGAGCAGTTACTAAACTTTTATGCCCAAGTCTGTTTGTGTCATTAGTGTTTTATACTTTGAATAGTCAATGGCCACAGGATTATTGGACAGCACTACACGGCTCTTTCTTTAGAATGCTTTGTGAGTGTTGGAGTCCGTCCAGAGCACTCGCTCCACTGAGGACGTGTCCCATTGCTGTTCCAGGCCTATTGCAGGTCTCTCCTATGTTGACTCACAGTAATTTGTGATAATTTCTTAAATTGAGCGAGTTAAATCTGCACAATTAGACTGGTGGTGCAAGAAGAGTCAACATGAAAAAAGCGGTCTGCAGGCCTCTCAAACAGGGCTCTTGAGTCACGCATGAAGCACATGCTTTGATAAGCAGACCTTTGATATGCACATGTTGCTTTCAAATATGACACCAGGACATTGTGTCCTTTATACAGCACTGTGTCACTACATTGCCCTTTTCAGCTCTGCTGATTTGCTATTGTAACTCAGGTCATTTCAAATCTATTTGCTGCTGCAGTTCCATTTATTCAAGTGCTCTAACACAGAGGAGGCGCTGTGCTTTGAAATGAGCTGTTTCACTCTTAAATACATGATCCAGCCTCTTGTTCTCAGCCCATTCACATTCTAATGTTCGACACAAGTAGCTAACATCCTTCCTTGTAGCAATTACAGTACATATGGAAACAGTGATACCTAATTCTAGTGTTATGCTCTCTTTAACAGTTTCATTCTCTCAAGCATCAACCCTCATACAATCAGGGTGAGCCACAGTGGGAATAGCAGAGCAGACAGTCGGACCTGTCTATTGGTGACTTTCTCTTTTAATTCAGCGCACTAATCAATTGCACCAGCATTGCCTCTAGGGGTAATTGTATCTTTATACTAACTGGAAGTGAGTAGGAACCAGGGGAAGACAGAGAGGAAGAATAGGGGGGAAAATCAACAAAGATAGAGAAGGGGACACGTTTTCCTAGTAAAACCTGATGGTAATCGTCCCAATCCGCTTAGCCTCTGTGACTAATGGGGTCTGTTCTTGTGGGACCTGGCACTTCCACCAGGGTGCTATAGAAGCCATTAATGTCTTAACTTATACCTCACCTTCTCAGGGCTACCTCTCTGCACAGACACACACTTAGAGCCACACTGGTGCTCCTGTTTCATTATCCCGCTGCCTCGTTGGCCTCTGCTCTACTCCTGCTAGGGAGGTTAAACGCAGGAGAGCGGGGCCAGACTGCACGCATGGAGGAGAGCGGAGGGGACGGGCGACTGGGGGGTGTGCTCAAGGTTTGGGGAGCTATGGAGCGATAGAAGGAGGGAGAGAGGAGAGCGGGTTGATGAGAAACAGCTGCCCCGGGACGGAGGGGTCTGGTTAGACGTTTTAAGGAGAGGGGGGCACCCATTTTGCAAATTCTGCCGTGCTCAAGGCCAGGGCTGTGGTGGGTGTTGGTGGGTGGGTGTTGGGTGAGGGAGAGTTAGTTGCACCCTGGTTTGATTCTGCCCCATCAGAGGTAGAACAGACAGAGGCTTCCAGGTCAGACAGGTCGTGACCTCCACAGCTCGCGTCTCCTCACCAATGATGACAGATAAGACCAGCACTTCCTTCTGAGAGAGTCACACATACTTTCTCACAGGCATCATCTGACCAAACCACAGTCAATTTGAACTTCTAAAAAATGCCATAGAGTTAAGTAGGCGCATTTGAAATTCTTTCTTATATAGTGCTGATTTGAAACATTTTGTCTATCCATGTGGTAGATGGGACATTAACTTTATTCCCATGGGATAGAAGTTTGTGGCCTAAAGTAAAAGTTCACTTAAGGCTTTATGGATGAAACTGTGTCACACAATTAAAAGCAAAATGCAAATACTGGTGGGATGAGAACATTTTCATAAGACGAGACATAAGTTTTGGATCTATGAGAATGAGATAAGACAAGATTTTGACATAAGTTATCATTCATTTATTATGCGATTCAGTTTACAATTTTTGCCTCACAATTTTTTTGTTGATTTCATGTTTTTGCTGTAATTGTAGTCATTCCTTTTGGAACTACAGCTTCTAAAGAGGTGTAACCCGGCAAAGTTGACCCCTTTTTTTCTCTTGTCTCATCCCTAGTAGCAAATTACCTAACTAAAAACTAAATACATTTTTCAGAGTTGACTATAGAGGACAAATGAGCAATGCTAGAGGAAAGTAGAATTGCATTATTTCATTTCAATCATAAATTCTGATTCTAACAGATATTTACCTTTCTAAATGTTTTAAAATTAATGATTCTGCAGTCTAAAAAAAAAGAGTGAATTGTAATTTGCTAAATCCCCACTGGATGCCGCCAAAACACCCACAAACAAGTGACAAATATTCAATACCTAAAATCTTAAACTGACTGAAGAGTTATTAATTAAATCCAGCCCCATGTTTTCATCTCTAGAAATCATTTTTTATGTAAACTTCATATTCTACAGCTTGAAACAGATCTCCTCCACTCTCTCTCACTTACTTTCCCCTCATCTGATTGATGTTAAAGCCACCACATCTACACACGTTTGACAAAATGGAAGAAATTAGCTGAAAGTGTTATCTGTCTCACAACGGGGTAGATAAAGAGAATTGGCACAATGACTTATGCAGACAGCTTGAGTTTAACAGGGCTTGGCAGCGACCTTGTATGACGGAGGGTCAGGGGGGGATTGGATCTCACTTGTAGGAGCTATACTCGAGCAAACACCTATAGCAGCACATCTCACACATTTAACATTCGCCGCGCAGGTTTCTGGTTAGTTCATTATTAGCGCCCTGAAAGCTGCATCCAGACAGGGGCAAGGAGGGAGAGGAGGAGGAAGAGGAGGAGAGGACGAGGGGAGGGGTGAAAGAGAGAAAGAAAAAGGCAATGGGGGCTAGGGGGCTTACCAGTGTAGACGAATCTCCCGGGGGCACCTTTGCAGAACTGCTTGGACTTGTAGGACAGCGTGACTTCCACCACACCAGGGATATGCCGAGGTGGAGTCTGCACCCGGATGGCGTGGGGAGTTATCAGCTGGAAAAGGAGGAGAAATAATGAGCTCTTTCTTAAAAACACAATGTTAAGTGGAGTGTGTAATTGGCCCTAGCCTGTACTGACAGTAGAAGAAAGAAGTAACTAGATACTTAAGAGGCGTACTTGGATGTATACAGTTTGTAAAGCATACTTTTAATGACCTAAGTGGTTGTATTCTGGATTGTAATTACAACAAGTGTTTAGTTGTAAAAGTAGTAGAAATATTAGTAGTATGAGAAGTTGAATTAGTGATAATATATATACATATTTTTTTTTAGCAGTAGCAGGTTTAGCAGGTTTAAATTAGTAAAGAGTAGGGAAGGGACATGATCTAGAGCCACAAGATCTCACAAGATAAAATTGCCAAGAGAAAATGCACCCATTATAAAAAAGATTTCAGGGTTTTTTGCATTGTTTACCAATGCAAGGTTTACCAAAGGGTTACCAAAAAACAGTTCTACAATGACAATAAAAATGTTTAAAAAGTAAATAAAAAATAGGAAGCTGCACAAGTTATTCAGCATAAATTATGTCAAAATCTTGTCTTATCTCATTCTCGTAGGAATTGAATCTCGTCCCATCCCAAGTGGTGATTGTTATTAGAAGTAGTAGTAAAAGAAGTTGTCAGTAGTTATGTTTGTATATGTTATACGTTATGTTATAGTAAATTTGTAGTATTACTGTATTGTAGTTGAACAGGTTTTTGTGGTGAACTTTAATAGTGTTCAGTAGTAGTTGTGAGTAGTTGAGGAAGGGTTTGTAGTATAAGGATACTTTTTCTACAGTAATCTTACTCGATTGTAGTAGTAATTTTACTTCAGTACACATTTTCAGATTTTTTTACTTTTACATACTGATTTCGGGACTTTGACTATAATTCCATCTTAGCGAGAGTGTTTCATACCTCACTCCATACGAGCATGGTCCCAAAAACGACTTGTAGCCCATCGAAGAAGTTGTCTCCTATTATGATGACTGTGGCTCCTCCGGTGGTCCATCCCTCACTGGGGCTGATGGCCTTGATGCACGGGGTGGCTGCTTATCCAAGACAAAGAGAAGAGCAAATTCAGCACCAAAATTTCAACAGCGGGGCCTGCTACTGTGTCTACTCTACCACACAGACACCTCCCTATACACTCAACCCCTCAATGTCTTCTCCCTCACAAAGACATATCATGAAAATTGCCCCCAGGAAGAGAGAAAAATGATGGATTTGTCCTTTAAGGCGTGAGAATCAAAATCATTTATCAGCGCAGTGGAGTGGTGTAGTTAAGCAGAGCCTTCAAATGGTCCACTTCACAAAGGCTAAACGCTGGCCTCGCAAGGAAAATGATTTGATAGAGCAAATTATGTGTCAGGGCAAATGTAGCTATCAGAATTGATTAAGCATGCACCCGACGCGGCGTACAGTGCAAAAATTTCAAAGTTGAACACATCTTAAATGAGTCAAGAACGTGAGCCGTTAAAGTGGAAATGACAAGCTTTGGCTGCTTCATGCGATTCCATTACCTTTGTTCTGCATACACAGGACAGAGCAAGAACGCACAAGTATCAGATTTCATAACGTGAAATGCACTCATGAATTATTCACGGCAAGATTTTTTTCTTTGCTTTTTGTGATCGATTCAATCCATTTCGTATTGTTTATTACAATGCTTTTCATCTGGCATGACTTGTGCTACGTAGTGTTGTCATTCATCAACAGCGCGACTTGTTATTATAATCTAATTTGAGTGATCTGCTGCCTCACATTCACTGTCACTTGATGCATTACCTTAATATGGTGTTTGCCACAACAGTGTGTTTACAACAGAAATAGCATGACAGCTCGCCATAAAATAGCAATATCAAATTTCATCTATTTCCATCAATATCTGTGAATATGCTATGAATTGTGCATGTTTCCACGCTGCTCAAAATGCGGGCGACTATTCCAGCGAGTTCCTATTTTTGGGGGTGCTCAGTTCAGAACCTCCATTATCCCTTTCATCCAGTAAGTAAATCGCAGTCGGCCATTGTTGTATGGATCACCTCAGACAAGACATCTCCCTTTGTTTGCCTTGCTGTTGGATCTGCTCGGGTCATGTTTGCTCTCGCTCCCTGCCCATAAAGTGAACACATACACACGGGTACAACAGGGAATCTGACTTTAACAAGCGCTGTTGACTTCATGCTAATCACCTCGTACAGATTTTCATTTGTGAGGCCTGGAGGAGTGACATTTGCTTTCCTTAATTGCGAAGCGGAGCGTCTGAAAGAGGACCAAGCCTCTATGGGCATGCTGGGCCCCCTCTGAGGGCCTGACCTTCATCAGTGCGGACGATTACAGCAAATAATTCACCCTTCAAAATTACTGTAAACAAATTGACTTTGGGGATGAGACGGAGAGGGAGGGGCGGCCGGCAGGAGGAGGAGGTAAGGAGAGGGCCGAGTGGGGTGCAGCTGTAGCCTGGATCCTCCGACAGGCATACAAAACAGCACCTCCCACCCACCCACACACAAGCACCCATGGAGCGGCAGCGACTCAGGCCCTAAGCCGTCCAGCCTTCTGCCTGAACATTTGCATATGTCTCAATGCACAGACAGAGAGGGGAGCATGTGCTGAATGGGGACCGTGGCAAAGTGGATTACACAGTCAGCGCAGGCGATCTGATGACAGACACGCACAATGCCCCTTCAGCACATGATAGGCACCAGGAGGAGAGGAAGGGCCAGGATGCTGAGAGCTGCACCACTAAGTCCCCCGCTAACTTTTCACAATTTCACTAGTTTCATTTTCACTTAACTGGATCCTGTCTTCGCACATGCATGAAGATGTTAATCTGTCCTTTTTGCCTGCTTACATTTTAAAAAGTGCCTATGATGTGAAATGCTCGTAGACAGCCAATCTGTGAAGTGTCCTACTGTATTGGCCTCCAGTTAGGGCCGGCTGAAGAGGACATCAGAACTGATCCAGGATCTGAGCAGAGGAGGCCCGCTCACTATTGTGACACTCAAACAGGTCTGCTGTGGCCCCGCGAAGCCGTCCTTTGTTCTGCCTGCTGAAATGTGTTGTAATTGTGCTGTGGGATGTCCAGATGGTCGGTTGATAGTGCAGCTGATGGGATTATACCTTTTACCTCTCCCTGGGCCATCTGTTCCCTTTGACTCTCTCACTCTTCCTGCCGCTCTCTCCTTCCCTTTCTCCTTCCCTCCTCTCCTCGTCCTCCCTCTCTTTCTTCCTCTTAGGCCCAGCAGTCTGGATTCACTTGTCTTTATTGCATAAACCCTAACAGCATTACAGCCACTTGGCATGCAAATGAGGCAGGCGCTGCAGGCTCTGTGCTGAGTCTCCTATATTGTCTGGGGCTCTATAATGGTGAACTGAGCTGAGGCGCACGTGGATGTGTGTGCGTGCTCACTGTGAAAGACTGGACTGTTTGTAAGTGTGTTTATTCACCTTTGAGCTCACGTCTATACATGTTTGAGTGACATAGCACCACAAAGCATGCACATGTCTGAATGCATAAATGTTTAATAATAAGCTTGTTGTGACAGTGCACACACAAGTCAACAAAAAGTGTCACAACCTGTCATCCAGAGGGTTATTCCTAGTGTGGACCAATAGGGGGCAGCACCTCTTGATCAATATGAGGCAGCTGGAGTGTGAGCAGAGATGCCTCCCAGTCAGTCACTGAGCCACTGGCAGATCGGGTGCTCCTCACCCAGTGAACTCCCGGCTAAGAATGTGTTGCTAATTTAAAGCATGCTGTCTGTCTGCCCATGACTTGTCAAACCGCTATGGAGGACGCTCTTAGAATTACATTTTACGAGCGCTTCTCCCTCTCTCCCATGTCACATCTCTGTTTGTTAAAGGTGACTCCCGACAAAGCGCTGTTGATGCATGTTAAATGAGTTTGCGGAGCTGCTCGCGCTCAGCCAGAAGAGAGGAGCTGTATTTAAGACACAGACGTGTTCAACTGGGCGCTTGACAATAGCGTCTGCGCACTTTACGGGGCATCACTCGGGCGCTTTGAAGAGTGCAGGGGAAGAAAAGGATGGGCTGGTGTAACCTGTGAAGAACACAGGCGCACACGGCAGCACACACAACGTATGCGGTCCCAGGGGAGCAAGGGAACATGGAGGCGAGGGCTCAACCTCTTTAATTGCTCTCCTCATTAAGAAACTGGTTGCTAGGCGATCCACACCTATCGTGTCATAAACGTGAAACACACAAACAGAACGTCAGCGAACATAATGACTTTGGTGCTCCGGGCAGGACTTTAATTATTTGATTTTGTTCTCCAGTAGAGGAGTCATTAATAAAGACAAAAACAAATAGATTAGGTCTTTCCCCCACTAGGACTGGGGTGCACTGAGATATATTAATTGTCTTTTTTTTATTAGATGTTGTTGTATTAAACATTACATTTGCTTTTGGTGATAGAACCATTAATGCCCATTAATGTGTAGAGAAGCTTGTTTTACTCAGTGGTGTATATAAACTGTTTGCCCAGACATAATTGGCTCTTGAAATCTGAAGATAAGCAATTTACACAATTGGAGCCAGTCTGTTCAGTGCAGTTTCTCCTTATAGTCTTTCAGCTCCATGTGCTCCCATCTGTGAGGGGAGGCCATGGGGGTCACAAGGTTATGTTTAGTGCATTTTACTTTTGTATTTCCCATGGTTTGGTGGTCCTCCTCTCTCTTTTTGGCTGAGCAGGCAATCAGTCTATCATATGGAATCAGTTGGAAGAAAAACAGTAAGTTCTGTTTTTCTCATAGAGCGCCCCCCCACCTACTCAAACACACACCCTCCCTCCCCCTTTCTCTCTTTCTCCTGCGGTCCCTGTTTCAGCTCTCTCACAGCTTAAATCTGCAGAACCCAATGACAGGAAATTGACCTCACAGCCAAATTCTTAAGCAATTTGATCATGTTTCACATTGACTTTTAGGACAAATTCATGTGCGCTTAGTAATAGAAAACTGGAAATAGTATAGCATTTCTAAATTATAGATAAGTCTGAGTATTATCTTCATTAGTGTAATCAAAATGATAAATATATAGAGTAATGCATGCTATTTCCAATGGTAATTCAAGAACAGGTATGAGGGAGGCAGAAGCAACTAAAAGTTAATAATGGAGGTGATGGAGTAACCAAACTAAGACTACAAGTGACTAGGTGCGTCAAATGTGGAATGGAAAAGTGTCTAAAAGAAAACTAGAGGGAAAAGGAGCGTAGCAAATAATAAGATGTAAAATGTGCCTACCATTCTCCAGATAAGGAGGCGTACCTTCTGAAGGGTCGAGTCTGCGAGCCCTTCGCCCGTGCTTGGAGTTGTTGTGTACAAACATGTTGTCAGAGACAGCCAGGACGTGGCCGTCCACATTGACAGTCGTCGATACGACCACCTACAGGACGCAGAGAGGAGAAGAGTTCAAATAAGAGAAAAACAATAATGAAGGCCAGTTTAACAGGCCCACAGCACACTGCATGTTCCAGAGGCGCCAGTCGATACATGAATGTTTCACAGAGCCTGCTATACCAGGTGCATGGCTGTGCACTATTGATTTTTATTTTGCTCTCTTTGGACATATCACATTACAGATGCTCTGCTTCTCAGCCATTTTGTTTTTGCTTTTTAGTGTCTTGCATTTGTGTACAGCTAATTGACTTTTCAATCACTAAAATACCATTTCCGTTTGCTCACTCCACCAACTGTCATATAGGACAGGATCACGATTATTGATCAGCTTGTCCATCTATTTGAGGAAGGAAGGCCTCCCTTTTAAAATATTACTGGAGTCATTAGCAAGTGAACCGTGCGCCACTCCATCACTCAGCAAACATTTTACTAGGATCGGATTCCAAGCCACACTCCATATTTCATAATGCTTATTTTTGTTGTTGTTTTTTGGCCACCACATTTCCAAACAGTGTAGCCCATGTGAATGGCCAAAGTGTTTGGAAGCCGGAAACACAGAGCCCCTCTCAGGTTTGCTTCGCCGGTAAGTGACCTCGGTATAGCACTGGAATTTAGGGGGCGATTTTTTCTTTTTTTGGTTGGTTTTAGGAAGGGTGGGGGTCAGGAGGGGGGGCTGTGGATGCAGAGAAGGGGAAGTGAAAGAGCTCCATTCTTGTGAGCAGGTTCAGAGCTGGGCCAAGCCGAGGATGATGGATTGGGCCCTCTCTGGCCTCCAGCTGGTTTTTGGGGGTAATAAGTGGAGTGGAAGGCATGCAGAATACACAAGTCGGGCCAGAGGAACACCTTCCCGGAGCATCTGGGAAATCTATCTGGGGGAAAAAATGACATCCTAACTGTTGGACCGAGGACAGAACCATCATTAAAAGTTAACAATACATGTAAAACCGTGTTGTGTTTGAGATTAATGGTCACGTTGTAGCCTAAAAAAAAGCTCCCCAAAAAAACACTTTCTTTTTGGCACAGCGGAGTAAGTAAGAGGTGAAGGCCCTTGGTGGCTGTCAGGCATCAGTCCAGATTCAGCCTGAGGGGAGAGAGGAGGAGGTAGGGGAGGTCTAAAGGAGGTGACGTGGGGACGGGACACCCTGTCTGCTCTGTTTCATGTCCCACGTCGTCACCTGGAGCATGCTGCCTGCTGTCGCCTCATGTGGCTGTCAGGGGGAGTGCGTACTGGTGACGGACGCCTTCCCCGAGTTTGTCGTTAGCTGGATAGGACAAATGGAGCTAAACTCTGCTAGCTTCACCTTGACCTAGTGCGCTCTTGGATGTCTGGGTGGGATGGATGGGTGCTTCGAGAAATGGATTGGTAAGGTGGGTGTGAGAGTGTGAAAGTGGTGGGGTCAAATGTTTTTTGATTTTTAAATGTTTTTTCATTAGACTAAAGTATGATATTATTACCAAAAAAGGTATTACATCTAAAATATTAAAAGGCATTGAAATATTTAGTCCTGAGAGTCTTAAAGGTGTACTTTGTAACTTTGTAAGCTTGTCTCTATGGAAATTTTGTTTTCTTGAATGTTCGGCACTATGGCGTTAAAATTATTTATCAGATCTGCGGAGAGGTGAGCCCACTCACAAGCATAAATGCTAAGGTATTTTTGAGTAATAAAACACCCATAATTGAAAACATTATCAAAATAGATATGTTTAATGCCGTACTGTGGGACATTCAAGGCAAAGCAATAACATCATAGCAGATCCACTCCATAAAAGTTAAGTTTTAAGTGTTTTTTCCACCATATTTTTTGCAATACAGTCTTTGTTTGTTTTGTCATTATAAAAAAGGTGATTCATAATACTGAGAAATCTTTTGTATAACTGGCCATGTCTGCCCACGAAAGAAATATAAACAAAGGCAATGTCGACAAATGTTAAGCAATAAATCTCTAGAAATTTACCAAGAAAATCACTCAAAACTGCATTATGTACCTAATCAATTGACTTTTTAAAACAAAAATCTAAAAAAGACATGTACTGATGTTAAGGAGTGGTGAGTAGGGCTTGGGACCAAGGCTGAGGAAAATAAAATTGCTTTGTGGCCCTTCAACAGTCATGTTCCTTTAGTGTAAATCTTTCGTTTTGTCCGACCACAACAGTGATGGCTTTCAGATGTCTCTCAGTGGTGGGAGCGGCACATGTGTCAGTTTAAGTGTATGCATGTGCGGATGAGAGAATGGGGGAAGACATACAGAGAAAGTAAATATAAGTATGTGCCTGCATCTGTGCATGTGCGCTATGCTAGCTCCTGCGTGCTTGTGCATATGGGTTTCCGCTGGCAGACAGATCCCTGAGTTAACACTGTTGTTACATGTGGTTGGCTCGTCCTCCCCTCTGCGCCGCGATTCGGAAAACTGTCATCCACACAATTGATGACACTCTTAAATCCTATATCCTTATTTGTGTCAGCTGGTATTCTCTTATAAATATTCTGTCCGGAGCACACGGGACACCAACCCCCCCCCCCCCCCCCACTCTCTTTCTCTTGTCTCCTTGTATTCGTGCCAGTAATCGAATTGTATTCAGATGTGGCGCAGCGTAGAGTTGGTGTGATGGACCAAAAACAGACAAAGTAACAAAGTGAAATGTAGCTGACGTTAAGTGCGAAGTGGTTGTGGAGTCACCTGGAATCTGCGCATGTCCCGAGGATTCCCTGCATTCTTCAGACAGTTCTGATTACACTTGAGGAAGAACTTTAGGAAGAATCTGGAAAACAGAGCACAGAGCAAAACATGGAATGATCAATCAGGTGAAAACATATGAAACATGGCTTTAAAACATCTTGATTTCATTCTTTCAGCCATTCATACCAGCAGAGCAAGAACTGTTCAGAGCAATGATGTATGGACAAGCCAGAATAGAATAAATAATATGTTTCCGAACTTTATTAAAAACTGCAATTAAACAGACTTAAACAAATATTCTCTGCTGTATCAAATTTCACATTTAAACAAGTGATGTATTGTGTAGGTGACTAAAAGCAATGGTTCTATAGACATAGCAATATTATGCGCTCTTATTGATAAAAGGGTTGTATAGTCTTTCACTAGAGGGCATGACCCTTGCTGTGTGGTGAAAAGGATAAAAAGTATCCTGCTAGTTTCCCACATAAAATGTTTTCGAAAGCAAAACAAATTATCTTGATATTGGAAACTTTGCAAACAAATTTGATTTAGGAAAAAAAAGAAAGAAAAATGTTATTTTAAGTAGCCTAAAACAAGTACAACTACACTAGTGTTTTAATCTGAATTTATAAATAATGCAGTCTGGAGTTGTCAAAGGTTTTCCTTGTAAGGGTGTCTCCCAAACCTCATCTTTGGCTCTTCTCACCTGAGTTCACAGGTCTTCCCCAACACCCATCTGCCACTAACATCCAGGAAGTCACTTGATATTCCTCCCACCTCTTTAATCCCAGGACACCCCCTGTGCAATTAAAGTTCTCCTGTTCAATAGGGAGGCAAATGAGGCCCACCTGTGACCAGGTCTTGTTTGAAGAGCATCAGGGATAAAGGACCTAACAAGGTGAGAGCGCGCCACAAAACTTATAGTCCTGTCAGGCAATTAGGCGGGCACCCTTGGGACCTCCATACGCCACACACATATAAGGTGTGCACACACCCATGCACTTGTGGGTGGGTGAGGCAATTATGCCACAAATTACAACCTGGCTAATCGTTGCTGAGCAAATGTCAGGTCTGAGTAAGATCTGGGTCGGCTTGGTTTGTGCATCCAATCTCCTCTGTGCTTATACCAGTGTCTCCCAAAAACCTATCAATAAACCTTTGTACAGACCTGTTTTTTAAGATGTGGAGAATCAAAAGACAACCAATAACAAAAATGGCCTCACACACTGGCTATTGTCTGACATCCACAGCCACAACCACACTAAAAAAACAATGAAATTGACTTGTTGTTCTAGCAAATTCTCCCCACAGACTCAGGACTGATTGTGGCCTTGCTTTCCCCTGTTCATTATAAATATCATGCAGTGATATTTATTTTTCATCACTCCACGCTGGCATTACTATGTGCAACACTGCTCTCTCCATTGTAATACTAAGTTAACTCACACAATCGCAGAGCCTCATTGGATTACCATAGATTGCACCATAGATTGCAGGGCCATTTCATTGGGGCTAAATACAGTGGCTTGTGTGGCCTGAGTGGACGCTTTCGCAACACTTAAGTCTCCTGGTTCGCCCAGTGGGATCCTGGCCAGCCCATAAATCAGAGTCTGAAATGACCCTTCTAACCCTGGCCACATTAACACATGCACTGGTCATTTAGAAGCGCTCTTCGATAGACTCCTATACCTTGTGCTCGTCGGAGGACCCAGGAGGGAGAGGAGAGGTGAGAAAATATTTTCACTCCACATCCAAAGAGCTTGGCTTGAACATCAATAAAAGACGCTTTAACCCATGCCAGAATGCTGATTGCCTGTCGGTGTGTGGCGCACCCATAAAAAACCTGACTTGTCATTAGTGCATTTCACTTGATTGTGTTCACTGTGTTTTCAGGTTGCATCTGTTGGCTGATCATCAAAATGACCATTATGTACTCTAATTCCCTGACCCTGTTTTTATTTCCCCAAAGAGTCATAATGTAGAGCAGCAGACATCTGCGGAAAGCAGACCTGAAATACGACTTTTATTTGTCTGTCGCCTCTCATAGCGATTGGGTAAGGCCATGTGTGTGCTGTGCACAGTGCAGCGTGTGTGTGAATGTGCGTGCGTGTGTGTGTGTGTGTGTGTGTGTGTGTGCGTGCATGCATCACGCAGAGGCAGACAATTTATGTCAGAGCTCGGAGAGACTACATTTCCTGTGCAATGCATTGACTTCATAAAAGAAAGACATTACTTTGAGAGTTGCTCTTGTCTCCTTTACTTGGGGACTCGCTTGTTTTTACATACTGTTCCTAACAGCAAAAGCAAAAGTTAAGAAACAATAAACGCAAGAAATGAAGTGCCCACGCTATCATAAAGTAGCTCCTTTATGTTTACTGTTATGAAGGCAATTAAGCACAATTTCTCTGCTAAAAAGATAAGCTTAATTTTCATAGTCCGCAGCAGTGGCAGCGCTATAGCATCCATTACATTTGAGTTGGTTAAGATTCTCCATGAGCATGGTGCAAATTGGTCCTTGGTGGAAACGAGAGCAATTAAGACAAGGCCCCTCTCTCTCTTTTACTTCTTAAATATCTACAGAAGTTTGTGCTGGTGTTTTGGCATGCACGGAGACAAAAGGAGGTTGTTTAATTGTTTTTTAATGGGATATCAAGTCGTCGCTGCCATTAGATGTTGGCAATGGAGGGCAAAGGGGGATAGAGAGAAAGAATGAACTGCAATTAGGTTTGATTAAAGCTATCCTTCTCAATAATCAGCTGTTCTGACAGGACAGGGGGACCCTGGTGGCCGCTGAGATGGAGGAAGGTGTTGAGTGATATTAAGGCCAATGAAGGGGATATTAACATGGCTAATTAAAGCTCTTCCAAAGCCGGCAGAGGAGGCTCTCAGTGGACTGCACTGGATGAAATAATCGGCCCAGGCAGCTATCAGTTGGAGGGGAGAGAGAGAGGGAGTGAGAGGGAGAGGGAGGAGGGGAGATGGGCCAGGATGTAGTCCATCTGAGGAGGGTGGGAGGCATAGAGGGATGGAAAGAGGCGTAGAAGGGAAACTATGAAGTGTGAAGAAAGACAAAGAGGAAGACATGGACAGGCATAGAGAAAGTCTTCTCCAGTCAGTGGAGGAAGCTCATTTTGACATCAAGCCTCTGTCTGCACCTAAAGTCTGCCAGTATAACTAAGACCTGACATGGCTTTTTATCTCCGACAGCTAGTCATACAGGTCCACAAATCAACGCTAAAACAATCCTGCTGATGCCTTGGTCTAAGGCAATTAATAGGAATCTCCTGTAGAACCTCCATGCTTGCCCACTGCTGAAGCTACTAATCATGCCATAATGATTTCTCTCCCTCTGGTCAAAGGGGAAATAGATTGTCTCTTTAGTAATGCAGCAGGCTCTGCGCCTTCCACTCTCTGGCTTCACAGACCCGGTAATTGAGGAGAAAAAGGCCGACTTTGGCACTTTGACTGATTTGAGGGCTGCTAGACCCTCTTATCTTTACTCTGATCATTTTAGGCTGACACTCAAAGGAAGACCCATGGCCCTAATTCGAGCTCACCCTCTCCTATCATCAAACGGCAGACGGGAAAAGAGCCGGGGAAAAACAAACAGGCGAGGTGAGGAAGGCCCTCTCTCATTTAAATGGCCAACTTAATTGCCGGGTTGATGTCACTCATGCATAAATGTCCATGGCTTTGATTTGAGTGAAGAGGGCAAATAAGGATAATGTTGTATTATTAAGAGGACCCCATAGTCAAAGGGAACATGCACTCCTGTCAACTTTCTCTCTCTCTTTTTCTCTTTCAGCAACTTGTAAAAGTGAATGAAGTTCAATGGGAGCTCAAACAGTTCTTTTAGGCTTGAGTGCTACACCTTGTTCCCATTGTAGCAGCGGGCTCCCTGTATGTATTTGGGGCCGTTACACAATACACTGACAGATGGCCACAGTATCAGTAAGAGTCAGGTATTGACAAGTCTAAGCTCCTGATTGGTGCCCCGGCACTAATGACTAGCATGTGGTGTCCACAGCCGGCAGCCATGACAGTGAGGTCATCGGTTGTGGGGCGGTGAGTATCGATCAGGAGCCCAGCTTCAGCCCATCAGGCCCCAGCTGCCTCAGACTCAATGGGCCCCTGTTACAGGAGGCTCACAACACCAGACTACAATATGCTGACACCAGATCTCTACGCTGAGATAGTAGTACACGGGTCAATAGCGTATCGGATTTCCAAAACGTCAGGGTCTTAATGTCAAGCCTCCTGCCTTCCCTACCTACTGCTCCAGTTATTAGGCACTCCACTGAACTGCACTCATCCCTGTTGTGACAAGGCGGAGCAGGTAAAACAAGAAATAGAGACACTTATAGATCTTAATCTTGTCCAACACTTATTTATGCAACTGTATACAAGTCCCATAGAGGCCAGGGTGAGGCATGCAGCCATGTTCTTCCTGTCCTAGCCCGGTTGGCCGCTGTCTCCCCTCGTCAGGCCAAGCTGTTTTTCTCGCCTTAGCTCAAGTAAACCACAGCACATTAACAATATTTGCTCTACCCCTGTACAAGCGCCCAGGGACCAGACCCACAGATCCTATCACTTCTTTATCAGGGAACAAGTGCCTCACTATTCAACCTTATTGGGTTTGGGAGATTAACCCTTTCCACTCCTCTGAGAGCAACCAGGCAGATGTCGCTATCATTATTATTGTTCAGCATCAAATATCCCCCCGACTGTCTCTGAGAATTTATTGAGTATTTCCAAGGCCTCTACTGTTTGTTTTTATTTTTGTATTTCCTCCCAATGCAGTTTTGTCGTTCCATATTTCACGTTTTTGCTAGCTATGTCAAATAATTGATGCTCTTCCGCTGCACCCTGAGATGTAGTTGTGTCCCCTTCATTCATCCCTCTTTACCCTCTCCTCCTCATCCCCCCATTCGCTGTAATGGGCAGAGTGGCATTGACATTATTTCACTTGAGGATCGCTCACTCTGTCAATCCCTCTTCATTTACTCCATGGCTACTGGACTCATTACAGTATCTCTCTCCGTCGCCCGCCCCACTATCTCTCCTCGCCTTCCCCCTAGTTTCGCCATTGCCTCGGACACTGCTAGTTTCTTACTTAAGAGAATCGCTCGTCTTCACAAATGGTTCTACGTCAAGCACACTCCGAGATGACCCCCGCTGATTCCCCGCAGGCTTTGGCACAGGTTTACTGTAAGGATTAGAAAGAAACTGGGAGCTCCTGCTAACTATCCATCACTTGCTAACTGTGGACTAGAGGCTGTGTGCTTTATGCAGCTTTTAGCTCCGACCCGCCACATAACACTGCATGTTTAGCCTGGAGCTCTCCCGCTGACTCCCTCTCATACCCATCCACACACAATGCTTGGCTAGCTTGTTCCACTGTTGTTCTTTTGTTTTAGCTTTTCTCAACAATGACTTTGAACACGATATAATAAGACACAAAACATAAATAATTCCACATTGTTTTTGTCTTGTGTGGCCCCCTTGTAAAAACAAATCAAACACGGGTTACTGTTCCAGAGCTAGCATCATTTACATTCAAACTAGAATTCATAAATAATATTGAACCATCACTGCTGAAAAATATGATTACTGATAATGACTATCAGCATTGCCCGTGCTGTCAATCATTAAGTCTTCCAAAAATAATCTGAATGTTATTTGCTCTGCTCTCCAGCTGGTCCAGCTCAGAGGTATCCATGGGTTATTTTTGTGCACATGGAGGAATATGGTGCTTGGATACTGGTCAGCGTTGGAGCTTGGGGCCTGTGAGGAAATACCAGTCAGCACCTCAGCGCTCCAGCGAGATGGAAGATAAGCATATGCTGGAGAAGTTGGCCCAGGTCAATAGTAGTATTTAAGGTGTTGGACGAGCCCCCGCTATGGCCCCACAATGAGAGCCATACAAGGTTCTCTCTACTGGGCTGTGTAGGTGCCATCCAGGTACAGGCACAGACAGCAGGGGGCTTCAGCTGCTTATCAATACATGCATCTGATTTGTTTTAACATTTTTACACTTGAGTACTTTTCTACAACTGGTGAATAAATTGATTCAACTTTTTCCACAAATGGCAGCAGCAACAGAAGCATGACTGAGCCGACTCTGTGCCAATGTAAACATCCTTGATCGGCTTTACTAACAAACCATATATAGAAATGGGGATGGAAACACAAATAGCTTGTGTGTCTATTGATTTATGCAAATTAGCCATGTGGAGTTACTTTAGGATTTTGCACAATGTATTTGACATTGTTTATTCAATTAGCTCTTTAAATATCTGGTCATCCTGCCTATACATAATGAATTACTGGCCACCTCTTTCTGTTAAATGTGCATAAAGGCTGACCGTTGTGTCCCCTATCACCAACACATTTGTGGTCCAAACATGTGCACACATGCCAGGGCCAGTGGAAGTGCTAATGAGAGGCATGCAGCGGCGCTCTCCTGTGGCTGAGCGGGGATGTGATCCAGGCTGTCCAGGAGGCCAGCAGGTGGCCAGCAGGGGGCTGAACCGTTTACTCCTGACATGCTGATACAGCAGGACAGACTCTGCATTTGCATGAATGTAGAGGCTTTTGCTGTTTGTCCATGCATGCTGGAGTGTATGTGAGAGTATCCCTACATGGTATTATTACTAATGTATAATACATACATCCAAAGTGGCTGTCAGGACTGGTCAGTCATCATAAAACATGAGGCAGCCACCCTGACATCAGCGCCACATTAACGCTTCCTCAGAGGAGGGGAAAAAAGCCCCTACTGTGGACTGTCATGTAGGCAGGGGGGATATAGACAGAAAGACACAGCGCAGGTCGGTGCTTAAAGCTAACAGGTAACCTTTCTGTGCACCTAGGACAAAGGCAGGGGGGAAAAGAAAATGTCAAATTAAGAGAGGCCAGGCAGAGAGACGTGGCTGCCATATTTGTGTGAAAGCCCAGTGCTGTTGGCAGCAGAGATGGCTGCTTTCTGATTCATCTGGGGCCGTATGGCAAAGCTTTGTCAGTCTGTGCGAGGTATAAATAATTCAGGGTGAGAGATGGCAATTACAGGGCCCTGCACAACCAAAATGAATATTTTATAAGGACTAAAACTGCCCTGGAATGAATCACACACATGGAGTCACACACACATACACACTTACACGCACACGCACTGAGTGGTGCACACAGCACACAAAGGTAGCACATATGAACCCGAGCAGTTGTCGCATTGTTGACAATATACAATTACATGATATAACACTCTTTGCAATATGGGTTAATAATTTTTAATATGCTTGCTCATGACATTTCCTTCAATATTTGGTTAAAAAATAAGTGGGATTTATTCTGGTGATTGTTCTATTTTGTTACAGCGCTGTGCAAATCTGTTTAACACAATTACAGCTGAGTAGATTTGGAGAATATTGCAGAGTTTATTATAAATGTATTAGTGAGAATAACAGTAAAGGTGTTGTCAGTGTAAAGTGAGGTCTATGGAAAAACAGTCTCAGGAGACTGTGAGCCTTTACTTTTGACCCTGTAAATATGGTCTTTGTGAGGGAGCAGCAGAGGGAGGGGGAAATGCTAATGGGAAAAGATTAAACCCAAAAGCCGCCTGGAGCATTTACCTCTAAAGGGTTTTGTCTGTCAGGTTTCCTGCAAAACTCTGTCTTTATAATTCTGAGACAAAAAATAACATTGTTCCCAGGTCCTGAGGAGAGCAGCGGTTTGGTTGAATGGCCATTGTGTGGGCCTAGCTAATGATACCTTAGCTTTTGTGAACGGGAGGCCAGGTAGGTCTGTGACATCAGCGCCACACAAGCACTCCTCTGTCCGGATGTTTAGGGAAGGATTTCGTCCATGGTGGGAAAAGGGTATAGAGAATAAACAGGAGTGGTTTTGTGCCCCTCTGCCTGGGATACATGGGACTCAGAGCTTACTTTACTTAAAGTTTGCACATTAAGTAATTACAAGCTTTTATCAAATGATTCTCTAAGTACTTTTATTTCTGCTAGAATCACCATGCACATGACATAATTCCAGAAGTGCCTTTTCCCTCTCTTTTCTGTTTCCGTGGCAGAGTGGGGGCATATTATTTGTCAGTCCAAAGGGAAGATGGCAACCCTCAGAGGGAGAGGAGACCCCAAGCATGAAGACACAGATCGCATGTGTTGGAAAAAGTGACAGCAAGGCAAATGCTAAGAGAAAGCTGCTTCCCTTACCCAAGCGCGTACTGTTAGCGATATAGCTAGCTGTTGTGAAGGCAGCTGACAAAACCCGTAGCGTGGCATGTCTCGCCCCGTTTGTGAGTTTTCAAAGAGTGTGATTTGCAAATAACATGAGTCTCTGGGCATAGACTGGGCATGTAAGTGTGCTGAATATAGCCCCCCTGCTCCACTCAGGGAAAGCCATACTTGTCAGCTCAGTTTTTTGTCAGGAGGTTGACAGATAAATAGACAGTGCTTTTGCCCCTCACTCCTCCCGCCTCTACAGAACTGCCCCGTACAGGTTGACTTGCTTAAGGGGTGGATTCGGCTAAAAGACACCCCACCGCTTCTGGGCCAATGACTGAAAATATTGTAGCCCACTTCAGACAACACCAAACAACAAACAATGGGGGTTGATGTGTAACCAGATAAAACGTAGATCGAATAGCTGGGCCTTAGCACCACTACAGGGCTTATTTTTCATGCAAATTACTACTAATGAGCTTCCTGAAATCTGACTAATTATATCAAAGTGATTTCTTTAATTAGTTTGTAATAATTCCGCACATAAACATCATAGTAAACAGATTACGCTATATAAAAATATCAATTTGTCACACTTTATACAAGATGCTGCGCGGTTGACGCTAATCTAGCTTTTCTAGAGTGTTGGGGCAAACATTTATTAAAGAATTAAATATGTACTTAGGAAATGTTTTGTAATATACAGAGAGTGTGTTAACTCGTGCATGACTAAGTGGCTCCTTGTTAATTATTTGCATAGATGTTACAAAATTAAATATATACGATTTAATTATACAACTGGTGAATGTGCGGATATAACTAAAGAGCTGTTTAATTACGAGATATATAGGCAGAGCTGACGAGAAACTAGATATTTTTACTGCTACAAGTTATTTTGTAAGTATGTTTTGTATACTTTTTACACCTCTTATCTATTCTGGTTAAATGGATATTCATTAGTACCAAGATAGTCAGTAGTTAATAATTGTTAGCACTTATGCTACTGTATGACTAATATTGCAAGTATTAGTGCCATTAGCAGTAATAAAAATTAAGTGGGTTGCCTCAGTAACAATAATATATTTGAATATTGAAAGCAAAATCTTTTATGCAATTTTAATTATGCAATTAATTGGAATGGATAATTCACTATTAAAATACTCTTTGACTATTCCAATAATCATGAATTGTTATCTAGACTAAACAAAACTCTAAAACACTCTAAAATTGTTTATGAGAAATAATAGCAGCATTATAAATCTGGTTAAATATGTATTTTAAAATCTCAACGTGTAAAAATAATGTCACTAGTCAACTATTTAAAAAAATAAAATAAAAATACTGACTAGTTGACTACTAAAATAATAGTTTGAGTTATTGCACCTGTACTTTCTACCCATACCCACAAGTTGAAACACTATGAACATAGCTAGACCTAGACCAAATTTTAAAATTATATATATATCACTGAAGAAAATATAGATAAACAAATGTATGCCACTGACACAATAAACCTAAAGCAGAATTATCCCCCCCAAAATATTAAAATGTACAATATACTGTTCCAGCTTTCATGTATTGAACGTTAAGTCCATATAGCAATTATTATGAAAGGCCTAATCATAACCATTTGAGTAGCAGTTTTGCTCCTACTTGTGTACCTTAAAGTGCATGTGACAGATTTTTTATCATTCTGCAATTTTAACTTAATCACTATTGTAAATATAAATTATAGTTTTATACAAATAAAGAAGCAATTTGTAAAGAAAAGTTAGAAAATATGTAGAGTTCAAACACAGGAATGACATCACACCCAAAATTCTACCCAAAATTCGGCACAATTTACACAAGAAATATTTTTTTCTGATACTTAAACAGTAATTTAACAAAATAAAGGTGTTTTCTTATATTTGTCAGATAATAATTTCAATGTACATTAGAGGAGGTAACAATTATGCAATGTCACGATTTAGAATTTTAAGTGTGTGTGTGTGTGTGTGTGTGTGTGTGTGTATATATATATATATATATATATATATATATACACACTCCATGATTTGTTTATTACAGCATATAGTACTTTGAATTGCAGTTTTGCTCCCATATCACACTCACATGCCAGATAAGGTGCTTGTATGAAAAACCACAGACATGGGACCAGATAAGGAAAAAAACACATTTATCAAGCACTTTGCACCTCCTGCTAATCCCAGTGCATTCCTCAAAGCCCTGAAGAGGTGCCTCAAACTGGTAGAAGAACTCACACACAACCAGTCATTTTCTCTGATACCTTCAATCTGCACTGAGATGGATTAAACATTCAATTTGTACCCCCCTACCCCGCCTACCCATGCAGCGTAGACCACCACCCAGGTCCACCACTTACCATACAAATGGAAAACACGCTAGTAATCTATTAGCCTGCCTGGCCTGACAGTGTATTATGTTGTATTTGTATTATATTTACTTCAGGGAAATTACGATTCTAGTCATATTTATCTTCATGTGGAAATGTGTGTCTAAATGGAAATCACCTATAGCGACGGGGCGGGCACAGAGCCATACTAATGTGATCCATGAACCGTGCGATTTAGTCACCCTGTATGGATGCACTATGGGCTGATTCTACATATCAAACACGCTCTCCCCGTGTTAAAGCCCCAACCACGGAGCCCCCGATGTTGTTTGATAATTATTACGCTTACATTACAACACAAGACCTTGCCTGTAGAGCTGCCGCCGCTACTTCACCCCCCCCCCCCTTCACCCCCACCCCGCACACAAGTTACACACATGCCCGCGCGCCCCCTTTGTCATATACTGTAGTAAACAGCTTCCCCGGTAAGCTGTTTGCACTTCACTGCCCGCTCTAGGAAATAAAAACAAAGAGCAAATTGGGGGTTTTGCGTCTCTGTGAATAAATAAGGTTGTTTTACTCACAGAATCCATTACCTTTTAAAACATCCGAGCCTAATGCGTTGAGCCTTTTCATTTTAACAAACAAAAGCCTAAATTAGGAATTAAACGCAGTCGTATTTAGATAACGGCATTAGCTGCGTGACATCAATGTAGGGGGAAAAAAGTTGGACACCATCCATATCATTCTCATGCTTCCATTGTTACGTTAAATTGCAATATTAATCCTGGCTGAGAGCAAGTTACTGTAGCTTTTATGCGGCACACTTGAATTATGCTATTGAAGTAATTGATAGTGATTCACTCATTGAAGGTACTAATCCCAGGATTCACTTCATCTCTCGCAGTGCCATTTACCTCCAGATGTTTGGAGTTTGGGGTAATCAATAAAGAGGGAATAAAGATTGGCATCCACAATACTCCCCTTGACAAGCTCCAGCCGAATGTTTGTCAAGCAAATTAAACACACTTAGACTTTTCACCTGCTCCTACTACGACACCACATATGGCCGTGAAGTTAAAAATAAGAAACTGTGCATACATTACCATGCATAATGCACAACTCCCTCCATTTAATATGCAAATTTTGTAAAATATTACTGAATACCTTCTGTTCGGAATGAATAAATTTGAATTGCAATTAGAATAATCTTGTATAATTAATGAAAACTGTCAATTTTGGTTCCGAAGTAATTTGATTAGCATGTTGATAGGACACTTATCAAGTTCAGTAAACTGTTAGATTAAGAAGATGAAAAAACGGGAAGATTCTAAGGATATTTTTCTCAACTGCGCTGACATTTTCCCTTGGCATTGTAAACAAAGACGAGAGCTGGCAAACTTCCTGAATGAGGGAGGCAAGAAATGGGAGGGAGGGAGAGAGGGAGGAGAGGAGTAAGAGTAAAAAAGGAGAAACTAAAAGACTAGCAGGACAGCAATGGAGAGCCTCTTGAGATAATCTGTGGATGGGAGTCCGCACATGAAACACAGTCTATGGTCTAGGCTCCTGCGCCTAGCTACTCATCTCTGCCCTCTGCACTCCGGCTAAGCCCAAGTTTATGGGATTTATCTCGGCAGCCATTTGTAGTTTTTTCACATCACATGATTTGAGTTAAAAACAGCTTGCAGCTTCTCTAAATGTTTCCAGGCAATGTACAAGTTGCAGGAAAATAAAAAATAAAAAAAATCTGACAACTGATCTCAGGCTGTAATTCTTCTGAGAGTAGCTATCTATTAACGATCAACAAATTGATGTACGCCATTGTTGCCTTGTATAAAACCGAACCATCTGTACAGTCTACAGATGAACAGAGCGACTGACCTCCTTTCCCCCTCTCTTTCTCTGCTCATTAGCTATCCTCAACCTCTCTCTCGGCTGCCTTCAGTTTTCAAACCCCCAAATGAGACCTAAATCGCTTGCAATACAGGTTAGCTCGAGGAAGGGTGGGGAGCGGAGAGGGAAGGGGGGGGGCAAACATCTGTCGCACTAGGTACCCGCATGCAGCTCGGGGTATCTCCTGCGAGGAACTTTGGGGATGTTTAATTCATAAACGCTGTCATCCATGTAAACCTCCTGATTTCATAATGACTAACTCTTGGTGGTTTAATTAATTTAATAATGCCTTTCAGAAGCCATAAATGAAAGGGTCTCTGAAGTGGTGCATTAATTAGCCAGTGCCGATGCTAGCCCTGTCAAACTGGTGGCTGTCAAAAGCGAGAGGGGTAGAGGAGCGGAGGATGGGCACACAGCTGACGTGCAGGGGTCAAGGGTCGTGCCAATCAAGCCCCTCCCGCACCTAATGGAGTCCTAATGTGAGTGTAGTGTACACGTGTATCCGGGTCAACCTGTGGTCCTGTCCATATTTGCCCCTCTCAGACACACTACATGGAAATAAGTCTCGGTAATAAGTGGTGGTACGGCCACATTATGCGCAGACTTGTATTTACATGGCAACTACCTGTGAAAGCAAAATCCATCTGGGCCCTGGTTCCCGCTGCAATATAAGCTTGATGCTATTAGCGGATGCCTTTTTTGGCTTAATTACAGTGTTATGGCTTACTTGTTAAAACATAGCATAAATCAAAGTTCATTAAAAGTCTCGGCAACTCAACGCATGAGCACACAAAATCATCACAGAACCAACCAGATTATATTCCAAACTAACTCCATGCATCTCATAAGGAGGTTGTTTTCCTATTTCCTATTTCATAAATATGAACCAGAGATGCTTGTGTCTGTGCCTGTCCATTTATTACCATAAAAATCAGCTGACTGAAGTATCTCACTATCTGTGGAGGCAATTAACTGTTTTGAGAGAATGCGTAATACGGGACTTTGTAATGGTATCATTTGGAGTCAAGGCACAGATGCGCCGTGCAGAGCCATACTGTAATTAGAGAGAAACGCTGTACAGGTTTTCCACTAATTAGCAAATTATGCTGAAAATAGCATCAAGCTAATTAACAGTTATTATGGCATTTTTGAAAGTATGACTTTAATTAGCAAAGTCCTGACGCAGGCAATTTCAAACTCGTCTCCGAGAAGATGAGGAAGAAAGAGAAGAGGGAAAAAAAACATGGGGCATGATCAAGAAGATACCCAGATTATTATGATGCCGTCAAAAGCAGAAGAGGGGGAGGATGGACTGAGTGGGACGGGGCGGGGGCACAGCTTTGTGTGTTGTGTCTGAATCTCCATCCAAATGAGGGGACATGTGTGCGCTGCCACGCTGCCAAGAGGAGCAGTGTCAGGTGGTGGCTACCAGGCGAAGACGAGAGTGAGCTCAGCTGGTGCCCACAGCCACTCACTTATTCTACTCCGCTGCACATTAAAGCAGCCCTCGAGTGGAGCCAAGCCACGCCAGGCCTGCCAGCCAACCTGACAACAACACTCCTCCTCCTCCTCGCCTCCAACAGCTCCTCTTAGCACTTCCAGCCACCTTGGACCTAATGATGCTCGCTCAACCTGCTGAAGAATCTGCACATGCTTACCTTGGTCATTACTTATAGAAAGATAATGAAATTATTTCACAACTATAAACTGACTTTGTGATGGTGTTGAACACAAAAGTGAGTGTGGTGGAAGTTGCTGCTAATGTGTTTTTAAAGACACCTGTGTTTGATGCGCAGTGTCACAGTGCTGCAGACAGTGGACGCGGGTGGAGAAGGAGAGGGCTGGTCTGGGCTCTTTGAAGGGCCAGTGTGTGAGGCAGAACAGAAGTGTGCCTAGCCCCAGGCAGCCCGCGGCTCAGGCCCATTAGCTAGACTGACCTTGCCCGCGCCTTTGTCTTTGTGCTCTCCTCCCGCTGCTTCCCCTTCTCAAGCATTCCCTTTTTGTTGTCTCTGAGAGAGATTGGGAATGGGGCCATATCTTTCAGCCTTCTAAACCTCCCCCACCCTCTCCTCACCCTCTCCCTGCACGCGTACCCCCCCTCCCTCGATGCCTAGCCTGAAGCGTGTGCCCCAGAGGCCATGGTACAGTGGCATCCCGAGCTGGTGCCACCTCTGCCCTGACGCGGACTTGGCCTGAGCGGTCAGCGGGCAGAAGAACCTCCAGAGATGAGGCACTCCAAGGCGAGAAGGGGCGGGGGGTCGCTGCAGGGCCCCGCATACGTGCACCCACTCTGGGCAGCCTGCCTCTTTATTGCCTGCCTCTCATTTGAGAGGATGGAGCCTGGCTGCCAAGTTTTGACACCGCCACATATGGCCTCCTCCATCAATCGGACTAATCAAGCATCAAGGGGAGGCAGGACCGGCTTAATTGCCAGCCAGATATAGCTGCTCTCACTTGACGTGCAACCTGAAATAGAAGCAGGTCTGAGGAGACATGACAGGAGATAAATGAATACGGCCATTGTTCTATTAACTATATCAAAATACTCCTCTTTAGCCCGCAACCACTATATGACACCCAATCGCTCAAATCAAATTCATCCAGGAGGATAATAATTGTTCTTGAGAGGAATTTTATCATACTTTTAAATACTACTAAATATTTATAGTAAGCATATTTAAGTAAAAAAATATATTCATGTCAATGTAAAAAAGAAAAAAAAAAAATCATATTAAATATGGTTTTAAAAAATTGCCGGAAAGTTGGTATTTTGTTTCATTTATGTTGCATTTCAGAATTTGGCTGGATGGGAACCAGATGGAAGAGTGGGATGACTGGGGGCAAATGGGCCTGAACCAGGAATGGAACACGGCTGCTGTGTATAGTGTAGGCTATGGTCTGCACTATTCCAGGTGAAACATTTCTCCACATCCAAAAAATATGATGGAAAACTCCCTGGGACTGGCCCTGCAAACTCCAACAGCGGCTAACGCAACAGACTTTGCATTGCATTTTAACAAGGCAAATCAACAGTATTGCAAATATTGCCTTAATATAGCATCATCCGCTCATTAAAATGTGGATTATGTTCACATTTGTAATCTTTGGTACCTCAGGATAGAACAGTGTACAGTAAGTTGTGAAGGAGTTTTTTTTCTTATTATTTCCCATGCAAGCTGCAATGTTCTCCCGCTCTGGAGTCCTTGAGGCGTTGTGTCTGCCTCTGCTCGCCTCTCTCAACTTCCTGTTTCCCTGCGCCCCCCGCCGAGGGAGCAGCCACGGAATAACTTAGCACACGCAATGAGACTCGGAACATCAACCGCGGACGCTCCATTCATCTTGAGTTTCTCCTGTCGCTCCTTCTTTTCCGTTTGTAAACAGTGCGGTGCTGTGGTCAGAATGGCCTTTTGTCCGTGCCTGTTTTTTCCCCAATCCTTCTCTCATTCACTTCAAAAGGTAACAAGTGACAGATGTCCGTCTTTGGGCGCCGTCTTAAACGTCCCGGGCTTCCGAGATAGCATCTGGGCTGAATGTCAAACTGTGAATCTTACCCCTTCTCTCCCCCTCTCATTCAGATTGCACAGTGCTTATGCCAACTCATTGTTATGTATGTCAAGGCCAGTGTCTACAGAAGAATTTTAGAGACTCCCTATTGCTTGCGACGCTCAGGGGGCACAGATGTTGGAATGATTGACAGTTATTGCTGGAAAATATAAAGAAAGTTTGAACTGAGGATGGATCGCTCAATTTGAGAAATATTAAGACTACCTGGTGCGCTTGCAAGTTTCCCTAAAAAAAAAAAAAAAAAGAAAGAAAGAAAAATTGACCCGGCATGGAGCTGTGTAACCACGGGATGTAGTCATAAAAACAATAATGAAAAAATAATGGTTCTAATAAAGTTTGGAATAAAATGTGGTAAAGGTGGTGCACTTGTAATCACAGCACGGCGTGCTGTTTACTTAACATTCTCATTTCCATCGCTGCCTGCTTTCGGTATTTACATGTTTAATTGAGAAGTGTGCTGCTTCTTCCTTGTGCCCATCTGCCGAGTCCCTTCCTCTTATCAGGCTCATTTCTCAAAGTGACAGCTCACCCTTTCTGCATAGCTCTCTCTTCACTCCCTGTGCCACGCTAGTGCTAACTTGCCACCCGCCCATGCTCGCCATTCTCTTCAATCTGTCATGGCTGTCGATGAGTAATGACAATGCGTTTTCCCTCAAATCAAACCCATAAGTATGTACATGCACTGTGCTGAAAATCCTGCACGGAACTCTCCCTTTCAATCTCTCCCTCTCTCTCTCTCTTTTTTTTTAAAGCCACATCTAAATCACTGGCTGTCAGAAGCAACATGTGTGTCATTGTGTCCCCATCAGCGTGTTTCATTGTACACACTAGCACCTCTGAAGAGCAGCCTCTTATCAGTCGAGTGTCAGAAAGCCCCCTGAACAGTGGCGGGCCCCCACCTCCACCACTTGCCTTTCTAAATGCTTTTCTATTAAGAGCAGTGTTGTGTCCCTGTGATAGCGGCCGCTTCTCCACTTCATCATTCATAATCCCAATGGGCGTCAATGGACTCTACCCCCCCACCAAAAAAAAAAGGGAGCTTTGTCATTCAGCGCAAATGAAAACAAGCTAAATGGGAGCGGAAATCTGAGGAATTCAGCAGAAGAGAGAGAGACAAGGAAATGGCTCAATAGGCCAAAGCACTCCAGCCATGAATGGTCCACTCCTCAGCATGGCACTGGCATAACATCACATGCACCTAGTGGGGTTTGGGTAGGCTCTGATTCAGTGTGTAAAGGACACAGGACACATGGAGAGCATTAAACAAAGTGTAAAAACATACCATTTGTGTTTGGATTTTAGTTTTGTTTGCGCAAAGAGCATCAGATTTAAACCCTTTTTAAGCACAACATTGACATTTCACAGACTGCCAGAAAGAAGGAAGAAACAAACTGGCTAAATGTTTTTTTCCATATGTAAGTAAATACTGTACATATAATTGATCATAACAGGCACATGATTGCTTAAAAGCACATTTGCAAATGAGTTGGGGAAAATGTGTTTTAATCAAAATATGACTATTGTTTCGGTCTCTTAGTTTTGCTCCTTATCTATAATTGTCATTCTCATTCTCAAAAAATGTCACCATGAAGAAGCATCAAAGTGCACGAGAGCCATAAATATGAACTCTCCAGATGTGAACAAGTGTTTAGTCCAGACAGTTAGTCCAACAACAGTTGAATACAGGGAAATGCACACATTACAGCAGAGGCTAAGTTACAGCAGCTCAAAAGTCTAAAATGACGTTCCCGCCCTTCTCAGCGTGCAGAAGTCCCGCTGGGGGCCTCAATGTGATCAGCAGCATCCCCACCACGTCTCCTCATTATTGAGTAAATAGGTTTGGGCATGTCCTCAGTAAACAAAGCCAAGACTGACAGTTAAGGGAGTGAGGGGAGTGGGAGACAGCCTCGTTCCCAATTAGAGTCGCCTCAGGCAAAACTTTAAAGAGGAGATCAATCCTACAGATCGCTAAACTGATCCTGTCACAGGGTGAGGATATTTAAACCCAGGCAGAGCGGAGTGCGCAGGGCACTGCTCACTACAGTGGGACGGTGTGTGCTAATGACTCGGGGGGAGGCTCTCACCAGGACACACGCCCCACCGTGCGCCCGCCTGATTGACGGCTCATATCGGACCTCAGCTGCACTCCTCGGCACAGTGGGGGCCAGATGGGGAAACAGTGATTTGCGTTTTTAGTATGCAGCGCCTCCGCTTATGGATATTTCCTAATTGTCTGCCTTACTTACCTGTGAGGCGCTTCCCATCACAGATGCAGAGTACATTTCAAATTAACCCAGGATGTTTTGATTTTTTCTTCACCTCCACCTTTGAGGTAGACTTATTAAAATTTGCCAGTGGGACTCCCTGTCTGTGGACTCTAGGTGGAAAGTTCCTCCTCACTCATGTTAAGGAGCGAACATGAGGTGAATGAAACTGGAATGGAGGGATGACACCAGAGTTTAATCGCATTGTCAGTCCATGACAACCTGCTAAAGCAGCACATACTGTCTGTATCTTTGGAGCTCTAACTCCCAAGCCCACACGGGTAATGTGTAATGAGCTACCAAGAGCATGCCACTGTAGAGGAAGTGAACATTTAAATGAGCCAATGATGCATTATGTATATGACCGAGGCTCCTGTGCACAAATTAATCATGATCATAAAAGGAACAGACAAAACAACACACTCTGGCCACTGCTAAATTGTTGTGATCTAATGCAAAACAAATTCATTTTTCATGCCATTAAAGATAAAACATATCTTAAAAGGTTTGGTTTTGCTTGTCTGCCTCCCTTATTGAGAGTCATTCACTTTTAACTTTATTTGCGGATTATTGCAAATCCCCAGTACAAATCATATCATGAAATCATGTAGCTAGGACATTGGATGTGTTCTGCTAATGCTCAAGGATGATCCCCTGAGGGAGTCGCTGAGTGAGGGAGCAGGGCAGAAGAAAAGAGAGCACATCGTAGGAGAGATGGAGAGGAAGAGAGGATGAGGAGAGGTGGAGGAGAGAAGACTGATAAAGACTGGAGAGGAGAAGGAGAATGAGGAGCAGGGTGAGCAGAAGCAAGAAGGGCAGAAAAGACAGGCAGAGAGGAGGGGAGGGCGCTGGCAGTCAAGCTGCACTTTATCCTGACAGATCTCCTTTACACACTAATTTCCTTGTTAAAGAAGAGAAAATGGCACTCAATCCGCAGAAATCCTTTTCTCCTGGAGCAGGCCTGTCAGCTGAGGGATGAGTGGATACAAGCAGAGCTCTCTTCCTCAGGCGAGCTCCCCCTGGCACACAGCAGCTTGGCTACAGCTCGCAGCAGAGCTCTCTATCTATAGCCATAATTAATACACCATCCGAATATAATGAACCATACCATGATACATGGATTCCACTGCTCGCTGTCGACACCACTCATTTAACAGCTTGCTGAAAATCAAATGTGAAGTCAATTGATTTTTTGATCATGTCATCTCCATCACAAATGGCAAACAAATTGTGTACAAACATTTCATGCTCAGTTGCTGTTTAGAAACATCCCCCATGACAAAAGCCCTCTCCCTCCTTCATTCACACTTTTCACTTTTCAAAATAAATTCAACAAGGCCACATGTTTCACAGCCACATGTTTATCGCTGAATTTGTAATTCACCAAAGTGTATTAAGTGGGATTTGAAAGCGGAGAGCACAGAAAAGCCTCCTTTATTTTAAGTCCGGGTGTTAGCCGCTGGCTTGGGATGTTCTCATCTCCCCAGATTACTATTCGCAGGGTGTGTGTCAAGACTACTTTTCAGAAATCTCGGTAACAATTCAGATGCGATCGATAAGGAGTGACAGTTTATTCTAAGGCTTAGCACAGGCTGAGAAAAAGACGAGTCAAGCATCAAGTTTAGAGGAATGAATTTGTTTTGTATTTGATTTTTCCATTAAATTTATCACCACTTAAGTGGGCCGGTTTGTCCGCTCGCCCCCTCACACTCTGTGGCCCCTCTCTGTCACTCACACCAACAGCAGCGCTGTAAACGCCTATCAATTTCTCATCTGTGATTTCCATGTCTTCAGCATCCATTTTGGATTGCTTCACACCCTACACCTATAGCGCTTTTACTGCTCATCTCTGACCTTGTGAGATGATGGGGAAAATTATAAAAATAAATTTTCAGTGGCACAGCACCCCTGCCCTTTGTAACACTTCATCATATCTGCTGGGGATGGAAAAAAAAGTTGAGAAACATTTTCTTACAAAACAGTCTATTGCTAGTTTGGCACAAAATCATATGGTAAATCTATTACCACTTTGTCAAGTCAAACCACTTGAGGTTTCCCACAGTGTAGCTGCAGGGAAAGTGGGAAATTGTAACCCTGCAAGTCCTGTCCACTTTCTCTTATTAGTGTTTTCAAAAGGGTCTCCTTTTCAGATTTAAGGGTCATTGAGGAAGCCAATCAGAGGGACAGGCCAGTCAGAAAGCCAGTGGCGTGAACAGGACAGAAAGCAGCTGATGAAATTCATCCATACTTCTCACTTATGATGACATGATTGATTTTCCCTCAGAGTGCTCAAATGTAGGATTGTCTTCCTACCCCCATCTCCTCCTCCATCCCACCTCAATCTGCCCACCCACCCGCCAAGCCAACAGCTAATGGATAAAGCCTCTGTCTGTCTCAGGCATGGCGGAGAGTTGACGAGTGGAAGAACAACTGCAACGAATGAAGGGTGAAATCTGAGAGTGCAATTTTCCGTCTGTCAATCTCCCTTCAAGAGAACAAGTTGACCACCAATCAGCGGAGTCGATTCAGGGCTGCCGCTCGGCGGGAGCACTCTGAGTGACAGCGTCATGTCACTACATTAACAGGCCAATGAAAGACATAAAAAGGGTTTGGTTTTTTTTGAAGGGCTGGCCCAGTTATTTGATATATATTTTTTGCTTGTGATTTGGAACAGGGGCATCAATTTCTGCTTAAAGACATGCACAAACTGACAGGTTAATGCATAACATATTACTCTATTATTCATGATTTTGAATTTTGGAGACTGCTATCATCCACTAGGTACTTCAAAATACAACCAATTAGACTTGACTTAATTATTAAAGGTAGAAAGTGAGGGAGAAACATGCCTTAAAAACTCTTGCTTGCAGTCAATTACGATAAAACTTTAATGAGGCTGGATAGAGAGCCATAAAAACTGATAGCCCCTCTGTCATGAATTATATATCCATATCGATTTTGTTTCTTTGCTATAAGAATTGCAGGTAATCGTATGTTACCACATGTAAAGTGCACTTCCCTGGCGAGGATAAATATTAACTATCAAATATATATGAGGTGTGTGTGCATTTATGACCAAGCTCATGTAGAAAATGAAGAGCAGAGATGTGGAGGCAAGGGCCACTGGGAATGGATGAAGGGTGCCATATCTGACAGTAAGAGAGACCCTTAGCTGCGCCGCCTTGATATGTTACCTAGTTAGCGTCACAGAGAGAGGAATAAATAGTTCTTTATTATTTGTGGTTGCCATCATGTCTCTCCTAATAGACAGGCTATACTGAGTTTAAACCACATTATCCTCCATGAGACCATCGCAATTACTCTTGAGAGCCAGGTCTGATGTGTGGATAAGGCAGGTCGCCCATGTCTTAATGAACACAAACAATGTGAAATGGAGGAAGGAGCAGTGGGGGGAAAGATAATGGCAAGGGAGGGCTTCTTCTAATAGAGACAGCACTAAGTTGTTTGCTATGATCTATGCCAAGTGAGAAGATGCTGAAAAGCCCTGATGTTGGTTTGTAGACACCTTTTGTCATCATCCTATTAGGCCATGAGCCCTCAGCCCGTGCTCTGCTCTGTGGCCGCTGGACTGCAGGCACAAATCCTGTTGAGCGGATTGCACTTGTGTAGCTTACTGTCATTGTCACCATTGAGGCTTGTTGGACATTGGTGGAGGTGAAAGGGCAGCCAGCCACAGAGATATTCCCCATACAAACGGCTCGGTGCTGGCTTAATTGATAAACTGCCGCTCCACTTCATTAGTCAGACAGACTGGGCTTAACGAAGGAACACACACAGTGTCACTCTGAATATGTTAATCACGACTGGCCATTATGGGCTCTTCCTCCTAGTCTCAGCCGCTGGAAACCTACAAAGACCAGACATCCAGCGGACTCATGTTCCACATAAGGCTATTTATCAGCGACAACAGAAAACTATGTGAGACAGACAGATGCCTGTGTGGTCGTTGGTGTTATTGAATATAAATTTATAATAACAGTGTTAAAAATGCATCATTTGGCCTTTTCACAAAGGCAGTTGTAATATAGCACTAGGTGAGCACTGTACTTGACGTACACACTGGAGGTGAGGGTGTCAGGGGAGAGCTCGCTGGAGCGAGAGGAGGTTTTATTGTTGCCCAGCCCTTCCGCTTAAGTGCACATGGCTGGGAGGAAGCCGGGACCTCCAGCTCTGACCTCTGCGCATGTATATTTAATAGGCCATCAGTTGGCCGGGGCAGCGCTCTGATCAGGATTCAGAGAGGGGCTTTGAACACCCCTGTGTATTCCTGAGCGTGCAGCCTCAAGCTGCTCTCCCCAGCTGTGTCAATCCGACAGCACTGTTACAGGCACCCAGACAAGGCGCTGGGCACTCCACTGCTACCGCCTAATGACTGCAGAAAAAAGCAAACAAACACCAAAACAAAAACATTTGGCCTATGGAGCTCTGCTACCATCTAATGAGAGGTTTTAAAAACTGAAAGATCACGCTAGCTCATATACTGTGTCTGGATTACATCAGCTATTCTATATGATACCATGTTCCTCTTAATAATAACAAAAAGGCAATCTCACAGTGAGTGCACTACACACGCCAGTAACGATTGGAGAAACAAGAAGGCAAACAGAGAAGTGCCACTCCAGTGTCTTCTCTTCTAACAAGGTATCACTAGTCTTTGAGTCAAATTGGCTGTGTGCTGTGTGAGTATGAATGTCACAGCTCGCGCACATGGCTGCATGTACGCGTGTGTGAGGCCAGCTTAACGAGGGTGGTTCATTTGACAGGCAATTAGTTTGCGGAGCTGCTATTGACAGCCCCTGCGCTTGTGTTTGTTCAACAGCTCTGGGTGAGTTCCACGCTCCCTGGGCTACGTGACAAAGCACCTCCGACAGGGAGCTCCTGATCTCTAGCGAGCCTCGCTGCTCTGGGAGGGGGAAGATGTGACAGCCTCACACACAAGGAGGGGAGACATACAAAAGCCACAAGGGTCTATTAGGGGCTTGTTGCAAGTTAATGTAGCTACAACCCACTTTTAGTGTGGCATTTTGAAAGGCGTGAGCAGTGATGTTGTCATTTGTTGTTTGATTGTGGGGATAGCGGAGGGTAATCTTAGGAGACACTACATGCACACATAAAAATGCAGCAGAAGAAGAGACACAGAGGTGGGGCAAAGCTGCAGGGAGACAGAGGAGAAGGGAAATATAACAAGATCCCAACACTCTCTTATCCTCGAAAATCCCATATTCTAATGCAGGGCCCTTCCCTCTTTTAGTTGCAACCGTTTCGTTTGTAGAGCCAAGCTCCAATCAATATCATTATTTTCACAGAGAATCGAAGTGCCTTCACCGAGTTAATGGGGGATTGAGGTGGTAAACGTTTACCCTCTCACTGTCAGCTGAGCAGTGGTCCATAGTGGGCCAGATGACAGCACTGGCCATGCTGTGGACACACTGTGGACACACTGTGTGGAGATGTCCTATGTTAGACAGGCTGCATGGACTGTCAAGTGCCTGCCATGCCCTGGCCCCACACATCAGCCACTGGAGTCAGAGCAGCAGCCACCACTAAGGAAACAGGACCGCCCTGGCAGCTGGACTGTCCTGACACACGCACTGTGGACTTAAGACCCAAACTAATAACACCCTCTGTTAGCCAGGGCTACCTTGGTGAAATAATTAATATAAAAAGAGAGTTAATTAAGAAAAACATTCAAAGCATGCTTCATTTACATAAAGCGGCTTTTGGTCCATGCTTGTGTGGATCAGCTGTTCTGTCAGATTTTTTTGAGAAATTAAGACTAATCTGCAGCTGGCAAGAGCAGACCACATTCTCTGGTATAGTAGCATATGCTAAATAGCTCTTGAAGCGCACAGATGCATTGCTGTAAAATACTTCTCCTGTCTGCGTATCTGCATCTCCCAGATGGGTCCCAGGCTGTGCCAAACTGCATCTCATCAGCAGCTCTGAACTATGGCATCACATGACCGCCATAGATATGTGCAGGCCTATTCTGTGAGGCCTTGGCACAACATGGTCAAGCCATGCATCATCAGGAAGCCCACACTCACTGTCAAAGTGGAGCTACCAGGATACTGAACTGTTTAAACTAACGTCTCATAAACGAGAGACCACAATTTCACTTTGTCGGATTCCTCTTGTGGCACTTTGAAAAAAAAAAAAAAAGACTAATCAGCAGAGTTCGACTTGATTTGGTTTTTCATAAGGGTGTGACAGGGCAGTGAGAGATTTCATGGGACGCTGCCCCATGATTCATTGAGTTATTGGTTTCCGCCCTGTTTTAATCGCTGCCGGCCTGAGCCAAAAAATCTCAGAGGATTCTGGAGTGCTGGTTTCTCCACCATTCAGCAGAATGGAATTTGGTCTGCAAGTGCCTCACGTCATTCGAGGCGTCCTTCACAGTTTCAGGGGCCCTAATTCAAACCACATGGAGGCCAGCGTCCGGTTACGGACCTCTGCAAAAAAAAAAAGGACACGTTTTGATTGGCTGCTTTAGGATGGGAAATAGGGTGTCTTGATAGAAGAAAATAACAAACACATCTAAGTAGGAGTCACAACATAGAGGGAGCATACACATAATACATATACGCGTCTACACGGAGCAGGACATGTACATATATACATGCATGCACAAACACAGCGTCCGGGAGCACACACACTTATGGCCTGCCAAGGCTGTTTGCTTGACATGATGGAAGAATGAGCAGCAGCCTCTGTAATATTGCTCCTATTCTTCATTGACAAGCATATATATTTTTTTGCAGTTCCCAACTGACTTTGCAGCGCTGAACTCCATTTATGAATTATCTGACATATTTCCTGCTATTTTTTTGACAGGAGTACTCAGAGGAAATTTCAAGGCACCTTTCTCCTGACAAGTAGAAATATCAATATTTGAATAAATTGCAGATTTGGATCTCCTCACATGGATGCTCTCCAGCAGGAGAGGGAGAGAGTGTATGTGTTTGTGTGTGAGTGAAGCCAATGGGAAGGGTTTGTTTCATTCTGTTACCACAGTCTTATCCCCCTGAGCCCGCAGGCACAAATCTGTATGCAGCATTTCATTAGGAGAGAGCTCGGCTGACTGACATGTGAAGCACACCTCGCCGTCGACCTGATGAAGTTTACTTCTCTCAAACGACAAAAAGCCACTTTGTAGACTAGCCTTTTTTCCACAGAGGAAGAGAGAGGTGATGGCTGAGCACCAATAAAAGAATCATGAATGTTGCTTCACAAAATGACAGGCCTATCTGTACACAAATATTTCTCTTCCAGAAAAATGTAGGCTTCACAGCGTTTTCTTCTCTCTAGATGGGACTTGATAGAACTGACAGTTTGGAAATATGATCATCTAAATTGTAAGCCTTACAGAAAACAGCTGACAGGGAATAAAAGAAGAGAATGAAAATGGATGTTTTTTATCGTATATAAATGGCAACTGTTATGTGGGGGAAGTAGCATTTCACCCACTGAACTAAATAATTTACAAACAAAAACACTATTGTCCTACAGCCTTGATAAATCTCCCATCTGTGTGGAAGAGGTCAATGTCAAGCATCCATAACACTCATGGCTGTCTGCTGGAGCTCCTGGTGTTACGTATGAGAGACTTGTGCCTATCTGTCTCACTCTGTTTAGCTGCAGTAGCTGCCATGCTGTCTGCATGTCTCTGTGCTCATTGATAAATGGCTCTACCCAGCCTCCAGTCCCTCCTCCCTGCACCACCATCATTTCAGGAGCCAGAGAAATGGCCAAGCCATGTGAGGTTACTCAGGTACCAACAAGGCTGCGACCTCGTGACCTCTGCCCTGCCCTTTCTGACCTGAGCACCATAGTTTCTCCCTCTTCTACACAAAACAAAAACAAACCTTATCACATGCCTGCGCGGCTGAAAGAAAAAATAACCTGCCCTTATATCAATGCTCAGTTTTGACAATCATCTGTCCACACAACCTATGCTTCCTCCGAGAGGGGCTTCTTGACACTACAACACAGAGGTGACGTGTGGGCTTCGTCTGGCTTTATCTCCACTGCTCTCCATCTCTGTCCTCACTCCTCCTTGTGTGCACAACTTAATAAGCAAGCAAGGGGTAGATTCCCATTATGGAAAGCCTGGAAAATGGCCCGGACATTTTCCCCTGTATCTGGGATCTCCATCTGGAGAAGGCACTCTCACTCTCATGACCCCCTTGTCCAATCTCTGTGTGTGTTCTGAGCCTATGCTGCAGCGATGGCTTTCACTCTTCACTGGCCACAATGAGATTGGCCCACCAGGTTGACTCTATTCGAATCGACAACCCATTTCAATAACGTAACAAAACACAACAGTGCAGATGTTGAATAAAACATTTTTGAGGACTGCCCAGAGGGTCAAATGGGTTTTGGATCAGATCTAATTCTGTGAAATTCTGCCAGAACCTACACTTAAAGAAAGCTTAATGGCTACAATTTGTCAGACATAAATTTTGGACTATTCCCCAGATGCTGCCAAGTCACTTCCCCACCACCTCACATCCATGTGGCTGTCCCATAAGTAAAGTATATAGTTTACAAACTAATAAAGATTACATTGAGGTCAGCAAGTCACTGATTCTGACGTTATTAGTAAAAACAAAGTTTTACACCATGCACCACCTAACATCTGCAGATGCACATGCAAAGGTCCGAACATAATATGCTGTGAGTTAAAGCATACAAGAGAAGTGAAAATAAATATGCTAAGAGCAGAGGGGTGGAGCGGGCCAGGCCTCGGAGGACCTATGTCATCACTCCCTCTGGTCCCGGCTGTGCTCCCCACCCCAGAGCAGGCTCAGTGATTACAGCAGCTCAGCTTCCTCTAAGAAAGCAAACCGGAGCTGCAGTCCAAACAGGGCCTCGGCACAGCCAGGGAGCAGCTCTGCAGCAGGCGGCTCGGGTTTAGCTGCGTCTCCGACCTGGCTGGCCCCCGGGCTCGCATTAGTCCCCCGTCCTGCCTCTCCAGGACAAACAAACAAGCAGCACTTACACAGTGAGGGAAGAGCGCTGAGGCACGGAGAGCTGGTGCCACCAGCACTGTGCGGAGGGGAACCTGACCCAATTGGATTTGCTTTATCACCCCATATAATGACTCCCAGCCTGGCCTGTTCCACTGCTCGAAAATAAAAGATTACAAAAAATCTGCCTGCCTGCCATTCTGAGTTTGGCCCAAAATGGGCAGCTCCCCCAAAACAGATGGGGAGGCATCTCAAAAATGTTCAGTGCCTCTGGGGACATGTGGTTTTCCCCATCATTATATAACTGTAAACTCCTGGATGTCAGAGATTGGGGATAATAACTTTCAGATGTTGGCAGCCCCGGCCAGCGCTGGGACCTGCTGGATGGGAACGCTTATTTGGCAGAGAAGAGGAAGTCCGAGAGATTAGGACTAAGATGTGACAGGGAGAAAAGTGGATCTGGACTGGAGCGGAGTGGTCTCCACTATGTTCAACATTACAGAAGCCGCTAATGATGAGCGGGTGGCAGCAGGGCCATGCACTAGTGTGGAGGGACAGAACAGGATAAATGATTATCAAAACCACAGGAAGTCATGTCAGCGTGTTAACATGCACAAATCGAGCTTAAGTGCTCCAACTTGATCCAGCACTTTAAGCATTCTGTTTCAATTTTCCGACAGATTTGATGTGACAGTTTTAGCGCTCCCCATTGCAGTGCAGATGTGCCACAAATTCAGACACAGACACACCCCCTTCAATAAATGAGTCCTTATAGAAGTGTCATCCCGTTAAACCATTTTTATTGGTTTGTCTTACATGGCGGGAGAGGACCATTGTTCAGCACCATGGCAGCAGAGCTGGTCATGGCTTGGTCACTTAAACTGCTCTAATGAAAAACCTCCTCACATCTTAAACATTCTGCTCAGTCACAAGTCCTGTCCAGTTTTTCTTCTTTTTAATTTTTTTCCTTTTTGCTTTAAAGTATTGATTGCAGTGCTGAACAAGCAGCGGAGTGTTTTTTATTGTAAATCAATAGTGATCGATCGGCAGCCTGGGTGTTGAATATGGATCAATATCACACCAGGCTGTGGAGGAGATCTGATTTCAATTGGCAAGAGGAGCCCGCAGCAGGTTTCCATCAAGCGGTAATTCAAGACATGGGAACATAAGTCAGATGGATTGATATAGACTAGCCAGGACCTTTCTTGCCACTGAACCAGCACAAGGAAATTTCTGTCATATATCATTAACACAGTTGGGGCAGGCGGTAAAGAAGAGGAGGAGCTGAGTACCTTGCTGACCCTCGATGAAGAGTGCTGGTCAAACATTGAATAAATATTCCATTATTATCATGAATCTTGTGTTCTTTTTTTAAAGACTGAAAAGGAGCCAAGCAGTCAAACTGGAGGAGGAGCTCTGGTGCAGTCAGCACTGTGGCCATGTTCATGTGGGACTTCTGGATGTGATTATGCCGGGGTCAGCTTCACATTCATACTGTAAGCTGTTCTTCATTTACTGAACAAATGTCCCGGAGAACTCTGCTCAATGCAGAGATATTTTTATAACACTTATCACTGGCTTGATCTTTATGGACACAACACACTGGTTTGGCTTAAACACAGCAACGCAGACATTATAGAAGTGAAGTGTGTTGCCAGCATGTGTTCATGTAAAAAGCAGGTCACATCCTTCATTTATCACCTGTTAGTGATTGGTGAAGAGAGGGCCACTGTTCCAAATGACAGCATTGTAAAACAATAAAAACAGAGCTATAGTTAGAAATAACTTGTCACTTTTAATAAATGACACTGGTTCAGGGCTCTTTCTCAGGGGCTTCTCCTCCGATACATCCCAGGCACCCCTGGGGCCAGCAGAGCAGCCAGCAGACCAGCTCGTTTCCCCCGGTAACTGATGACCCTATCACCCAATTCCCCTGTCTTTGTCCTGTGACCTCACACCAGCGGGAGCAGGACCATGTCCGATGAAATCTTCAGACTGCTTCCCATCCTAATCTCAGCTGTGTCACACTACAAATTGCTACATTCAGAAAATGGAAATAGATTGAGGTGGTTGGAGGGAGGGTCTGACCGAGGGGAGGGGCAGAGGAGTGAGCATCGACGAGCAGTCCCCTAAGAAAAATACTTGAGGAAAAGAACGACTCGGGAGATCCCGACAAGGAATCACATCTCAGCGCACATATTGATCTGATTTACAAAACCTCCAGTCTAATGTGAAACAAATGGTGTGGGCGTGAACTGGTACTTAACCATAAAACCCCAGCATTACTGCGTCTCCGATGAAATACCACATATATCCCTCACCGGGCCAAATGTGCTGTTTTACGGCCAGATACCACTGAGGTTGACCCAACAGTTTGTTTGACAATTAGGAGAAACCTAATAAGGATTGAATAGGAGCAAGAACCTGCCAAAAGAAAGAAAGAAAAGTCTCATTTTTGAAGAAAAAAATTAAAACATGGACTAGGTAACCTAAATGTTATTTGCAGAAACAGGAGCTGTTTGACAAAGCTTGCGTCATTAATGCTTTAAGCAACCAAAAAACATCCTCAAAACAGCCACAAAGTTAATTATAAAAGAGAGGTGCTAAATATTTGAGCAAGTGCCATGTTTTATTCACATCTGATTAAATTTTTCATTTTCTGCACTGTTCATTGCAGCAGAGCATCAGAAGACGTTGAACAAACAGCAATAGTCTAATTTTATCATCTTGAAATGATTTTAGTAGTAGTGCCTTATTTCACTCACTGTCAGACAGTGCTGAGTAACAGTGAATGCAGCAGACAAAACCTACAGTAAATATGTTTGATAACCTTTTGTGTTGAGTGTGTACAAGGATGCAAGGGCCAGTATTGCTCTTGGCCCAGCATTCATCCCATCAGCCCAGCTCTGGCCTTGTTTCTGTCAGCAGTGAACCAGGGGAGTAGAGCGAGGGGTGAGGAGGGGGGGGCATGAGAGGCAGAGAGGAAGAGAAGGAAAAGAGGAGGTGGTGGGGGGGAGGGGTTGTCTCCATGGACAGATGGACTGCTCTTTCTCAACACATGTGGAACCATGTTTCGTCTTTCACTGCCGTCAAGCTGGAGCCGAATCCGCCGCTCTGTTGGCCCGCGCCACTCTTCGTACTGCACACCTCTCTCTTTAGCACGCCACACACACACACACACACACACACATCTCCGTCTTTTCCCGCACACATGTTAAAGTCATCACCCCTGCTCAGCGCTAGTAAAACACAACACCCCCGGCTTCTCTGCTGTTGTCAAGTCTTGCCATTAGCTGATGCCACTGGGGAATCCTACCCCAGTGAGGTGGGTCTCCCTGGGGACCGTCAGGCACCACGTTACGTTCAGCCGCCACTCATGTGAACCCAAACATGTGAGCATAATTTGGAAAATATCATTTATACTGTGCGTCTTTGTACGTGTCTTGACATTTACAAACTGTGATAAAACCGACATGAGGGAGGAGGGAATAGAAAACAGGGCGAGAATAATTTGAGGTAATGTTTTGCTTAGTGAACAGTATTACCCAATCCTGGATGTTGAAGAGCTGGGAAGGAGGTTCTGGCTCTGGGGCCACGCTCGACGTCTGGGTTTCATTTTTCGGCAAGTGCAAGCCAAAGGAGAGCTGCCAAGTACAGCTTTCGCTCTCAACACTTCCTGCTCTTCCTAGCCTGGCGCGGGGAGACAGGCTTCACTCAAACCTCACGTTGACTTAAGACGGGGGTGGCCAGCTAATTCTCCACTTTTTCTTAATGGGTGTAACAAAAAAAAAACTCACATCTGCAGTATGAATTACAGCAAACATGGCCATAAATAAAAATCGCTGAGATGGACACGTTGTAAAGGTGCAAATAAAAAAAGGTGCGTGCAGGTGTTTGCATTGCCCCGAAGCATGTGTGTAAATAGGGAACATTTCCTATCGAAGTTGACAGGTTTAAATGACTGACTGTAAAGCTGAGGGGGAAAAAAAAACTGGGTTCTCTTCCAAGCGCACACTGTGAAAACCCAGGAAGAACACCTGCAGCAATCAGCTCTCAATCACAACAACAGTGACCTCCGGGTTGCATCGTGCTCCTAATGGACGCTGGGTGCAAAAAGATAGATTAACACTACCTACTGAGTGCCAACTTAATTGCTCAGATGCAGTGCAAACATGTCATTTAGGTACTTCATGAGCAGACTTCCCTTTCGCAGGTTATCACAACACCGGCACCAAAGAAACACACCCCCTTCTTTCCAATGCTGATGTGCAATTAAAATGGTTTTAGAAATCCGCTTTGACAGTCTACGGCTTAGCCAAAAATGTAAATGACATTAAAGGAGACAATGAATTTAATTTTGTTTAATGTCCCCTTTCGCTGATTCTCATTTACATCACATTTCCACATAAAGGGCTGACCTTATAAATACTGGCATTTGTTCAGCTTTTGGAGGTAATCACGCTTTTGCAAAAACCAGATGGGAGCGTGCACATTTTCCGATTTGTTTCTTCGAAGGCCGGATGGGAAGCCACACGCGAGACGCCTCTGAAGCTGTGCTCTTTTGTTCCGGGTAAACAACTTGACAACAAGTCAAGTGCACTCTGGGAAATGACCTCGTAGGTGTTCGGCAAATGAACGATAACGCAAAGCCATTTAGGAAATACAGCGCACGCTAATGAGGGACATAACGGAAAGCTAAGCAAAATTTACATTAGGCCGGATTGTAATTGCATTAACACGCGAACAGGTGCTGCGAGGCCTTTATAAATGCGCTAAACGAATCAAAGACTCCCACTGCAATGCCTGGTGTGCTGACCAAAAAAACAGAGGAGAGGAGAAATCGGGGAAAAACAAGTCAATGTCATGAATTATTCAGTGGCTCGGCTTCTCTCCAGAGGTCAGCGCTCTTTGACCTTTGTGACAGGAAGTGAAAGGGAGCGCAGTAGCTGCTGGTATAAATGGACCTGACTCGTTTGGATCAGCCCCGTCCACCCTGCTCCTGAATGGCAGCATAAATTGACACAGCATGTTAAACTGTATGAACACATATTAGATTCAGAAATTCATATTTTGGGAGAATTCACACACTTTTTCCCCCCTACTCCCTGAGCCCTGGCGCATAATTTTCTGTGGTTTCTCGCTCTGAAAGTGTGACCTCTGAACCCTGACACGCCGAATGAGTCATTTTCTCTCTTCTTTCAACAACATGTGCCGTCTTATTACAAAATCCATGCGTAAGCCCCAACAATGTATCTAATCTTTCACACAAGAGAAGACAACGTCAATATGCAAGGGGAGAGGAGAGGAGACAGATAGCGGGGCACCAGAGTCATAGCAAATTGAGTTATGTTTGGTTATACACTGCACATACACTGTAAATGGGAAATCTATCTCATCAGATATTGGGAAGCTCATCACTATAATTCTAAAGACTCAAATTACCCAGTGAATAAACCTACACCCCCACTTACTTTAAGGCACCATTAACTTATAAATGTGACATGTGTAGCGGTGTACGATTTATAGAGAGAGCAGATGATTATAGCGCTCCAGAAAATGCTGTGGCCATAGGAAAAGTGCTGCAATTAGTCTCTATTAAAAATAACTTCACTTTTATTAATTGCGGCAGCTTTGCAGTTTTTATTTTCACATTTGGAGAAGCAAAGTAAACTCGCAATTACAGGACAACAGTTTTTCGGTGTAGAGCAAATGGATTTGAAAACATGTTGAAATGCAAGTCACGAGTAATAACAACCCAAGCCAATGCAACAAAAATAGGCTCTTTCTTCATCCAAAAATGAGTATGAATAATCCAGGGGCATCAAATGTATGTGCTGAAATATTTAGAGGGCAGAGCAGTGCTGAAACTTCGTGACAGCTGTTGGGCCTATATCTAACCAACTTTTTTTTAAAAGAGAATCCTTCCTCTTCAGAAATATGAGTGAAAGTCTGTATCAAAACTCCAAGAGAAAATAGGGTAAACAGATGTCTGGCTTGACCGCAGGAAAATAGGACACATTTGGAATGATAAGTTTCCCAAACTCCGTTGGATATGCCAGATCCATGGGAACGCCAGTTAATGTCTTGCTAGATGCCAGCTAGCCGTGTGCGCTTTCCCCCCTTACCATCTGGGAAAATGTTACAGCGAATGAGCGCCATCAATGATTCACTCCAAATCTGTTTCTTAAGGTTCGGCCATGCTACTGTTTCTGTAAGAAATGTGGCAGTGCTAGCCGCTTTTTCACTCTGTAATTGTAGACAGATGAGACATGCCTGATTCAACAATCAAACCTCTCCTCTAGGTTTATGTCACTCAACTATGTTCTACTCAATTGGAAATAATCAGTTTCTGCCAGCAGCGACCGCAGCACAGGTGCCTGTAATGATGTGCATGAGAAAATGACAGATGTAACAGGAATGGCTGTAAAACACGCGGGCCTTAACTAAAAGCCATATGCACATGGGGAATAGTCAGGTAATTGCAGTAAATATCCCCACATCCAGGGTGCTGTGGTCAGGTCGGCAACTCTCCCTAAACCCTACAACCTTTGAGCACTGCCCCTCCTGCAGTCACTGAGAACCTGTGTGGGTCTGTGCGCGCTGACGGCCTCATACTTACGACATGGAGACAATGGGAGGGTCTAATGAGGAACATATGCTTTTGTGTTTCAACAGAGCCGCTCATTGTGCATGGAAAGGGATACTCTGCGCCTATTCAGCCTTGTCACAATGAAAATCCGAGCCCTCCCTGAGCCAGTTGAGCTTACAATATCCACCCGCTCCTCTTTCCTCCCCTCTCCTTTTATTCCCACTCCTCTTCTTGACTTTAATTCTCTGCGCATTCATTTTGCTTATTGTACTTATGTTACATGTTTTGTCCTGCCGATTGAAGAACAATACTGTGCGAAACTCTAAACAGTAAAAGCCAGCGGAGCATCACAAAGAAAACATGAAAGCACCGGAAATTAGGCAAAGTGTCTCAAGTTCAGTACTAACGTGGTGCCCTTGCTAGCATAATACCGAACATATAGGTGTACAGCTTGTGTTTTATATGGCTCAGCGTGGTTGTATCTAAACATTCAGCACATGGATATAGGGAAGTGGCAGGGGGGCGTGCATGTATGGGTGTGTGGGTGGGTGTGTGAGAGGAGAGTTCAGACAGCAGTAGCTCTGGTAATCCATCCAGGCTCCCAGGGCAGCCTGCTCCTACTTCCTGATGCATGAGAAGCCGCTGGAGTGGAGTGGCAGCAACAACTGCTCAGCCCTATTTGATTACTAATAAGAGAGTTGTCCCCTCTGTCAGATACCGGGCATTCTCCGCTAAGCAAACAGTGATTCCGTCTAGTCAAACATTAGCATTGCTGTCTCTCCCTGCGACGTGGCGAGAGTTACATTGAGGCGCGCACACACCTCTAGCCCTCCCCCTCCTCCTCTTCCTACTATGCCTCACCTTTTTATCTGCTTTTTATCTCTAAACACTGTCAGGTGAAACAAAAACGAGCCGCTTCAACCTGTCTTTTTAGGGAGTGATGGAGGCGCAATAATGATAGCAGATGTAGGTAACTTCCCTAAAGCTGAACAACAAAGCAGCGGACATAAAACCCTCCTAAAGTTAATGGCACCTCACTCACTGCTAACCTGAGAGAAGGAAACAGTCAATGAAAAACAACTATTGACAGTGTAAGCAGCACGGCCGTAAACAAAGAAGGGAAGCCAGCCAAATGAATGTGAAGTTGCCGAAGCTAATTAGGAGTATTCCCAGCATGATCCTCCAGCGATTGAGCCACCTGTGATTGAACAAACCCTGTCCAGGTGGTGACCGCCCCTCAGTGCACAGGTACCTGGGAAAGACACCCCTGGAGCGCTCTCACACCTCACAGGTCCCACCCGCCGCGCAGCAGGGTGCCTTAAGGTGCTCTGAGGTGTTTTTGTAGGTGCATCTGCTCTCAGCCACATCCACTCGCTCACTTACACCAGAGGAAGACTGGCCTTACCTGTCGATGATCACAGGGTCTGAGGGGGTCTCGTTCCTGTTTCCGCAGCTCTTCTTGTCGCAACACCGGCTAGGAGACAGACTGTGCATTAGAGTCGGGCCAAAGCTTTACTAAATAAATCAAATAAATAAATAATGCACACAAACCACATGTATTTATTAGGTGCCTCACAGTGGTTCTGATATCGAGGAAAAAGTATATCGCCCAGAGATTTCCTTCACTCAATCTCACCATAGCATTGATGCTGATGGTTGATAAAAATGGTGAAAACAACATGTTGTGTTGTTTGGCTTAGCGTTGGAGGGGAGGGGAGTGGGGATTGGGCCAGGAGGCAGGGGAGTCACTTTTCACAGCTTCAGCTTTTGTTTACCTCTAATTGCCAAGCTGCTATTTCTGAGGGAGATGCAAGGTGCCACCCTCAACCAATATTTCTGCGGGGCATTTATCAATTATGGCCTCAAAAGCACTAATCTATCTTACACCACATGTTCCAGCCATCTCCAGCCTGAGCCTATAGCAAGCTGCTTTTCACTTCTTTGATTAGAAGCTGCAAAAATAAACAAATACATCATGTGCAGCTTCCAGTGGTAATGAAAACATATAAACATATGTGAATCGGACTGATTTATGCCATATGGTGTTGTGAGAAAAACAACAAGATTTTGGTGCTACGCTACTGCCAGTCAAGCACACTATTTAAATAAATCTGATTTACATTCCTTTCCAGGGTAATAATAAAGATTTATTTTCTGAGCAAGGCTTGGAAAAAAATACTGGAGCGAAATTTTTCAAAGACTACACAGAGCTAAAATAAAACACTGTGAATGATAAGGTGAGATATGAAAGTTATTATTATGGCAGCACTTGTTATTAGACTGATCTTCTTATGTATATTAAGCAGCAGTTAAAGCAGTTCATTATGGTGCAGAAAAAGCCACTTCCAGGTGACGTATAAATATTACCTCCGGAGCAGGAGCATATTCGGCATGTCAGAAATAAGTGATGGATGCATGTATAAATTGAGCGTGAGTGATGAGTTTATGCATGGAAAAAGACAAATGATCGGAGCTGGGTGCACTTGCTCTCCGGCAGTATAAGTTGAACAATGCAGCGGTGCAACAAAGGAGAGGTTAACCGACAGTATCCAAATTCAATGTTCACAAAGCCCATGCTGAGCTCAACAATAACAACAAAAGACGTTTTTCCTTTTCGTATCAATGACACCGCTGAATAGCAAGGAAATATGAGAGCTTGAGATTTATGTGGTTAAATGACGCTAAAAGGCTCGCTGATCATTGTTGACAGGTGGGATCAACCAAGAAGTGACTCTGTGTTAGCAGTGAGAAAAAAAATCATGCAAGCACTGTCTACGCATAACTTAACAGCAGGCATATTGTCAGTGGCAGGCTTACATCACGCGGGCATGTAGTCACCCCATTTAAAAAATACATTTATGATGCAAATATACAAATCAGCCTGGGCTCAAACTTAAAACATTGGAAGTGTCTCTCTGTAAGACTTAAGCGATCGTGGTGTATTTTTCACTGTCACGTTCAAAGCAGAGCATCATTCTCACATCAGAGTGAGATCAGATCATATCAAAGTTTCAGATGTCAATAGCAGAACAGGAAGTCAAGCCTTTTTAAATGGCTGCATCGCATCACCATGTCAAAACTTATTGAGAGAAGGGAAATACGCGCTTACAACTCTGAACACACGCATTAAAATAAATATATAATAATTATGAATAAATGCTTACCTGCACATAATTTCATGGGTAAGAAGGACTCGGCACATTTCTGGATTTTTATCTTGTCCTTCATAAACTATGGCCTTTGAGAGAAAAACGACACAAGAATTCACAATTAATTTCAATCACCAACCTGCTTCTTTTGCACTTAATAAAACAAATCAGAGCATGATGTCAGGACAGCCAAATAAATTAAAGGAGTGCAGGGGCTAAGCAAGAATTATTGTCAGCTAATCACGGCAATTCCCCAGTGTTTAAAATTATAATAATTAATACACATTTTAAATTATAAAATGTAATATTTGCAGAAATTAAATCTCCGCTATTAAAATATTTTAACAACATTTTCGTGGCTGTGGCAATAAAAGTGTAATTATTAAAAAAAAATAATACATGCGGAATTCATTTGTATTTCTTTTTTAATCTGCTGTTATTAGGTGGCTCAGACAGAAGAGGAAGGAAGAGAGGGGGAGAGGATTTTCATAAGGACAGATCCAATAGAAGTGTCATCAATATGCTTATAATCTGGGGATATTTGGGGGAAAGTGTTAATGGGCAATCTGTTGTTTATTTTGAGCCGCTAACAATGATCTTTCTGTGGATAAAAAGCGGTGTCTGGCGGTACGGTTGAGTAATTTTTGAGCATTGGCTGAAACAGATGGCGTGGAGCTATCAGTTGTGCCGTTCCTCTCCCTCCCTCCTGCTCCTTCTATTTCTGAGGAGAGCCACTTTACTCTCTCCGCGCTGAACCGGCACCAAGTGGAAACACAACCACGATATTGAATAAATACACTTTAATCGCCACGGCTCTTGTTTGAATTATTACGCGGCGCGTTTGAGCTTCGTGAAACCCCGGTATTTTCCGAAATTACGCGTGATGCCAATTTCAGAAGGATTCAAAAAAAATGATAAAAACTGTGACATCAGATCTCAACTCGTGTGTGTCCGAGCTACTTGACCTGCCCCTCTATTTTCCCCCGGCCGATTATCTATATTGGTTTGATTTATGTGGCGATTTGCAGCTGTAGAAACAGAAATCCATAAATTGCTTGTTCTGCGTCATTGACTCTGATGATTCGCGCAGGAATGCTGTCTGCAGACCGGTGGCCCTGTTTGCACTGTTTACACGGCTCTATCCCGCGACGCTGTGCCTTAAATCAGCGCGTAAAAGCGTGCCAACACGTGGACAGCTCCGGCGCCACCTCGTTTTATTTCCTTAATTATAATTACGCACGGTGACCTGTGCGTCGCCCTATAGCGCACGGGAAGACCTCTATAATGGCGACGTGAGCTCCAGGTTAAAAGTCACTTAGTTGTGTGTTTCACCCCCGCTTAGAGGATGAGAGTGGAAAAGAGTTGCCGTTTTTCTAAAGATGGGATCGCTCGTATGTAAATGTGGGAATGAGTTTGGGCCGTCACCTTTGACTCCTCGCAGCAAAGTCAAATCAGATCATATGGAGCAGACGTACTGTTGAAAATTTAATGCTGGACAAACCGAGCCTACAAAGAAGCCCAAGTGTGTCAGGCTAAAATTCACTTTGCAACACGATATGGCCACGCGTAAACACTCCAAAGAGAAGCTGTCTCCTCTTGTTATTGCACTAATTTCATTTTACTGGAGCCACATGCAGACAATTTACCCCATGTTTTATTTCACATAAATATTGAATTTTAACTGTTTCACCTTGTACAATATTTAAGCTTCGAAAATAAAAGCATAAAATTATAAAGCATAAACACGTGGAATCAAAGCTTACCTGCTTCGTCATGGAATCGATTAGCCGTATGTAAAGATCTTGTTCTGTTCTGACGCCTGCGTGGGCAGAAAAATAAAAATAAAGGTCAACAGCACGCCTTTCAAAACACAAAATAAAACTAAAAATATACATGGAGAAATTAGAAACTTAAAACGTATAACCTAGGAAATAAAATGTTGAATTTATTTTGTCAATATTATTCGCAAGAGTGATGAATGAAAATGAGCTTACATTATTATTATTATTATTATTATTATTATTATTATTATTATTATTATTATTATTATTATTCAGTTTAAAATATGATTTGACTTTACTTACCATTGCTGTACAATAACTGTAGTTTGTAATGAATCCCATTGTTAGTTTTTTCACTGGTTGGTTCCTGGGCAAGAGACAGGGTTTTAATACAAAGTAGTACTGTCACAAATAACTTTAATATGTGTTGTGAAAAACACTCTTAAAGTCCAGACGCTTTGCAACGACTGTCTGTCATGGAGCAATTGAGTTTTTAAACAAATCAATATTACACGTGACTAGTCCGGTAAAACCTTTTAGAGCGGCGTAATTTGGACACATGTGCCTGATTGTGTTGTGAAAAGAGGATGCTTACTTTTTCCTTCTCCACAAAGTCCACAAAAGCTGTCCTTTCGATCTCCACGGGCTGACCCTGTCTGTCATACAGCGCCAGGACGAAATGGAAAAAATTGGATTTTCTGAGGTTGGATGGAGGCTGCTTTTCATAATGTGCCCGTGCCAAGCCGACACCGCTGCGGGGAGGAAGAGAGACAAGAAGAGGGAGAAAGAGGAGAGCACGTCGGTTAAGCAGCGGACACCTCGGGGAGACACGGGATGATGGGATGGAGGGAGAAGTGGATGGAAAACATTTGGGCTTTGAGATTTCTTGATTTGTCACAATAATGCGGTGTAATGAAAGACGGGCAAAGGGAGCCGAAGGGGGGCACTTATTGGGTAATTGATACAGAGTATTCAGGGGATTGAGGGGTCGATATGATGAGACATGGGAAGGGAGATGAGGTTTTTTTGGCAATGCGTTACCTTTGGGCGGCTGTGTTCGCGTCCACCACCCCAGCTGTGTGCATCCACGAGCGGACTGAGTTCAGTCCACCCAGCGGTTCCTCCTTCATCGTCGTCCCGCCTCGCGGTATAGTTTCCTGAATCCCAAACATTTAGGACAATTTTTTTTTAAAGCGAGCCTCCTGTGAAATTAAGCGAAGGAAATTAAAAAGCGTCCAAGTTATCCTTCGGGGTCTCGGGACAGAGAGCAAACCCGGTCCACAGGTCTTGCCTCCCTCTTCAGTCCGTCCGATGTGAACAATTCTCAAAGTGCACTACTTAGTTAGAGCCGTATCCACACGCTGGAAAAAAGTGTTCAAGAAGAGACAAGATTTTGTTGTTGTCTTGCTATTGTTCCTCTTTGTTTTTGGTGCTATTCACAGAAAAATCGATGTGAGTTGTTTGTGTTGGTGGGTGATGCTGCTCTCAAAGTGCCCACATCCCTGAAGCACCCGCATCCAAAACCTTCAGGACTTCTTCTTCTTCTTCTAGTTGTAAATGAAAAAACCCACTCCTGCAGAACACGGTGCTGCTGCTGCTGCCGCCTGCTCGCTGCTTCTCCGTAAGACAAACACACGGGCGAAGGCTGATCACCAGTGGAGGTGTTCCTCGTACACAGGAGAGCTGGATAAGGGGCCCTTGCGCGTCGTGCACGATGGATGGGAACATGCAAAACTAAGCCCTCTTTCCCCGAGGACTGAAATCTTTCCCGGGAGCCAAAACTCTAAACCCACGGGAGAGGCGCTGTCAGAGTGTGACGCGGCAGGAGGCGGGGTTTTGACCAAATATGGAGCTGTGACGCTTCCTGTCAGAGCAGCGGCAGGCAGGCGGCGGGCGCTCTCCACTCGTCCAAGCGAGCCCGACAGCACTCTCGCTACTTTTGCCTCATGCTTAGGCCCCAGCCGCGGTGAGTTGGACTTTTTTAATTGAACGGGGCGTAACATCACACATAATAAACTAATACAGACAAATAATAATAATAATAGCCTCTTAATATGTCTTGTTTTAGTGGACTTAATGAAAGCAAACCGAGTGATTTATTGCGTTTTATTAAAGAGGAATCGTAGTAATTGATATATTTATTAACTTTAATTTGATTCTGATTACTACAAATTGATCTTAGGATATAATTTATTCACTTATGTGTCAGGAGCATCTCTATAGCTGTGTAGAATACAGTCCATAAATCATTTCGCAAAGACAGATCAAGTTTCTCATTCATTCTTTTACGCTTCTTTAATTGCGTGTTATTCAGCTTGGACGGAATGTAATTAATTGCATATTTTTATTTATTACTTTAACAGATTCATGTGAGTATATTATGTATTAGATGTATTATAATTATTATGATGATTATTATATTTTTGTTGAGTCGCGCACTATAATAATCCACATAATTATGCGTAAGTATCCATCGTGTGCGCAATTGGATTTTTGTGCCAGGACAAATCAATGTCATGGCTTTGAGTGGTTGAGGTCACTTTTTGGACAGTTTAAAAAATATATATATCTTTTTTAGAGCACAGCCACCTTTTATTGTCTCATTAAAGCAACTAAAGGAAAAACATGGTAGTGTGTCTTTTTTATTCTGATGTGAAATCTGATTATCCCAGTGTATTTTCAAAGCACTGTCCGGTTCATTAGTGGTGAAAGGAGGAGAGGATGGACAAGAGGAGGGGCGCGGGGAAGAGAGATGTGCTGGATCCTTTGCCATCTATCTGCTGCAGCTGAGGGTTAATAGCTGCTGCCAAAGATAAGTGAATTATAAGCTGTTGCTTTCACCTCGACGGGATCTCGTTCTTAATTGCCCAATCAGAAAATTAAGATGTAGATTTTTTATATACATTTTGAATATTTTAGTGAAATTATATATAAATCATTTTTGTATTAAGTGCGTCTGTGTTTCATCACATGTGAAACAAAATACGCGCACGTGTTTTGTCTGTTGCTGTGAGATTGCAAAGTAGAGTTTTTGCACTTTTTTGCGCACATTTCAAGTCGCTTATTAGAAGTTAACCCGTGATTACACGCGCCAAGGCGATTTAAATCTGATTATCAAATTAGGGAGACTTTGAGACAAATCCTCTTAGATCTGATACCGTTGACTGGAGAGAGAGAATGGGTCTTTGCTGCAGCCGTCACGTAGGTAACGATGCTGTCCTGAAAGGGACTTTTAAACCGTATTTGACAACAAATGCAGCTGCCCCGCTATTTCAGAAGATATTAGAGAGGAAAATGAATGCAAATCTGTGTGCAGGAGCCATCTGGACGTGGAGAGAGGGAGTCAGCTGCTGCACACACTGAGGCGCGGAGCCTGAATCCGTCTCAGCTCATTCTGTGGGATCATCTGTGCGCTGGGCTTACACCGTGGAAAATGCGCTCTCCATCATTAGGTGAAATAAAGGGTTTGTTTTAAGCGGCCGCATTAGCGCGTCTTTTACAGGCAGTTTGAAGGGAGGTAAGTGACGGCTGACTGTGCAGTGATCTTTGGACTTAGTTATGTTCAAGCCGCTGTAATGACACGGGGCTCTTATCTCATACTTTCTATTGACTTGCCACAAAAGAGCGAACCCCCATAGAGCCAGCCCTGACCACAGAGAGAAAAACCAAAGTGTGGATACGCGTGGCTCCCAATAAAATGCCCACGCGGTGACTTGGAAGACCTCCCGTCTCGCCGGGACGAGCCTTCTCCGTATTGAGGGTGACGTCTTCTTTTTTTGTGTGAATTTACGGGGCGAGGCCCTCATGATCTCCACAAATTTGCATGTAAATGGCGACATCAGCCTATACGCGTGCCAGGGGCCAGCGGGCCTCCCAGATGTCAAGGCAAAGTCAATCAGGCGGCCGCTGGCCAGCTGTCCATCCGCGCACTTTACTGGGACAACACTTTGATTAGGCGCTCACCTGCATTGTGCTTTAATGAGCTGATTGGAAAAGAAAAAGCATAAATGTTATCAGCAAACATAACAAGACTCTTAGCGCAGAGCGTGTTTTAAAATGAGCCCTTTTCTATTAAATATTAATCAAACGCCTACAGTTACGCGTCATTCCAAATCCATATGCCACAAACAGACAGCAGCCCACGCTGTGTTTACTGCACATTGTTTGTTCCATTGTTTAGACCCACTTTTGTTCAGAGGGATGACATTTTCTGTTGTCACCAGGCCCCATTTATTTTTTATATATTTTGCAGGTGCTCATAAAATGGCTGCATTAATATTTGCAGGCTGTATTTAAATAATTGCATCACTTGTGGATTTCTTCCAATATATTTAACTCGTCCGTTTTATGACTTCACAATACAAAATGAAATGTATAGGGCTACATTTAAATTGTTTATTAAATTGTCAAATATTAAAATGGACATTATTGGATTGAATTTGCATTGGAACTTAGTTTGGGCTTATAAGGCCCACAAAGCGCGCCAGGGGAATTCCTCGTGGCACATATATAAATCTCCCATTAAAACGCGCTCGCGCTTATTGTTAATAACAAGAGTAAAAACACAAATGGCCGTGAGTGATGAGATCAATCACTCGGGCTTTTGGTGTCAAGTGGTAATAGCTGATAGACGGACAGCGCCCCTCGTTGGTTACACTTGAGATCATTGTGTCGATAGGAGGAAAGAGCAGTGCGCGCTCCCAACACATCTCCACACAGCTTTGGGTTACCGACGTGCACGACCGCGGCCAAAAAAAGGCCTTTAGTATACTGTGTGCGTCTGTGCACGTGTCTACACTTTTCAACTGTAGCATTCATATTTATGGACTGCGTAATTAGTAATAAGAAAACTGAAATTACGCATGGTGGATCATGCGTAAAAGGCAGTATATTATTATTATTATTATTATTATTATTATTATTATTATTATTATTATTATTATTACAATAATAATAATAATAATAATAATAATAATAATAATAATAATAATAATAATAATAATAACAATAATAATGACTTGGTTTGACCCCAATCAAAGTGTGTCTATATGAGGGTGCGCGTCTAATAAACAGGAGCAGCCCCTGACATCGCTGCGTGACCTCACATTTCGTCACTAACTTCTGTCAGAGCGCTCGTGTTAATTGTGTGCAGTGGTGAGTTGCTGTCAAGGGCATTGCCCGTGCGCGCACAATTTGCATTTCCATTCTGCTGTGGAAATGATGAGAAGAGTTTCTGCGCGGTTTAGAGCCTCGCGGCGCAAGTCTGTGGGCGAATTACATTTAAAGAAGGCGAGAGAAATTAAATAAGAAACCGAGACCACTTCAGGGCTATTAACATCTAAAATATCCCCTGGAAATTTAGACCAAAATACACATGACCAAATACCCTGGGCGCCAGCGCTCTCGCAGCCACGTCTTCAATTGTGTCCATCAATGTTTTGTGAACCTTTCTGAAATTATTTTCTGAAAACTTATTACGCCGTCACTCATTTTGCTGATGGAAATTTGAATGCAGCCCTGACTGGCCCATATTTACTCTTTAATATAACTGTCAGGAGCCAAATCAGACTTAGAGGTCTATTAAAAATCTCATCAGTAAGTATGATATGAGCACGTGTTGCGTCGTGGCCTTAAAAACGGGATGCATCAGCTTTAACCTTGGCGTTTTTCTTGCCGTGCATGTGTGCCAGCCTTTGCCACAACACTCTGGAGAACTCATTCCACCGCTGACCTCTCTGATTGAGGCGCTGCCAGCCACTCACCTGCGAGAGTCCACATCAAACGCTATATTTTTTTAAATTTTACCTCAAAAGGACGAATCTGTGGCTTATGGAGTATACCAGCAACACGCGGGGCAGAATCTCCATATTGGGTTGCTGCTACTATTAACAGAAATGTTAATTATGATGTCAAGACAGAGGCAGAGTCAAGGTGAAAGTAGCACAGCAATAGCTAAAAATACTCTTTGCTATCCCCAGTACAGTGTGAACCTGCCTAGGAGTGTTACTGGCAAGGGACCCCTTCACTTCAAACAAAGAGGTGGAAGTAAAGAAGTAAAAGAATTAGACTACACAAGCCAAATTCTGTCGCTTGTTTCATTCATGCTTGCCCTGTCCTTATTTTTTTGTATTTGTTTGTTTTATCTTTGCAAACCTCTCTTTCTTTCATGATATCATAAGTGCAGCAAATTGTATAATGCAGCTCTTTGTTTTTACAGCCACTTGAATGAATAACCATCGCGCGTACACACAAGCATTCACAAAAAAAGGAAGAAAAAAGAAAAAAAAAACACTGACAAACTGATCATCTTAAAAAAGCAACGCCCTGGTGCTCTACTTGGCCTACTTTCCACAGCAGCACTGGGACGTAGAGAGCAACAGAATTCAGGGGAGGATGTTCTACCACTCTGGGAAACATTGAGTATGGCAATAGTGTGATGCACATAAACATAGCCTGTGCATTGTCAACCTTAGACCACATTTGCCCCAGATAACTAGTCCCCATGTGCGCCACCATTCTCTTTGACTTTGCAATTGAAATCTGGGTAAGATTATGCCAAAGCTAAAAAGAGGCAAACTCCAGGGTAGGATTTTCAATAGTCAATTCCTGTTGGATTTAATAGCATTATGACATATAGTGCGCCATCTGTGGGGTTTCCTGTTACTAGGTTTGCACAATGGGGCAGTCTATTTGCAGGGAACATCATTACAGCTGCTAATTTTGAATAGAGTTGTCAAAATGATCAATACTCAGATACTAATCAATAATAAAACTGATATCAAATGTAAAAATACATGCTTAAAACAAGTATCAATACTGAAAAAGGTACATAAATAGAAATAAACTTGATCTTTCCTGAGTAGTTTTAGAACAGTCTAGAAGAAACTAGATATGGTGTGTTGATAATGAGACAATAGAGTGTAATTATCAACACAAAATACTGTAGTTTTTGTGCGTGTACAATACAGGACACTTTATAATAAAGTACATTTTTAATTAGCCTTAATAAAGCATGAACAAAGGCTTAATTCATAATGAACAAATAGGTTTTAAGACTGATTCAGACTTAGTAATTACTGAATACCATAACCATAACTCCCAACCCCTATTTAAATAGTTCCTAAACCTGAATCATTCTTAATAAACTGTTTGTTTATAATTTGATTTAGTAAGGCCATCTAATGTATTTAGAGTTAGGTTTATTATTATAAGTGTTACGGAAATGTGTAAATAGAATATCAAGCCTTTTCTTTAGTGCTTTGAAATGTCTGTATTGTAACTACTATAATAATTTTGAATGGACAGCTCAAAGTCGATTCTGAAATATATTTTTGGCCCAGACATGTGACTAAGCATGGGGGTCTCCAGGTCTCCTAACAGTAGTACACACACTCAGAGAAAAGAAGGTGCAGGCAAAGTAACCAGTCCTAACTTTAGCCGTGCAGACTTCCTCAAGCGCTGGCTAATCTGAGGCTTCTCCCAACACCGCCTAACCAAATGTCGACATCTGCGAGGGTGTGCATAAAGAAAAGCTCCTCGGAGAAACGAGGGGATAATAATCTTAGTTCCCCTCACCTTCAGCTTGCCCATAGGGGTTTCAATAGGGAGATGAAGAAATCCTATGTAAACATGCCAAGTCAAATTTTCACTTGAAATGTGACGTGCAGGCAAAAGGGCAACCTTGGTGCATGTCTAATGCGCTTCCCATTACTTGAGTCATCAGTGCCCCTGGATGTAAACAAATGATGTAGTGTAGTCAGTTCGTGATTTTGGACTCACTGTGCACACATGAAAACGCCTTATCCATTACTGTACAAATTATGCAAAGGTGAAAGACTAGGTATGGTCCAATATGTATTATTTGAGCCCATAATAATCCAGTATTTGTCTGTGCTGTGACTGATATAACATTTGCCAATACTTATATTAAGATTTTGTAATTCAAAGTTATAGTAGACTTCACAAATTAACTTTAAACTTTTGAACATTCTGGGACATAAAACAATTTCCAAAGTTCCATGATTGTGTAAACCTACAGCTGCTTTTATCGTTACATTTTTCACTAGTCCGTTAAAAAAAAAAAAAAAAAAAAATACTGCACTCAAATTACACCTGAAATGACACATGGGCATACAGAGAGTGGGGCAACTATAAAAATAAATAAATATTGGTGACAAATAACAGCTAAAATTTCAATATCTGCCCTATACTGATAGCTGTGAAAACCCTCTGATATCCCTGATACAATACTGGAACCGATCCCATTCCCATCCCTAAGGAGCCCGAAAAAACCTGACCAGGATGCCTGTGTTCAATAGCATCCATAAAGCGACTTTGCCTCTCTTGAGAAACATACAAAGTTTGAGCATCTGTTTCATCATGTAGTCTTTGTTGAGAAATTAAATATTGAACTGATCTAGTGTACCATGAATGTTTCACTCAACATAGTGATTAGACAGACTGAGAGGCAAGACACTGCAGCACTTTACGCCCTGTTTTAATATAGCCTGTTTGTTGTTGTCGCCTTAAAGTGTTTCAGGCGCTAGAGTGTGCCGTTGGTGTTGAAAATGGTTTTTAATGCCATTCCAATTAGACTTAACATGCATGTCTAATTCTAGTACACAAGCACACACACATAAGCAAATTGGCATGCGCACGTCATATTTTCTCAATCACCCAGTGCACAATAAGCTCTATGATTGTGGTCCAGCTGATAATGCACATCAATATAATTGGAAAAAGGAAATTATAGTTGGGGTTTTATGATTCAATTATCAACTTACTACCATCTGTTTTTACCATTTTATTTTTAAATCTATCAAGGAAAAGTCAAAAGGCGGCGCTGATTTAAATTAGTTTTGCTGTTTGCAGTTAAAGGACAAAAGATATTTTTACTTCATTGTCCTTTGCTCCAAATCAACAATTATCTCAAGAGAGAAGCTGCAATGATGTTTTCTGACATTAACAATTTGGATAAGCAAAAACAGCAGACCTAACATGCGAAAGGAAGAGGAAGGGAAATGGTATCATCACAGAGATCATAAAATGGTGTCGTGAGTAGTCTTTTGTCCGGGACCATAGGAGAGTTCTGTAGCTAAAGGGAAGGACAAAAGCACAAGGCGCCACGGGTATAATGTTCCCCTGAGCAACAATGTCCAAAGTTTCAACTTGCAGCACATGGGTGTAACTTTAACTGGAATAGTGCGGATCAAAGAGGCACAAACAAAGTGGGTGGAAATGCTGCAGGAGTGTCTGTGCCGGAGTGAAGGACAGGTTCACTGGAGGGAAAGCCATTTAGGAGACGCAGGCTGAGCAATCACGCCTAATTACTGCCACTGTGTTTAGTGAACTCGTAGGGCAGCGCCATTTACTCAAGAAAATTGATGTGTTTTTCATTCTCAAAAATAATAACCTTAACAGAAGTGTGTCAAAACAAAGCGTATCACCTAGAAACCTCAATTAATAAATCCTTTTTTTTCCCTTTCCTGGTTGGATTTTACACAATACATGATGTAGGGTGAATCTCAGATATTCATTTTACATTTGTCGCTCTTCTCCTTGCTCCTTTAAATAAGTAACACAGCCTTGAAAATTTGTGGGGCTTAGGGCAACTCATCAGGTTAGATGAGCACAATCCGGATGTGTAACCTTTACACCGCAGTTGAACCTGCACATACAAGTGTTATGAAGGCTCCCTGTGGCACTCTGCTCTTCTGACATGGATTTGAAGACTTGCCACTTTATTAGCTGCTAAGCCCCCAATACTTGTTCTATATAGTGGAGGCCTATGTTATGAGCTAGGATCTCATTGTCTGGCGTTATTAGAGGAAGAGTCGGCAGCACTCTCGCTACGTCTCCAGAGACCAGCTTGACTGTTTGAAGGGAAGCTACAAGTGCAATTTAACCCATCTTATTTACAATATGATCTGTTACAAGCACATCATTGCTGCAAGGATTCACATCTAATATACAGCAGCCAGCTACATGATTCATTTTTGTTCCATTTCATTTGAGTATATTTGTCCGAATTTCAATAGAGCCTTAAAAATCTGTCAGTTATTATGTCTTTCCTCTATACAATATTCTTATCCATTAAGAGCTTGATACAACACCTACCATAATAGCGTTTTAAAATGAAAAACACATAAAAATCTACTAGTTTATTAATAACTGCGCATAAGCAAGCCATTTCCTGAGATACTTATCAACTTTGTTTTAGCTTGGGGAAAACAAGCAATTTGTGATCACCACTTGTATCAGCAGCAGCTCAACACTTTCTTCTCCAGAATAGGAGAGAGGTTGACATTGAATAATAAGTGCCATAGTGCCATCTAGTGCACAAAGAGGGACACTGACAGGGGGCTGAGTGCAAGTAAAATATGCATAAATCTACAGTTATATGTGCACTTTTAAAGCCTGGTCAAATAGCCACAGCTGCTAAATAATAAAAGCTAACGGACAGCGCGCCATTTAAAGAGACACTCTATGTGTGGGCTTCTTTAACTACACCAAATGACCACAGTGAAAATTTCCACTCGGGGGAAATAAACAGGGAGACAAAGGTTCGTCTTCCAAGCCAAGTCTTTGACAACCTTCAGTTTGAGGGAGCCACAAGGATAATCTGGTTCAGACAATGAGACCATGTTGACGGCTTTGCATGCAAATTATGCTCCCGCCATCTAAATTAGAAAGACTTAACCAGACCTCAAGTCATCGGGCTTCATATCTCACCCATCGGGCCTCCTGGCTGTTAACTCGCCACTGGATACTATAGAAACAACAGAAATAATAAGTAAGAAATACACATCCACACAAGCCAAAACAAGAGTGTTGAATAATTGATTCTGTTTGTCTTTGCTGTTTGGTGTGTGTGTGTGTGTGTGTGTGTGTGTGTGTGTGTGTGTGTGTGTGTGTGTGTGTGTGTGTGTGTGTGTGTGTGTGTGTGTGTGTGTGTGTGTGTGAGAGTTAAGACTGAGGGTCTGGACATAGCACATGCCCCTGAGCGGAGCAGACACTGGCCAATGGTTTGTGTTAAAACTGTCTGATGGGCCAGAAGTGGGGGAAGGGATTGCGTGCACACATGAGTATCGGTATTTATGTCCAGGGAAAATTCACACAGAAAGGCCAGGAGAGTTTAGAAGGCATAAATATGATGATGAGTTCATGGGCCCAACAAAGTGTTTTTGGACTCGCTCGCAGTAAAAATGAAGTAAAGATTTTCAGACTTATAAAACACTGGTCGGTAAATGGCTTAGAAATAGGTATGTTGGAAGATCTTAGAAAGTCAATATACCTTCATTTTGTCTGTGCTGGTAATGAGCCATATTTTCTGGGGAAAATGGCTGCTTCTCCGGAGGCACCATGTCTACTGAATGTGGCCCTGATCCTGGATAAAACAGAAGGCTCACCAATCAATCTCTCCAGGTTGCCCACAGCCAGAGAAAGCAGCTGCACCACATGTTTGCCTTGTGCGATAGCGACAAGTTAACATACGGGCAGCACAGTAACCATCCACAAGCAGCCTCTAGCTGTCTTATAATGAATTCCCACCGGGATGGGGAACTATCAGAGTCCGTGGTGTTTCTGGAGGCTCGGAATAAAGTCAACACCTCTCCTTATACCTGATGAAGCTACGGCAAAGCACATACACATGCAGTAGTACACACTCAAGTAGTACAAATATGGAAAAAAATACTATGTACACAGCAATTAAGATGTGCTGTTTATTAAATCTCAAATTAGGCCTAATTTAAGTGTTTCGCCTTCACGCTGAGACCATTGTTATTCCTTGGCTTTTAATAGTGCTTAGCGGTCCAGGAGCAATATTCTCCAGACTAATTTGGTGTGTAATATTGCAGACATTGTTAAAACACATTGATCATTTTACATATTTTAATGCTGTTGGGAATTGGTTTAATTATAATGCTTCAATAAAGGAGCTGGTATAAAAACAAAACAAATGGGAAAAAGTGAAGTTAATTCTTTTTATTGTATCTTGTTGTTGTGTTTTATTTTCTCTCGACACTTGTGAATTGTTGTAGAATTGTAGAGATGCTATTAAAACATATTTATTACTACTGTGTAATAAACAACTGTATTGCACTCAAAAGAAATAAAAAAAAAAATAAAGTTTCAAGAATGAAGTTGCCTGTATGATTTGTCAACAGTGTTCATGTATGGACTTGTCTGATAAGGTATTCCAGTGCCATTTGTCAGGGCAGTTCTATTTCTGTTTCTATGACTAACTAACTTCTGGTGCAGCCAATACAGCAGTAGGCTTGGTCCACCTTTATATATAGATAGTGTGTTGCTAACCTCCAGGCCTGTGCTCCGCGGGCTCCCATGGGACGCAATGTGAGTGATGAGAGGGATGTGGAGCTTGGGAGATGCCGGGGAGAAGGTTTTAGGTGAGACTTGGTCCAGGTCTTGCAGGGTGCATCCCTATTTATTCATTTGCCACCTCCAGGACTGTCTGCAGATGCAGAAAACAAACAAAGCTCTGAGGCACCATATGCAACGGATTAAGCCAGACTGTCTTCATATAATTACAGTTGGAGTTAATGAGAATAATTTGTTATCCAGACTATATCAGACTGTTTCATAACTACAAAGCAGTCTTTTTCTGTATAATCCCAGCATAAATGGTCAGCACTTTCGTTTTTAGCAACACCCAGTGTTTCATAATATGCAGGTGTAATTTGAAATATTATTTCAAATTACACCTGCATATTACATACTAGGAAAAACACAAATCTACCTAATTAAAAAAATCTACATAGGCCATAACAAAACAATAGACCAAAATATATTTTGCCATACTAGAATAGATATTTAAACAGTATTTGATTATATTAAAAATGGGGGCATAGACATATTTAGAATTTCCTTTGGGATTATCTAACTATATATCTATACATATATATATAACTCTATAGATTTCTGAAAGAAATATTCAAACTTATTTTACACAAATAGCAAAAGTAAAAAGTAAGTAGTTACACTGTTGTTACACTGACAGAGATGTCAAACCTTGTGCCAGGTTTTGTTTCAAATGGATAAATGCTAACAATTGCATATTAACCATAAAGCATGGCAACAAATCTGCAATCTGACAGTTAAACAGCCCTTTCCCCCACAGAATTCCGATCTGTCCTCCAGCTCAATTTTAAACTACAGCATGTTGTGATGTTATATGAATGCAACCAATTGGCCTAGATGGGCAAATAAACTATGAATAAAAAAATAAAAATGTTATAGTCTTTGCCAAAGAATTAAACTGTATGTGGATTTTGTAATTAATTAATGGTCTAATTAAACTAGGATGACTTTTTTGATAACCCTACAGAACCATTGGTAAATGACATTTTTTGCAATTCCCATATCAGACCACTAGGTGTCACTCAATGATCACACAATAAAGCACATCCGTCATGTCCATTATGTCAGGTGCATTACCTTTGCAGCGAAGGTCACGAAGATCCACAACTGAGAATAAATGTTCACAATCCGAGAGCACGCACGTGGGTGGTTCTCCCGTATCATTATATTTCTGTCAATTTTAATAGAACTCATGATAGTATTCAAATGCATTAAGGCCAACAGTAATCGACCCCTATACAATTTCTGAAATAAAAACTTACCTTGGGGTACTTTGTTTCTTTAAAAACTAGTTGTGTATTAGTGCACAGACGCCTGTACATTTCTGTTTGGACCATTGCTTTCTTTCCCAAACTGAAACTTTCTCAGCCCAAAAGCGATTCTCTAATGACGCTCCAGGTGAATGATAATCCGCTCTTGGCTCTTTGCTGCCTGGCAGAGGTTTAATGGAGTTTCAGGTTCAACTTGATGGTGATGGAGCCAGGATGGAGCATGTGTGCATGACGTCATTTCGCCATGTACTGTGCGCCATTTTGGAGGAAAAAAAAAATCACGGATAATTTCCGTGGTCTTGACAGATCTGGACCCGAGTCTTAACACTGATTTTGGATGCTATCTATTTCCCTTAGCAAGCCACATTGGTTCATAAGGTATTGGAAGCCGTGTACATCAAGAGCTGCTAAATGAAGCAATGGCGGGTAAGCGACTTTTAAAGGAGGGAAAGGGGTCCTCCTCACTTGCTCTGTGTGATGGCCTGAATCTGCAAGTTAGCCACACATCTTTAGCGCTAAGTTGCTAGTTGTCAAAATGTGCCACTGTCAGATCATTTTACCGCGGGACGATCAGCTTTCACAGACTGCCTAATGATGTGCCCTTTTCTGCAGGAGTTGCAAGTGGAAATGATTTCCAGTGGTGTTTCTCTCAAGTGAAAGGAGCTATAGATGAAGATGTTGCGGAAGGTATGTAGCCACCGTTAGCTGTGGGGCTAGGCTACAGCGGCTGTTAGTTAGTTGGTGTGATGATGCTTCAGGGGCTCACCATGTGATACTCGGTAGTCAGTACGAAACTAATTGGATGTTACGGCTTAGCTCTTGTGTGCGCCATTGTTTATACGGGTGATTTTAATTTAAACTATTGACTGTCTCTCATAATGCAAGTGTGCCGCTCTTTAGCTTTATGCTAGTGTGTGGCTAAGCTATTAAAGGGGAGCGACCGCGTCCATGACGTAAATGCTCTGCGTCCATAAATTGTCTATTGACATCATACTGCTGTTGATCTATTCATCCATTCATGTTTACACAGACTTGTACATTCGGTGCTCTTTATCGGTGCTGAGGGCGTCCTAGCTGCTGCCTCAGATCGCTGTGTGATGTGTGCTCCTGTGACTCACTCTGATTTGTGCCCACTTTCAGCTGACATAATCTCAACTGTTGAATTTAACTATTCTGGAGAATTACTTGCAACTGGAGACAAAGGAGGCAGAGTAGTCATTTTCCAACATGAACAGGAGGTAAGATTGCACTTAAAGGTGCACTATGTAACTTTCCTGGCACCTGCTTGTCTCCATGGAGACAGTATGGCATTAAACATGTCTATCTGTATGAGGGCATGTAGGTGACGCCAAGTTACACTTCAGATCTCAGGAGAAGTGAGCTTGCATGTGTTTCAAATAGAAATCACTCTTAATTGAGTAAATGCAGGGTAGATGGGTCATATTGAGGACTATTCAGGCAAAGTAATAACATCTCCATGGAGACAAGTGCCTTGCTTGCAAAGAGAAGTTGCAAAGTGCACCTATAAGTGCCATAATCACTGATCACTATGTCATGTCAAGACTTATAATGATTCAAGGCCTTTTGATGTGGCACTGTGTCTGGGATTCTTAATATATTTTGTGTTTTATGTACCCCCTTACTTTTTCTATTTTATGTTAATGCATTAATGACTGAATTAATGGGTATCTAGAATACAATAAAATTTTGGTTGAATTTCTTCATAGATTTAACATAAGATATTTGTTGTTATTTCAGTCAAAGAATCGCCCACATCTGCGTGGAGAATACAATGTCTATAGCACTTTTCAAAGTCATGAGCCAGAATTTGACTATTTGAAAAGTTTAGAAATTGAGGAGAAAATAAATAAAATACGATGGCTACCACAACAGAATGCTGCTCACTTTCTACTTTCAACAAATGGTAGGACAAAACATTATGTGTTTTGTTTTTTCTCCCTCTTGTCAAATTGATATTCAATGTAAATGCCATCTTTTTGTGTGTTGTGTTTTTCAATAGATAAAACTATCAAATTGTGGAAAATTAGTGAAAGGGATAAAAGAGCAGAAGGTTACAATCTAAAAGACGAAGATGGACGTCTTAGAGATCCCTTTAGAATCACCACTTTACGGGTATGTTTTCATTCTTCTTTCCCCAAACTTCAAAAACAACAGCGAAACTAATGTGTGTGACGCCTTTCAGGTACCTGTTCTGATGCCAATGGATCTTATGGTGGAAGCGAGCCCACGCAGGATCTTTGCAAACGCGCACACCTATCACATAAATTCCATTTCTGTAAATAGTGATCATGAAACGTACCTCTCTGCAGATGACCTAAGAATAAATCTATGGCACTTGGAAATAACAGACAGAAGTTTTAGTATCCTTTATTCGTCATTCACTTCTAATTTTTAGTGTAATACAAAAAAATATTTCCTTAACATTTCCTCCCAGATATTGTAGACATCAAGCCTGCCAACATGGAAGAACTCACAGAAGTAATCACAGCTGCGGAGTGCCATCCACACCAATGTAATGTATTTGTGTACAGCAGTAGCAAAGGCACCATCCGCCTCTGTGACATGCGAGCGGCAGCACTATGTGATAGGCACTCAAAATGTGAGTACCTACTTTTTAACGATATTGGCTTACAATCATTCATACAGCTTGCTTGTTCAATGCTATAAAACTAGGTTTGTTATACATCTAATGTTTCGAACATCAAACCCAGACTCCTATTCGAGTGAATATTCTCAACATAAAAAGTTAATCAACTGCATTTAGTGTGACATTTTTAAACCTATTATGCAGTAGTAATTGTTCATTGTCCTTTTTGTGTGGATACATATTATGTTCACTGTTGTATTGTTCAGCCTGGGCAATGAGTATTATGCTCTTTTTTCAAGTCTTTGAAGAGCCTGAAGATCCAAGCAGCAGATCCTTTTTTTCTGAGATAATTTCCTCAATTTCGGACGTAAAGTTTAGTCACAGTGGACGCTACATGATGACACGTGATTACCTCTCTGTCAAAGTATGGGACCTAAATATGGAAAATAGGCCAGTGGAAACATATCAGGTGTGTTTACTCAACTAATAATTTAAAATGTCATGCACAGGCATTAATGTGTAATATTTATTCACTTTTGTTTCTTTTAGGTTCATGAATACCTTCGCAGTAAACTCTGCTCATTGTATGAAAATGACTGTATCTTTGATAAGTTTGAGTGCTGTTGGAATGGTAGTGACAGGTAATGACATGTTAATAATGTGAATTCAATACTGGTGTTGAAAAATTCTGTAAGAGTATTAACTAAAGTAATTTATGTTCCCTTTTCTCTCAAGTGCCATAATGACTGGCTCCTACAATAACTTCTTTCGAATGTTTGACCGGAACACCCGGAGGGATATCACACTGGAGGCTTCGCGAGAGAGCAGCAAACCACGAGCCACTCTCAAACCGCGGAAAGTTTCCACAGGAGGGAAGAGAAAGAAGGATGAAATCAGCGTGGACAGCCTGGACTTCAACAAGAAGATCCTGCACACCGCGTGGCACCCCAAAGATAATGTGATAGCTGTGGCAGCCACCAACAACTTGTACATTTTCCAGGACAAAATCAATTAAAAAGATTTTGGGACTCCAGTGGATAGGGCTTTTACCATACCTGTGTAGTTAAGCCTACTACTTGTCTATCTGTATAAGAAGAAACAGCCTGGTTGTCCTCCAGGTCAAGAAGCTGAAAGCACGTCTCGACTTTTTTGCCACAGGAGTGTGACCCCATAGGCTTGTTTTATTTTGAGTCTGAGCTTAGGTTGATTTTACCTTTGGCATCAGGGCAGTCAACAATGCCCCCTGACCCAGAATGCCCAATTCGGGTCTAATTGATGGAATAGCCCTCCCTGGAGGTCAAACTCTTGAACGTTGGTGTTTGTGTTGACATTTTAAGCCTTCATTTCATGATTTAACAACAGAACTCTTGGAAGCCCTAATGATGACGTCTTGTCAAAGTTGTAACACCATTTTGAAGATTTTTGGGCCCACTGAAGTACGCATCATTGGCCAATAAGCTTGACTGTAACATTCCTCCTGGCCATTTATTCAGGCCAAATCACAGGTGGAAGAGACCATGAATTTGGAATATGGACTTTTTCTTTCTTTTCCCTCCCTTTTACTTTACCCGTCAATACGATGACATCATTTCACTGACTGTATCTACTCAAGTACACGTTGTCATCCACATAATAAAAGAAACTAAAACTACAGATGTGTTTTAAATTTAGAAGTATGTATTAAGACATGTTTATTGCTTTGCATGTTTTTTATGTTGTAGAGAGCTGGAAATGTTCAGTCACACCACTGTCTTTGGAGCAGATCTCAAAAATGTAGGGGAAATATTTTTGTCTCAGATTCATTGCTGAACACAAGGACATATCTATAAGAATATTATTTTTACTTTGACCATATTTCAGGACGCAGGCTGAAAAAGAACAAGGCACAAGTTGGAGCCCAGGACAAAGGGAATCTGCAGCCTTAATATCTACTTTTATCTGTGACAGCTACGGTTTATGTCCCCAGACGTTTTAAAAACCTCATGTGCATTATTTGTAAATCCTATTTTATGTTGGTACACTGCTGCTATATGTGGCCGTCTATGGAATCAACCAAGGAGGAAAATTGCACAGCATACAGTTAATGTGCCTCCAGATTATGTTAATAAGTAGAAATTTCAGACAGGCCTCATACATGTGCCCTTATTCATTTATTAAAATATGAATTTCACCAAAATTTTGACCACATGTTGCAAATGTGGAATCTGTAGTTGTGAATGCAGAAATGAAAGTTGACTACACACATACTGATGACATTAAAACACATAATAATGCATTGTCTTGTCCAATGATTCCTAACATGGTGGCAATGTATTCACTTGTTTATTATTTTTGACCAAAGTTCAATAAAATTTTAATTGTGTTCATTTTTATGTCATCATTTAAATGCTTTAAATAACTGAACAAACACATTATGTAACATTTTTATTTAGCTTATGACAGACAATAAGGACCATAAATGTTCTTTATACACTTGTAGTACATTCAAAAAAGCAATCAGTAAATGTAAAAATCACATAACTAAATGATCCCTTTAAAAGAATGATTCTTGAAATGTTCAAAATAAAATCTATTTGATTGATTTTGATCATTTTAATAAATGGCTCAGACACATCGATGTAGATATATGAAAAGCAGCAACAGTCGTCTGGCTGAGCAAGAAATACTGAGCACGCAGAGTGGACTTGCCTTATAAGCTGATGGTCAGTGTAGTTCCCTCTTGTCCCTCTGGAGCTGCACAAAGTCCAGTTTTAAGGCATGGCTGTATGGCCACTATAATGTGACCAATTTAATAGGTTGAGGGGTTATGGGAAGTTAGGCGCTTTCCAATGTATATCCTTAAGGACAAGAAAAAGCTGTGTTGGTACATGCATGTGTGTTGATTTGTTTAATAAATGAGAACAAAAATAGCTATTTTTGGTTCCATACAGTGTAGTATATTCATATTGTTCATTAGGTGTGACTTTGCTTACCCTAGTCCAACAGCCAGGATGTGGGAAATGATTAATGATGGCAGAAACAGCTTCAGAAAGTCAGTTGAGAGAATGCCTCCCTTCTTCATGACACTGGTGTTCCTAATGCTGAGAGAGGTCGTGCGCTTGGGGTGCTTCAGCAGGAACTCCCTACAGAGAGCCATATTAATTTTTCATTGGTATGAATAAATTATAATAAATGGTGGGCTGATTAATGTCACATTGCCCTCTTTTCACATACAGATGCCTTACACTCCATTAACTGCAAACACTAAACCCAGAACATTAGGTATTAATTGTGTTGAGGGTTCAACAATTGTATTGTTAAATCGATTAATCTGGCAATTATTTTTTCAATGAATCGTTCAGTTGCTTAGATCAAACATAAATATGAGATTTTTTACAATACTTTCCCCATATGAAGTGTAAGTGCTGCTGATGAAGGCCATGCTGATGGAGCACTAAATGTGCACATGTACAGTATAATTCTGATGTAATTATTTTCTTTCATGTTTTGGGGTATAGTCGAGAGAACAATTATACGCTTACTAAATTAGTTCAAGATTATTTCAATAATCAATTACTTGTGATTAACCAGTTAACTTGCTTTAGCCCTATCACATTTTATAACACCATATTCAACTGTCTTATCAATGTACATACTTGGGGGGATTATTTTCTGGTCGACTGGACCAATCCCAAATCCAGTCAGCATTTTTCTTCAGCAGGTTGTCTACTTCTCTTCTTCTTTCTTGAAAGTCTTCATCTGACTGAAAAGAAAAAAACTGATTACATGAATTTCATGTTTAAGAAATTCCATTTTAAAGAAGACTCTTGCATTACATAAACACATAGAGCCTAATGCATTAACTGGTGGCAAATCTACCTGTGTACTGTTTCCTTCTGAGCCTCTCCACACAAGGAGAGGGGTCTGGGCTCTGAGAGGGCTATAAAAACGAAAAACATTTTTTGAGCTTAATTGTGAAATGCCCTGTTGAATAAAAGAGAGCTGAATTATCTCTGTTATCCTGTTTGCCCAAACAAACCTGGAATGCCCTTTACAAAATCGACAGTCAACGTTATTCACAGCAGTAACTGTATTATTTGTATGAAAATAGCCAAAACAGCAGAACAAACCTGTTACATTGTGAGCTTCCTTTTGAACTGCTCCTTCCTGACTCATGCTGTGCCTCCAGCAGCATTCTCTCCAGGTCCGCTTCCTGGCTGTGTGTTGTGATGTGTTCGTGGCTCTCATAATGACTACTCGACTGAGAACTGCTGCCACTGAAATGCAGCTCTACCCAGGATCCTGAAATCCAAAGAACCCACTGGATTTATTCCAAATCACAGACGGTAGTGGGCAGTCCTCATACAGGTGGAATAAACAAGCACAGTAGTTAACTTGTCAAGAACTTTGAAGATGAGCTAATGTTTGATCTAAAAGGTGTTAGCAATTATAATTTAGGTCATAAAAAGCATCGAGTAGTTAAAATATATCCCAATTTATGTTTTGCTGTCCAGCGTTAGCGAGTTAGGTTCAATTCAGGCCATAGTTCAAAAAGCTAGCGCTAGCAGATGGGTCATGTTATAAACTAGATATAAATACATTACCTTGCAAACTCTCGTCGGATGAGCTGTCTTTTACAAGTGACATCGTAGTGATGTATTGAGATTATTGTCTTTGTTCCGCAGGTAAGAAGTAAATAAGGCAAACTTGTGGCGAAATCTCTGAAGCCACCGAGCTCCACAATAACAATGACGCAACGTGATGTTTACGTGGACGCTGATTGGCTCGTACAGTGGCGCACGCAGCGTGAGCGTGTCCGCCCTGCGCCCCCTCTTCAAGAACACTTCAGGCTAATTATAGGACCCTGCACAAGTGGCTAAAGTAAGGGTTTCAGCTTCCTGTTACAGGGCTCTCAAGTTTTGAAGATTGCTAGGAGTGAGATTTCTGAGGAGCGGGGGGGGGGGGGGGGGGGGGTAACCCCGGGGGGTAAACCGGGTTAGACCCGGTTTAGATCTGGTTTAGTCTTGGCTTAGTCCTTGTTTAGACCTGGTTTAGTCCTAGTTTAGACCTGGTTTAGTCCTGGTTTAGTGCTGGTTTAGACCCGGTTTAGATCTGGTTTAGTCTTGGCTTAGTCCTGGTTTAGACCTGGTTTAGTCTTGGCTTAGTCCTGGTTTAGACCTGGTTTAGTTTTGGTTAAGTCCTGGTTTAGTCCCGGTTTAGTCCCAGTTTAGACCCGGTTTAGACCCGGTTTAGATCTGGTTTAGTCTTGGCTTAGTCCTGGTTTAGACCTGGTTTAGTCCTGGTTTAGTGCCGGGTTAGTCCCGGTTTAGTCCTGGTTTAGACCTGGTTTAGTTTTGGTTAAGTCCTGGTTTAGTCCCGGTTTAGTCCCGGTTTAGTCCCGGTTTAGACCCGGTTTAGATCTGGTTTAGTCTTGGCTTAGTCCTGGTTTAGTCCTGGTTTAGACCTGGTTTAGTCCTGGTTTAGTGCCGGGTTAGTCCCGGTTTAGTTCTGGTTTAGACCTGGTTTAGTCTTGGTTTAATCCTGGTTTAGTCCCAGTTGAATCCTGGTTTAGACCCGGTTTAGACCTGGTTTAGTCTTGGTTTAGTCCTGGTTTAGTCCCAGTTGAATCCTGGTTTAGACCCGGTTTAGACCTGGTTTAGTCTTGGTTTAGTCCTGGTTTAGTTCTGGTTTAGTCCTGGTTTAGTTCTGGTTTAGTCCTGGCTAGGTCCTGGTTTAGTCCTGATCTAGTCCTGGTTTAGTTCTGGTTTAGTCCTGGTTTAGTTCTGGTTTAGTCCTGGCTAGGTCCTGGTTTAGTCCTGGTTTAGTTCTGGTTTAGTCCTGGTTTAGACCTGGTTTAGTCTTGGTTTAGTCCTGGTTTAGTTCTGGTTTAGTCCTGGTTTAGTTCTGGTTTAGTCCTGGTCTAGTCCTGGTTTAGTTCTGGTTTAGTCTTGGTTTAGACCTGGTTTAGTTCTGGTTTAGTCCTGGTTTAGTTCTGGTTTGGTCCTGGTTTAGTTCTGGTTTAGTCCTTGTTTAGTTCTGGTTTAGTCCTGGTTTAGTCCTGGTTTGGTCCTGGTTTAGTTCTGGTTTAGTTCTGGTTTAGTCCTGGTTTAGTCCTGGTCTAGTCCTGGTTTAGTGCCGAAATAGATGCAGAAATAATCTCACCCATAAAAACGCGGTCGTATCCATGTATGCACATGTCACGGTCTTTGATAATCCGGAGCTCCGGAGAAAAGGACATATCCCGAACTTATCCCGTGTCCCGAGGCGAGAGTTCCTTCTTACGTAGCATTAACGTAGCAAGTTAAGGATTCTTCTTCTCGGAAATGCCGCGTAAACATTCACGCGGCTCGCGCCTCACAGCTGTGAGCGATCGGCCTCACAGCTGATCGCTCAACTCGAGTACTGGTGTGCCAGTGACTTTTTTTCACTGAAAACGCGTGGCGCCTGCATTAACTTACCGATTTTCTGGGCACAGAAGCGCTGTGAACAGTGGCTACAGTTTTGAATTGCTTAAAAAAATTTCAGCGTGAGAAATACCATGTGTGGCGTGTGAGCGTGTGAACACATCGAATTGCGTGTGTCACACTCTCAATGCGTGAGACTTGAGAGCCCTGCTGTTATATATTTTTTCTCCATTCAAAACACATAATGTTAATGGCGGGGGGTATCTGGGGAAGTGAATAGCCGCTTTCAGACTGTCGGGCCAAAGCCGAGCCAACAGGGGCGTATCAGGGCTAATTGCTTTCACACGTCCAGGTGCTAAAAGGGGCTAGGGGCCATGATCTTGGGGCTAATGGCTCGCGATTTCTGGACCGAGCAAAACGATGGGCCAAGAGGGACCAGAGGCGGTGTTAAGATCGGGGCGGAGGTCGGGGCAGAGGTCAGGGCGGGGACAAGATTTGGAAGCAAAATAAAGAGAAGATGGCAGAGTATTACCTGTACCTTCATTACCGTCACAAAAAAGTAATAAGATGGATCACCAGTTCTGGTCAGCTGAAGATGTCCGTAGCCTCCGTAACAGCTTCTTTCTTTCTTCATCGAACTCCTCATCCTGTTTCCCTTTAGAGGTTCCATAGCGTTCATTATGAGTGTTGTAGTGTTCGTAGTCAGAGGTATTGGCAGTATTTGCTGGTCTGACACTTGGTCATGTACACATCATCTTCTGTCATCGTGCTACTGAATCGCCCGCCTATCCTGTTTTAAAGGGATAGTGCGGGGTTTTTTTTATGTTAATCTGTATGGCTTCTCCTTCAACAGTGTCCTGAGATTAACACTGACTTACCCATGAAAGCGCGATGTGATCCCGACTATCCTCCGGTAACATAGCTCGTAAACGTAGTTCCGGTAAGTTCGTGGAGATATTTAATAAAGCTTGTTTTTCTTCTCAAAACAACATTTGTCCGAAAAGTGATATATTTGTGTCCCAGACAGCTGTCCGCTAAAAATTCAGCAGCGTATTTCGCATCCGCATATTTTCTCTCTCGATTCGTATCAATGCACCCACGTTAGCTCTATTAGCCTGTTCACTTGTAAACTTCCGCATACGCCGTACACATCCACTAGGATGGATAAACGGAATCACATCGCTCTGTCATGGGTAAGTCTGTGTTAATCTCAGGACACTGTTGAAGGGGAAGCCATATAGATTAACATTAAAAAAAAAACTGCACTCTCCCTTTAAAATGGGCTGTATCAGTGCCGTTTCCACAAAGAGGGTGTAACATGGAGCGCTAGTAGCCCAACAGTGTGAACACAACTGGTCTCAGGGAATGGGGCTAGTGCGCCGGGGCTATTAGCACCGAGGTGGCCCGGCCTGATCCAACAGTCTGAAAGCGGCTAATGAGAGTACGAAGACCGGGGCAAGTTTGGGACCAAGCGCTTGTTTATGTGCATCACAGCAAATAAAGCCTCAAAACTCTGGAGAAGCAAACTGGAGTGGTTACTGGGCTCACGTGCTCACGACAACAGTCAGGGTCAGAAGAGTGAGTTAACCCCAGAGGGTTTTGTCCTCTGACCACGGTCCAAGGACCGAGACAGGAATGGTTTAACATTGGCGACCACGAAGAGACCCTCAGTTGTTAAAGGAGTGGTGAGCAGAATAAAAACAGACAATAACAACTTCTCAAGTGACTGTAATAGCATTGGTATAAGCTAAATCAAGATGGCCGCCACTCGCTATCCCCGCGATGTTTATGGACTCCAAACAAACTATTCCAATCCATTCATGCCGCTAACCAACATTCAGGCCAACATTCAGGATAACGAACGAGGTGAAACAGGGCTGAGCCAAAATGTGAACATTATAACCCCAACCCTTTTGGTGTGGAGATAGTTGCGTTGCTAATGCTAACTCACTTACGGAGGGAGAAGACTTCACCACTCCACAGCGCCACTCAGTTTGCCGCACAAACCCCTTTGTCAAAGTCACGACTCTGAGGAAAACTCAGGCGGGTACATGTCTCGGTATCCTGCACCCATCATGCCATTAAAGGTGCATTTTCCAGACACAAATCCCTTCTCCTCTGGTCACGTGGGAAGTGACCCAGTCCAAACCAGCAGCATGTATGCTGCCATGGAGTACCTTTGCATTAACCCACAGGAGACAGTCATACATAGTCATTTCCCAGAGAACCAACCTTACCAACCAACCCACTCATATCCATGCAAGAGCCACACTGTGCCCAGCAGCTTCCTCCATCTGACAATGATGAGGACTGTGACCACAAAGAGAGTTCCCATGCTGCGTCCAGGCCAGTATGATGGCAGAACACTATGGAGAGAGTTTCTGCACAGATTTGAGAGTTGTGCAGAGGCTAACCACTGGTCAGAAAAGACAATGGCAATCCAAGTGAAATTCTGCCCTGTCAGAACTGCATTGTTCAAAATCTTTGCTCACCTGCTGGAGGAATTTGAAACTGCATATGGCCCTTCTTCAGATCATGCAGCGGCTGTGGGAGTAGAGCTAAGGCAGAGAGTAGGCAAGGTTGAGGCTCTTCATGTGTTCAGAAATTACATTTATGGCAAAGTAACTGTAATTTATGGGGATTGGTCAAAGGCTGAACAAGACGCCATAGCTGTTGAAGTTTTCAAAAATGGCTTGAGTGACGCAGATATAGTCCAAAAACTGTTGGGGAAACGCCCATCCACACTGACTAGAACTTATGAGATAGCTCATTGTTATGAGACAACAAAAAGATCTGCATCTTATGTTACAAGTGTCATGTAGGCAGGAGCCTGCACCTATAAGGCATCCCCTAGGCCAGTGGTTCTCAACCTGGGGTCCATGCCCCCCCATCCCCCCCTTCAAGAAAAAAAGGTTGAAAACCACTGCCCTAGGCCATATATCAGGAATAGGCAGGGCCGTATTACGGACCAGGCCAGTGGGGCCGGCGCCCAGGGGCCCAAGAGTCCGGGGGGCCCAAAGCGATGCAGATGCCGATTGTGATGTCAGAGGGCCTCTATTCTCTAGGTCTAGGATCTTATGACTACTTACACTGTTATAGGGCATATCTGAAGAGAACCGAGAGAGAAGGGTGATATGAATTGGGTGGGTGGGGGGGCAATCAGAGGGCCCCTGGGCCACGGGGGACGGCAATCAGAGGGCCCCTAGGCCACGCGGCACAGCAATCAGAGGGCCCCTGGGCCACGGGGGACAGCAATCAGAGGGCCACGGGGGACGGCAGTCAGAGGACCCCTGGGCTATGGGGGACGGCAGTCAGAGGGCCCCTGGGCTATGGGGGACGGCAGTCAGAGAGCCCCTGGGCTGGCCCTGCTGTAGTGCCTCTCGTGAATACTCCTAAGCCGGACGACTTTGCAAGAAGGAAGTGCAGAAACTTTTGTAGAATCCTTAGGTACGGTAGGTTGGCGCAGAGTAGTTAGCATTTGCATATCTCGTCTCGATTTGTATCACTGCGCGCCTATTACTTATTATTAGCCTGTTAACCTTTAGCGGAAGTGAACGACGGATGCGGTCCGCCGTAAGGGGAAGTTTACGAGTGAACAGGCAGCTAATGGGAGCGCAGTGATACGAATCGAGACAAGATGCGAATGATAACTACACTGCTGGATTTTTCGTGGACAACTGTTTGGGACGCAAATATATCACCTTTTGGACAAATGTTTTGTTTTGAGAAGAAAAATAAGCTTTATTAAAGTCCCCGCAAACTTACCGGACCTACTTACGTGAGCTCCAGAACGCGAGCAGAACCGGGATGAGCGGAAACTCTCAGAGGTAAGCCGATGTTACCGTACGTAACTTTTAGAAGGAAACCCATACAGATTAACATTTTTAAAAAAAACGCACTATCCCTTTAATTTACATAAGCCTTAAAAACAAATGCAGAGTTAAATACAGTTAAAAGTTTTCTAAAATGTTTATTCTATTTTATTTTTCATTAACATTCCTGTCACTTCATTCAAGGAAACTGTAATCATATCATACATAAGTTCGACTACTAAGCCTGGGATCCTTTGTTTTTTAGTGATTGCTAATGCCTTCATCCACCACTTTCGCGCTGTTTCTACTCATTGCATTAAATTGCATGAGAGAAGCAGTACACAACTAACTCTTGTGGTTTTGTTTCCTTGTTTTCAGAAGTCAACATTCCCCATTTCCAGGGGTACAACATCACTGATCACATTTACATATTGATGGTTTTCAAATTCTGTCATGCTCTATATGGGGAGCAAGAACCAGACATAATTTTGTATTTTAACAAAATTAATTTTGCCTGCCCCCCATCTGTATTTATTAATATTGGCTTATAGAATGCTATGATGCCATCTGAAACCCAGCAATAGGCCTATTAACATGTATAATATCGGTGTGAATAACAATTAAAAAAAATGTGTATACTAAAATAAAAAAAAACAGATAGTACTTAAATGCAGTATGAATTTTAATGGTTTACATTATATAGCTACACTATATTGCCAAAAGTATTCATTCACCCATCCAAATAATAAAAAAATGGTGTTCCAATCACTTCTATGGCCACAGGTATATAACTCAAGCACCAAGGCCTGCAGACTGTTTCTACAAACATTTGTGAAAGAATGGGTCGCTCTCAAGAGCTCAGTGAATTCCAGCGTGGTACTGTGATAGGATGCCACCTGTGTAACAAGTCCAGCCATGAAATGACCCTCACTCCTAAATATTCCGCAGTCAACTGTCAGTGGTATTATAACAAAGGCCACGTAAACAGACGGGGCGGGGTCAGCAGCTGTTGAAGTGCATAGAGCGCAGACTCAATTGCTACAGACCTCCAAACTTCATGTGGCCTTCAGATTAGCTGAAGAACAGTGTGTAGAGAGCTTCAGGGAATGGGTTTCCATGGCCGAGCAGCTGCATCCAAGCCATACATCACCAAGTGCAATGCAAATCGTCGGATGCAGTGGTGTAAAGCACGTCACCACTGGACTCTAAAGCAGTGTAAACGTGTTCTCTGGAGTGATGAATCGTGCTTCTCCATCTGGCAATCTAATGGACGAGTCTGGGTTTGGCAGTTGCCAGGAGAACAGTACTTGGTCTGACTGCATTGTGCCAAGTGTAAAGTTTGGTGGAGGAGGGATTATGGTGTGGGGTTGTTTTTCACTCTGAATGCTTCAGATTTTGGACAGTTCCATGCTCTTAACTTTGTGAGAACAGTTTGGAGATGGCCCCTTCCGATATGACAGGTTCATAAAGACATGGATGAGAGAGTTTGGTGTGGATGAACTTGACTGTCCTGCACAGAGTCCTAACCTCAACCCGACAGAACACCTTTGGGATGAATTAGAGCGGAGACTGAGAGCCAGGCCTTCTCGTCTAACATCAGTGTGTGACCTCACAAATGCGCTTCTGGAAGAGTGGTCAAAAAATCACATAAACACACTCCTAAACCTTGTGGCTAGCCTTCCCAAAAGAGTTTAAGCTGTTACAGCTCCAAAGGGTGGACTGATGTCATTTTAAACCCTATGGATTAAGAATGGGATGTCACTTAAATTCATATGCAAGTCAAGGCAGGTGAGCAAATACTTTTGGCAATATAGTCTATTAGCATTTTTATAATGTTATAATATATTGTCTTCACTAGATGAACCAGGACTAAACCAGGGCCAAAATCAGGACCGGACGTGGATAAGTGTAATCGCACCCTGAGAAGGATCTTAATATCGGAATTAGTAGATTACATAATAATGAAAATAAATTACTATAATATTGAGCTTAAACTTTTGTATTTTGATGACACTAATGGCTGTCTACAATGTTTTTAAGAAGTTCCAAATCTAACTAGCTTTGTAATGAACAGCCAGCAGCCCATAAGAGTCAGACAGCATGAATTGATCTTTATCTGCATCATCTCTCACAATATAACCTGATTATCTCTCCTCTTTCGATTCAGAAATTAATGTGGTGCTTCATAAATCTAATACAAATGACCCAAAATGGAACTTGGAAAACTGAAATTAATCACTGCACTGACTTTGATAAAAACTTATTATTATTATTATTATTATTATTATTATTATTAGGGACCGAGCCCCGAAGGGGGACGAAGGTCCCTATTGTTGTTGCTTTGTTTCCCTATTATTATTATTATTATTATTATTATTAGGGACCGAGCCCCGAAGGGGGACGAAGGTCCCTATTGTTGTTGCTTTGTTTCCCTATTATTATTATTATTAGGGACCGAGCCCGAAGGGGGACGAAGGTCCCTATTGTTGTTGCTTTGTTTCCCTATTATTATTATTATTATTATTATTATTATTATTATTATTATTATTATTATTATTATTATTCTTGTTCTTGTTCACACTCTCTGGGGCAATTTTGAGCATGTTCCCATGCTTCAAAACGAACGAAACTTTGCACGGGCATCACAAAGTGCTGCCAGTACGACCACACAAAGTCCCGTCCCCCAGTGACCCCCAGGAGCTCGATAGCGCCCCCTAGCGCGTTGTCTTTCGGGGCTGGCATACCGTTTAAGATAGGCGCACGAAATTCGGTAGGGATGTGTATCTCAATAAGACGAACAAACGCCTCACTGCAATGTCATGGCCACGCCCAACAGGAAGTGAGATAATTGGGCTTTTGTGTGATTTTTGGGTATTGGACATAGAATGGAATTTGAAACACTTCTCCTACACCGTACCTCAGATGGGCTTAAATTTTAGTGAACATAATCTTAAGACGTTGGAGATGTTAAATTGCGAAGGATTTTCAAATAGGCGGTAATATGACGATACGGCGGATCGATAAATTTAGGTATGGAATTTGAAACACTTCTCCTACACCGTACCTCAGATAGGCTTAAATTTTGGTGAACATAATCTTAAGACGTTGGAGATGTTAAATTGCGAAGGATTTTCAAATAGGCGGTAATATGACGATACGGCGGATCGATAAAATTAGGTATTTATTGAATGGGAGTGATGAGTTATGAATGGGAGGTATTTGTTGCTCGGCAACGCCCTGATCAAAGGTCTTTGATCTTTGTACCTTTGATCTGATATAGCTGCAAGCAGCAATGTGGGGACAAGCATCGAAGGTTCATGTAGGCCTCAGCATGTAGGCCACATGCAGGGTCTGACAGGGTCTAACAGAGTCTGACAGGGTCTAACAGAGTCTGACAGGGTCTGACAGGGTCTGACAGGGTCTGACAGGGTCTGTTCTGACAGGGTATCTACAATGTCATGGCCACGCCCAACAGGAAGTGAGATAATTGTCCCAGGCACACGAAATTTGGTATGGCTGTGCGTCTCAGTAAGACGAACAAACGCAGGTGCGAGGTCCCGACCAACGCCGCTTGCGGCTTTAATTAGGGACCGAGCCCCGAAGGGGGACGAAGGTCCCTATTGTTGTTGCTTTGTTTCCCTATTATTATTATTATTATTATTATTATTATTATTATTATTATTATTATTATTATTCTTGTTCTTGTTCACACTCGCTGGGGCAATTTTGAGCATGTTCCCATGCTTCAAAACGAACGAAACTTTGCACGGGCATCACAAAGTGCTGCCAGTACGACCACACAAAGTCCCGTCCCCCAGTGACCCCCAGGAGCTCGATAGCGCCCCCTAGCGCGTTGTCTTTCGGGGCTGGCATACCGTTTAAGATAGGCGCACGAAATTCGGTAGGGACGTGTATCTCAATAAGACGAACAAACGCCTCACTGCAATGTCATGGCCACGCCCAACAGGAAGTGAGATAATTGGACTTTTGTGTGATTTTTGGGTATTGGACATAGAATGGAATTTGAAACACTTCTCCTACACCGTACCTCAGATGGGCTTAAATTTTGGTGAACATAATCTTAAGACGTTGGAGATGTTAAATTGCGAAGGATTTTCAAATAGGCGGTAATATGACGATACGGCGGATCGATAAAGTTAGGTATGGAATTTGAAACACTTCTCCTACACCGTACCTCAGATAGGCTTAAATTTTGGTGAACATAATCTTAAGACGTTGGAGATGTTAAATTGCGAAGGATTTTCAAATAGGCGGTAATATGACGATACGGCGGATCGATAAAATTAGGTATTTATTGAATGGGAGTGATGAGTTATGAATGGGAGGTATTTGTTGCTAGGCAACGCCCTGATCAAAGGTCTTTGATCTTTGTACCTTTGATCTGATATAGCTGCAAGCAGCAATGTGGGGACAAGCATCGAAGGTTCATGTAGGCCTCAGCATGTAGGCCACATGCAGGGTCTGACAGGGTCTGACAGAGTCTGACAGGGTCTGACAGGGTCTGACAGGGTCTGACAGGGTCTGACAGGGTCTGACAGGGTCTGACAGGGTATCTACAATGTCATGGCCACGCCCAACAGGAAGTGAGATAATTGTGCCAGGCACACGAAATTTCGTATGGCTGTGCATCTCAGTAAGACGAACAAACGCAGGTGCGAGGTCCCGACCAACGCCGCTTGCGGCTTTAATTATTATTATTCTTGTTCTTGTTCACACTCGCTGGGGCAATTTTGAGCATGTTCCCATGCTTCAAAACGAACGAAACTTTGCACGGGCATCACAAAGTGCTGCCAGTACGACCACACAAAGTCCCGTCCCCCAGTGACCCCCAGGAGCTCGATAGCGCCCCCTAGCGTGTTGTCTTTCGGGGCTGGCATACCGTTTAAGATAGGCGCACGAAATTCGGTAGGGACGTGTATCTCAATAAGACGAACAAACGCCTCACTGCAATGTCATGGCCACGCCCAACAGGAAGTGAGATAATTGGGCTTTTGTGTGATTTTTGGGTATTGGACATAGAATGGAATTTGAAACACTTCTCCTACACCGTACCTCAGATAGGCTTAAATTTTGGTGAACATAATCTTAAGACGTTGGAGATGTTAAATTGCGAAGGATTTTCAAATAGGCGGTAATATGACGATACGGCGGATCGATAAAGTTAGGTATTTATTGAATGGGAGTGATGAGTTATGAATGGGAGGTATTTGTTGCTAGGCAACGCCCTGATCAAAGGTCTTTGATCTTTGTACCTTTGATCTGATATAGCTGCAAGCAGCAATGTGGGGACAAGCATCGAAGGTTCATGTAGGCCTCAGCATGGAGGCCACATGCAGGGTCTGACAGGGTCTAACAGAGTCTGACAGGGTCTGACAGGGTCTGACAGGGTCTGTTCTGACAGGGTATCTACAATGTCATGGCCACGCCCAACAGGAAGTGAGATAATTGTGCCAGGCACACGAAATTTGGTATGGCTGTGCGTCTCAGTAAGACGAACAAACGCAGGTGCGAGGTCCCGACCAACGCCGCTTGCGGCTTTAATTAGGGACCGAGCCCGAAGGGGCACGAAGGTCCCTATTGAAGTTGCTCTGTTTCTCTATTATTATTAGGGACCGAGCCCGAAGGGGCACGAAGGTCCCTATTGTTCTCGCTCTGTTTCTCTATTATTATTATTAGGGACCGAGCCCCGAAGGGGGACGAAGGTCCCTATTGTTCTCGCTCTGTTTCTCTATTATTAGGGACCGAGCCCGAAGGGGGACGAAGGTCCCTATTGTTCTCGCTCTGTTTCTCTATTATTATTAGGGACCGAGCCCGAAGGGGCACGAAGGTCCCTATTGAAGTTGCTCTGTTTCTCTATTATTATTATTCTTGTTCTTGTTCACGCGCTTTTGGGCAATTTTGAGCATGTTCCCATGCTTCAAAACGAACGTGACTTTGCAGGGGCATCACGTAGGGCGGCAGCTACGCCTCCAAAAAGACCCGTCCCCTGGTGACCCCCAGGAGCTCGATAGCGCCCCCTAGCGCGTTGTCTTTCGGGGCTGGCATACCGTTTAAGATAGGCGCACGAAATTCGGTAGGGACGTGTATCTCAATAAGACAAACAAACGCCTCACTGCAATGTCATGTCCACGCCCAACAGGAAGTGAGATAATTGGCCTTTTATGAAATTTGACATACAATGGAATTTGAAACACTTCTCCTACACCGTACCTCAGATGGGCTTAAATTTTGGTGAACATAATCTTAAGATGTTGGAGATGTTAAATTGCGAAGGATTTTCAAATAGGCGGTAATATGACGATACAGCGGATCAATAAATTTAGGTATGAGTTATGAGTTATGGATGGGAGTTATTTATTGAATTTGGAGTTCCGTTTAAGATAGGCGCACGAAATTCGGTAGGGACGTGTATCTCAATAAGACGAACAAACGCCTCACTGCAATGTCATGGCCACGCCCAACAGGAAGTGAGATAATTGGCCTTTTGTGTGATTTTGTAATATTGGACAGACAATGGAATTTGAAACACTTCTCCTACACCGAACCTCAGATGGGCTTAAATTTTGGTGAACATAATCTTAAGACGTTGGAGATGATAAATTGCGAAGGATTTTCAAATAGGCGGTAATATGACGATACGGCGGATCGATAAACTTAGGTATTTATTGAATGGGAGTTATGAATTATGAATAGGAGGTTTTTATTGAATTTGGAGTTCTTCCTCAGACTAAAACTTCACAGGGTAATGTAGATGAGGACTACCAAGATTTTCATGCCAAATAACTGGCAGTCTGACATAGCGCCCCCATATGACAGGCCAGTGAACTGTCAGAAAATGTACAGCAAATGAACATTTTAACACAAAGAGGATCGTGGGTGGCATACGATTTCAGCCAGACACACGAAAGTTGGTATGGGTGTGTATCTCACTAAGATAAACAAAATTGTAATTACAATGTCATGGCCACGCCCAACAGGAAGTGAGATAAGAAGACTTGTATTGCGATTTTGTGTGATATGACATAAAATGGATTTTAAAACACTCCTCCTACACCGTACATCGGATGGGTGTATATTTTGGTGTACATGAGCTCAAGACATTGGAGATGTTAAATTGCGAAGGGATTTTTGATATCTTGTAAGATGACAAAATGGCGGCCTGATGAATTTTGCTACCATTTGAAAGTGCCAAATTCAATAGGAGGTGTGTCACCACTTCATTTTGAAACACTTCTCCTACAACGTACCTCAGATGGGCTTAAATTTTGGTGAACATAATCTTAAGACGTTGGAGATGTTAAATTGCGAAGGATTTTCAAATAGGCGGTAATATGACGATACGGCGGATCGATAAACTTAGGTATTTATTGAATGGGAGTTATGAGTTATGAATAGGAGGTTTTTATTGAATTTGGAGTTCTTCCTCAGACTAAAACTTCACAGGGTAATGTAGATGAGGACTACCAAGATTTTCATGCCAAATAACTGGCAGTTTGACATAGCGCCCCCATATGACAGGCCAGTGAACTGTCAGAAATCTACCGCTAGCTGAGCCCCTAACAGGAAAAATTGTCCGATATGGTTTACCATTTTTGCCAGGCACACGAAATTCGGTATGGGTGTGCGTCTCAGTAAGACGAACAAACGCAGGTGCGAGGTCCCGACCAACGCCGCTTGCGGCTTTAATTATTTTTTTTGTTCTTGTTCACACGCTTTTGGGCAATTTGGAGCATGTTCCCATGCTTCAAAACGAACGTGACGTTGCAGGGGCATCACGTAGGGCGGCAGCTACGCCTCCAAAAAGTCCCGTCCCCCGGTGACCCCCAGGAGCTCGATAGCGCCCCCTAGCGCGTTGTGTTCCGGGGCTGGCATACCGTTTAAGATGGGCACACGAAATTCGGTAGGGACGTGTATCTCAATAAGACAAACAAATGCCTCACTGCAATGTCATGTCCACGCCCAACAGGAAGTGAGATAATTGGCCTTTTGTGAAATTTGACATACAATGGAATTTGAAACACTTCTCCTACACCGTACCTCAGATGGGCTTAAATTTTGGTGAACATAATCTTAAGACGTTGGAGATGTTAAATTGCGAAGGATTTTCAAATAGGCGGTAATATGACGATACAGCGGATCGATAAAGTTAGGTATGAGTTATGAGTTATGGATGGGAGTTATTTATTGAATTTGGAGTTCCGTTTAAGATAGGCGCACGAAATTCAGTAGGGACGTGTATCTCAATAAGACGAACAAACGCCTCACTGCAATGTCATGGCCACGCCCAACAGGAAGTGAGATAATTGGCATTTTGTGTGATTTTGTAATATTGGACAGACAATGGAATTTGAAACACTTCTCCTACACCGAACCTCAGATGGGCTTAAATTTTGGTGAACATAATCTTAAGACATTGGAGATGATAAATTGCGAAGGATTTTCAAATAGGCGGTAATATGACGATACGGCGGATCGATAAACTTAGGTATTTATTGAATGGGAGTTATGAATTATGAATAGGAGGTTTTTATTGAATTTGGAGTTCTTCCTCAGACTAAAACTTCACAGGGTAATGTAGATGAGGACTACCAAGATTTTCATGCCAAATAACTGGCAGTCTGACATAGCGCCCCCATATGACAGGCCAGTGAACTGTCAGAAAATGTACAGCAAATGAGCGTTTTAACACAAAGAGGATCGTGGGTGGCATACGATTTCAGCCAGACACACGAAAGTTGGTATGGGTGTGTATCTCACTAAGATGAACAAAATTGTAATTACAATGTCATGGCCACGCCCAACAGGAAGTGAGATAAAAAGACTTGTATTGCGATTTTGTGTGATAAGACATACAATGGATTTTAAAACACTCCTCCTACACCGTACATCAGATGGGCATACATTTTGGTGTACATGAGCTCAAGACAATGGAGATGTTAAATTGCGAAGGGATTTTTGATATCTTGTAAGATGACAAAATGGCGGCCTGATGAATTTTGCTACCATTTGAAAGTGCCAAATGCAATAGGAGGTGTGTCACCACTTCATTTTGAAACATTTCTCCTACAACGTACCTCAGATGGGCTTAAATTTTGGTGAACATAATCTTAAGATGTTGGAGATGATAAATTGCGAAGGATTTTCAAATAGGCGGTAATATGACGATACGGCGGATCGATAAACTTAGGTATTTATTGAATGGGAGTTATGAATGGGAGGTTTTTATTGAATTTGGAGTTCTTCCACAGACTAAAACTTCACAGGGTAATGTAGATGAGGACTACCAAGATTTTCATGCCAAATAACTGGCAGTCTGACATAGCGCCCCCATATGACAGGCCAGGGAACTGTCAGAAATCGACCGCTAGCTGAGCCCCTAACAGGAAAAATTGTCCGATATGGCTTACCATTTTTGCCTTGATTCAGTAAGGGTTTGCGTCTCAGTAAGACGAACAAACGCAGGTGCGAGGTCCCGACCAACGCCGCTTGCGGCTTTAATTATTATTATTCTTGTTCTTGTTCACACGCTTTTGGGCAATTTGGAGCATGTTCCCATGCTTCAAAACGAACGTGACTTTGCAGGGGCATCACGTAGGGCGGCAGCTACGCCTCCAAAAAGACCCGTCCCCCGGTGACCCCCAGGAGCTCGATAGCGCCCCCTAGCGCGTTGTCTTTCGGGGCTGGCATACCGTTTAAGATAGGCGCACGAATTTCGGTAGGGACGTGTATCTTAATAAGACAAACAAACGCCTCACTGCAATGTCATGTCCACGCCCAACAGGAAGTGAGATAATTGGCCTTTTGTGAAATTTGACATACAATGGAATTTGAAACACTTCTCCTACACCGTACCTCAGATGGGCTTAAATTTTGGTGAACATAATCTTAAGATGTTGGAGATGTTAAATTGCGAAGGATTTTCAAATAGGCGGTAATATGACGATACAGCGGATCGATAAAATTAGGTATGAGTTATGAGTTATGGATGGGAGTTATTTATTGAATTTGGAGTTCCATTTAAGATAGGCGCACGAAATTCGGTAGGGACGTGTATCTCAATAAGACGAACAAACGCCTCACTGCAATGTCATGGCCACGCCCAACAGGAAGTGAGATAATTGGCATTTTGTGTGATTTTGTAATATTGGACAGACAATGGAATTTGAAACACTTCTCCTACACCGAACCTCAGATGGGCTTACATTTTGGTGAACATAATCTTAAGACATTGGAGATGATAAATTGCGAAGGATTTTCAAATAGGCGGTAATATGACGATACGGCGGATCGATAAACTTAGGTATTTATTGAATGCGAGTTATGAATTATGAATGGGAGATATTTATTGAATTTGGAGTTCTTCCTCAGACTAAAACTTCACAGGGTAATGTAGATGAGGACTACCAAGATTTTCATGCCAAATAACTGGCAGTCTGACATAGCGCCCCCATATGACAGGCCAGTGAACTGTCAGAAAATGTACAGCAAATGAGCGTTTTAACACAAAGAGGATCGTGGGTGGCATACGATTTCAGCCAGACACACGAAAGTTGGTATGGGTGTGTATCTCACTAAGATGAACAAAATTGTAATTACAATGTCATGGCCACGCCCAACAGGAAGTGAGATAAAAAGACTTGTATTGAGATTTTGTGTGATAAGACATACAATGGATTTTAAAACACTCCTCCTACACCGTACATCAGATGGGCGTAAATTTTGGTGTACATGAGCTCAAGACAATGGACATGTTAAATTGCGAAGGGATTTTTGATATCTTGTAAGATGACAAAATGGCGGCCTGATGAATTTTGCTACCATTTGAAAGTGCCAAATTCAATAGGAAGTGTGTCACCACTTCATTTTGAAACATTTCTCCTACAACGTACCTCAGATGGGCTTAAATTTTGGTGAACATAATCTTAAGACGTTGGAGATGTTAATTTGCGAAGGATTTTCAAATAGGCGGTAATATGACGATACGGCGGATCGATAAAGTTAGGTATTTATTGAATGGGAGTTATGAATGGGAGGTTTTTATTAGGGACCGAGCCCGAAGGGGCACGAAGGTCCCTATTGAAGTTGCTCTGTTTCTCTATTATTATTATTCTTGTTCTTGTTCACGCGCTTTTGGGCAATTTTGAGCATGTTCCCATGCTTCAAAACGAACGTGACTTTGCAGGGGCATCACGTAGGGCGGCAGCTACGCCTCCAAAAAGACCCGTCCCCTGGTGACCCCCAGGAGCTCGATAGCGCCCCCTAGCGCGTTGTCTTTCGGGGCTGGCATACCGTTTAAGATAGGCGCACGAAATTCGGTAGCGACGTGTATCTCAATAAGACAAACAAACGCCTCACTGCAATGTCATGTCCACGCCCAACAGGAAGTGAGATAATTGGCCTTTTATGAAATTTGACATACAATGGAATTTGAAACACTTCTCCTACACCGTACCTCAGATGGGCTTAAATTTTGGTGAACATAATCTTAAGATGTTGGAGATGTTAAATTGCGAAGGATTTTCAAATAGGCGGTAATATGACGATACAGCGGATCAATAAATTTAGGTATGAGTTATGAGTTATGGATGGGAGTTATTTATTGAATTTGGAGTTCCGTTTAAGATAGGCGCACGAAATTCGGTAGGGACGTGTATCTCAATAAGACGAACAAACGCCTCACTGCAATGTCATGGCCACGCCCAACAGGAAGTGAGATAATTGGCATTTTGTGTGATTTTGTAATATTGGACAGACAATGGAATTTGAAACACTTCTCCTACACCGAACCTCAGATGGGCTTAAATTTTGGTGAACATAATCTTAAGACATTGGAGATGATAAATTGCGAAGGATTTTCAAATAGGCGGTAATATGACGATACGGCGGATCGATAAACTTAGGTATTTATTGAATGGGAGTTATGAATTATGAATAGGAGGTTTTTATTGAATTTGGAGTTCTTCCTCAGACTAAAACTTCACAGGGTAATGTAGATGAGGACTACCAAGATTTTCATGCCAAATAACTGGCAGTCTGACATAGCGCCCCCATATGACAGGCCAGTGAACTGTCAGAAAATGTACAGCAAATGAGCGTTTTAACACAAAGAGGATCGTGGGTGGCATACGATTTCAGCCAGACACACGAAAGTTGGTATGGGTGTGTATCTCACTAAGATGAACAAAATTGTAATTACAATGTCATGGCCACGCCCAACAGGAAGTGAGATAAGAAGACTTGTATTGCGATTTTGTGTGATATGACATAAAATGGATTTTAAAACACTCCTCCTACACCGTACATCGGATGGGTGTATATTTTGGTGTACATGAGCTCAAGACATTGGAGATGTTAAATTGCGAAGGGATTTTTGATATCTTGTAAGATGACAAAATGGCGGCCTGATGAATTTTGCTACCATTTGAAAGTGCCAAATGCAATAGGAGGTGTGCCACCATTTCATTTAGCAGACACTTCTCCTACACCGTACCTCAGATGGGCTTAAATTTTGGTGAACATAATCTTAAGACATTGGAGATGTTAAATTGCGAAGGATTTTCAAATAGTCAGTAATATGACGATACGGCGGATCGATAAACTTAGGTATTTATTGAATGGGAGTTATGAATGGGAGGTTTTTATTGAATTTGGAGTTCTTCCTCAGACTAAAACTTCACAGGGTAATGTAGATGAGGACTACCAAGATTTTCATGCCAAATAACTGGCACTCTGACATAGCGCCCCCATATGACAGGCCAGTGAACTGTCAGAAATCTACCGCTAGCTGAGCCCCTAACAGGAAAAATTGTCCGATATGGCTTACCATTTTTGCCAGGCACACGAAATTTGGTATGGGTGTGCGTCTCAGTAAGACGAACAAACGCAGGTGCGAGGTCCCGACCAACGCCGCTTGCGGCTTTAATTAGGCCCGAGCGCTGAAGAGCGCATAGGGCCTTTTGTAACTGTTCTGCGGTGCGAAGCACTGCAGAACCAGCGTGGAACGTGTGCAACGCGCTGGTAGGTGTCAATGGACCCCACGGGTGGGTTACTGGACGTGCGCCCTTTCCATTGATATATTTTGTGTTACCATTCGTGGCACTATATTGTTACTGTTCTGGTTTTTCTTATTCTTATTATTATTATTATTATTTTCCCGACCACTTTTTCAGGTTTCGGGTACTTCCCACTGACGAAAACTCACGAAATTTTGCGCAAAATTCAAGAACGCCAAAAAAGGAATTTACAAATAATCTGTATTAAAAAATCTTAAAAAATGGCTCCACAGCGCCACCTCAAAAATCAAAATACATTGCGCCTATGGCTATACCCGATAAATGAACTTTGTCGTAGATAAACGAAATTCGGGTGGTGGATAGGTCATGTCGTTACGAACCAAAAAATATATTATGGCGTTGCTAGGCGACCAACAGGAAGTCAGCTATATTGGGCCGAGCACGCGACCCGGCACCGAGGGTGCATTTTCCTGTCCTCGTATTTTAACGAACTCCTCCTAGGGTTTTTGACCCAGACTCACCAGAATCGTGCTGTATCATCTAGACAAGTGGGACATTAAAAGTTGTTAAAAGCGTTCTAAAAGAGTGAACGGTGTTTCCGTGACAACGCCACAAATTTCAGGTTCGTTTTTGCGTCTCGCCATCAAATTTCAACGAGCGATAATTCGCGCATACTTTGGCCGATTTCACTCAAACTTTAGTCGTTCGTTGACACCTCGGCCCTGAACAGATTGATATAAGAAAATCTGAAATGGGTGCTATAGCGCCACCTAGGGAGATTGCATGGAAGCGCAAAATTTTACTTTGTCGTAGACATACCAAATTTGGTACACATATTCGTGACGGGGTATCGATCAAAAAACTTAATGACGTCAACATGCCATGTCCCATCGTGTTGCCATGGCAACAGGCCAAACATCTGTCGTCGCCAATGGGACGCCCAGCATAAACTTTGTCGTAGCCATACCAAATTTGGTACACAGATGCATCATAGGATAAGGAACAAAAAAGTATATTATGCGGTTGCTAAGCGACCAACAGGAAGTCGGCCATTTTGGACCGAGCACGTGACCTGGCACAGAGAGCGCATTTTCCTGTCCTCGTATTTTAACGAACTCCTCCTAGGGTTTTTGACCCAGACTCACCAGAATCGTGCTGTATCATCTAGACAAGTGGGACATTAAAAGTTGTTAAAAGCGTTCTAAAAGAGTGAACGGTGTTTCCGTGACAACGCCACAAATTTCGGGTTTGTTTTTGTGGCTCGCCATCAAATTCGACGAGTGATAATTCGCGCATACTGTGGCCGATTTCACTCAAACTTTAATCGTTGGTGGACACCCCGGCCCTGAACAGATTTCTATAAGAAAATCTGAAATGGACACTATAGCGCCATTTCCTGTCAAACTTCGACGAGTGATAATTCGCACATACTTTGGCCGATTTTACTCAAACTTTAATTGTTGGTGAACACCCCGGCCCTATATAGATTGATATAAGAAAATCTGAAATAGGTGCTATAGCGCCACCTAGGGAGATTGCATGGAAGCGCAAAATTTTACTTTGCCGCAGACACACCAAATTTGGACCACACATTCGTGACATGGTCTCGATCAAAAAACACAGTGACAGCCCCACTCCATCTCACATCATGTTGCCATGGTAACAGGTCAAAAATCTGTGCCTGCCATTAGGATGCCCGGCAAAAACTTTGGTGTAGCCACACCTAATTTGGCACATATATGGTTCATGGGAATAGGAAAATGGCGCGTTAGCAGGGGGCTGCGAGTGCAAGCGAGGGCCGATCATCGCCGCTTGCGGCTATATTTATTATTATTATTCTTGGGACACTTTTTTTTAACACGCTTTTGGGCAATTTTGAACATGTTCCCATGCTTCAAAACGAACGAAATTTTGCACGGGCATCACGTAGGGCGGCAGCTACGCCTCCAAAAAGACCCGTCCCCCGGTGACCCCCAGGAGCTTGATAGCGCCCCCTAGTGCGTTGTTTTTTGGGGCTGGCGCATTGTCTTTCGGGGCTGGCATACCGTTTAAGATAGGCGCACGAAATTTGGTAGGGACGTATATCTCAATAAGACGAACAAACGCCTCACTGCAATGTCATGTCCACGCCCAACAGGAAGTGAGATAATTGGCCTTTTGTGTGATTTTGTGGATATTGGACATACAATGGAATTTGAAACACTTCTCCTACACCGTACCTCAGATGGGCTTAAATTTTGGTGAACATAATCTTAAGACGTTGGAGATGTTAAATTGCGAAGGATTTTCAAATAGGCGCTAATATGACAATACGGCGGATCGATAAAGTTAGGTATTTATTGAATGTGAATTATGAGTTATGAATGGGAGATTTTTATTAAATTTGGAGTTCTTCCTCAGACTAAAACTTCACAGGGTAATGTACATGAGGACTACCAAGATTTTCATGCCAAATAACTGGCAGTCTGACATAGCGCCCCCATATGACAGGCCAGTGAACTGTCAGAAAATGTACAGCAAATGAGCATTTTAACACAAAGAGGATCGTGGGTGGCATACAATTTCAGCCAGACACACGAAAGTTGGTATGGGTGTGTATCTCACTAAGATGAACAAAATTGTAATTACAATGTCATGGCCACGCCCAACAGGAAGTGAGATAAGAAGACTTGTATTGCGATTTTCTGTGATATGACATAGAATAGATTTTAAAACACTCCTCCTACACCGTACATCAGATGGGCGTAAATTTTGGTGTACATGAGCTCAAGACATTGGAGATGTTAAATTGCAAAGGGATTTTTGATATCTTGTAAGATGACAAAATGGCAGCCTGATGAATTTTGCTACCATTTGAAAGTGCCAAATTCAATAGGAGGTGTGTCACCACTTCATTTAGCAGACACTGCTCCTACACCGTACCTCAGATGGGCTTAAATTTTGGTGAACATAATCTTAAGACGTTGGAGATGTTAAATTGCGAAGGATTTTCAAATAGACGGTAATATGACGATACGGCGGATCGATAAACTTAGGTATTTATTGAATCAGAGTTATGAGTTATGAATAGGAGGTTTTTATTGAATTTGAGAGTTCTTCCGCAGACTAAAACTTCACAGGGTAATGTAGATGAGGACTACCAAGATTTTCATGCCAAATAACTGGCAGTCTGACATAGCGCCCCCATATGACAGGCCAGTGAACTGTCAGAAATCTACCGCTAGCTGAGCCCCTAACAGGAAAAATTGTCCGATATGGCTTACCATTTTTGCCAGGCACATGAAATTCGGTATGGGTGTGCGTCTCAGTAAGACGAACAAACGCAAGTGCGAGGTCCCGACCAACGCCGCTTGCGGCTTTAATTATTATTATTATTCTTGTTCTTGTTCACACTCGCTGGGGCAATTTTGAGCATGTTCCCATGCTTCAAAACGAACGAAACTTTGCACGGGCATCACAAAGTGCTGCCAGTACGACCACACAAAGTCCCGTCCCCCAGTGACCCCCAGGAGCTCGATAGCGCCCCCTAGCGCGTTGTCTTTCGGGGCTGGCATACCGTTTAAGATAGGCGCACGAAATTCGGTAGGGACGTGTATCTCAATAAGACGAACAAACGCCTCACTGCAATGTCATGGCCACGCCCAACAGGAAGTGAGATAATTGGGCTTTTGTGTGATTTTTGGGTATTGGACATGGAATGGAATTTGAAACACTTCTCCTACACCGTACCTCAGATGGGCTTAAATTTTGGTGAACATAATCTTAAGACGTTGGAGATGTTAAATTGCGAAGGATTTTCAAATAGGCGGTAATATGACGATACGGCGGATCGATAAAGTTAGGTATTTATTGAATGGGAGTGATGAGTTATGAATGGGAGGTATTTGTTGCTAGGCAACGCCCTGATCAAAGGTCTTTGATCTTTGTACCTTTGATCTGATATAGCTGCAAGCAGCAATGTGGGGACAAGCATCGAAGGTTCATGTAGGCCTCAGCATGTAGGCCACATGCAGGGTCTGACAGGGTCTAACAGAGTCTGACAGGGTCTGACAGGGTCTGACAGGGTCTGTTCTGACAGGGTATCTACAATGTCATGGCCACGCCCAACAGGAAGTGAGATAATTGTGCCAGGCACACGAAATTTGGTATGGCTGTGCGTCTCAGTAAGACAAACAAACGCAGGTGCGAGGTCCCGACCAACGCCGCTTGCGGCTTTAATTAGGGACCGAGCCCCGAAGGGGGACGAAGGTCCCTATTGTTGTTGCTTTGTTTCCCTATTATTATTATTATTATTATTATTAGGGACCGAGCCCGAAGGGGGACGAAGGTCCCTATTGTTGTTGCTTTGTTTCCCTATTATTATTATTATTATTATTATTATTATTATTATTATTATTATTATTATTATTATTCTTGTTCTTGTTCACACTCGCTGGGGCAATTTTGAGCATGTTCCCATGCTTCAAAACGAACGAAACTTTGCACGGGCATCACAAAGTGCTGCCAGTACGACCACACAAAGTCCCGTCCCCCAGTGACCCCCAGGAGCTCGATAGCGCCCCCTAGCGCGTTGTCTTTCGGGGCTGGCATACCGTTTAAGATAGGAGCATGAAATTCGGTAGGGACGTGTATCTCAATAAGACGAACAAATGCCTCACTGCAATGTCATGGCCACGCCCAACAGGAAGTGAGATAATTGGCCTTTTGTGTGATTTTGGGGTATTTGACATACAATGGAATTTGAAACACTTGTCCTACACCGTACCTCAGATGGGCTTAAATTTTAGTGAACATAATCTTAAGACGTTGGAGATGTTAAATTGCGAAGGATTTTCAAATAGGCGGTAATATGACGATACGGCGGATCGATAAAGTTAGGTATGGAATTTGAAACACATCTCCTACACCGTACCTCAGATAGGCTTAAATTTTGGTGAACATAATCTTAAGACGTTGGAGATGTTAAATTGCGAAGGATTTTCAAATAGGCGGTAATATGACGATACGGCGGATCAATAAATTTAGGTATTTATTGAATGGGAGTGATGAGTTATGAATGGGAGGTATTTGTTGCTAGGCAACGCCCTGATCAAAGGTCTTTGATCTTTGTACCTTTGATCTGATATAGCTGCAAGCAGCAATGTGGGGACAAGCATCGAAGGTTCATGTAGGCCTCAGCATGTAGGCCACATGCAGGGTCTGACAGGGTCTGACAGGGTCTGACAGGGTCTGTTCTGACAGGGTATCTACAATGTCATGGCCACGCCCAACAGGAAGTGAGATAATTGTGCCAGGCACACGAAATTTGGTATGGCTGTGCGTCTCAGTAAGACGAACAAACGCAGGTGCGAGGTCCCGACCAACGCCGCTTGCGGCTTTAATTAGGCCCGAGCGCTGAAGAGCGCATAGGGCCTATTGTAACCGTTCTGCGGTGCGAAGCACTGCAGAACCAGCGTGGAACGTGTGCAACGCGCTGGTAGGTGTCAATGGACCCCACGGGTGCATTACTGGACGCGCGCCCTTTCCATTGATATATTTAGTGCCACCATTCGTGGCACTATATTGTTACTGTTCTGGTTTTTCTTATTATTATTATTTTCCCGACCACTTTTTCAGGTTTCGGGTACTTCCCACTGACGAAAACTCACGAAATTTTGCGCAAAATTCAAGAACGCCAAAAAAGGAATTTACAAATAATCTGTATTAAAAAATCTTAAAAAATGGCTCCACAGCGCCACCTCAAAAATCAAAATACATTGCGCCTATGGCTATACCCGATAAATGAACTTTGTCGTAGATAAACGAAATTCGGGTGGTGGATAGGTCATGTCGTTACGAACCAAAAAATATATTATGGCGTTGCTAGGCGACCAACAGGAAGTCAGCTATATTGGGCCGAGCCCGCGACCCGGCACCGAGGGTACATTTTCCTGTCCTCGTATTTTAACGAACTCCTCCTAGGGTTTTTGACCCAGACTCACCAGAATCGTGCTGTATCATCTAGACAAGTGGGACATTAAAAGTTGTTAAAAGCGTTCTAAAAGAGTGAACGGTGTTTCCGTGACAACGCCACAAATTTCGGGTTCGTTTTTGCGGCTCGCCATCAAATTTCAACGAGCGATAATTTGCGCATACTTTGGCCGATTTCACTCAAACTTTAATCATTCGTTGACACCTCGGCCCTGAACAGATTGATATAAGAAAATCTGAAATAGGTGCTATAGCGCCACCTAGGGAGATTGCATGGAAGCGCAAAATTTTACTTTGTCGTAGACATACCAAATTTGGTACACATATTCGTGACGGGGTATCGATCAAAAAACTTAAGGACGTCAACACGCCATGTCCCATCGTGTTGCCATGGCAACAGGCCAAACATCTGTCGTCGCCAATGGGACGCCCAGCATAAACTTTGTCGTAGCCATACCAAATTTGGTACACAGATGCATCATGGGATAAGGAACAAAAAAGTATAATATGCGGTTGCTAAGCGACCAACAGGAAGACGGCCATTTTGGGCCGAGCACGTGACCTGGCACCGAGGGTGCATTTTCCTGTCCTCGTATTTTAACGAACTCCTCCTAGGGTTTTTGACCCAGATTCACCAGAATCGTGCTGTATCATCTAGACAAGTGGGACATTAAAAGTTGTTAAAAGCGTTCTAAAAGAGTGAACGGTGTTTCCGTGACAACGCCACAAATTTCAGGTTCGTTTTTGCGGCTCGCCATCAAATTTCAATGAGCGATAATTCGCGCATACTTTGGCCGATATCACTCAAACTTTAATCGTTCGTTGACACCCCGGCCCTGAACAGATTGATATAAGAAAATCTGAAATAGGTGCTATAGCGCCACCTAGGGAGATTGCATGGAAGCGCAAAATTTTACTTTGTCGTAGACATACCAAATTTGGTACACATATTCGTGATGGGGTATCGATCAAAAAACTTAATGACGTCAACACGCCATGTCCCATCGTGTTGCCATGGCAACAGGCCAAACATCTGTCGTCGCCAATGGGACGCCCAGCATAAACTTTGTCGTAGCCATACCAAATTTGGTACAGAGATGCATCATGGGATAAGGAACAAAAAAGTATATTATGCGGTTGCTAGGCGACCAACAGGAAGTCGGCCATTTTGGACCGAGCACGTGACTTGACACCGAGGGCGCATTTTCCTGTCCTCGTATTTTAACGAACTCCTCCTAGGGTTTTTGACCCAGACTCACCAGAATCGTGCTCTATCATCTAGACAAGTGGGACATTAAAAGTTGTTAAAAGTGTTCTAAAAGAGTGAACGGTGTTTCCGTGACAACGCCACAAATTTCTGGTTCGTTTTTGCGGCTCGCCATCAAATTTGATGAGCGATAATTCACGCATACTTTGGCCGATTTCACTCAAACTTTAATAGTTGGTGGACACCCCGGCCCTGAACAGATTGATATAAGAAAATCTGAAATGGGTGCTATAGCGCCACCTAGGGAGATTGCATGGAAGTGCAAAATTTTACTTTGTCGTAGACATACCAAATTTGGTACACACATTCGTGACGGGGTCTTGATCAAAAAACTCAATGACGCCAACACGCCATGTCCCATCGTGTTGCCATGGCAACAGGCCAAACATCTGTCGTCACCAATGGGACGCCAGGCAAAAACTTTGTCATAGCCAAACCAAATTTGGTACACAGATGCATCATGGGAATAGGAACAAAAAAGTATATTAAGCGGTTGCTAGGCGACCAACCAGCCATATTGGATAGACCATGTGACCTGGTGGCAAATGCGTCATTTCTTGTCAAACTTCGACAAGTGTTAATTCACGCATACTTTGGCTGATTTCACTCAAACTTCAATCATTGGTGGACACCCCGGCCCTGAACAGATTGATATAAGAAAATCTGAAATGGACACTATAGCGCCCCCTAGGGAGACTACATGGAAGTGCAAAATTTTACTTTGTCGTAGACATACCAAATTTGGTACACACATTCGTGATAGGGTCTCGAGCAAAAATCTCAATGATGACCCCATGGCATCTCCCATTGTGTTGCCATGGCAACAGGCCAAAAATCTGTCGTCATCAATGGGACGCTAGGCAAAAACTTTGTCCTAGTCAAACCAAATTTGGTACACAGATGCATCATGGGAAGAGGAACAAAAAATTATATTACACCATTGCTAGGCAACCAACCAGCCATATTGGATAGACCATGTGACCTGGTGGCAAAGGCGTCATTTCCTGTCAAACTTCGACGAGTGATCATTCGCTCATACTTTGGCCGATTTTACTCAAACTTTAATCGTTGCTGAACACCCCGGCCCTACACAGATTGATATAAGAAAATCTCAATTGGCCGTAATAGCGCCCCCTAGGGAGATTGCATGGAACAGAAAGATTTTACTTTGCCGTAGACACACCAAATTTGGACCACACATTCGTGACAGGGTCTCGATCAAAAATCTCAATGATGACCCCGCGGCATCTCCCGTCATGTTGCCATGGTAACAGGTCAAACAGCTGTCCCTGCCATTAGAACGCCGGCAAAAGCTTTGGTGTAGCCACACCTAATTTAGTACATATATGGCTCATGGGAATAGGAAAATGGCGCGTTAGCGCCACCCCCCCCTGCGAGTGCAAGCGAGGGCCGATCATCGCCGCTTGCGGCTATATTTATTATTATTCTTGTTCTTGTTCACACTCGCTGGGGCAATTTTGAGCATGTTCCCATGCTTCAAAACGAACGAAACTTTGCACGGGCATCACAAAGTGCTGCCAGTACGACCACACAAAGTCCCGTCCCCCAGTGACCCCCAGGAGCTCGATAGCGCCCCCTAGCGCGTTGTCTTTCGGGGCTGGCATACCGTTTAAGATAGGCGCACGAAATTCGGTAGGGACGTGTATCTCAATAAGACGAACAAACGCCTCACTGCAATGTCATGGCCACGCCCAACAGGAAGTGAGATAATTGGGCTTTTGTGTGATTTTTGGGTATTGGACATAGAATGGAATTTGAAACACTTCTCCTACACCGTACCTCAGATGGGCTTAAATTTTGGTGAAAATAATCTTAAGACGTTGGAGATGTTAAATTGCGAAGGATTTTCAAATAGGCGGTAATATGACGATACGGCGGATCGATAAAGTTAGGTATGGAATTTGAAACACTTCTCCTACACCGTACCTCAGATAGGCTTAAATTTTGGTGAACATAATCTTAAGACGTTGGAGATGTTAAATTGCGAAGGATTTTCAAATAGGCGGTAATATGACGATACGGCGGATCGATAAAATTAGGTATTTATTGAATGGAAGTGATGAGTTATGAATGGGAGGTATTTGTTGCTAGGCAACGCCCTGATCAAAGGTCTTTGATCTTTGTACCTTTGATCTGATATAGCTGCAAGCAGCAATGTGGGGACAAGCATCGAAGGTTCATGTAGGCCTCAGCATGGAGGCCACATGCAGGGTCTGACAGGGTCTGACAGAGTCTGACAGGGTCTAACAGAGTCTGACAGGGTCTGACAGGGTCTGACAGGGTCTGACAGGGTCTGTTCTGACAGGGTATCTACAATGTCATGGCCACGCCCAACAGGAAGTGAGATAATTGTGCCAGGCACACGAAATTTCGTATGGCTGTGCGTCTCAGTAAGACGAACAAACGCAGGTGCGAGGTCCCGACCAACGCCGCTTGCGGCTTTAATTAGGCCCGAGCGCTAAAGCGTAGGGCCTATTGTAATTGTTCTGCAGTGCGAAGCACTGCAGAACCAGCGTGCGCAAAACAAAGCGCGAAGCGCTTTGTTTTGTGCACGCAGCAGAGCGCGAAGCGCTCTCCCCTTTTTAAACACCTAGCACTCATGTCAACGACTGGTGCCCGCTGACATGGCACGGTGGCATCGCCCATGGCCGCGATAGCGGCCAAATTGTAATTGTTCTCCCCAAAACATTCTCGGCCCACCAGCGTGCGCAAAACAAAGCGCGAAGCGCTTTGTTTTGCGCACGCAGCAGAGCGCGAAGCGCTCTCCCCTTTTTAAGCACCTAGCACTCATGTCAACGACTGGTGCCCGCTGACCTGGCACGGTGGCACCGCCCGTGGCGGCAAAATTGTAATTGTTTTGTGGGCACACATGACATCGTGCACGCAGTGCACGATGTCATGTGTGCCCACAAAACCAGAGCGCGAAGCGCTCTCCCTTTCCAAACACTCAATGCCACACTATAGTGACACTCATAGGATCCAATAGCACAGACTGGCACTGCCCATTGCCGCGAAAGCGGCATAATTGTACTCGTTAACCATCGTAAACGTCAAAAATATGTATTGGGCAAGTGAGTAATCGATGAGGTCAATGACGAGCGCAACGCGCTCGTCATTGACAATGGACCCCACGGGTGCGTTACTGGACGCGAGCCCTTTCCATTGATATATATATTGCCACCATAGGTGGCACCATATTGTTATTGTTCTGGTTTTTCTTCTTCTTATTATTATTATTTTCCTCCCCCCCTTTTTTCAGGTTTCGGGTACTTCCCACCGACGAAAACTCACGAAATTTTGCACAAAATTCAAGAATGCCAAAAAAGGAATTTACAAATAATCTGTATTAAAAAATCTTAAAAAATGGCTCGACAGCGCCACCTGGAAAATCAAAATACATTACGCCAATGGCTATACCCGAAAAATGAACTTTGTCGTAGACAAACGAAATTCGGGTGGTGGATAGGTCATGTCGTTACAAACCAAAAAATATATTACGCCGTTGCTAGGCGACCAACAGGAAGTCGGCCATATTGACCCGAGCACGCGACCCGGCGCCGAAGGCGCATTTTCCTGTCTTCGTATTTTAACGAACTCCTCCTAGGGTTTTTGACCCAGACTCACCAGAATCGTGCTGTATCATCTAGACAAGTGGGACATTAAAAGTTGTTAAAAGCGTTCTAAAAGAGTGAACGGTGTTTCCATGACAACGCCACAAATTTCGGGTTCGTTTTTGCGGCTCGCCATCAAACTTCGACGAGCGATAATTCGCGCATACTTTGGCCGATTTCACTCAAACTTTAATCGTTGGTGGACACCCTGGCCCTGAACAGATTGATATAAGAAAATCTGAAATGGGTGCTATAGCGCCACCTAGGGAGATTGCATGGAAGCGCAAAATTTTACTTTGTCGTAGACATACCAAATTTGGTACATATATTTGTGACGGGGTATCGATCAAAAAACTCAATGACGCCAACACGCCATGTCCCATCGTGTTGCCATGGCAACAGGCCAAACATCTGTCGTCACCAATGGGACGCCTGGCAAAAACTTTGTCGTAGCCAAACCAAATTTGGTACACAGATGCATCATGTGAATAGGAACAAAAAAGTATATTATGCGGTTGCTAGGCGACCAACAGGAAGTCGGCCATTTTGGACCGAGCACGTGACCTGACACCGAGGGCGCATTTTCCTGTCTTCGTATTTTAACGAACTCCTCCTAGGGTTTTTGACCCAGACTCACCAGAATCGTGCTGTATCATCTAGACAAGTGGGACATTAAAAGTTGTTAAAAGCGTTCTAAAAGAGTGAACGGTGTTTCCGTGACAACGCCACAAATTTCGTGTTCGTTTTTGCGGCTCGCCATCAAACTTCGACAAGGGATAATTCGCGCATACTTTGGCCGATTTCACTCAAACTTTAATCGTTGGTGGACACCCCGGCCCTGAACAGATTGATATAAGAAAATCTGAAATGGACACTATAGCGCCACCTACTGAGATTGCATGGAAGCGCAAAATTTTACTTTGTCGTAGACATACCAAATTTAGTACACATATTCGTGACGGGGTCTCGATCAAAAAACTCAATGACGCTCCCGTGCAAGCTCCCATCGTGTTGTCATGGCAACAGGCCAAACATCTGTCCTCGCCATTAGGATCCTCTGCAAAAACTTTGTCAGAGTCAAACCAAATTTGGTACACAGATGCATCATGGGAAGAGGAACAAAAAAGTATATTACGTTGTTGCTAGGCAACCAACCAGCCATATTGGATAGACCATGTGACCTGGTGGTGAAGGCGCCATTTTCTGTCAATCTTCGACGAGTGATAATTCACACATACTTTGGCCGATTTCACTCAAACTTTAATCGTTGGTGGACACCCCGGCCCTACACAGACTGATACAAGAAAATCGAAAATGGCCATAATAGCGCCCCCTAGGCAGAATGCATGGAATAGAAAATATTTACTTTGCCGTAGACACACCAAATTTGGACCACACATTCGGGACATCGTCTCGATCAAAAAACACAGTGACACCCCCACTCCATCTCACATCATGTTGCCATGGTAACAGGTCAAACATCGGTCCCTGCCATTAGGATGTCCGGCAAAAACTTTGATGTAGCCACACCTAATTTGGTACACAGATGCATCATGGGAATAGGAACAAAAAAGTATATTACACCATTGCTAGGCAACCAACCAGCCATATTGGATAGACCATGTGACCTGGTGGCAAAGGCGTCATTTCCTGTCAAACTTCGACGAATCATAATTAGCACATACTTTCTCCGATTTCACTCAAACTTTAATCGGTGGTGGACACCCCAGCCCTACACAGATTGATATAAGAAAATCTAAAATGGTCACAATAGCGCCCCCTAGGGTAATTGCATAGAACTGCAAAATTTAACTTTGTCGTACACATACAAGATTTGGTACAAATATTCCTGGGATATTTTCAATGAAAAAAAGTCAATGGTGACCACATGCCATGCCTCATCGGGTTGCCATGGCAACAGGCCAAACATCTCTCCCCGCCAATAGGACACCTGACAAAATCTTTGGTATAGCCACACCAAATTTGGAACATAGATGCATCATGGGAATAGGAATAAAAAATATATATTACGCTGTTGCTAGGCAACCAACCATATTGGGTAGAACATGTGACCTGGTGTTGAAGGCGCCATTTTCTGTCCTCATATTTTTATTTATTCAATTTATTTATTAATGTTTGCACCCAGCATTTAAAAGAACAAAAATACACACAAAAGAAAGAGAAAATAACAGAACAGTGCAGGAAAGGCTTATAATTGACCCTCCTCTTAAAATAATTTAAATTAAAAGGCAAAACAAACAACCCCTCCCCACCTCAACCCCAGGCATTCAACACACACACACACATGCAGATAACGCACAAACTCACACATGCATCCAGCTAGAAAAAAGGGGAGGAAAATGGCGCGTTAGCGCCACCCCCCCAGTGAGTGCAAGCGAGGGCCGATCATCGCCGCTTGCGGCTATATTTAGGGACCGAGCCCGAAGGGGCACGAAGGTCCCTATTGAAGTTGCTCTGTTTCTCTATTATTAGGGACCGAGCCCCGAAGGGGGACGAAGGTCCCTATTGTTCTCGCTCTGTTTCTCTATTATTAGGGACCGAGCCCCGAAGGGGGACGAAGGTCCCTATTGTTCTCGCTCTGTTTCTCTATTATTATTATTATTATTCTTGGGACACATTTTTTAACACGCTTTTGGGCAATTTTGAGCATGTTCCCATGCTTCAAAACGAACGAAATTTTGCACGGGCATCACGTAGGGCGGCAGCTACGCCTCCAAAAAGACCCGTCCCCCGGTGACCCCCAGGAGCTTGATAGCGCCCCCTAGTGCGTTGTTTTTTGGGGCTGGCGTGTTGTCTTTCGGGGCTGGCATACCGTTTAAGATAGGCGCACGAAATTTGGTAGGGACGTATATCTCAATAAGACGAACAAACGCCTCACTGCAATGTCATGTCCACGCCCAACAGGAAGTGAGATAATTGGCCTTTTGTGTGATTTTGTGGATATTGGACATACAATGGAATTTGAAACACTTCTCCTACACCGTACCTCAGATGGGCTTAAATTTTGGTGAACATAATCTTAAGATGTTGGAGATGTTAAATTGCGAAGGATTTTCAAATAGGCGCTAATATGACAATACGGCGGATCGATAAAGTTAGGTATTTATTGAATGTGAATTATGAGTTATGAATGGGAGATTTTTATTAAATTTGGAGTTCTTCCTCAGACTAAAACTTCACAGGGTAATGTAGATGAGGACTACCAAGATTTTCATGCCAAATAACTGGCAGTCTGACATAGCGCCCCCATATGACAGGCCAGTGAACTGTCAGAAAATGTATAGCAAATGAGCATTTTAACACAAAGAGGATCGTGGGTGGCATACGATTTCAGCCAGACACACGAAAGTTGGTATGGGTGTGTATCTCACTAAGATGAACACAATTGTAATTACAATGTCATGGCCACGCCCAACAGGAAGTGAGATAAAAAGACTTGTATTTCGATTTTGTGTGATAAGACATACAATGGATTTTAAAACACTCCTCCTACACCGTACTTCAGATGGGCGTAAATTTTGGTGTACTTTAGCTCAAGACAATGGAGATGTTAAATTGCGAAGGGATTTTTGATATCTTGTAAGATGACAAAATGGCAGCCTGATGAATTTTGCTACCATTTGAAAGTGCCAAATGCAATAGGAGGTGTGTCACCACTTCATTTAGCAGACACTTCTCCTACACCGTACCTCAGATGGGCTTAAATTTTGGTGAACATAATCTTAAGACGTTGGAGATGTTAAATTGCGAAGGATTTTCAAATAGGCGGTAATATGACGATACGGCGGATCGATAAACTTAGGTATTTATTGAATGGGAGTTATGAATGGGAGGTTTTTATTGAATTTGGAGTTCTTCCTCAGACTAAAACTTCACAGGGTAATGTAGATGAGGACTACCAAGATTTTCATGCCAAATAACTGGCAGTCTGACATAGCGCCCCCATATGACAGGCCAGTGAACTGTCAGAAATCTACCGCTAGCTGAGCCCCTAACAGGAAAAATGGTCCGATATGGCTTACCATTTTTGCCAGGCACACGAAATTCGGTGTGGGTGTGCGTCTCAGTAAGACGAACAAACGCAGGTGCGAGGTCCCGACCAACGCCGCTTGCGGCTTTAATTATTATTATTATTATTCTTGGGACACTTTTTTTTAACACGCTTTTGGGCAATTTTGAACATGTTCCCATGCTTCAAAACGAACGAAACTTTGCACGGGCATCACATAGGGCGGCAGCTACGCCTCCAAAAAGACCCGTCCCCCGGTGACCCCCAGGAGCTTGATAGCGCCCCCTAGCGCATTGTTTTTCGGAGCTGGCGCGTTGTCTTTCGGGGCTGGCATACCGTTTAAGATAGGCGCACGAAATTTGGTAGGGACGTGTATCTCAATAAGACGAACAAACGCCTCACTGCAATGTCATGTCCACGCCCAACAGGAAGTGAGATAATTAGCCTTTTGTGTGATTTTTGTAATATTTGACATTCAATGGAATTTGAAACACTTCTCCTACAATGTACCTCAGATGGCCTTAAATTTTGGTGAACATAATCTTAAGATGTGGTAGATGTTAAATTGCGAAGGATTTTCAAATAGGCGGTAATATGACGATACGGCGGATCGATAAAGTTAGGTATTTATTGAATCGGAGTTATGAGTTATGGATGGGAGTTATTTATTGAATTTGGAGTTTCGTTTAAGATAGGCGCACGAAATTCGGTAGGGACGTGTATCTCAATAAGACGAACAAACGCCTCACTGCAATGTCATGGCCACGCCCAACAGGAAGTGAGATAATTGGCCTTTTGTGTGATTTTGTGGATATTGGACATACAATGGAATTTGAAACACTTCTCCTACACCGTACCTGAGATGGGCTTAAATTTTGGTGAACATAATCGTAAGACATTGGAGATGTTAAATTGTGAAGGATTTTCAAATAGGCAATAATATGACGATACAGCGGATCAATAAAATTAGGTATATATTGAATGCGAGTTATGAGTTATGAATGGGAGATATTTATTGAATTTGGAGTTCTTCCTCAGACTAAAACTTCACAGGGTAATGTAGATGAGGACTACCAAGATTTTCATGCCAAATAACTGGCAGTCTGACATAGCGCCCCCATATGACAGGCCAGTGAACTGTCAGAAAATGTACAGCAAATGAGCGTTTTAACACAAAGAGGATCGTGGGTGGCATACGATTTCAGCCAGACACACGAAAGTTGGTATGGGTGTGTATCTCACTAAGATGAACAAAATTGTAATTACAATGTCATGGCCACGCCCAACAGGAAGTGAGATAAGAAGACTTGTATTGCGATTTTCTGTGTTATGACATAGAATAGATTTTAAAACACTCCTCCTACACCGTACATCAGATGGGCGTAAATTTTGGTGTACATAAACTCAAGACATTGGAGATGTTAAATTGCGAAGGGATTTTTGATATCTTGTAAGATGACAAAATGGCGGCCTGATGAATTTTGCTACCATTTGAAAGTGCCAAATGCAATAGGAGGTGTGTCACCACTTCATTTAGCAGACACTTCTCCTACACCGTACCTCAGATGGGCTTAAATTTTGGTGAACATAATCTTAAGACGTTGTCGATGTTAAATTGCGAAGGATTTTCAAATAGACGGTAATATGACGATACGGCGGATCGATAAACTTAGGTATTTATTGTTATGAGTTATGAATGGGAGGTTTTTATTGAATTTGGAGTTCTTCCTCAGACTAAAACTTCACAGGGTAATGTAGATGAGGACTACCAAGATTTTCATGCCAAATAACTGGCAGTCTGACATAGCGCCCCCATATGACAGGCCAGTGAACTGTCAGAAATCTACCGCTAGCTGAGCCCCTAACTGGAAAAATTGTCCGATATGGCTTACCATTTTTGCCAGACACATGAATTTCAGTATGGGTGTGCGTCTCAGTAAGACGAACAAACGCAGGTGCGAGGTCCCGACCAACGCCGCTTGCGGCTTTAATTATTAGGGACCGAGCCCGAAGGGGCACGAAGGTCCCTATTGTTCTCGCTCTGTTTCTCTATTATTATTATTAGGGACCGAGCCCCGAAGGGGGACGAAGGTCCCTATTGTTCTCGCTCTGTTTCTCTATTATTATTATTCTTGGGACACTTTTTTTTTCACACGCTTTTGGGCAATTTTGAGCATGTTCCCATGCTTCAAAACGAACGTGACTTTGCAGGGGCATCACGTAGGGCGGCAGCTACGCCTCCAAAAAGACCCGTCCCCCGGTGACCCCCAGGAGCTCGATAGCGCCCCCTAGCGCGTTGTCTTTCGGGGCTGGCATACCGTTTAAGATAGGCGCACGAAATTCGGTAGGGACGTGTATCTCAATAAGACGAACAAACGCCTCACTGCAATGTCATGTCCACGCCCAACAGGAAGTGAGATAATTGGCTTTTTGTGAAATTTGACATACAATGGAATTTGAAACACTTCTCCTACACCGTACCTCAGATGGGCTTAAATTTTGGTGAACATAATCTTCAGATGTTGTAGATGTTAAATTGCGAAGGATTTTCAAATAGGCGGTAATATGACGATACAGCGGATCGATAAAATTAGGTATGAGTTATGAGTTATGGATGGGAGTTATTTATTGAATTTGGAGTTCCGTTTAAGATAGGCGCACGAAATTCGGTAGGGACGTGTATCTCAATAAGACGAACAAACACCTCACTGCAATGTCATGGCCACGCCCAACAGGAAGTGAGATAATTGGCATTTTGTGTGATTTTGTAATATTGGACAGACAATGGAATTTGAAACACTTCTCCTACACCGAACCTCAGATGGGCTTAAATTTTGGTGAACATAATCTTAAGACATTGGAGATGATAAATTGCGAAGGATTTTCAAATAGGAGGTAATATGACGATACGGCGAATCGATAAACTTAGGTATTTATTGAATGGGAGTTATGAATTATGAATAGGAGGTTTTTATTGAATTTGGAGTTCTTCCTCAGACTAAAACTTCACAGGGTAATGTAGATGAGGACTACCAAGATTTTCATGCCAAATAACTGGCAGTCTGACATAGCGCCCCCATATGACAGGCCAGTGAACTGTCAGAAAATGTATAGCAAATGAGCATTTTAACACAAAGAGGATCATGGGTGGCATACGATTTCAGCCAGACACACGAAAGTTGGTATGGGTGTGTATCTCACTAAGATGAACAAAATTGTAATTACAATGTCATGGCCACGCCCAACAGGAAGTGAGATAAAAAGACTTGTATTGCGATTTTGTGTGATAAGACATAAAATGGATTTTAAAACACTCCTCCTACACCTTACATCAGATGGGCGTAAATTTTGGTGTACATGAGCTCAAGACAATGGAGATGTTAAATTGCGAAGGGATTTTTGATATCTTGTAAGATGACAAAATGGCGGCCTGATGAATTTTGCTACCATTTGAAAGTGCCAAATTCAATAGGAAGTGTGTCACCACTTAATTTTGAAACATTTCTCCTACAACGTACCTCAGATGGGCTTAAATTTTTTTGAACATAATCTTAAGACGTTGGAGATGTTAAATTGCGAAGGATTTTCAAATAGGCGCTAATATGACAATACGGCAGATCGATAAAGTTAGGTATTTATTGAATGTGAATTATGAGTTATGAATGGGAGGTTTTTATTGAATTTGGAGTTCTTCCTCAGACTAAAACTTCACAGGGTAATGTAGATGAGGACTACCAAGATTTTCATGCCAAATAACTGGCAGTCTGACATAGCGCCCCCATATGACAGGCCAGTGAACTGTCAGAAATCTACCGCTAGCTGAGCCCCTAACAGGAAAAATTGTCCGATATGGCTTACCATTTTTGCCAGGCACACGAAATTCGGTATGGGTGTGCGTCTCAGTAAGACGAACAAACGCAGGTGCGAGGTCCCGACCAACGCCGCTTGCGGCTTTAATTATTATTATTATTCTTGGGACACTTTTTTTTAACACGCTTTTGGGCAATTTTGAACATGTTCCCATGCTTCAAAACGAACGAAACTTTGCACGGGCATCACGTAGGGCGGCAGCTACGCCTCCAAAAAGACCCGTCCCCCGGTGACCCCCAGGAGCTTGATAGCGCCCCCTAGCGCGTTGTTTTTCGGGGCTTGCGCGTTGTCTTTCGGGGCTGGCATACCGTTTAAGATAGGCGCACGAAATTTGGTAGGAACGTGTATCTCAATAAGACGAACAAACGCCTCACTGCAATGTCATGGCCACGCCCAACAGGAAGTGAGATAATTGGCCTTTTGTGTGATTTTGTGGATATTGGACATACAATGGAATTTGAAACACTTCTCCTACACCGTACCTCCGATCGGCTTAAATTTTGGTGAACATAATCTTAAGACGTTGGAAATGTTAAATTGCGAAGGATTTTCAAATAGGCGCTAATATGACAATACGGCGGATCGATAAAGTTAGGTATTTATTGAATGTGAATTATGAGTTATGAATGGGAGATTTTTATTAAATTTGGAGTTCTTCCTCAGACTAAAACTTCACAGGGTAATGTAGATGAGGACTACCAAGATTTTCATGCCAAATAACTGGCAGTCTGACATAGCGCCCCCATATGACAGGCCAGTGAACTGTCAGAAAATGTATAGCAAATGAGCATTTTAACACAAAGAGGATCGTGGGTGGCATACGATTTCACCCAGACACACGAAAGTTGGTATGGGTGTGTATCTCACTAAGATGAACAAAATTGTAATTACAATGTCATGGCCACGCCCAACAGGAAGTGAGATAAAAAGACTTGTATTGCGATTTTGTGTGATGAGACATACAATGGATTTTAAAACACTCCTCCTACACCGTACATCAGATGAGCGTAAATTTTGGTGTACATTAGCTCAAGACAATGGAGATGTTAAATTGCGAAGGGATTTTTGATATCTTGTAAGATGACAAAATGGCAGCCTTATGAATTTTGCTACCATTTGAAAGTGCCAAATGCAATAGGAGGTGTGTCACCACTTCATTTAGCAGACAATTCTCCTACACCGTACCTCAGATGGGCTTAAATTTTGGTGAACATAATCTTAAGACGTTGGAGATGTTAAATTGCGAAGGATTTTCAAATAGTCAGTAATATGACGATACGGCGGATCGATAAACTTAGGTATTTATTGAATGGGAGTTATGAATGGGAGGTTTTTATTGAATTTGGAGTTCTTCCTCAGACTAAAACTTCACAGGGTAATGTAGATGAGGACTACCAAGATTTTCATGCCAAATAACTGGCAGTCTGACATAGCGCCCCCATATGACAGGCCAGTGAACTGTCAGAAATCTACAGCTAGCTGAGCCCCTAACAGGAAAAATTGTCCGATATGGCTTACCATTTTTGCCAGGCACACGAAATTCGGTATGGGTGTGCGTCTCAGTAAGACGAACAAACGCAGGTGCGAGGTCCCGACCAACGCCGCTTGCGGCTTTAATTATTATTATTCTTGTTCTTGTTCACACGCTTTTGGGCAATTTGGAGCATGTTCCCATGCTTCAAAACGAACGTGACTTTGCAGGGGCATCACGTAGGGCGGCAGCTACGCCTCCAAAAAGACCCGTCCCCCGGTGACCCCCAGGAGCTCGATAGCGCCCCCTAGCGCGTTGTCTTTCGGGGCTGGCATACCGTTTAAGATAGGCACACGAAATTTGATAGGGACGTGTATCTCAATAAGACGAACAAACGCCTCACTGCAATGTCATGTCCACGCCCAACAGGAAGTGAGATAATTGGCATTTTGTGAAATTTGACATACAATGGAATTTGAAACACTTCTCCTACACCGTACCTCAGATGGGCTTAAATTTTGGTGAACATAATCTTAAGATGTGGTAGATGTTAAATTGCGAAGGATTTTCAAATAGGCGGTAATATGACGATACGGCGGATCGATAAATTTAGGTATTTATTGAATGGAGTTATGAGTTATGGATGGGAGTTATTTATTGAATTTGGAGTTCCGTTTAAGATAGGCGCACGAAATTTGGTAGGGACGTGTATCTCAATAAGATGAACAAACGCCTCACTGCAATGTCATGGTCACGCCCAACAGGAAGTGAGATAATTGGCATTTTGTGTGATTTTGTAATATTGGACATACAATGGAATTTGAAACACTTCTCCTACACCGTACCTCAGATGGGCTTAAATTTTGGTGAACATAATCTTAAGACATTGGAGATGACAAATTGCGAAGGATTTTCAAATAGGCGGTAATATGACGATACGGCGGATCGATAAACTTAGGTATTTATTGAATGGGAGTTATGAGTTATGAATAGGAGGTATTTATTGAATTTGGAGTTCTTCCTCAGACTAAAACTTCACAGGGTAATGTACATGAGGACTACCAAGATTTTCATGCCAAATAACTGGCAGTCTGACATAGCGCCCCCATATGACAGGCCAGTGAACTGTCAGAAAATGTACAGCAAATGAGCATTTTAACACAAAGAGGATCGTAGGTGGCATACGATTTCAGCCAGACACACGAAAGTTGGTATGGGTGTTTATCTCACTAAGATGAACAAAATTGTAATTACAATGTCATGGCCACGCCCAACAGGAAGTGAGATAAAAAGACTTGTATTGCGATTTTGTGTGATAAGACATACAATGGATTTTAAAACACTCCTCCTACACCATACATCAGATGGGCGTAAATTTTGGTGTACATTAGCTCAAGACAATGGAGATGTTAAATTGCGAAGGGATTTTTGATATCTTGTAAGATGACAAAATGGCAGCCTTATGAATTTTGCTACCATTTGAAAGTGCCAAATGCAAGAGGAGGTGTGTCACCACTTCATTTAGCAGACACTTCTCCTACACCGTACCTCAGATGGGGTTAAATTTTGGTGAACATAATCTTAAGACGTTGGAGATGTTAAATTGCGAAGGATTTTCAAATAGTCAGTAATATGACGATACGGCGGATCGATAAACTTAGGTATTTATTGAATGGGAGTTATGAACGGGAGGTTTTTATTGAATTTGGAGTTCTTCCTCAGACTAAAACTTCACAGGGTAATGTAGATGAGGACCACCAAGATTTTCATGCCAAATAACTGGCAGTCTGACATAGCGCCCCCATATGACAGGCCAGTGAACTGTCAGAAATCTACCGCTAGCTGAGCCCCTAACAGGAAAAATTGTCCGATATGGCTTACCATTTTTGCCAGGCACACGAAATTCGGTATGGGTGTGCGTCTCAGTAAGACGAACAAACGCAGGTGCGAGGTCCCGACCAACGCCGCTTGCGGCTTTAATTATTATTATTCTTGTTCTTGTTCACACTCGCTGGGGCAATTTTGAGCATGTTCCCATGCTTCAAAACGAACGAAACTTTGCACGGGCATCACAAAGTGCTGCCAGTACGACCACACAAAGTCCCGTCCCCCAGTGACCCCCAGGAGCTCGATAGCGCCCCCTAGCGCGTTGTCTTTCGGGGCTGGCATACCGTTTAAGATAGGCGCACAAAATTCGGTAGGGACGTGTATCTCAATTAGACGAACAAACGCCTCACTGCAATGTCATGGCCACGCCCAACAGGAAGTGAGATAATTGGGCTTTTGTGTGATTTTTGGGTATTGGACATAGAATGGAATTTGAAACACTTCTCCTACACCGTACCTCAGATGGGCTTAAATTTTGGTGAACATAATCTTAAGACGTTGGAGATGTTAAATTGCAAAGGATTTTCAAATAGGCGGTAATATGACGATACGGCGGATCGATAAAATTAGGTATGGAATTTGAAACACTTCTCCTACACCGTACCTCAGATAGGCTTAAATTTTGGTGAACATAATCTTAAGACGTTGGAGATGTTAAATTGCGAAGGATTTTCAAATAGGCGGTAATATGACGATACGGCGGATCGATAAAGTTAGGTATTTATTGAATGGGAGTGATGAGTTATGAATGGGAGGTATTTGTTGCTAGGCAACGCCCTGATCAAAGGTCTTTGATCTTTGTACCTTTGATCTGATATAGCTGCAAGCAGCAATGTGGGGACAAGCATCGAAGGTTCATGTAGGCCTCAGCATGTAGGCCACATGCAGGGTCTGACAGGGTCTGACAGAGTCTGACAGGGTCTGACAGAGTCTGACAGGGTCTGACAGGGTTTGACAGGGTCTGTTCTGACAGGGTATCTACAATGTCATGGCCACGCCCAACAGGAAGTGAGATAATTGTGCCAGGCACACGAAATTTGGTATGGCTGTGCGTCTCAGTAAGACGAACAAACGCAGGTGCGAGGTCCCGACCAACGCCGCTTGCGGCTTTAATTATTATTATTATTATTATTATTATTATTGTATGTCTATTTACAGCATTTCAGCCTGGTTCTCAAGCTCAATGCACAAAGGAGATTTCAACCCACTCCTCCAAAATTCCTGATGAGTAAAATTACATTGTGGGTGGATGACTTTACTTAAAAAAAAAAATGCATGGAAGAGACTGACAGGGGATTTTTGTGAAAGTTAAGAGAACTCTAGTCACAAATAGCCACATTGTTTTACAAGTGCCGATGTCATAGCAGTGAATTGTGATGCACTGTACTGGCCTTTAGAGGGGGGACATAAATCATGGCCGTATGTAGGCATTATAAATAGCTTCATAGGAGTATAATTTATTACGCATGCACAAAAATGACAAGAAATTCAAACCTAAAATGTCATATATTAAATTATCTTTCATTAGTCAAGTGGAGGTATTCAAATGGTGCATAAAGGCCAATAGTAATTATTCATATCACTGGCTTATAGCAGTGTTACCCAACAAGTGGTGTAGGGACCCCTAGAGGTGCAATTTGCATTTGATTATTTTATTCAAGTGTAACATATTTCTTATGTGGTCCACAAATAAAACTGAGATTCAGCAGTTTGTTATCCACTTAAGGTTTTATAGTTCTTTCAAATATCAAATGACTTTTTCTTAGTGATATATTTCATGAGATATTTTTAAATAATGTATAATATTAAAATAAAATCTTGAAAAAATGTAAATATATTTTTAGAGTATTTTATTGTATTGTTACATTTGTTTTTCAAGTTAAACTTGGCAGAATAATAAACTTTACTTTAGTGTATTATATAGAGTCATTATGTTGAAGGTTGTCAAGACAGAAGCATTTGGCAACTATTTTTTATGATGTAGTTACCAATTAAAGTAACTTTTTATGTAACTTTATTAGGGTACATCACCACCCTGCCTTGATCTTGTTTTAAGAGATGTTTTTTGTTTTTTTTTTTTTGCCTAAAATTGCCCATTATGGCATAACTTAACTATTGTGCATTAATTCAAGTACAGATGTTTTCATTGCTCAGACATGTTGAAAAACATACAGAATTATTATGAGCGGGGTTGCCTCTCCACAGTTCTGTAACTTGGCCTGATGGCGTCATCATCTATCCTCACTGAGACAAGTAGGACATTCTAGGCTAAGCAATAACATCTCCATGGAGACAGGTGGCCTGCCCTCAAACACGAAAGTTACATAGTGCGCCTTTAAAATAAATAACATAAAAATAATAACACAAATAGATAATATTAAAACCTTTTTTTTTTTTGCCATTTTTGTTTCTGTTATTTCCGACTACAACTCAGTAATCAAATTAACTCGGGTCACAAAGCCAAAAATGTCATGTTTCCCCTACTTTATGTTGATGTGGGAACTCATATTATCTCCAGCTCCGTTTGCCATTTGTGGTAAGTAATACATGCAGTATTTTAAGAGCAGCCTACATGTTCTTACCCAAACATATGTACCACAGGAATTTTCAGACAGCAGAGGTCACACAACAAAAGTCATGAGAATCACTTTTACTGTTGTGAGAAATGATTGGTTAAAAAAAATGGCAAGTCAGTGGGAAGCTCAGGATATTATGACTAATGATTGTCACAAAGTTATTCCAGTATTAACTATGGGTATAAAGATGACAAGAGCAGCCTAACACATCAATAAGCTTGTGTGTAATTTGCAGAAGCTAGCCATATTTCAATCGCTGCATGATTTCCTCTGACTCGGGGGAAGGCTTTAATGACATCCTGATATGAGAGGCCATAATTCTTGATAAACTGCGCTCAATAATCTTGTCCCATCCAAACCCTCTGGGCATAATTTACTTCTCGTGTAATTGTCCTGTTCACATGCTGTTATGATAAGCAATGAAGAGAGTAGACAGTATTTAAAAGGCTTGCAAAATATACTGCCTCCACACTAGATTGGTGTTCAAATAGTTGTCAGATGGTTTATACAGTTTAACAAAAGTACATAATTTGTCAAGGTTTTATATTTGAAATTATTGGTTGGAGCGGATACCTTTTCCCATCCCTATTTTTTAGTTCTGTTTATCAGCCGTAAAATTATTAACAGGCATAACAAAACCAGGAAGTGACAGGAAATTCCAAGTAATGTGATGACTTTAAATGTAACATTATGCTGGGAACTTTCCATGCATGTTTTCACAGATGTAGATGCTTGAAGTCATGGCATCATTAAAAATGTTTAAATGTTTTTATGTTTTTCTATGCTATTTTTCAGGAAAGCATTTTAAGGCTGGGCAATGAATCAAATTAATTCATTAAATTTTGCTTTTTAATAACAGAGATTTTGAAAAATGGCAAAATAGTGAAATCAAGTATTATTATGAAACAAGTTTACTCCTGACTTTCTTACTTGCAAAGGAGGGTTATTGTGAAATTACAGTTAGATATCTATACAAATGTAACAGAAGGCAGTTCAATTTCTTAAACAATAGCATAAAGATGATCACTTCCTCTCTGACTTCAATCAAAATAAATTAAAATCGTCCATCCAGTGTGTGCGGAAATATCAAGATTTTTTTTTGTTTTTTTTTTTGGCCATATCGCTCAGCCCTAATCCATTTGTGTGGTGAAGACTCCAATCCGTTTTAGAAAAGTAAACTCAATTTTTCTGATTCTGGTGATTGTATAATTGGATCTATCACACAGCTTGATAATAAACCCAAAATTATTGTTTTTCCCATTAATTACAAGGTCTTTGACTATTATTTATTGTTGTCATGCAAATACTTTATTTTTGTTTAAATGGCTGTAATTCTGAGAGAAGATAGGTACGCATTTTATTTCTGTGCAAACAAATTATGAAAAAAAGTAAGTAGAGTAATATGATTAGGCTGTGTGGCTCAGTGGCAGAGACAAAAGACACATGCAGGACAACTAACCTGCCTACGTGCTGTGTGGATTTGAGTTTTCATCCCTTCTTTCCTCTTACATTTTGAATAGCTAGAATTCTTAAAGCAGTACTAACAACCTATGTTTTTACCTCTACTTGTGTAGTATTATCTTAATGTAACAATAGTCGTACTTGAGTAACTTATAGTGTCTACAAGCTGTGTAACATTTCATATGATAATACTGTATCAACATGTATAATTACTAGCTATAATGAAACATACATAACATATTCTGTAAGACTGATGCTTATACCCTATGTTTCTGTCTGCAAAGAATCTTCCTGAAGGAGCGCCTGAAGTCATTGTTGAAGATGGTGTATATGATGGGATTGAGCGAGCTGTTGCAGTAACCAAACCAAAAGAACAGTTTAAACAGTGTCTTTGGAACAGTGCAGGATTCACACAGAGCCGTGAGCGTGTAGGTGAAGAAAAAGGGGAACCAGCAGAGAACGAATGCGCCCATGACAACGGCCAGGACGAATGTGAACCTCCTCTCTCTGTTCTGTCTCCCCTTCCACCTGATCCTCCTGCCCCCCCTTTGCACCTCTGACTTGGGCAAACTCTCTCCAGGTTTTTGCACTACTCTTCCAATCCTTAACCCTTTCTTCAGTGAGCAAAGAGTGGTGTCCGTTGAATCAGAGGAAGAATTATCATCATCTTCTAGTTCTCCTGCTGGCTTTTCCGAATCCTCTCTTCCTTTGATTTCCTTGTCCTCGGATTTGTCGTTTCCCCTTTGGCGTTCACATGGTTGAGTTCGAGTGTGCTTTTTGGCGATTTGATAGATTCTTATGTAGACTGTTATCATAATTATGCATGGAGCGAAGAAGGAGGCGGTGCTTGAGAAGAGGATGTACCATTTTTCTTCATTAATGTCGCAAATAGGGCAATCCACTTTACCCTCTTCCTTTTGCATTGTGATAAGTGGTGGGAAGGAAATTAGAGCTGCCAAAAGCCAAACAAGAACAATGTTGCTTTTAATCCTGCATGGTGTCCTTCTTAAATTGTACTTGATTGCCTTGGAAACTGACCAGTACCTATCCAAGCTTATCGCACAGAGATGGACAATAGATGAAGTGCAGAAGAAGACATCCAAACAAAGGTAAATCTCGCACCAAATCCGACCGAAGACCCAGTAACCCATGAGCTCATTTACAAAAGAGAATGGCACGACCAGGGTGGCAACCAGGATGTCCGCACATGCCAAGGAGACCAAAAATAAGTTCTGAGGAGCTCTCAAGGCATGACTCGTAATGACAGAAATTACAACAAAAACATTGCCAAATACAATTACCAGAATGAGGACAGCCACCGAGATAGTAAGAGGAACAGTGTGGTAAATGTGATATTCGCTGGTGAAGTTCAAACAATCCATTGGGATGTTGAGGCATATATGGTCAAGAAGTCTTGTCTTGTCCACAGTTTGTTAGAAATAAAAATATTAAATACTTTAAATAAACATCTTGTAAATCATTGGTCAGTAAGTCTTGATTCAGTTGCCTTAAATGAAAAAGAAACAGCTGTATCCTTGAGGAAAATTAACTTCTTTACAAAAATATTCCCCAAATTTCTGGTTGAGAAGAGGTTTTGCTGTAGAGGAGAGTAAAGACTTTTAGATAGTCCTCCTCTGTTGCTTGAGATGACTGGCTCTGGCTGCATTTCAGTGAGACTGTGAAAGGGGTGGGGTTTCTGCTGAATAATGAGAAGCAGTCTGGCATCGGACAAAAAATGTCTGATTGTATAATTATATAATGTATTAAAAATTGGAATTATGTAAGAAGATGGCAGTTAGTTGGAAATGTGCTGTATTTGATATATTTGTAGAACAACACTAGCTCTACTGTTATTAATACTTAGTCAGCGCCTAAAGTTTTTACTTGAAAAACTTAAAAAAAAAAAAAAATTCAGATGTCTTAATTTAAACAAGAGCTAAAGTGTAAGAATATTTAACTTTGTGATTTGATTCATAATTTGTTTTGCTATAGAAGAGACAGAATATTAAGGGGCAGTCTGGTTTCAGGCAACAAATGTTCATATAAAAATCATATAATTAGGGGGCCAAGCACCGAAGGTGCTTAGGCACCCTATAGGAATTGCTTTGCGTTGCCTAGGCAAGTTGCCTAGTAACCCTTTGATCTTTCCTTTGATGTTCTGGTCTCCTGATTCTTATTATTATTATTCATATTCCTTTCACCATGGGAGTCTATGGCAGCCCCTAGAACCGTCTGGTAAAAAGTTGTGAAATTTTGCATGCACATTCCAGCCAGTCTCCTCATTACCCACAGCGATTTATAGGTCCCCAGCCCCAACCGTCTAGTGGCACCAGCAGGTCAAAGTTGCAGAAATGTGTCAATTGCCTAGCAACGCACCTAGCAACCTTTGATCTGTCTTTGATGTGTCTGTTCTGACAGGGTTAGACCCTGACCCTGTCAGACCCTGTCAGACTCTGTTAGATCCTGTCAGACCTTGTTAGACCCTGTCAAACGGTGCTTGGCCCCCACATTGCTGCTTGCAGCTATTTACATAATACATTGTGTGTGTAGAATCCCTCAGACGTCCAGGTAGAATCCATGGCAAAAGGAGAAATTCAATTTGTCAACTGGACAAAAGTTTATTTGCCTGAATACATTTCGCAGCTCATCCAAGCAGCTTCTTCAGTTCTGAAGAAGCAGCAGAAGAACTGAGCAGCTTGGATGAGCTGCAAAATGTATTCAACCAAACAAACTTTTGTCCAGTTGACAAATTGAATTTCTCCTTTTGCCATAATACATTGTATTAATTGAAGGATTGCAGTGATATGACATGGCACATTGTTTCTTGGTTCAAAATGTACAAATATACTACAATAAAGATAACTTATTTTCTCCTGTTAAATTGATACTTACAACTGATTTACAATATGCCTATTTTATTTCATTTTATTTTATATATTTCAGGATTTTTAAATATTCTTGACAAAAAGAACGAAAGTGTCAATTTCTTCAGAATGCCAAGAACAAACCACATTTGAAGTATCCTCCTAACCCAGAGCTTAAAATAAAATGTGTAAAGTAGTCCTCATTTGGAGCAAGAGCCAAATATTTCCATGTAGGCAAAATGTTTTAGGCTAATAAATGTAGTTAAAAGTTTAAATTAAAATAAAAAGGATTATTTAGCAATTTGGCCCAAAATGAAAATTGTGACTATTTAAATTCAGAATTAGAATGATTATTATTGCCATTGTCAGTGAACAAAATTCACAAACCAGGAACTTGCTTAGGTGTTATGGTGCAACATTAAACAAAGATGTGTATAGAATCCCTCAGTCGTCCAGGTAGAATCCATGGCAAAAGGAGAAATTCAGTTTGTCAGCTGGACAAAAGTTTATTTGGTTGAATACATTTTGCAGCGCATCCAAGCTGCTTCTTCAGTTCAGAAATTAAAAAGCAGCTTGCATGCTTGATAAATTGAATTTCTCCTTTTGCCATTAAACACAGATATAAACTATGATAAAATAAAAAAGAGGACATGCATTGAAATAAGGTAAATTAAAAAATAAACTTAAATAGACGGTCAGATAATTAATAATTAATTAATATACATATTTAATCCAATAAACAAGTTTGCAGCACTTTTATTTGGAACTAATGATATTTCAATCATGCAGACCTCAGGACTGTCATACCACAAATGCATCAGCATGTTGATTTTCCAACCAGAGGAAACAACATTTTGGACATGGTTTATGCACCACACAAAGGAGCATACAAGGCTTCCCCCCTCCCCCACATAGGCCTCTCTGACCACATCTCTGTTCTGCTCAGACCCCAGGTGAGAGTCACCAAACCAGTTCTGAAGCAGATCCAGGTGTGACCAGAGGGGGCCTCGTCTGCACTACAGCACTTCCTCGGCACAACAGACTGGGCAGTGTTCAAACAGGCTGCCACACACAACAACCACACAGACATAGAGGAGTATGCAGACACTGTGACCTCCTACATCTCCAAATGCATTGATGATGTCACACACACAAAAACCATCATCACCAGGGCTAACCAGAAGCCATGGCTGACAGGGGAGGGTCACAGACTGCTGAGAGCCAGGAACGCTGCCTTCAGAGCCGGGGATGTCACACATCCGAAGGCAGCGAGAACCAACCTGTCCCGTGGCATCAGGAAAGCAAAAATAAATGGACACTTTAAAGACAGCAGGGACACACGGAGTCTGTGGCAGGGCATCCAGAACATCACGGACTACAAACCCTCGCCACAGACCTGTGACAGCAACATCACCCTGCTCAATGACCTCAACAGCTTCTTTGCACAGTTTGAGGCACAAAACCACACCCGGTCACAGAAAACTCCACCACCTCCCCACGACCAGCTCCTGTGTGTGTCTGCAGCCAGCGTGAAGAGAACAATCTCCAGGATCAACACCCGCAAGGCTGCAGGCCCAGACAACATCCGTGGTCGTGTGTTGAAGGACTGTGCAGAGGAGCTCAAGGATGTCTTCACAGACATCTTTAATACTTCTCTGAGCCAGGCTGTCGTTCCCACCTGCTTCAAAACCACCACCATCGTTCCTGCGCCAAAGAAGTCCACTCCAGCCACTTTTAATGACTATCAACCTGACCCCCATCATAATGAAGTGCTTTGAATGGCTAGTCATGGCACACATTAAATCCCCCCCCACCAGACGGTCAAACAGCTTCATCCACCAGGCTGTCAGGAAGCTGAACCCCCACCCACCCCTGTCAAACGGTGCTTGGCCCCCACATTGCTGCTTGCAGCTATATTTATCTTTACTTTCAATGCACATTCTATTGCACATTACCATTTCACTGCTGTATCTTCCATTGCACATTTTTGATGCACACTGTGCATTTTTCGGACATCTGTAAATAGGTATATATTTATTCTGTTGCACTGCTTTCAGATTTTAGATCTTAGATTTTAGTTTTTAGATTTTGATTTTTGTCTTAGATAATTTTTGTTTTGTTTTGTCTTTGTATTGTATTCTGTACACTGTCTTTTTTGCACTACTTGGCCAGAGAGAAACGAAATTTCGATTCACTGTATGTTGAACACATATGGCAGAATTGACAATAAAGCTGACTTGGATCTTGGATCTTTTGATCTTTGATTTCTGTGACATGTTGGTGTAGTGCGCTATCCCACCACTAGGGGCGAACATCCGGGCTCTAAATAGTCATCGCGCAGAGTTCAGTCGGACTTCCGTTTACAGGCTCATGATATCAAGTAGAGCTAACTGTTGTCTTGTTTAACTAGATATACTATTTTTTATTCGACTTGAACATTTAGTATTTATTTACCAAGAAAACCTGCACATTCGAGGTAAGAGCGACCAGCCCTTAAGCTTTTCTCGTGTGATTTCTGTCCTGCTCCAGCCTTAGCTACATTGTTAGCATTGTGTGGGTTACGTTAGCCTAACGTAGTGGAAAACCCGTTTATAAGCAAAATAAACGCCATGAACCTTGTCCAGTCCCGTTTTCCACCATTCCTATCATTGTTTAATCGTATATGTATCGTTAATAATTTGCTATATGTGGCCCATTTGCTTTTTACACCATATCATAGCCATTAGATTAGACAATTTATAAGCTAAACCAGGGCTAACAGTTTGTGTGTTTCCTTCAGATGTCGGAGGATTTGGTGAAACAGCTGAGCAGCTACAAAGCGCAGCTAGCTCAAGTAGAAGTTGCACTGTCATCTGATCCAGAAAATGAAGATCTTCTTAAACTACAAAAAGACCTTCAGGTGAGTGCTGTTTCCCAAGTACAACAAGTACATTATCTGAATATGGGACAGGGGATCACGTAGGGTCCCTCTCGATACGGTACAGAATACATGATGCACGATACGATATCGCAATTTTGTGTTAGTCCATGTAATATTCTGCCATCCATTAGTATTGGTAGCGATTGAGTTGTTGTTCACAAACTGAATGTGCCTTCCTCCCTCCTTTCCTGATCAAAAACAGTGAATGTCATACAAACAGTGAATATGTCATACATACATACATACATGCATATATATATATATATATATAAAACACATACACACCAAAAATAATCTTGGTAATGTCTGTACTGTGTCATCAAATGTTAAATCTACATTATGACATGGAAAAATGCATTCTACCATATTAATTTTCATGTTTCTCACAAAGTTTTTTAAACTCTAGAGCCCTCTTGGATTTAGTCTGTGCCATTAAAATGTCTCCATCTTTTAATTTAACCACAGGAAGTCATTGATTTGACAAAAGACCTCCTGACCTCACAGACAGCGGAAGGGACTTCTGCTAGTACAAACCCTGCTCCTATTAAACACAAGTGGAAGATTGGAGACAGATGTCTGGCTGTGTGGAATACAGATGGACAGTAAGTATATTGAACTATAGTCATCAGTACAACTTGAATATACATTAAAGTTACCTATAATGTTTTATACACTTGAATAATATCTGCAAAATAATAGTCAAATGTGTCCAAGAATCCTACTCACCAGCTTACAGCTGTGATTCTTTGACAGGATGTACGAGGCCGAGATTGAAGAGATAGACCGGGAGAATGGGACTGCAGCGGTTACCTTCGTCGGTTATGGCAATGCTGAAGTGATCCCTCTGCAGAACCTCAAACCAGCTGAAGAGGGCACTCTTCCTGAAGATCCCTTAAAAGCAAAGTCTAAGTAAGTCTTTTCTCTAAATAATTTCTTTATTTACTCACTGTCCAAAATTTTACTGTTCTATAAATTTCATTTACACATTACATCTTAAGTTCTTTTAGGTGTACAATTCTTTTGTTTATTTAGTTGTTTATTTAGTACCTCTTGTAAGAAGAACACATGATGCCACATTTGTGACATCATCAACACAGTTGTTTGATTGTAACATTTGAAATCAGTTGCCTTGGGCTATTGCAGAGTTTGTTTCCTGATTATAGTACAACATTAGAGTGAGACAAGAGTCTAAGTGGGTGGGGCTAACATACTCTTTGTTCAAAAATGGATGCAGTCCCTTTTAACATTATTGTACTGTATTCATCTTTTTATATTGCCTGTTCCCTCCTAGAAAAGAAAAGATAGCAGAACAGCGTGAATACAAAAAGAAGAAAGCCCAAAAGAAAGTTCAGCGGATGAAGGAGTTGGAGCAAGAGAGAGAAGAACAGAAGTCCAAGTGGCAAATGTTCAACAGCAAGGCGTTGTCTAAGAACAAAAAAGGACAGGTACAACAAAACAAATGTGTTAAAGCTGTGCTGTGTAACTTCTCTGGTGGAGGTTTGGCATCACCTTGTCTCCGTATTGATCTTATTGCTTTGTCTGGAATGTTCCGCAGTATGGCATTAAACAAACATCTTGTATTTATTAAATTACAGGTGTTTTTATTTCATAAAACATGCAGTTATTGTGAGCAGATCTACTCCACAGATCTGACTTGTAACTTGGCCTGGTGATGTGGTCTGCTTATCTTCATGGAGAAAGTTAATTTAAATGCCACACTGTAGAATATTTAAGAAAAAAAAAAACATGGAGTTATAGAGGTGGCGGACCCTCTATCAGAAAGATGGTGTACCTTTTAAATAAGATGTTATAATCCAAAAAAGACTGAAAATTTGAATAAACTATTTTTGTTTGCAGGTCAAAAGGAGTATTTTTGCCTCTCCAGAAAGCGTTGATGGAAAAGTGGGAGTGGGTACTTGTGGAATTGCAGACAAACCCATGACCCAATATAACGACACATCAAAATACAACGTCAGACATTTAATGCCCCAATGACCTTGTATCGTTTATCTTCTGTGTGTTAAATTTCACTGTGTACCAGCTTATACCAGTAATTCCCATTGTGTTGATGACTTAGGTTTTAAGGAAAAAATTGATTTTACTGGCTCTTACGACATTTGTTGGCAACTGGATAATATGTGTTCTATAATAGGGTCATAAACTTTCAGTGTAACCAGACTCCCTGTTGGGTACAAACAGATGATTGTGTGTAGTGAGCAACATAAGTAGATATCTGGTTTCACAGAAGTCAAATATTTGCCTATTATACATTTATGTATAACATCATGGCTTTATGGTTTTCAATGGTGCATATTTTGGAGAGCCAGTACAGTGATAATGGCAACATTTTGTGAATGCTGAGACCACATTTAAACTGTACATATACCATGGAAATAAAATTGTTGTGTTCTCAGGTTTTATATATAAAGCATGTTTTCGCCCTTGTGAATGACTCAACAAAGTAGGTTATTTCTGTGGATGCTATTTCACAATTTTACCAACAACATGGAAGACACACACAAATCTATATTACGGGTTTATTTTTGTCAGGAACAGTAATGAGGACTTGTAACAAAGTATCAGCAGGAGACTAGTCCCCATATGTAGACATTGTTCCCCATCTTTTATTTGAAGTAGTGCATTTTCACTTTCCCAAACAAGTAATTGTGTGCAAGAGTGGATTTTTACCCAGGTTAAGACACAGTTTGGTAGTTATGTAGTTTGTACTACAAGGGATCAGCTAACAGGGTCTAGTCTGAAAGGTACATTTGGTTTTCTACATTGGAAGAAATTTACTGTGCAATTTAAGTGGTAAAAAAAAACAGGCATACAAGTTCTTAACTTGAAGCAAATTTGATTACAATACAAACATACAGTACTGAAGTATCAATATTGATCAAGTCAACTACAAATTAATAGAATGTTTGAGGGTATTTTCATGCTACAATAATTTGACCATCCAAAGCACATGACATGATTGGAAAGACTACATTCAATTCAACATGCATTGTAGCTTATACATCCAGTACAATCATATTAAATAATTGGGCGGTTGCAATTAGGAACATTTTTAATATTCATTGGAGAAAAAAGTCTTAACTCATAATTGTTGACTTGGTATTGCTTGAGCTTATCAGACATGAAGCATGGGGGAGATAAATGATTGGCCAGGAAATGTCAAGCAAGCAAATAATGAAATGTTAATAATTTAAAAATGTGTATTTGTATTATTCAGGCATAACAAATTATCTATAGCTATTGTACAATTAAATATACCAAAATAAATACTATAATATTCAAAATAAATAAAAAATAAATGGTGGATGACACCACCTGTTTGGACATGACTATATTTTAGTCAGGGGGACCCTACAGCAGTGATGTGGGTCCTAAAGCAGAAAAGGCTGTCCCAACATTTTGGAATGCAGACATCATAGCACCTGTCTCTGGGTGACAGGATGTGCTGTTTGGACGTTTTATCAAATGGAGAAATATATATATATAAAAGGCAAGGAAACAATTTTCCCAATAGCAGCTGTAAGCAAGAATTGGGAGGTTTTGTTTTGCTGGTGTAGCTTTACTGGGGTTAAATGCATCTGCTGCAGAAGCCCGTAAAATAAGGGCATTGGGGTCATCAATTAAGTTGAGCCTCAGCTTCAAAAATGAAGTTGTATATTGCCATGAGAATTCTACTTGAGTACATAACATGATTCATGTTGAGACTCTTCAAAAGAGCCATTGTAAATGGGACTCAACATAAGGCAGGTTGGAGGAGTTGGCTTAGGCTGGTACTTCTGAACAGTTACTCTAAACTGCAAGAGGGTGAAGCTTTAGCCTAGTGTTACGGAGAGGACACTGCAGCTGGAGGGTAGGTTGTGCTGGTGCTTCAAACATTGAAGGCCAGTTTGAGACTGCAGGTGGAGTAGCCTTCATCACTGATGGAGCTCTGTCGGCTGCTGTGGTCGTCCAGATCACTTACTCCACTTGTGCTGACACTGTCCATGTCTCCATGGGAGAACTCAGTGCTTTCCACGTCCACTTCAATGTCCTCTGAAAAAAACGTTGCAAGCAACATTTACTTAAGTTCATGCGGCGACACCTCTCTTCATAGGCCTACATTCTCCATTACAGTGGTCCCTCGCTCTATCGTGGTTCACTTTTCGCGGTGTTGCTGTTTTGTTTTGTTTTTTAAATTTTTTTGTTTATAGTGTATCAACATTGTGTTCTGCGTCCTGATTGGCTTCTCCTCTGTGCCGTGTCTCCTGTACACCTACAGAATGTGTTCAGTGTGTTCAGTTTGCCAGATTTATATAGATGTTATAGAGGGGGGACTGGGGAAGGGGGGGGCGGCTGGATGCACGAGGAGTGGAGATCTGTGTCACTGGATCTGTAGGAAGTCCAGACCGGGACTAAGACATGAGGACCAGACTGGGACCAGACCGGGACTAGACCGGAACTAGACCAGGACTAGACCAGGACTAAACGTGGACTAAACCAGGTCTAAACTAACCTGGGAAATCCCAGGCTGCTTTCGTTCGTTCCAATCTGAAAGACAGCCTGGCGACTATGGCAAGCGAGCTCTCCCGATTCTGGGAGCCAATCAGAGAGCGGGGAGGGGTGGAAAGACGGTGATGCGTACTACGTGACAAACGAAAGCTTGTAGTTTGAACTGACAACTGACATGATTGGCTATGGGCTACGTATACGCCAAATGATAGACATTCGTAACACCCAATAAACGGCCGTTGGCGATCGTAAACCACACCTCCGCTACGAGATATTTCGAAGGTGGCTCCCAGACCATATATCACTTGTGATATGGTCATGTGTAAACCAGGCAAGGTCTAAACCAGGTCTAAACCAGGATTAGACCAGGTCTAAACCTGGACTAAACCAGGACTAGACCAGTTCTAAACCAGGATTAAACCACCGCATGTGGCTCTTGTTTCGTGTGGCTCTTGTGCGTGTTGGCTTTGACTGTGTCGTTGGACGCGGTCCCGAGGGGGAGGCACGGTCCGGGCGCTGCCGGCCTCGGTATGCACGGCCTTGCGCCGGTCATGCTGCTCACAGATTTGACCACGATGAGCGGGTGCACATGTCCGCACGCACACTTCTCCGGTGCCCCCCACCCCCACGCTTCACTATTAATACATTTTGTTGAAAATCTACGAAAGTTTTGAGTGTTTAAACAAGAGAGAAATGTGAGAAAATGTTAATACCAGTCTGAGAAAAGTGTATAATGTGTGTGGTGAGGCGTTTACAACCTTAAAACATGTAAAGTATAAAGTTGTCCTACTTCGCGGATTTCACTGATTTATTTCTGGAACTTAACCCCGCGATAAACGAGGGACCACTGTACATCATTAATACATTATACATGGAAAGTGCAGGTACAGACCTCTGTCTGACTCAGTCTGATCGGAGTCTCCTCGAGAGCCCAGACTGTCCATACGCAGCCTCTCTCTCTCACCCACAGGCTGCAGCTGAGCCAGCTGCCTCTGCAGATGCCTTCTCTCTCTCTCCAGGATGTCCAGCTGATGCTGACTCCTTCGGTCAGTGTCTTCAAGTTTCTGAAAATAAAGCCGATAATGGTGGATGAGATTTAGTCAGTAATCGTCTCTTCCTCTTTACTTAAACAACAAACTCTATCAAAAAGCTCTTATTTTCATATGTACAAAATGCATGAAACATAAAGGCTCAAAGATTAGTTCTTAAATAAGTATTACATGACCCCAGAAACTCTCATACCTTGTCTTTACCTTTAGTCTGTACCTTGAGTCTAATTATACATTGCTCAGATTTAACCCTGTCTTTGCCATCTAGATGACGTATCCTCTGAAATGCCAAACCTTGATGTGTGCTTTGGCCTTGTTGAGCAGTCCCAAAGTGGTGTGACGGCTGCAGTCTGGGCCCAGGGGGATGAGCGACTTCAGCCTCTCTAAACACAGGCGGAGGTGTGCTCTTCTGCAGGAGACAAGAGGCATGACATCATCCTTTCATATCCTCTGAGCAGTTTGGACTGTTACGATATACAGCAGTGTAATTTTGGCCTCTTGGTGTATTGTAGATGCACAGAAAATGCAAGCCTTTTTTTTTTCTTCAATGAAAACGTCTCCAATGAAAAAAGTAGGTCAAGTCATGATATGATCTCTGCAGTGGCAACCATTTGTCAACAGTTTTATACAAAACATTTTAGAGCTTATGATTGTGCTGCATTATTGTGTACAATAATGGATAATGTGATTATGATAATGATGATTATTATTATGAACCAGATAGAATTTGCTGCAGAGGATACCAAGTTCTGCTGTCTGAAACAAATAGCTCTCATTTGCTGACTAGACACATGTGTAGGCCTACTCATCCCTCAAGTGAATAGCACACCTGTTTTCAGATAACACATTTTCCTCTTGTTTATTGAAAAATATGTTCACACAACTGAAATTGTGATTATTCAGCATCATTGTTTGCAATATGTAGCAATAGCCTATATAGATTATGTTCATTCATTCATTCATTAATCTTCTTCTGTGTGTATATAGATTATGTTGATAGAGATTATATCTCAGTTCATCTGTTATATATGCATTCAAACTCAATTTGTGATAAAAATGCACATGCACATGTCATTAACAGCTTTCATTGCACACTTAGAACCAGCACTGTATGTTCCAGCAGACATGACCTTTCTGTGTTCTCTCACATACCTGTTCTTTTCCAGTTCATTGTGCGCTGACCTGTTCAAATTAGAAAACATAAACAAAACAGTTATGCATCATTTACAACAGCACTTGCAGTAGACTGAAAGCATCATTGTGTCACTTTAAATGGCTACTGCTGGGGAACGTTGAACACAATGTTACACAATAATTTGAGAATGATTCTCACTGACCTGCTGTGAATATTGTCCATTTTTCTGCTTTTAAATGGTCTCTGCTTCAGTTGATGTACATTATGGCTGGCTGGGTATGAAGAAGCATATCCATGCTCACACTCTGGATAGGAGAGAAAAAAAATGTTAAGCTGTATTTTTAAGAATATATCATGGCAATTACGTGCAATAACACAATTAAAATGCACAACTTATATCAATGTGAGATTGAGTGAGCAATAAAGTAAACATTTGTCAATGTAGCTACTACTAGCCAATAGCCTGCGTTTGTTTGATGCTCCACAGTGACTACATTTCCCATGATCCACCCGTCCTGGTAACATGAGACGTCAAGCGCGAGCGTGTCTTTGATTGGCTCTTCTCTGTGAGGCTCACTCTGGAGAAAAGCGTTCGGACCAGTAAAAACTTTACAATTCGTTCCATGTGGAAACCATGTGAACAACAGACACAAGGAAGCGCTGGTCAAATTCTCCATATGATAAGGGAATATTTGGTATTAAAGTTATTTTAGTTGAATTGCAAATGGACCATGTGGAAAAATATTTTAACGTAACGATTTAACCTTGAATTGGGCTGCAAAGAGATAGATAGGAAAATAAAGACGCATCCGGAAATGTTGGGCCATATTTATATGGCCAATAGGCCTATTGATCTATTATTGCATAAGTTTAAACAATAGGCCTATGTGACCTACTCAATATATGCATTGTTAAATAAATTTAAATAGTTTGCATGCTATTATTTTTCACATTGCTATCTTATACCTTCAGTTGATTGTTGAAATGAAATGACTATGTTCTGAGTTGCTTAAAATGTGATTTATAAATGTAGGTTAGTTTGTCCTGCTGGCAGTGGCAGGTGATCTGCAGAGGGCCAGTTCGTATGTCCGCTGCGCGTCTTTTGTCGCCTTCGCCTCTATTGTTGTCTGCTCGGCGCATTACGCGTTAATATCCCCAGTGGCTCGTCTTTACTTACTTCCGTTGTTCCTCTCGATATTTTCTATGTAATCTGCCGCATCGAGCAGCACTTGAACATTCTTCATAAAAGTGTCGATTTGGTCCATTGCGGAACATTTAGAGTAGAAAACGTCGCTGAAGGAATAGTCGGATTGCATCTCCCCGAAATCCTGCTGGTCCATAGATGCATCCGACTCTGAAAGCACCTCTTCGCGTTTGAGCTCTCTGCGCTGTGTCGTGTATTTGACCATTTTCGCTGTAGGGTTTGGTTTGGGGAGACTTGAACAAACAGCGCAGGAATTGTTCTCCTTGTCCAGTGTGCGCGTGAGCGGATGACTGAAATGAACCGGGTTGGATGAAGCGCAGTCCTTAGCCTCAGCCACTTGCCCTACTTGGTGGAAAATCCCTCCCACTAACGCATGCACATTGCATTTATTGTCATCTGGCACGATAAATCCTCATTATCAATACAAAAACTTGACAAGAAGCGCATATTGTCCAAATGTAGTTTCTTATCTTTTAAACATGGCGTTTTTTGTTTGATGAGGCTATCAGATAATGATAAAGAAACACCAACTGCATTACTTTTGATAAACAAAGGTCTGCTGCTTGGAAGTTTATTTTTGGAATATTGCAGATTAATCCTACTTCTACCTAAAACTATTGTGTAAAATTGCAATGCACAACTGTACTTTATAGACTAGGCTATAATAGTTGCAATTTATTTTTGTAACTTGCTTGCACTGGAGGCTATAGACTATTATCCATTTATACAATTTTAAATGCAGTTCTCCATAATAAACCCTGATTAGGCTTTGTCACTGGTGTTTCAGGTTGACTTTGGCTTATTGGTTACCCTGTGCCAGTGTACAGATCACCTTTGAGGGATGAAGAAGTCCGCTCTGGTCCAGACTGAGGTGAGGAGGGGGCAGAAGAGAAAGGCTGTCTTTAGGGGTGCAGCCATGCGTGCAGACCGGTGCTGTGCCTCAGAGACAATGGCTGCAGATGGTCGGCCTGCTGCACATGTGTCCCAGGCCTGTAACGGACGCCTGCAAGACATTACACCAAGGCACTACACCCATTACAGACAGGTCTATTCAGCTGCCTGAGTCATGCTGCCTATAGGTTACTCACTGTATCTAATACCAAACTAAAGAGGCTATGTTATTAAGAATGCATGGACTGAAAGGAGATGAGAAAGTATAGGTAAAATAAAATACTTTGAGTAAAAAAGTCACATTATGGACATATTGTATTGAATTTAAGAAAACATGTGCTTATATTTAACTGACTGTAATTGTGTGCACACTTGGCCACTTTAAGAAACAATAACAAGAAAAAAAAATACACAGAGACGCTCAGTAGAGCTATACAACTACTGAACTTTGTGTAAAAGAACATACCAAAGATTCAATGTAAATAAAAGCCATCTGCAGTGTTGCCTTGCAATGACTATTGATTGAATGGCACAAAGTTTGAATTAACTTATTTATATTAATATTTTGACCTTTTTTTCTTCTTCCTTAAAACAAACATAAAATAAAACCAAACTGATCCAAATGTGTTATGGAGCCGTTTCTTATCTATAGAACAAATTTGTATATACAAAACTTTAAACATTATGAGACTTTCTGGGCCAACTATGATCAGTAAATAGTCTTATTACATCAGTTTATATGTGCAAACAAGATAGTGGCTGAACGGATATTTGGAAGTCGATATCCAGTCCAGCAAATGTTTCATTATCTGTGCCAATATCAGATACAGGTACTGGATTGGTTCATCCCTATCCAAGTGATGATATTTTGTTTAAATTTGACTGTAATCAGCCATTAGAAAGAGTCAATTTGCACTGACACCCATCTTTTACAAACGGTCTTATAATAAATGATCTTTTCTATGAGAATTTGATACCAGTCACATGTAAAATAAAATGCAAATGAATAAATCCTGTGTATTAAGTAGGCTAGCCTATTTGCCTTATGAGGCAAATGTACTTTTCCCAAGTTCTAGTGTCAGTTGCCTGTGTGTATAAAAGTCCATTATTTTGAATTATTTAGACTTTGCCATGACCCTGCTCCTGTCTTCACATTGAGAGCCCCAGTTGGCGTCTGTTGCTACACTAGGTGTGTATGGAGACTGATTGGGCAGTGCTGTGGTATCAGGCAGGGCGCTGGTAAATTGACCTGCTGTGCGTCGCTGCTGTGTCGAATGTGACCCAAGTGGAGTAATCTGAAAAGCCCCAGGATTACATCAGTGGCCTGGCTGTCACACAGGCAAAGTCATTTGTCCTGCTGCCCTATGTGTGTGTTATTAGGATGATATAATACACTATTTGGAATTATAATAGAGTGATTTTACACATTTACATGTACATTTTTTAATGTCAAATAAATGTATTATTCACCATGCAGTCACATAAAAAATAATACATGCAAAAATTCAGATTAGGCTAAAGATTTTGGGGAAAATATCTAGGTTTTTCTAACAAGCATTGTGATTTATGGTTTAATAGGATTCTGTTTAAGGTTCACATTTTAATTGCATCCAAAGGGAATTGACAAAAAGAAATATTAACTGACTAAGAAGTACCAGAATCACATGTATTTCAAGAAAATGTTTTTACAAAGCTAACCTACTATATCTCTAACGTTAGCAGTTTTTATGTAGGAAAGGCTGGATTTCAGATGACCTCATAATGTCATAATGTTATATAACTGAGATGGCTATTGTTAAAGATGTACTATGTAACTTTTCTAGAGGAGAGTCTGCCACCTGCTTGTCTCCATGGAGATGCTATTCTTTTGCTAGAATTCAGGAAAGTTCTCCATTATAGCATTTAACTTATCTCCATAAAAGGAAGCAAGTGAAACTATCAACTGATAAATCACATGATCTAGAAAGAGACGGGCCTACTCACAGTTAGAATTACTCTTCTGACTCTTCTTAACTATTTCTGAGCTGTAATTGTATAAATGCAAGATAGATAAGTTTAATGCCATAATGTGGGTCAGGCCAAGATATAAAATCTCCATGGAGACAAGCTTGTGGCTGACCCTTCACCTGAAAAATTACATTGTGCTTCCTTGATTAACATGAATAAATACAACCTAAAGTAAGTTTATGGTGAGGGAACACTGTTATAATATGATTTAAAACTTGTATGACTGATTCTATGTTGTATTAGTCTTATTTTTTGATAATTGTAATCATTATATGAACTATACAAACATGCAAAAGACCTCTTTGGATTAGATTAAATTATATTAGATTCAACTTTATTGTCATTACACATGTATAAATGTTTTCATTTTGAAGCCATCAGTCACCATATTTCAACCTTTATCAGGTTGTTAATGCATTTCAAAAGTGTCAAAGTACAATACTTGTTTGACTAGTCGAGTAATATAAAAATTAATCATGCTATCAATAAATTGCAATCTCACAAGACAACATTTTCATGAAATTGTAATGTGAGTTTGTGTGTCAGATGTGTCAGTGGTCTTTGAGCATAAGCTCTGGGGGTGGGTTTGTTGTATGTATGTATGTATATGTGTATGTATGTATGTGTGTATGTATGTATGTATGTATGTGTGTATGTATGTATGTATGTATGTATGTAGTATGTATGTAGTATGTACGTATGTATGTATGTATGTATGTATGTAGTATGTATGTATGTATGTATGTATGTATGTATGTACGTATGTATGTATGTATGTGGTATGTATGTATGTATGTATGTATGTATGTATGTATGTATGTATGTATGTATACTCAACAAAAATATAAATGCAACACTTTTGTTTTTTTTTGTTTTTGTTGGGGTGGGTTTGTTGTATGTATGTATGTATATGTGTATGTATGTATGTGTGTATGTATGTATGTATGTATGTGTGTATGTATGTATGTATGTATGTAGTATGTATGTATGTATGTAGTATGTACGTATGTATGTAGTATGTATGTATGTATGTATGTATGTAGTATGTACGTATGTATGTATGTGGTATGTATGTATGTATGTATGTATGTGTGTATGTGTGTATGTATGTATGTATGTATGTATGTGTGTATGTATGTATGTATGTAGTATGTATGTATGTATGTAGTATGTACGTATGTATGTAGTATGTATGTATGTATGTATGTATGTAGTATGTACGTATGTATGTATGTGGTATGTATGTATGTATGTATGTATGTATGTATGTATGTATGTATACTCAACAAAAATATAAATGCAACACTTTTGTTTTTGCTCCCATTTTTCCTGAGATGGACCCAAAGATCCAAAATTCACTCCAGATACACAACACTACCATTTCTCTCAAACATTGTTCACAAATCTGTCCAAATGTGTGACAGCGAGCACCTCTGCCCCGCCGAGACAATCCACCCCACCTCACAGGTGCGCCACATCAAGATGCTGATCCGACATCATGACCAGTGCACAGGTGCGCCCCAGACTGCCCACAATAAAAGGCCACCCCGAAATGTGCAATTTTTTTTTTTGCTTTATTGGGGGTCTGGGGACTCAGAACCAGTCAGTATCTGGTGTGACCACCATTTGCCTCATGCAGTGCAACACATCTTCTTCGCATAGAGTTGATCAGATTGTCAATTGTGGCCTGTGGAATGTTGGTCCACTCCTCTTCAATGGCTGTGCGAAGTTGCTGGATATTAGTGGGAGCTGGTACACGCTGTCGTATACGCCGGTCAAGCACATCCCAAACATGCTCAATGGGTGACATGTCCGGTGAGTATGCTGGCCATGCAAGAACTGGGACATTTTCAGCTTCCAAGAATTGTGTACAGATCCTTGCAACATGGGGCCGTGCATTATCTTGCTGAAACATGAGGTGATGTTCATGGATGTATGGCACAACAATGGGCCTCAGGATCTCATCACGGTATCTCTGTGCATTCAAAATGCCATCAATAAAATGCACCTGTGTTCTTCGTCCATAACAGCCTTTGAAGAGGAGTGGACCAACATTCCACAGGCCACAACTGACAATCTGATAAACCCTATGCGAAGAAGATGTGTTGCGCTGCATGAGGCAAATGGTGGTCACACCAGATACTGACTGGTTCTGAGTCCCCAGACCCCCAATAAAGAAAAAAAAAATGCACATTTCGGGGTGGCCTTTTATTGTGGGCAGTCTGGGGCACACCTGTGCACTGGTCATGATGTCGGATCGGCATCTTGATGTGGCGCACCTATGAGGTGGGGTGGATTGTCTCGGCGGGGCAGAGGTGCTCGCTGTCACACTTTTGGACAGATTTGTGAACAATGTTTGAGCGAAATGGTAGTGTTGTTACCTGGCCAGCCAAATGATATCTCTCTGTATTTCCTATACAGCGCGATACCATTTGGACACCCTCCATCCACTCTCGCTCCTCCGGTTACAAACGGACTCCGCGATTCTGATTCGTTCAAAGATGGTCAGTGCACCCGCCTTTGCCCGCAAAGTCACTCTTAGGCAGCGGAAGTTCCGCCTCAGTTTTGAATCAAGATGGCGCAATCTCTGATTGGTTCACTTAGCTGTCTGTCTACGTGCAACCGCAGCGCATTCTGTGGATCAAGCGTTACCAGACTCACTCGCTGGTACAGCGATGAGTCATGGATTCTTCCAGGCAAGTAGTGTTGTGTATCTGGAGTGAATTTTGGATCTTTGGGCCCATCTCAGGAAAAATGGGAGCAAAAACAAAAGTGTTGCATTTATATTTTTGTTGAGTGTGTATGTATGTATGTATGTATGTATGTATGTATGTATGTATGTATGTATGTATGTAGTATGTACATATGTATGTATGTAGTATGTATGTATGTATGTGTGTATGTATGTATGTAGTATGTATGTATGTATGTATGTATGTATGTATGTGTGTATGTATGTATGTAGTATGTATGTATGTATGTATGTATGTATGTAGTATGTATGTATGTAGTATGTATGTATGTATGTAGTATGTACGTATGTATGTATGTAGTATGTATGTATGTATGTAGTATGTACGTATGTATGTATGTAGTATGTATGTATATGTGTATGTATGTATGTATGTATGTATGTATGTAGTATGTATGTATGTATGTATGTGTGTGTGTGTATGTATGTAGTATGTATGTATGTATGTATGTATGTATGTATGTGTGTATGTATGTATATAGTATGTATGTGTGTATGTATATATGTAGTATGTATGTATGTATGTATGTATGTATGTATGTATGTGTGTATGTATGTATGTATGTGTGTATGTATGTATGTATGTATGTATGTATGTATGTATGTAGTATGTATGTATGTATGTGTGTATGTATGTATGTATGTATGTATGTAGTATGTATGTATGTATGTATGTATGTATGTATGTATGTATGTATGTATGTATGTATGTATGTGTTTGTGCGCTGTGTTGAGTATAAGCTATAGGGCTGTTGTTTTAAAACAATTGCTGCCCTTTGGCCTGAGGTCAGGAGGACAAAAGGACTCTCCAGAAGGCCAGAGGGTGTCACCTGCCTGCTCGTCACCCAGGACATGGGGGGGGGCTTACTAACTATTGTTATCCACACGTAGTTACTCCACATAACCAGTCTGGAGCGTGGCAATAACACCTATAAAATATACACACTTGACCTTTAGATATGCCACTGAAGACTTTGATGGAGATGAGCTGTACTCTATGGCAGTACCTATGGCAGAGAAGCACACTTTTTCCCATGATATTTTGTTTTCTTTTGCCATTTTAAACACAAAATTAAGAAAGTTATACTTCATCTTCTATCATTCACAATATTTGATTTCATAAAGCTCGTCGCAGGGGTAATGTACTGGGTAATAAAATGAAGGATTTGAGAGTTGTTTTAATTGTGGTAAATATTTTTTTCAATATTCCCTCTTATCATTTTTTTTACGAGAATACTTTGATTCAAGTAATAATTTAATTGTTATTATGGATGGGAGAAGATTAAATAATATAAAATTGTCAGTAGATTGTGGGCACACATTTTTAGACACAGTTTACAAAGACAGTTTTGTTGTCTTTGTTGCCAAACTTGTGCTCTGAACTGCATAACTGATTTATTATAAAATATGTTAAAATCTCATCTCCTCATTCTCGTGGTTCTTGTGTCATGTCTATTTCTAAGATGATGTGTTATATAGAGAGCATATGTGTCTTGCATTTTAACAGCTGTTGTACATAAATCAGGTATAACTTAAAGTAGCAGTTCCCAACTTTTTTCTTGTGAGGACTTAATAATCATGTTTGCTTTTTTAGGTTAATTTGCACTATATGGTGGAGGACTTAAGGCAAGGCAAGTTTATTTGTATAGCACAGTTCATACACAAAGTAATGCAAAGTGCTTTACAGAATAAGAAAGACTTAAAGGTGTTTAACTTTTATATATATATATATATATATATATATATATATATATATATATATATATATATATATATATATATATATATATATATATAGCAATACTTCTAATATTTTTCAACATCTCTACACTACCACTACACATTAATCAGTCATAATAATTAATGAATAAAGACTTCATAATGAATTATTCATAAATAATTGTTCAGAATGAAATCTTTGTTCATTCTTTATGAAGGCTATTAAAATGATAGTTATTAGCCTATGTGTTACCAATTGTTTCTTTTGTTACATTGTAAGATCACAACTATAGTTCAAGCAGTTAGTCTTTTGAAGCAGACATTTCCCTTGTAGTTGCCATAGAATGTGTTTTGCATAGCCCCTCTCTGAAATGTGCTGGGTGGGGGTGGTGTAGGTGTAGGCCTGAACACCTGTTGGAGACACCAAATCTCCTGATTGTCTCGTTAGCCCCACTCGGAGCATTACCATGACAACAGCCATTCATATCATGGCACAGGCCTTATTATCCACGTTCACACGCTCAATTATGTGTGAACAGGGAGCATTGTTTTAGAGGACGCTGCCTGCTCCTCTGCTGTAAAGCTGTGTAAACAATGCTGGAGACTTTAGTCTGAGTGCAGTTGTAAAAGTAAATGCACTAACCCACAAAACAGAGACTGTAGCATTACTAAAGTTACTAATATACAATGGCAGAACATAATATGGTTTCATCTATTAACTGGAATAATAGACAAAAATAAAAGAGAGGGATACTTTACTGATCCTGAGGAAAGTTTTTTTTAATTTTTAATCTTTGTTTTAATATTTTTTCATTCTTAGTAACCCAAACTCACTTATAACAAAGAAAGGCAAAAAACTATACACTTTAAAATTAACAATGCACTCTTAATATCTCCACATGCCTTCATATCACATATTTTTAGCTGTATTCGATTAAACAAAATGAAGTCTAAATATAAAGTATAATCACTTGTTTAATCACCTAAATGAAAAATAAACAGACCTGTCTACTACTGAAATAAATGTTAGTTGATTAGTTAGGATATAATAACTACTCAAATAGCAAGTAGCAGTAAAAGTTAAAAGGAGAAATATAGCAATCTATAGCAAAGGAGAAACTGAATTGAATTTCACCTTTGCTAAAGATTCTACCTGGATGGCTGAGTGATTTCACAAACATATAGTAGATGGGTACTTGTATAAAAAGCTGTAAGTAGACGAATGAACAAAAATAATACTTAAGAATTTACTCAACCATAGTAGCCTATTCTCATACTGCTACAAAATCACTACGTTAGTGTTCCTTTTGTATTGATGTTTGATTTACAAATTGATTCTCATGATTTACACCAGAGGCCCTCTTATACAGGCTTGTGACTAGCACAGGAACAGTGGCTTGTACACCACATTACTGAAAAACATTAGTAATAACAATTATCTTTAAACCTAATCTAATTTCTCGACCACAAAAATCAATACTTGGTGTTCTAACTCTGCAGTTAATTTTATATGACGTTATAACAGCAAGGAAAATATGAGGATTTGTTAAAGAAAAACAGTATTTATTATTACACTTGAGTTGTGGGCAGTTTTAAGGCAGCTGCAATTAAAAAGAAAATAACCTTAGGCAAGAGCAGGGTACACAATAGAGGATATACAAACACTAGGCACTAGACTTAGACAGGCCATACACTATGTAAACACCATGTGCTCTCTATACTGTATGTTCAGTAAATAAGATTTATCAAGCTAAATACAAAAGTGTCAGGATAAGTTTGCGAGTAAATACAAGAAGATTGTACTGTCACAATACATCTACATTTGGTTTAGTGTAAAAAGAACTTCACATTTAATTATGTACAAAGATTTCACTCCCTTTGGGTCAAAAACAAAATCGTTCACATTATGGAGAGGGAAACAATAAGATGGTCCCCTAAAGGTTTTATAAAACACACAAACAATTCACTGCACAACTTACTGTAGTTCCAGCTCAACACTTGCTCCGTCAGATCAAATCAGATCCATTTGTGATTTTCTCTCACACTTACAGCTTCAAGTTTAAAGCATTCAGCATAGTTTCAACTCATGTGACCGCTATCAGTGTTACAAATACAAGAAAGCAGCAACCAAACAAATAATATTGCTGGGACATAAATGAAAGTTATTATATAAGTCACATAAACCGGAGTACAGTAATTATGAAAATTCACCAAACATTAGTGTTAAATCCCAACATACAGTATTATTTTAGGTAACAGCAATAAATACAAATCTTATTTTGTAAAAGGCTATTATTATAGATTAGTACGCTCTACTGATAAAGGGATGCTAAAATTGTTGAACAACTTTCTTTTGTTTAGAGATTACATTCATATAAGGACTTGTGCAAACAGTAACAAAAGGCTAACAGGTCCAAATAATCTGTGTGAACTTTTTCAGATGTACAATAAGTACAAAACTAGTATTAACTCATGGCTTTATTTTAAATGCCTTTTGAAGAACGTACATATTTCCACATATGAAACTGTTCATATAAATTAGCTTCCTTTGTTATAAACGTTTATGTGATGTATAATAGAGGGAAGCTGCCAACTAAAGCCATTTCAGTTTTCCACAATGACTTCCATTTTCTAACGCTCTTACATAATGTCCTCACGATTCCACCTTCTCTATCTCCTTCTCTCTGTCCTTCTTTTCCTTCTTACTCTTTTTCAGGAAAGAAGGAGTCCGGAACCCCTTCTTCTTCTTCTTCTTGGATTTGGTCTGACTCTCAGGTGTCTGGATCTCTCCACTTTTCTCTTGTGTTGTTATGGAAACCTCCATACTTTCTGAAGTGCTCATGCTCAGCTTGGACACCTCAATACTGAGATCTTCATCTAGATCCGTGAAGTGATCCTTCCCATTGAGTATAATGTCTGCAACAGATAAAAGCATTTCAAAAACACCATAAACTCAGAGTGTTCCATGTGAATGTAAATGAGGCGTGTATTACCTTTTGCTGGAGTCATTATAGGGGACAGGGAGAGGGAGATAGTGGAGCCATCAAATGTGGTCATTTCATCTGCATCTGTAGCATCGTCCTCATCTGTAAGACATGTTTTATACTGTAATTTCCAAACACAGAATAAGTCAAATTTACACAAACTTCATCCACGTGTAGTTGAAGACTGCTTGTGTGTTAGTAAAACTCTTTAGTTCATTTTCTCACAATAAACACTGAACAAGTAGTGTGGTCTTCTATGTTTGTTTTTTAAATGTATTTTATAGATTTATTGCTATTTTATGGGTTTGCTTAATTTGAGTACCCTGGCATTATTGTTTTAGGACTATTATGATTAAATTGAGCATTTACTTAGTTGTTTGTAGTTTTAACTGTTTCCTGTCTCTGGAGCACACTGTTTCTTTACATAATATGTTATATAGAGTAGATTCAGAAAGATAAAAGGCAAATGTCTGGCCTGTCTGTGTACAGTGAAATGTATGACCTTCTGACCTAATCCTTCACATTCATGCAGGCTTTCAGTAGTGCAAGAGTGCAAGAGTATGTGATAACAGTGTACCTTCTTGCCCCAGCTTCTTCTTCTCCACCAGACTCCTGTATTCCTCCAGCACTTTCTCTGTGACCTCATTGAAGGGGTTAGGGGGGAGGGAGCGCACATGTTCTTCATCCTCATAAATGAAGGCCTAATGAAACATCAGAGCAATTTCAACACAATATGAGACTAGATTTAATAATGCCTATATTTCCTAATAATACAAAATATATTCACCGGTCCTGGTATTGTATCCACCACGATGTCAGCAAGTAGTTGAGACTTTGGTCCTGAGGTCATCAGGTCACCTCTATGCTGTTCTTTTATCTGTGGGAATTTAAATTATTACAGTCAAACGATTTAAAAGTACACTAATAATATATTCAAATTTCAGTGAATCAATTGCAGTTATTTTGAAAACTAAAATGATTAATTAGACCCATTTTGTTTGTCTAACAAGTAGTAGAATCAAATTTTTTCAATATATTTAAAAGAAATGGCATCACACTATAAGCCCTATTTTAGAAAATTACAAAAAAACAAAACAAAAACTTTGTACATGTGAAATTATTAAAATGTGTGAATTTTATGTGAATTAAAAATCAAGTACTTTTTAGTTCTAATGCAAATCTCAACTAACCCTGTTCCTCTTGTTCATGACTTCTGTGGGATCAGTATTTAATGGGACAAACTGATTTGGGTCTTCGATCTTGATTGGAGTCCCACTGCTGTTTCCTGGGTCTGCAGACTTCTTCCACTGCAAGAAAAAAACAAAACAAAGACGGTAAGCTGCATTCCTAAACATTTCCACAAGATGGCAGACAAATGTTGAGGAAAACTGTTCTGAACTTCAACAGAAATAACAACTCTGTAACCTTTATTAGCATTTAAAGACTTGACTGACCATAGTTCGGGTTCTAGGGCTAACATCTCCATAGGGTGAGTGTTCTGGAACGTTGACCCTTAAGTAACTGTTAGGGGAGTTGAGCCAGCGCGTCCTTTCTCTCTGTTGTTTTTGCACAATATACTTCAATGGACTGCGTAGGCCCAGGTCATCTTCGTCTGATGGGAGAGCCGAGACAGTGGCAGGAATCTCGACGTCATTCTTTGAGCGGGGCTTCTCACGGACAATGGGGTTTCTGTAGGAGTAGCCCGTCCTGTATCCCTAAAGGACCACACAGAGAAAATAAATATTATACTTTAATAACAAACTCAAACAGGAAGAAACATCTTCCACAAGGTTGTTTGGGAACATCTTAAAACTAGTTGAACATAAAACTAATACATCAGGTGTAAAAAGATCCCTCATTTAAATGTGGATATGCATAGGCCACCCATAAGTCACTTACACAATAGTAGTAAATATTTAAAGCTGTATATACAAGCAGGAAGTTTCAGAAGGAGAATTTTAAAACTTTGATTTAAAAGTAGATTGGCGTTAACAATACAACAAAGACAGAACGAAGCAGCTTGAAAACTACTGATGGAGCTTCATGAGCAGAGTGGGTTGTCAAATCGATAGTGAAGCGCCATATTCAGAAGTGAGCTCCCTGTGCTCTGACAGGTGATACCTAACTTATCATCACCACGGACCAGCATGGCGGCATTTTTCATAAATCTACTTTATTTATTCCCTGTATATATGCATAAATGCAAATATTGTATACTATGACCGTCTTCTTTTGCATCTCTTCATTCCAAAATTAGACTTGGTTAATAAGTGAAAAAAACATTTATGTTTTATGAACCAGCTTGTCTCAACACAGAAAAACATGAGAATAGAAAAAACGTCTATTTTTTTTTGTGTGCATAATTTGTCCTTGTGACTCAGTTAGACTCATCCTCCCGTACCCAATTGGCTCGTCTAGACAGAGCACTGGTGATGAGTACCTGGCACTTGCTCTCAGTGTGCTGGACTATCATTATGAACATGCCAAGCCTTTTCAGACTTTAGTGCAGTGCAGCTCTCACAGAGATTGTGTGGTCTGTGCTGCCCACAGCAGGCATTACCATCTGGAAGCTATGATTGGGGGGAGGGCAGGAGGGCTGTGATCACACAGAGCTTGCACAGCTGCAGCCCTCTCCAGCCACAGTTGTTAAGATAGTAGCTCACTCAAACTGACTTGTTCTGACATCTTGTATTTCCACACAACATGTCAAATACTAGTCATTAGCAGTGTGGTTAGGACAGTGAGAACACTGCAAAGCCTTGTGGAAACCACAGCACATTTCAACTGGTTAAATCTGGGTGGGAATCACTATGTCAAATAAATACATCAATAAATCAAGAGACATTTCATTACAATAATTATTTGTCTTAGTACAATAAAGGCTTGTTGAATTTAAATCTGATACTTCCCGAGGAAACTACAAAGACAGGAAATGTCTAATGATAGAGCAGGGAAGAGGCTGGGGTTCACTCACCAAGTTGTCCAGCATCCTCATCAGAGACTCAAACTCCGCCTCTCCCACTTTCCATTTGACCTCATTCTCCACCAGCACCCCGGCCGCTGCCACGCCCTGCGTCAGGGGTTTGAACCTGGCTCTATCTAGGAGCACAAGGTTGTCCACTCCACCAGAGCATGCCAAAGCACTAACCTAAACAGGAGAAACAGAGTAAAACTGTCATGTTATACTGAAACATTGTTCAATTATGGATGAAAATGTTGTTTACTGTAGATAACAAACCCCCATTAGTCCCAAGATAAAAACTGATCAGAACATAGTGCAGACACAGCTACCTTGATATTGATATTAAAAAGATAAGATGTCATAAGCCTGGCAGAACTAAGCAACAGGAGCACCTACTCCATCCCCCCCAGGTCTCACCTGACTTTGTGCACCTTCTTTACCTCAAACAAAACCTTTACTACTTCATTTCTAATAAGTATTCTCATGGTTTATCTGAAACTAATCAACTTTTGTATTTGCATTAGTAATTATTACATTCACCCATATTCCATATTAATCCACATATTGCATATAATATTTTGCTACACTTTCACCAATGATTCTGAAATTGAATCAACTGAATCATGCCACATATAATCTACAGAATGACAAACCTGGATTTCACAGGCCTGTTGGGAGTGGTACATGTAGTGGAAGGCTTCTTCTACAGTCTCACCCAAAGCAAGCAGTCCATGATTCCTCAGAATCATCACCTGAGAAAAAACGTTAATAAATCCCATTCAGAACTAAGTAACAGAAGTCATGTTCAATTTGTCATTAGTTTAATTTATTGGTTTATTTTAACAGGGACCATGTGCAAACACATTCATCTCATAAATGAAGAGATGCTTAAACCAAATTTAGCTAAAGCTAAACTTACTAGACTCACTAAAACATTTAATTGAATCAGTGATTTCACTGAATTCAGAGTTCTCACAAAGTTAGACTTATATTAAGTGATGAGCACACAGGAGACCATCCTGGGGCAGACATATAAGGGTTATGTGGGAGATGGCATTGGGTGTCATTGTTTTCTGCTTAAACTTTTATCAGCCACAATGACATTATGGTGCATCTTTACTTATTATCCCATGTGACAGCGGCACTAAAGGAGTCTGTGTCTATGACAGTACCTTGGCAGTAGGGCCCAGAGCTTTCTGAAACTCCACCTTCTCCTCTTTATTATCCAAGCTGCCATAGTAACCAAAACAGCTTACGTCTCCCAGAAGCAAAGCCTCCTGGGAAATGGGCAAGATTCCACATTTCATGGAGGACACCTGTTAGCAGAAGATGAAAACAACTCAGACTGTGATGCACCAGGATGTAAATTAAGATACTTTTAACTCAGTGACATTTAAACAATATTTTATTCCATATTGACAAAATATAGGCTGTTAAAGTAAGTCCCTTCAGTGTGAGCTTATGGGTACTTACCGCAGCAGTAGCAGGGGTTTGCAGGTGGATAATGCATCTCACATCAGGGCGCATGGAGTAAATCTCAGCATGAGGCCCAAAGCCAAAGTGGTCGATGGAGAGATCAGTAGAACCTTGATCGACCACATCCCCGACGATGTTCACTTTCACCTATAAACAATAACACTAATTAGCTTAAAAAGGAAGGTGTCTTTTGTCTCTCTTTTGCCTGAGAACATTAAAGTCTCTGCAAAATACATTTGATGAGAATGTGCCCTAGGCTCCACCATTTCTTGTTTTACCTTTTCCTCAGAAGTCGTACCCCAGTTGACTGTAGCTTTTTAACTTAAGCCACCTGTCATAGTTTTGAGGTACTTTACCTTTCTTTGTAAGCTATTACAGGCTGACAGCAAGACACTTTAAGATGTTCCTCTCATGTAAACAAAAAACACAATTACAGACAGGTGAGAGCTGGCTGACAGCCACTACTTAAAGGTTGTTTTGGAGGACTGTTTTTGAGGCCCTGGACTTTGGAATAATATTCTATAATATTCTATTGTTTATATGACATATTGGATTCTATCCCAAATGCAGTTTCAGCGCAAAGGTTCAACATAAAAGAGATAAAGAAAATATATAGTTCCTATTAAAATGAAAACAGATTTCGAAATTATTATAAACTCTTCCATTTTTTTGAATAAACTAAACTTTTGTTCTTACCAGATTTGCAGATGTGACCTCAGCAAAAGACAGACCACGCGGGCTGATGAGAACATGGTCCTGCTCCTTACTCACACGAAGCTAAGGATAGAAACAAGAGAAAATCAGTCTAGTACCTACAATTGATGGGCCTGTCACATTAATTATAACTATATTGGCTTATCTTTCTCTTAAGTGTTTTTTTTTTAAAGGAACAATCTTTAAGATATAATAATCTACTACCCACACACTCCCCTGTGGGGATCATAAAAATATTGTGAACCATTAAAACTCTACATTTCTACTGGAATCTGTAGGATGTGTTTAGCCAATTGAAACTTGTATAATTTGATAATCATTGTTTCAGAGGCATAAAAATTAGCTGAAATTTGCCAGTGTGACAGACTTAGTAAGTCACTGTTAGCTGTTGTAGTTCTTGAGACAACTTAAACATTAGCCATAAATCTAAAATATTCCCATTTACTGTATGCATGATAGGGCGGGGCAATCATATTTATTGAACAGGCATTATTTTCAGATGGATTTTATTCTTTGTCTTACAAATAACAATGTCTTTTAATAATGACTTTTAAAATCATTACCATTTAACACAAAATATTCAATTTAAGAATTAAAGGTCCTATCCTACACAAAATGAACTATTGTGAGCTTTAAAGGGATATGCCACCCCCAGGGCAAATTTGGGCATCTCCCCACAGTCCAGAGACTAAAATAAGTGGTGGAAAGCGTTTTCCTGCTCACCCAGCCATTGTCCGAGTCTGTCGCCACTGACCGCCGCGGTATCTGCAGCTACTCCGCCTTAGACTGGAGTCTAACGTCGCCAGAGAAAGATTTCGGCCAAAAGGAATTAATTTGCTCGATGCGTTTCCCAATTACTTTATGTGTAGTGCGCATTCATATCGAGTGCAAATAAATGTGCAAGTCAACACGGAGAGCTTGCCTTGGTCATTTTGGGTGGGAACTATTTTCCAGTGCGGAAGAATACAGTCGAATCACGCAGTACGCTGCCAGGGGAATCCCTGTTACGCACCGGGAAGGGAGTTCCCCTGTTGCACAACGTGGTGCGTGATTCGACTGTATTCTTCCGCACTGGAAAATAGTTCCCACCCAAAATGACCAAGTCAAGCTCTCCGTGTTGATTTGCACATTTATTTGCACTCGATATGAATGCGCACTACACATAAAGTAATTGGGAAACGCATCGAGCAAATTAATTCCTTTTGGCCGAAATCTTTCTCTGGTGACGTTAGACTCCAGTCTAAGGCGGAGGAGCTGCAGATACCGCGGCGGTCAGTGGCGACAGACTCGGACAATGGCTGGGTGAGCAGGAAAACGCTTTCCACCACTTATTTTAGTCTCTGGACTGTGGGGAGATGCCCAAATTTGACCTGGGGGTGGCATATCCAGGGATGAAAGTGGCCAATCATAAAAAAAGCGGAAAGTCACCACCCCCCCCCCCCCGGAAAAAAAAAAAATTACGGGGGGGGGGGGCGTTAATAAATAGCAATAAAACACATTTTTAAACAATTGTAGTGGTTTTTATTTGAAAGTTGATATCAAAACACGGCACTGACCCCGATTTTGCGACATCAAAGTCTGATAACGAGCCGAGAGAGCGCATCGTGGCGCAGCTCGGAGCGTGCGGTGTCCGCAGCACCAGAAGAGCACACAAGCTCGCGCGGCCCCGCACACATGTACAAGTTTAATACGAGACATGTACTTTTGTTTCTGAATACGGGACGATTACATTTTTCAACGGACGTTTGGCAACCCTAAACACAATTATACATATATAATACACACCCAAAATTTCAACGTATTTGGGAAAAAAAAAAAAAAAAAAAATTACCACGCGGCTAAAAAAAAAGCGGAGATCCGCTAAAAAGCGGAACTCTTTCATCCCTGCATATCCCTTTAAGACATGCATTCTTTAAGACATGCTTTAAGAATGTTGCTACTTCCTCAAAAACATACCTGGAGTTGTGTTTCGTTTCATTCACACTTAATTCTGGTTTATTAGTCTGTCTACATCGCCAAAACTTAAAATACTCTGTTCCACCTTGTTGTGGTAGTTTTCTAGTTAACAGCTACCTTTTAACTTGACAGGCGATTGGTTGCCGACTTCTCAGTCGAGTCAAGCAGATCATTGACTGACTGTTAAAAACCGACTGAATCTGGATCACAATTAAAATCCGATCAATCATACAGCCCTACTGCATATTGCTATGATAAATGTTCTGCTACTTTAGGGAGTGAAAAGCTAGACCGCCTGACTTTAAAAACTCTCCTTCTAAAACTTCCCTAAACTCCTACAGCAGTACCATCATTTCACCTATTCAGGGGTACTGAGAATTGAACCACAGAGGAAGAGCTTTCACTCTGAAAATTGGCATGCGGTTTGAGATAACCAACTTTCTAGGCTTAGTCTTCAGGGACAATCTTTACTTTACATCTTGACATCTCAGGTGTTCACCGCATATTGCACTGCGGCGAATTGTTGCCATGGGAGATGTATTCATATTCAAAAACCTGACAGCTTGGCACTATAAATAATATATACATTTTTATGGCGCTGCATCCCCCTTCTTATCCCTTTCATAAACACAAATCTTTACCATACACCATAAGATGCACTCAAGCGTGTTTGTGGTTGTTGTACTCACGGTAATATAGGAGCTTGTAAAACGAGCCCAACTGAAGAGGTCAACTAGCCTGTAAAGACTGGCCAGCCTGCAGCGATTCAGTTTCTCCCCCTTTGCAAATGAAGGCGACTCGATGCCATACAAGTCATTGATGGGGGTCACCATGCCTAAACCTGAAACCACACACAGAGTTAGAGGTTGCATGCTGTACATAGGGTCTATTTAAAAAAATAAAAATAAATAAATAAATAAATAAATAAATAAATATATATATATATATATATAGAGAGAGAGAGAGAGAGAGAGAGAGAGAGACAGAGACAGAGACAGAGTGAGAGAGAGAGAGAGAGAGAGAGAGAGAGAGAGAGAGAGAGAGAGAGAGAGAGAGAGACAGAGACAGAGACAGAGTGAGAGGAATGTGTGTACGAAATGCTGTCGACAAACATCCCAGGAAGCTGCTGCAGCTGGAGTTTAAAAATGTCTTTTCTGAGAATTTCCAAGATAAATTTGTTTGCTTTGAGAGGGACGGCAGTACCATATAAGTACCAAGAGTTTTAAAGGCTTTTCAGGTCCCAACAGAAAGATTTGGTTGCATTCATGTGATATAGGACCATAGTTTAACATTGAAGAGGGAGCCAGTTGCAATTCTATGGTTATTGTGGTTAATTATGCTGTAATTGCAGGGCCTATTGATATATATATATATAAAAAAACTGGCCCAAAGTTAAAGATGTAACCACAAATGATTTCTATTTGTTTTGTTGTGGCATTATTCAAACACATATACATGATTGATAATTGAAAGGACTTAATAATACAAGAGTAAAGATGTACTATGTAACTTTTCTAATGGAGAGTCCGGCACTTGTTTTTCTTTTTTGCTGTTTTGAAAGTTCCACAGTATGACATTAAACTGATCTATCTCAAACAGTGATTCAGTGACTCCACCAGGCCATAGGTTGGGCTTGTGGTGACTCCCCTCCCAGTATACTCTAATATACATTATAATGCATGTTTTTAGGTATTTTTAAGCAATAAAACACTTGTAATTGAATTAACGCAATCTAGATAACATCTAGATCCTAAAATGAAAAGGTCCAACATGATCATTCTTTTGTTTTGGATATTTCTTTCAAAAATTATCATTACAGACCTCCATCCATCTGAAATGACAAAACTCTAGAATATTGGGAACACAATCTTTGTACTGTCTGGCTTTTGGATTCAAATTGCTCTGAAGCAGCTCGTGACCTCTGCTCAAATGAAAACAGAAAACTGTATTTAATAACATGGATGGTCATGAGGGCAGTAAATTGTAGTATTGACAATGAAGAACTATCAGCAGATTTGGTGATTTCCGTGGTCACAAGAGTCTGAGAATTTGGGCTGTGACAATGGCAATATTCACTGTGGGTATTGAAAACAGACCCATGCTACATGCTGAATAACAAATACTGCTGATGGGGGCTACACTGCAAAAGAAGCATCTCAGAATATTAATCTATACTTGATTTTAATACTTTTGCCAATGGAATGAAAGTTCTTAACTGGTCAAATAATCTTACTCCTTTGTAGGCAATAGGAAAATCCTTATTATTAGTCTATATACGTACACTCAACAAAAATATAAACGCAACACTTTTGTTTTTGCTCCCATTTTTCCTGAGATGGACCCAAAGATCCCAAATTCACTCCAGATACACAACACTACCATTTCTCTCAAACACTGTTCACAAATCTGTCCAAATGTGTGACAGTGAGCACCTCTGCCCCGCCGAGACAATCCACCCCACCTCACAGGTGCCCCACATCAAGATGCCGATCCAACATCATGACCAGTGCACAGGTGCGCCCCAGACTGCCCACAATAAAAGGCCACCCCAAAATTTGCATTTTTTTTTTTGCTTTATTGGGGGTCTGGGGACTCAGAACCAGTCAGTATCTGGTGTGACCACCATTTGCCTCATGCAGTGCAACACATCTTCTTCGCATAGAGTTTATCAGATTGTCAATTGTGGCCTGTGGAATGTTGGTCCACTCCTCTTCAAAGGTTGTTATGGACGAAGAACACAGGTGCATTTTATTGATGGCATTTTGAATGCGCAGAGATACCGTGATGAGATCCTGAGGCCCATTGTTGTGCCATACATCCATGAACATCACCTCATGTTTCAGCAAGATAATGCACGGCCCCAAGGATCTGTACACAATTCTTGGAAGCTGAAAATGTCCCAGTTCTTGCATGGCCAGCATACTCACCAGACATGTCACCCATTGAGCATGTTTGGGATGTGCTTGACCGGCGTATACGACAGCGTGTACCAGCTCCCACTAATATCCAGCAACTTCGCACAGCCATTGAAGAGGAGTGGACCAATATTCCACAGGCCACAATTGACAATCTGATCAACTCTATGCGAAGAAGATGTGTTGCACTGCATGAGGCAAATGGTGGTCACACCAGATACTGACTGGTTCTGAGTCCCCAGACCCCCAATAAAGTAAAAAAAAAAAAAAAAAAGCACATTTCGGGGTGGCCTTTTATTGTGGGCAGTCTGGGGTGCACCTGTGCACTGGTCATGATGTCGGATCGGCATCTTGATGTGGCGCACCTGTGAGGTGGGGTGGATTGTCTCGGCGGGGCAGAGGTGCTCGCTGTCACACATTTGGACAGATTTGTGAACAATGTTTGAGAGAAATGGTAGTGTTGTGTATCTGGAGTGAATTTTGGATCTTTGGGTCCATCTCAGGAAAAATGGGAGCAAAAACAAAAGTGTTGCGTTTATATTTTTGTTGAGTATATTTGAATATTTTAAATCTCATTTATTTGCTGTCAAAAGATGGTTAGTGCCAGTACAGAGTTATTATCATTTATTAGTCATGTTTGTGTGTCATGTTTTAAAGGCCATAGTAGATTAGACAATTTCATTAATGCTTTTTCCAACAATTTTTGTGATTGATTGGAGAAATAATTACGATTGCGATTAAAATTCAGTTAATTGCACAACCTACTGAATCTATAGCTATTCTCTTTGGAAAGATAATGTTGCTTATATTGTTACCAGTCAGAAATATGATCAGAATTTTTTTTATTTGTCCCATTTGTTATGTGTTGCAACCCACAAAATGAAGATAGATAACTATTTGAAAATACCTTGAATCGTGAATCCTAAATGCTAGACTTGCAAAAGCACTGCACTAAAACTATGCAGTTAATTAATATTCTGACTGAGACCAAGAGATTTCAACTTATAAAGCCATTCGTTTTCTGCAGTGTAGACACCCGCACATACAAACACTCACTGATTGGGGAAGTCAAAGGACCAGCTCCTCCCACGGTGCTCGCCATGACCAGGTCAGCAATCTGTCTCAAAGCCAAGAGGCCAGTGGGGGTGTTGCCCTTTGTTAACTGATCTTGGATGAGGCCTTCAAGTTCATCTTTAAACACCTGAAAACAACAAGAAAAGAGTGTCTGGATTTAATATCTGCAATAAAGAAGCTGGCACAAACTGTGACCATTTATCCTAGCAACCTGTGGAAACAACTACAACCTCTAACCTCTAAAACTTTCAAAGAGCTTATTACAAGTTTACACAAATCACTTAGAAACTTCTTTATCAATGTGTGAAAGGGCTCGGTAAAACACAAGGCCAGAGACTGAATTCAACCTGATTTTCACTCTGGTCCTTGTACATTAGCGTTGAATTGTGTCTGTGGGTTACAATAAAACAGGACTATTTTTCTCTGTGTGCGGCGGCTAAGCTCCAGCATTCTGCTTCCTTCGAGCGCTGTTCCCATGGAGATGAAGTTCCACTTGTTGGGCTTGTTATGCAATCATCAGATGAGTGTGGGCTCATCTTATTTCCATACACTTCATTTGTGTATTTATTATACCCCTTACAGTACAATGCTGTGGGCTGTATTATCTAACCATACTCAACAAATTAGCATGGATTTACTGATAACTGTATGTATAAAAATATGTATGTAGACTATTTTTTGATCTAGGATCACTGTGTGTAGTCAAAAATGTGGTAGACTATTACCTTCTACTATCTCTTTGTGTTAGGGTTTTCAGATTGTTTTCACTGCTTGCCTGTAAAACTTAAATAACAGGTATATTTTTTTTGATGGACATAAATATAGGATGGAAACAGTTCACAGTTGCTTCCCTATATTTTTGTTCACTGGGAAAACGCACCTTTTCTAACATCTGGACCTAAGACCTTCAGACTGCATATTTATCCCATCCACATGGTAAAAAAAAAAGTTGTTCTTTTAAGCCACAAGTATTTTGTCTGTAAAATGTCTCCGGTTCTAATGGCCTTGAAAGAAAAAGGAGCAAATGCAATCTAAAGGCATTTCAGCCAGTCCAAGTCTTGGCTTAAAAGCAATGCTATTGCAAAGCTATTACTCATAGGTGGTGAAAGCTGTGTGTAGGAGGCTTGCTGTGAGGAGCTGCAGGCTACATACTGGACTCTGGAGTATCTGTGTGACCCTCTTCTTTTGCTCCATCATGTTAAAGTCCTGCCTCAGGTCTGGGGACATGGCCCGACCGCGCAGGTGCTCCAGGTCGCTATCGTCCAGCCGGTCTTTAGAGCTGCTGCTGGACAGAGGCAGGGTCAGAGAGGCTGCCGACGGCCTTACATCCACCAGGCTCATGCTGCCAAGTTACTGTCACTGACGCTGGAAGGAGTCCTGTGAAATCTGCACAAAAGGGAAAACATCAGGGCTTATTTTGTATTCTGTCAGTCAAGTCAAAGCGTGTGAGTTTAACAAAAAAGATGACTCACATAATTACAGGAATAGACAAAGAGAACTGAACAATGTTAACAATTGCTTCTGCTTAGTATGCCGTTTATTTGTATATGAATTGATTCAAAGCTAGTCATGGATGTGGTGAACAAAATGCATTTTCAAACCATCTTTATAGAAGTTTACACACACTTAACAACAGGAGCCAACTCTGCTCCTCAAATGTACCACTCTCCCTTCATGCAACTCCCCCCTGATGATGAACCAGCCACACATTTTAACATTTTGTTCTTTACACGGGGCAATTTACATCGCACAGTGTGAAAACAGTCCCACTTTCACATGGTAGCCAAGAAACTACAAGGGTTCAAGAACAGTAAAGAAGGCCTCATGCAAATCAGCCTATTTGAATTCACACCTTCTGCACTTAGTAGGCTACCTGGAAGGAAGTGGGGGTGCAAAGGGAAAGTAAGTAGGCCTAACTTAGCCTATAGAATAAATCCTCAAGAGAAATGTAAAAATATAAAATACAGAATAAAACAAATGTTAACTTGATAAAACGTCGCGAGATTTCAGGTATCACTTAAAAACACTGCAACTTATTTGCTAATTTACCCCCAAAAGCACTTCAACCTCGGTGGAAGTCCCTCCAAACAATGAAGGCTCGTTTGTTTCGGTCCAAAAGTTCCAAAATGCAGGTAAAAAAAATCCAAACCAGGCTCTTTTTCCCCAGTCACATTGTTAAAAGAGTTGGCTCGTTGCGCACAGAGGCTCCAGGACCCGGACGAGGCTGCGCGCTGTGGCTGGAGCGCGGACTTGGAGAGGAGTGGAGAGCGGCTGCAGCAGCATGGTGGAGGAAAGAGCGGAGGATGTGGGTGTGTTTGTGTGGGAAAAAGGAAAAGTGGCCCATGTGACTTCACTTATCCACCCACCGGGGGCTCATGCATACAGCGGGACAAAGGGAATGGCCCACTCCTCACTGCCCTTAGCCTCACGCAAGCTCGATGTTTTAACGTTTTTATACGATTCCTGATACACATGCTAGTTTGGGTTTAGCTCAATCTCAAATTTAGTCCTAATCTGAATTTAATTTAGGCATCGTTGCTATCCTGGTGTAGCCGCTGTCATTCTTATTCATACTACGTTATTTTCTGATCAATGTTATAATGTTTTCTCATCAAAAACATACCTGGAGATACGCTTTGTTTCATTCAACACTCAAACTCTGCTCTTCTCTCAAACAGAAAACACTGTTCCACCATGTGATGTCATGTGGTAATGCAGGAAGTGCTTCATTGTGCTTGCAGACTCCATAAACTAGAATCATTTGATCAATTTCAGCCCTGGAACTGCCAATCTCTGTCAACTAAATGTAAAAGGTAGGTTTTCACTTGAAAACTACTGCTTCATTGTGTGAAGAATCCCTCAGTCGTCCAGGTAGAATCCACGGTAAAAGAAATTCAATTTGTCAACTGGACAAAGTTTATTTGGTCGAAAACGTTTCACAGCTCATCCGAGTTGCTTCGTCAGTTCTGGTTAGAGTGCTGATGGACACTGCAAAAGACAGAAAGCTGAAAACAAAGAGGTGGGATAGTTTCAGAATAATTTCAGTGTAGATAGCTCCTCCCTGCAGCTAGATATAGGCAGTGTCCATCAGCACTCTAACCAGAACTGAAGAAGCAACTCGGATGAGCTGCGAAACGTTTTCGACCAAATAAACTTTGTCCAGCTGACAAACTGAATTTCTCCTTTTACCATACTGCTTCATTGCATCATAACGTGGAACAGAGCATTTTGAGCTTTGGAGATGCAGAACCAAAACACAACTCCAGGTATTTTTTTTAAGGCAACAACTTTCTAACATGGCTAAAAGCTCAAAAGAGTCATTTTTGTGTAATATAGGACCTTTACGTTTAGTTGGTGCAGGTCCTAGGCTGGCCCTCCTGATATTTCTTGATTTTTAACATGATTTTGTTCTTCTTAAGGCCAGGAGTAGTTTGCTTAAAGCAATATCAAAACATTCTAAAGAGACAAGTTTTAAAATTTAGGTAAAGGTCCTATAGTGTAGAGCAGGTCTGAATTAACTACATTATAATTTGCCTTCACAGATACTTTGACTTGGTTTGTGGTTAATATTTCTAAAATTACTAGTCCATCCACATTGCATTTTATCTTTACAATCATAATAGGCCTAATAATAGTATAGGTTGGGGTTACTAAAAATGGTTACTTTTGTGATTTCTATAGTGTGCAGGCTATGGTCATGCCCATGTGGAAGCAGTTATAAATCCTTCACAAGTACTGAATCAAATCTTCAGTGATTTTTAAGCCTATTTCTTCATTCTCCCCCTCAGTCCCGCGCTGTGTGATTCATTAACTCACGACCCCTTATTTCATAAATAACTGGCCTTGCTTGTTCCCATAGCCCCTAAGTAGTGCACTTCATCAAAGCTGTATCACCCAGGCCCCAGCAATAGCAAAACAGTGTACTTCAAAGTCCGCTCATATGCGCTCCTCAAGAAGTCTGCGCTCAAAGTTTTTTAAAATAGCGGATGTTTGCTCAGAGAAAGAAATGTAACACAGATGCCCCTTTAGAAGACTGTATTCCATTTCACGCTTAGATCTACTGTTGCAGTCAGACCATAATGATACTTTTGTAGGCAATGTGCCATGTGACTCAAGTCTATGTTACGTGCAATACAAGCTTAACTGTCAAGCACAATGTCACAGTTGAAGTCGAGATTAAAAAATTTGTTCCAATTCAGCCGTATGTCCTGAAGAAGAACTTTTATTGCATTTTTCTGTTTGTTCTTCATGTTTTCGTATACATCTTTCTCAGGTCACCCTCCCAACAAACTACTGCATAAAACATTAAATTGGTAATAACTCAGTGGCTGCATATATTAGAGAGCCTAAATCTTCTGAGGAAACGGATCGACTGCACCTTCCTGTATGGACCAAATGCCTGCAGGTATTTGGAAGTCAACCTTTCAATGTTGATTTCTTCTCCACTGAAGGACACTGTTTAAAGTATAGCTGACCTTCACTGAATGATTTATGGCATGCTTATGGATGGTTGATGTAATACATTCAGCCTGGATTGGCAAAGAGGGGTCATAAACCAAACTGTAATGCTTCCATAAATGAAGCTTGGGAAATTGGCAATATAAAAACTAGTCATAGCATAATTGCTATTTATTGCCATTGGAAGGATGTTGTAATACAAACTTCACTTCAATATATTTTTAACTTAATGGCAGTTTAGTATTTATTAGAATCATGTTACTTATCCTGTTTAGTGAACTTAAGTAGAGATTTTAGTAGAAATGACAACGTTAAGAATAGACCCATTACATAGCATACTGCGACGATGTATAATGTGTAATTTCTATTATTTTGTCAGGTTGCGCAAATGCTGCTCTCCCTCAGTCTGACTCACCAAAATGGGACCACACAACAGACAACTGCAGGTATAGACACACACATGGGTTTAATATTCACAGTGTGTTAGCCTGACCAGCCAAAACTGCATGCTTTTCCTATTCTATATAAAGACGTTTTGTCCAGGATCCTATATTACATTCCTAACGTCTGATGGGTGTTAATGACCTACAGATATCAGACAAAAACATGATCAGTTTGTTCCAAAACAAACATGGCTTACTAGTTAAAAAGAACATACAGGACTGCGATAATGCTATCTTATTGTAGTAAATGTGCTATGAGCAGGGTCCTCGACTATTCTGCATTGAAACACAAAGTAGGAGTGGCTGATTCACTGGGCTTCATATACTGACACTACAATACTGCAAATAACAATAGCACTATCACTTTTTCAGTTTGTCTATATTAGTCTTCCAACTCTTTCATTAAGAACAACCAAGCAGGCCATCGTATGGGTAAGTACAGATATCACATAAGAAGCAAAATGTGCATATTAGACTTAGACTTAGACTTAGACAAACTTTACTGATCCATAAGTGAAATTGTTTTGGGTACAGTAGCTCACTCATCAAATATAATATATAACAAGGGGGAATATATGTACATATACACTTATTATTTTGTTTTGTTTTTTATTTGTATAATTTTGTCTCATCTGACACTGGTCTATTGCTCTTTGGTTGCTATTCCATCTATTTTTTGTTCCCCCTTGTCCGGGGTCGCGGGGGCAACAGTCTGGGAGTCCCTGCTTAGACTGTTGCCCCTGCGACCCGGCCCCGGATAAGCGGAAGAAAATGGATGGATGGATGGACAAGGGGGAACAAAAAATTGATGGAATAGCAACCAAAGAGCAATAGACCAGTGTCAGATGAGACATAATTATACAAATTAAAAATCTAAATAATAATAAGTGTATATGTACAAATCAGAATTAAATAGAAAAGTAAGTAATAAAGTATAAAAAAACAATATCAAATAAGATGTCCAATCCCAGCTATATACAGTTGTAGGGACTATTATCTGTTACATAAGGGTGAGCTGTTGTACAGTTGTATGGAGTATGGCATGAATTACATGAAATTCAGATGACATATATTTACTTTTAATTAACGATGCACCAATATGGAAATATATTGATATCTGTATTATGATAAATGCTTGGGCCAATATCAAGTCTAGAGTGTTTTGATTGAGAATAAAGAGATTTAGTTGAAAAGGGATTTAAATTTAAATGCAGTGCTCATTTAGTACACAGCAGCAGCAAGCCTCTATCCTGGGAACAGTTTTTGTGTACAGTATCTGGGAAGGGACAGGATACAGATACAAGAAGCATAATCTTGAAGGGTTGTGTCAGTGCATTTTGTCAATACAGTACCACTATTACTTAATCACATGAATCTCTATGAATACCGTTATTGGTGCATCGCTACTTTTTATGTCAAATATTTCAAATTGAGTGTCCTCATCTATCGAACTAGTAATAAGTAGGGTCTCATTTTGCTACTCTCCCAGCTCAAGCTAAGCTAATATTCCCACTGTTGCTCCGCTCTTCTCTCAGCCCCCTCAGTTAATATTCATAAGTGTGATTTATTGCCCATTTAATCACAAACAGAAATCTCAATTTAGTAAAGAAAGAGTTGTAGAGCAAGGGACGGTCTCTGTCCATGACTGCCATGACAATTCCAGGAAGCAGAGTGGAGTCTGGGAGGTGAAGCACATTGGTGGACATATTGGTGGATATAATGAAAAGCAGAAGTTTTTCGCTGTGGAGCAGAGTGACCCCTGAAACTGTGCCTCCCTGTTTCTGGCTGCTCTCCCACTGAAACTGCAGGCTTAAATGTCTGCATACACACACAGATGCATCATGGCCCTCCTCCTGATAGCTCTCACATTCCTGCTGACTATTTGAACTTTTCAGTGAGAGCAGCCTATCCTGAAACCATTGACCAAATGTCTGAGGTTATTAGTCGACGTCTCCTTCATACCGATTACTGTGGAGGATATCGATGTACGCAGATAAAGGCAGACTTGTGCCTTGTCACAGAACCCTGCAACTCCACTGGCAGCAATTTTTACACAAATACTGTCCACATAAATCAATCAAAATAAATGTATTAGAATACACAGAAGCATGTAAATATGCACCAACAGTGCAACAGTGAACTCAATGCATAAGCCTGCATAACCTTAAAATGAACCCCAAAATTACATTTCTCAAACTTGAAACTATCTGGTCTTATATTGAATATGACTCCTCAAGTCAAAATCATCACTTCATCAACCTTACCCCTGCAGTGAATCTGCTGTCCAGGAATATTTCTTCTTTCAAAACAGCACTGACACAAAGCAGATCCTGATGTCATGAAAATTGGATTATGAATACCAACAGCTAAGGACAAAGTAGAGAATTCACAACCATACTGAAGACTTTTTAAAGATTGTAGAAATTTAAATGATCAAAACTTTTACTGGTAGAATATTGAAACAGAATAATGGGAGATGTTATGGGTTTAGTAGGTCTTATAGTAATTCAAATAGCAAAAAACATAGTCATATGTACAATAATATAACATTTTATTTACCCATAATATCCTTTAAATATCCCTTAAATTACAATAACAATAAACATACAAAAACATTACAAATGTTATTTGTGATTGCTTCCATTTGAGTGTTGTAATATTAACAGCATTTTCTGCACTTCCTCAGTAGGCCTGCAACTGGCTGCATGTTGTAACAAAGTGCATTACATTCTTTGAACCCCAAATCAATGCCAATTACAACTATGACATCGTCTTTCTGATTGTTACAATCCTGGTAACCATGGAAACTAATGTATTATGCTGTCTTTTTTAACACCACTGTTATCGGCACATACTTGGTCAGCAGAGAATCAGCAGCCCTCCACTGCATGCTTATTCAGTGAGGATAATGTTAGCAAATACCTTTAGGTCACAGCACCATTTGAAGACTGCTTTCCTTGTAATCATACTACAAAGCTATAGCTGATTCTTCATAAGACTGAAATCACTCGACTCTAGAAAAGTATTAAACACTAACAGGCCAATGCTTCAGCCATCTGCCCTGACATCACAGAAAGACTTTTTAATAACACTTACTTTTGATCTCAAAGCACGTTAACCATAAGTTACATGAAATAAACCCAGTGAACTAGGCACTATAATGTTTAATACAGTATTATATGCACAAAAACAGCAACATGTAACAGCATTTGCATGCATACTAAATCAAAACAATGTAAATCAACTTCTATATTATCATACATTACAAATATTATTACACATATTTATTTTACACACAGATCCTATTGTTCTTGAAAACCTTTGTCTGAATCATGACTTTGCAGCTAAAAATGGACCTGCTCCACTCCCACTGTTAGATGGGTGGCAACAACCCAGACCACTTTCAACCTGAAACAATTTACATTGTTACAGTTGGACGAGTGCCTTCAGAGCATTTGGTTGCAGAAGTGCGTCAGTTCACTCCGGATCATAATCACACACAACACTTGGTGGTGTGGAATTAGACAGACCTCATTGTTTGTGTTGTCTCCCCTGTGGTTGATGTTGGATGGCCTCCATGTTGAGAGATTAAGATGTTAATTTTTGTGTGGTAATGGTTTGGATAACAACATTCTAATTCTTAGCGTTGTACCTAATGCTACTTTGTGATCAAATCTGGCAAAACCCAAAAGCAGTATGGAGACAGAGTTTAACCAAACGCAACATCCATAAAATATAAACACTGCTAATTGCAAACTAACTGCTAATGTACATTTTCACCAGGGGAGCGCGTGTAGGTCATGACCTGCCTTTTTAGTTTTATGAGTGCCTGTAATTCACATCACTGACCCCATGCTATTATGAAACCCAGCGCTGCCCAAACCCACATCTTAAATCAACAAAAGCTTGTTCGGAGTAATGTTTCTGGAGTTGTGGCTCTAAGTGAAAGCAGCTGTTTGGGGCAGTGCTGCTGAGACTGATGATGCAGCTGCAAACAGGCCAGTTAAGCAATAAAGATGTAACATGATGTGAGTAAACTTTATGCTCTGATCTCTACAAAGTGACGTAAATAACAGAGTAGCAACAGTTGAAACATGATCTGTCAACAGTCCAGAAACTGTTTGTGTCAGGCCATTATCTACTAATCTAAAAAATGCCATGTTACAATACTTTCAAAAGCAAAACATGCAATTCCTTTGATGCTTGCTTTTGTATAGTTCTGCTTGAGTAGATAAATAAATGTGTGAAAAACAATCAAACTTACACTGCTGCTGGGATGTCTGCGCCTTTCCTGCTAGTTGCTGAGGAAGAATTCTTGACGTTTTGCCTCAAACTCCCACAAAATCCTGCAGTTCTTCAGATAGCTGTTTACATTATCACTTTGAAGAGGGTCATCTGTTTTTTTCCCAGAAGAGAGCCAACCGGTGCTTTCCCCCTCTGATCTCCTAAAACTCCTTTAGCTTTTCTGTGACAGCGGCTGCCTATACTCAAATGGAAAGCTAGAAGACTTGTCAGAGGAGGTTCTGAGCAGACCACGCTCTGCAGCAGATGGGAATGGAGAGGACCGAAAAGGAAAAATGGGAGGGCAAAAAAATCCACCCCCAGTATCTAAATATAAAAAGGCCTCATGTTCTTATGTCTCGTTTCGAAGACAAATCAACCTATCTCAACCAAGTCTATACTTTTGTTATCTACATTTTCCCTCTATGTACAGTATGTTCATGGTCTAAATATTCCCTGTTGAAGAGGACTTAGTTAACAGCGAATGTTTGCCCACTATCACCTCCTCCCACATATTCTCTCAGATAGCATGAGTGGGATATTGTGCTCTCCCTTTTCTCTGCATAGACTGTTAGCAGCAGAAATGCACTTCTAAAGCGAAGAAATCAGGAGCATGAAGGTAATGACTGACTATAGTGACTACAAAGGTTGTACTGCCAGACGTGGAGCATTCTGAAACAATGATCTCAAGACAAACCGAGTTGCAGGAGCGTGCAATGAAAACGATAAGCAAATACGTTGGCTCAAAAGCACAAATAGCCTGTTATTCACACTCCTAGTCTTAACGCATGCTTGTTTTGATTTTCCATAATGCAACTGCCTAATGTTATCATCTCCATAAACAGACATTATACTGTTAGTGAAAATGGCATCAACTCTGGGCTGGAAAATCTATCTGAAAAAAAAAAAAAAACTGCAAGGAAATTCTTAGGTTATTTGAGTTGGCATTGGCTTACAGGTTAAATTTAGACATTTACTTAGTTTCCCACCCAGTATGTTTTGTTGTCTTTGCAAAGGCTGATAAAACATTCATTTCCTGAGCTTTCCACAATTGTTGAACCACACCCCAGTGGACCATCCACGGTCAAAAAGCACACGCAGTCAGGTCAAAGGTCAAACTGCTCCTCTAGCAGTTAACTGAGTAAACATGCAACCCATGAGTATCTCTGGAAGTATTCCCTAAACTGCCATAACTCTCACTTGTTATTGTTATTGTTATTGATTTATCTGTACCCTTTGCCACACATTGAAGGAGAACCGGGAGGGTTTTTACCAAAGGCTGGAGAAGTTTAGAAAAATTATGGCCAAAATATTCAAGCTCTTCAAACAAAAAGCCTGCACTACACTGCCATCTAGTGAGTGCTTCATGCCACAGGTAATGACAGTGAAACATGTCACCTCAAGCATGTGGGTTATGTTGTATATTCTGTTTTTAGGCAGGGCTCAGCTAGCAATCAGAAAATGAGGAAAATAAGGAGCTCAAGGCAGAAGAGGCACAGCATGTCACAGTATGGCTGGTAGCAGTCAGCTGGAGATCTGGTGATTCAGACCAGGCCAGTAATAACATGTCAGTGAGCAACATACAGGGGACAGTGGGAAGACAATTATAGCGCTCTTACTAAATTATAAGTGTAGGGCAACCAACTTTTAAAATATTTTTGATATATCTTTTAGAAAATGTATTCTGATCCTGAATTGAGAAGCTGTAATTAAATACCATCTCTACCATTTCAGCGTCCCAACCAACCATCCACTATAGCTAAATAATAAGCTGTTTAGTTAGTATAGATTCTGTTGGTGTGACGCAGCTCTATAAAAATAATGTGTCAAATGTCAAGATACATGTCAGGTGTGTTGGTGTAACAGTTGGAAAAAAATCACACATAAAATGTTACATAAGCTGTCAGAATATTTTTTTTTTCTCCAAATGCAGCGAAAGAGGTGTCAGTCATATGTATGTTTTTGAACTGTCGCCAACTAAATTCCAAAGTAGACTGCGTTATGCTGGTTTCATAATGTCATACAGTCCGCAAGCAAGATTTTTACCTGTTGGTCTTGATGGATTCAGATTTTTTTTACGCAATGTCAAGATGCGCAAGTCGAACGTGGATGATTTGTAATGGTGGCACATCAGATCACATCAAAGTTGAATAGTGCTTGAAAGTATATAGCCTGTCTAATGCACCCTGCTGTATCATTTTTATCTAGAAGCAGCTATGCAGTATTTTTCGCTGATAACATCTCTAAAACAAGGCCAAAGGACAAATTAGGTGCCACTTGTTAGGGAAACAGTGGCAACTTATTCCCTGTGCTGCTTCTGAGGCAGTGAAACAGGCATTACTTCAGTGTCTGACTCTGTTCTCGTTACTTAGCACTGTGCCCAGTAGTTGTAAATAAATCAAAGCTTATCCCGAGGGTTACAAGGTCTATGGTTTTGTATTCAGGAGCCTTTGCAGTGTGCTGTTGTAGTGTTGTGCTCTTGTCATTCAAAAGCTTGCCAGAACATTTGCTTAGGTCATTTAGCCCCTTGTCTCTGAGCACAGATAGGATGAAATCATTAGTGGCTGGACTGTTCTCAAATTGTAAGAAGGTGCTAAGAAGCTTCCACCTTCTTACAGAAACATGGCCCATGCCCTGATTACAGTGGAGAGAAAGAAGGCTGTGTTTGTGATGGAAAAAAAAAATAGCCCAAATGGGGTTTCACTCTATGCTGGATAAAGGACATATACTGTCAGAGTGTGGAGAGTCTGACTTAGCCACAGAGCAGTTAACTGTTGTTGTGGTCTATCTGGAAGCCAACTGGGATCCACTGTGCTCTTGGTTATAGATTCTTTTTTCTTTTTTCTTTATTGATATTATAATAAATTATAATAAACTCTACTGGATTACTTGCTAGGAGTGGACCATATTGATGAAAAAAAGTTTTTGAGTATCCTGATATGAAAACTGTATCATGTCAATCCAAACAAAATGTGTTAAAGACATGTTTTTAAATGTATTAGTGTTTATACCAGACAAATGATCTTACATTACTTTAATGGCAGAAATATCCTTATTTGAAAGTTAACTTTTTCATTTTTTTGCAGATTTTTTTTTTTTTTTTAATTATTGGTCTACTTGTTATTCAGACCACAATATTATTCTATTTTCTATTACTTGTCCTTCATTTTGTCATCTTTTTGCTTCATTTATCACCTTAAGTTGCTCCCTGTCCCTGTCATAGAAGCCTGGATTCATTAGCTGTCCATTTTGTGTAATATGACTCCAGATGGCACTGTGATATCAATATTTGATTGGAGGAAGGCAATCTTAAATTGAAGCAAAAGGCAGTTATGTAGTGCCAATTATTGCACGATGGTAAAGCCTTAGCAATTCGGTTTGATCGGATTCATTCGTAAGGACATGTGGCACTTACGGTGACTACAGCTTCCTTTGAACTCCCTAAGAAACAAAAAAGCTGTTCAATTTGATCGTCACTGCGCAACAGGGATGGCCCCTCTTCTCTTTATTTCAAAATCGACCCCACAATACATGGTCAAAAACAAAGGAACTGACCTCCATCTATCACCCCCCACACAGTGCAACACATTCTGACTAGGTTAATGAGCTGCAGGATCTCCTATGATGATTTGAGAGCCTTAATTACCCCAGGAAGAAGAAGCTTAGACATATTTAAAACATCATATCGTCCTGGTTTTGCAATCGTGGTAAGGCAATTACAACTTCTGCAGAGACTCTACGAAGTGCTGCTGTAGGCAAGGGAAAGTAAAGCTTATTAAAATAAAAAAGCATTAAAAGCATATCCCCTACTGTGATCACCATATTCTTGTCCTGCTATTTCTTAAACCTGGCTAAAGCCCAGACTAAAGGCAGAGCAGTATTAGACTTTTTTGAAGTTTCAAACCAAGAAAGGACTTAAGAGGGTGCCAACAAATAGCCTGCCAACAAAAATGCGCCCCGGCATCACTCCTATCATTTCGATGTTAAATTAAGTCTACAACCCTGCAAACAGAACCTTGGGCTTTGGTTCCAGCCTTTACTTTAGATGGATAAAGATTAGAAACAATAACTGGCTAATGTTGGAAATCCTAGTTTTGGAGCACTACCAAAATGCAATCAATTGTCCTCTGGCTTCTTGCCTCCATCCTAATTCTATGTAAATCAGTTCAGATTTAAAAGTCTAACAAACAAACACAGTCCTATTGTAGATGATATGAGATGAATATTTAACAAGCTAAGAAACTTTTTCGGGCCAAAAAATAGTCTCTCACATAAAGTTCTAAGAAATAATTATAATCTTAATACTTGTCTCCTCATTCAAAACAAGAGAGTGTCATTAAAAGTTGCATCTAGGCAGACTTTTAATGACTGAAACATCATCACTTTTTTTTTAAATCGGGGACACTTTGAAATTCAAGTTATGTTAGCAACTAATTGTAAAAGTGTTTGGCCTAATAGGGAATAAAATATGTTCATGTACCTTTCTTCCTTTCTTTATTTTTTTTTTAATTTTCATACTAAATTTTTTGTAACTCAAATTATTCAAAAATAGCCATTACATTTTCCAATTATGTTTAAAGAAGCTTAAACATAGATTCACCTCATAAGATATTAAATTTGCTTCCTCAAGTAACAATTACAGAAAGATCTTTGCATTGTTGAATGGTTAACCACCACCCGAGTGTCCATTTGGAAGCGCATGTCCTGGTCCCTTGCACCAGCACCAGCTTGACATGATTACCACTGAATACATGAGACTTTTCTCTGTGTAGGAAAGCATAAAGTCATTGAAGCACAAGTACGCAACTCAGCGTTAAGTGAAGGGAGCACAGATGGCTTTGCAAAACCTCATTTAATATTATGTTTTGTCTTCTTCATCAGACAGATACTTACTAGTGAATTATGACTACACTGTGCTTGGCTTGGCCTCAAGGGCAAACAGTGGTGACAAAACCAAAGTCTATTATTTGGATATTTTCTACCATTCACTGGTAAAGTATGATAAATACAAAAAAAATTAATAGTGTAAAAAAAAAAGTGTAATAATTCATAATGGATCAGCTTCTTTTGGGTGGTTAAATGTGCTTGTGCAAGTGAATGTGTTAAGTGATGCTAAAGGTCATTGGATTACTTTTGTTATCTTTCTGTGGTTTTGAATAAGCAGTGGGACTCAGTATGATTTGAATTTTTCCTCCACACCGTAAAGCATAATTTAACTGTAAACATGGCTATTTTCTTGTTTTAGTCACTCTTATTTAGCAAAGAATACAGTGGTCCCTTGTTACGTTCTAAAAATAACCCACAATAAGCGAAACCCGCGAAGTAGGACAACTTTATATTTTACAATTATTATAAGGCTGTAAACGCCTCACCACACACATTATACACTTTTCTCAGACTGGAATTAACATTTTCTCACATTTCTCTCTCGTTTAAACGCTCAAACTTTCGTAGATTTTCAACAAAAAATGTATTAATAGTGACACGTGTATTCACAGTTTCTCTGATCGTGCCTCTTCGTCCTGGTGCCGCTCTGCCTCGGTTGGGGAGAAAACTTGTAAACATACAGCACTTCAGAGTTACACTGAACATCTATATAAGTCCAGGGCTGGGTACACGAGGGGCGCGGAGACATGAGTCACTGGATCCGTAGGAAGCGGCTCTTTTTGGGTCTGCTGAAGCCAGTGCTAGTCTGTCCCTGGTTTTCACATCCTTCCTCATGATCCACAGCTCGCAGAGAAGGACGCACTGGGGCTCAAAGCGGGCGGCCCCAGAGCCTGGTGCGGCTCGGACTGCTTCTCATTCAAACAGTGTAAGCATGCACAGAGGGACCCACGGAGCAGGGCGCACCGCGCTCATCCAACGGCACTGCCATGTCTTGGGACGCAATGCGCATTAACCTCCCGGAGAAGTGTGCGTGCAGACACATGCACTGCTCATCGTGGTCAAATCTGTGATAGAGCAGGATGACCGGAGGCCGTGCGTCTCATCTGGGGCCGCGAGTACGAGACCAAGGCCAGCAGTGTCCGGACCGTGTTTCTTCTCGGGACCGCGTCTACGGCTAACGACCGAATACCCAGCGGGTGGGCCGCGGCAACGTGGTTGCGGGGCCGCTCTCGAGCCGCATGCGGCTCTTTGCGTGGTTTCGTGCGGCTCTTATGTTTATATCGAAGTTTGTGTTTATGATGTGCATGTTCGCTTCGTGGCTCGGACTGTGTCGTTAGCCATGGACGCGGTCCTGAGAAGAAACACGGTCTGGACACTGCCGGCCTCGGTCTCGTACTCACGGCCCCAGGTGAGACACAAGGCCGCGGCCCCTCTAGCATGTGCCCAAATGCCAGACCGCCCAGTCCGCCACTGATCAGGATGCAGAACACAATGCGTGCTGATACACTATTTAAAAAAAATTTAAATTAAAAAAATCCGCAAAACAGTGAGGCTGCGAAAACTGAACCGCGATATAGCGAGGGACCACTGTATAGCCAAAACGAACTATTAGACTAGAATCTATACTTTACACTTTTTATACTCTTTGGTTATATAAGCTTCCTTGTACAGACCCAAATTTCATTTTTGTGCTGCCTCAGTAGCAGGGCTTGTGTTATTTTAGTTGCATGCATTTGTTTTCATTATCAGTTAATGAAATGAAAATTGTCACTAAAACAATTTATGGTGCGTTGCAGTTTGGACTGGACTGGGGGCGATCTCATTGTCCATGTGTGAAAAATGTAGTTAACAATCATAATTCTGTCAGGTGCCTAAGGTCAGGTGTAATGCTTAATGCTGCTGTTCTTTAAAATGTAAGCAGAGAAGGAGTCATATAGATGTTTTAAAATCCAATGCAGAAAACATAGTCTGCTGGGTTCAAAATATGTGTCTCTTATCTGACCACAGCTGACAGGTCCCACTTACTGTTCATCCCCGCAACACCCACTCAAGAGGAAATGAGAGAAAAGCCCCGATGATTTAACTTTACGTTCAAAACATTGTTAAACCAAGTGTGAGACCATCCAATATCAATATCTGAAGGCTTTTGATTACGTGAAGGGGGTGTTGATGAACTTAAATGGTCCATAATGGAGCCAAACAGCTGTTAAACGCAGGATAAACGGGTGGATGTGAGCTTATAGCAATGGAATAGTGGTATGTTTCATAGAACAGGAAAGCAGTCTGATAATAGATCTGCAGCATGTCAGTAATAAAAGATGTTGCATTATGAGACAATGCTCAGTCGTCCTATACAGACAATCTGTCTGCCTTCTGGGACATTATCAGGCTGTTTGTATTCATCACTGTTTGAAACATGGAGAGTGAGAAAACAACAGCAGGATGCAAACTTTTTACAGAACCATTTTCAAAACTTAAAATACAATTCTGTCAAAACTATATCCACTTCCACTCTCAAGATTTGAATAAATATACACATATTTATTTGTTTCCATTCAGCTCTAATTTAAGGATGTATCTAGACAGATAGACAGACAGGCAGAAATAAAAAGTGTGCGCAAACAAAATGTGTTTGCTACAACAAAGCCACACTCCAGTGCAGGATGGGCATTTGGTTGTTTGAGATTTTTCCTAAAATTAAACAATATTTGAAATTCTCTTATCTTATCACTACTTTTGTGAGCAACAAGTATTAGGTATTTGTCTGAAAATCCACAACCTAAAAAAGTAATTTGGTGATCTTGATAAGAACAAAATAGTATTCATATAACTTGAACAGCTGTGTTTCTCTTGTTTAACAAAGCCATCCCTGTAGAGACACTTCAAAAACAAGCCCTCTATGCCTTTTATTTGTTTCTCTCCTATGGTGTCCTCCTTAATTATAGCTTAAGAGGTCTTGTTAAAATGAGTCTAACCTGAGCTGAACTCTTTCTTGTAATTCATAGTAATAAATGTAAGCAATATAAGCTCTTGTGGATTTGAAATATTGCCAAGGGTCAGATGTAGAACCTGGTGCTTTTCATTGTCATTATCACAGAAAAGTGTGGTTAAATCAAAGAATTAAGGTTGTGGCCCCAGCTCTGATTCACGTTAGCCTGCTGTCCCGGGATTTGAACTGTAGCTCTTTGAAGACCAGCTTCAATCATTTTAATGAGTTCATGCTATGGAGACTGACTGAAAATCCCAGGATGTCACTATTGGGTCCACACTAAATATATTCCATTGTTGTAAGCATTGATTTTTTTTATCCTTTTCATGCATTTATTTTTACCTAAAATGACACATACACAATGGGGTCCCAATTGGAGTTTTAACGCCCCACACTGTCAAGCAAAGGTCAAAGGAGAGGACTTCCGAGGCCTGGTCCTAAGAGCACTTGCATTATAATGGGTCACAACATATATATTTCATCAATTTTTTATTGTATTAAAAAGATTTGATAATAATAAGACATGAGAATTTAGGGTGATAAAATTCCAAGTAACAAAATGTAGAGTGACAATGTATATTTCTATTTTTGGATCTGAACTGTTTGTAAGATATTTAGCATTTTACTGCTTGATTTTTATCTAAATATAATAGTGATCTTATGCTGTGGGCTTGCATATAAAAAGCTCTTGATTTAATTCTGAGAGTTGAAGTTGTTGAAGTTGCATTGATCTTAACTGTACACTGTCATTTGCTACCAGTAACTCACTGTTCACTTGTCAAACTGTAAAAGGACGATGCAGACATTTAAAGCTTTTGTTCCTGGTTCTTGTAATGTCTTTTGGCAGATCCCTATTTAATATGCAGTATTAAACTGCATGATTATTTTTGGGCACATGCACATCTTTAGAAGGGCTTTTTTTCCTGATGGGAAAGGGAAGCCACACTGTAAAAAGTGACTCTTTGGATCAAATTAAAAAATTTGCGTCAACTTGTCACATGTAATTTTTTTAGTTTCTCTCAAATTAAAAAAATAAAGTGTGAACAAAGTAAATAATGTAGTAATATCAATTCAAAAATATAATTTAAACCAAGGACAGTTTTTAAATACAATGAAATCATAATTTCAATTTAAATTTCCTCATATATTCAACCTGGCTTGAGCCAAAATCTTACATAACTTCACAGTAATATTTTGTATGAATACAATGCATTTTTTCACCTTCAGAAAAACTAATGAAATTGCGTCGTTTTGTCACAAGTAATCAAATTACTTAACGCCAACATACAATCATGAAAAGACACAGTTCCAATTTCTCACATTTCTTTTATTACAACAACCTTCTGAAATGATTTTGAGATGAGCTGGGCTAGAATAGAACTGTATAAAAATGAAATAAAAAATATATATAAAATTAAATAGTTTTACAATCTCAACTCCAGCTGTTCAAAGGCACAAGAAACCGCTCAAAATTGTGAGGTAGGCCAATCTTTCAAAAAAAAAAACTGTATGAACATTATATGCATATAAAATTAAATTCCGTGACAGTGGCAGTGCATTTAGCAGACGCGCGTGCACACACGCACAGACTCACTCACACACAGGCGCGTGCGCACGCACACAGACGCACAGACAGGCGCGCACACACACAGACGCACGCACACACAGACGTGCACAGACACGTGCACGCACACACACAGACACGCGCACGCACACAGGCACGCACACAGACACAAACACACGTACGCACAGACGCACGCATGCACACGAGTGCACTGCCCTCCACTAATCAACAAAGCATCAGACTGGTGTGAATACCCACCAACAATGTTGCATGACAACTGGGGCAGCAACACTCTCAATAAAACAAGTGCCATTTAAACTCCATGAAACATGTCCCATTTTAAAACAAAGAAACATGAACAAAATCACTGAATGACGGAACAATGTTTTCTCTTGCAACAGCAACAAGCAATGTGATGAATACCAAGGCTCAGACTAACCATGTGACAATGTGTTTCTCTTCACAAGTTTTCAGTCCTGCAGCTTAGCACAGAGGTTCTGAATCCTTCTTGACATTTGCCTACTTTCAATACCCATGATGATTTTTTGAAAGGTCTCAAAGGTATATTTGAGTTCCACTGGGTAACTCAGGTTGACTGCATAAGTCAGGCCAAATAGCATAGCACAAGCCGATGCAATGGAGAACAAGTTGTTGAGTACCTCAACACCATCGATAACAAGACCAATGTCCTTTGGAGGGGAGAGATCATCACCATCGCGGAGGACAAAGATGGCCATGGTGGCATTTTCAAGTTCTGCCTCTGCCTCTTCCTTTTGGACAACCTAAAATCACATAATTCAGTTAGTTTAGCCAATTCCCCATGGAGGGAGAGGGGGATTATTCATTCAGTAAATGATTACAATTGTTGACACTCATAATAAAAATGAAAATAAAATCTGCTACAACCAGTATTTTTTGCTCCCACTTAGTTAGCATTGTCACTTACCAGGTACTCTCTTGATCAGGTGCCTTACATCCTCACCGAGGTAGATCACATGTGACGTCAGGATGCACTCTCTTCTTATGTTCGAGTCCACACCCTATAGCAACAAAGCCATATCAAAATATAAAATGCGCATCAGCTTTCAACTCACCAACAGAGAGAACTGAACTGACAAAAGAGGAATCAAATGCGAAACATCTGCATTTCATACCTGATCCAAAGGCTTAAGGGCGTCGCTGATTTTCTCCCCCGACGGCTCCACCTTTTTTCCTCATGACCCGAAGAAGCTGACTGCTCTGCTTATCCAAACCAGCCAAGAATCGTGGTTGTAGTGGTACTGTTGTGATCCGTAGAAATTCAGCATTGATCTAAAATACACAAATTAGACAACACATTTCATGTTAAGGCATATGAGTGGCAAAGTTAAATAGATTAGGAAAATATAGTGTTTGCCTGACTTGACTCTGGAATAGAGTTTTAACAGATTTTGACAGTGAGTCTACCTCATCTTCTTGAAACATTGCTGGCCATCGCTCCTGGAGTTCTTCTACCCTGGGCTGTTTTTCCACAATTTCTTGCCTACGGAGGGCAAATGTCTTGGCCATTTTTTCTCGGATGATCTTCCCGTTGTTCCGTTTCTTCACCTCCTTCAAAAGTACCTGTCGCTCCATCTCAAGATTTTCTGCTGTCTCGCCAACTGGATAGGACGGCACATGGTTGGCCTCACCACGTTTAGGTCGCTTGACATTTTTTGCTGGATGGGCGTCATCTGTAGCTTTGGTCTTTAGAGAATTGACAGCTAGCTCAGGGCATCCAAGTCCCTTCAGTTGGGTACGAAGGTTTCCCATCTTGGTTTTAAGTCTCTGTGTCCAACCATAGCATCCATTCCAAGATCCTGCCTCTGCCAAGCAGGGATGCTTCTTGATCAGTGCCTCTGAAACCTCACAAAAGTCTATGTTTTTTGGGTAGGCTTTATACTTGTAGATCAGATCAGACAACTTTTCCAGAATGTCTGACTTCATCCTCGGACCGGCTGTCAATCTTGTTCCGTTTGCCTTAAAGGCAGCATTTCCCCTCTCTAATTGGACTTCAGTGTCATATGAAAAGCTTGGAATGGGAAACTCTTTTGGCCATTGCTCGACCCTTGAAGAATGACTAGAGGAGGGTGAGGAGAACATCAACGTGTCATCAGTATCACCGGAAACGGAAAAGGCGTCATCACTACAGAGGCCAACATTGACAGCTGTCTGTGCAGGAGCTGCATCTTCATCAGGCAAAGGGATTACTTTGATGGTACAAAGATCCTCAAGTTCTTCAGTAGATGTTAAATTTACAAATGTATCACCAAAATCTTGGTCCTGGTACTGGATCCTGAAGTTTCCCCTCAATCCACAAACTCCCCTCACATCATCAACAAGCTGATCCATGGACTCTGGAATCCCATTTGGCAGCAACAATTTCCTTTTGTCATCTAGACTCAGAAAAACCAGCAGCTTTGCAGGCCTCTTCCCAGCCATGCTCAAGAGTCTGAGAGACAGGGAAAGAGAGAGAATAAGATTAATTCATGTCAAGCTGGCTTTGAATATTAACAGTATACACATCATTTAAGCAGTTTTCATGGAGCTACGAATAAAATTCTTTCCCCCTCCTTCTTTGAGATCCGCCCCCCAAACCAACGAGGGGGGGGGGTGCGCGAGTGAACAATTTTTGGCGCTTGAATTGCGTGAGAAATGCCGTGTGAGCGTGTGAACACGTCGAATTGCGTGTTGAGAGCTCTGTTTGTCTAAAGAGCAAACTTAAACTACAAAGCAACTAATGAGAGTTATATAAATGAAGTTATTACCTGATGGTTCTCAGTTTGTTTTATCATCACCGCACTTTGTCAGTGCGCGCTGAGAGGGGCGGGGAGGAGGGAGCGGGACATTTTTAACGGATTCATGTAAGAGTCTGGTCAATGCACCGGGCCCGCGTCTCACCGCGTCTCATCGCGTCTCATCGCGTCTCACCGCGTCTCACCATGGGCAGTTCGGCTCTGGGCCGCGCGTATTCAGCGCGTAAGCCGTCGGGGGGGACACGTTACGCACAGACGGAGACACCGGGACCGGAGTCGGTGCGTCTCAGAGGAGACGTGGCACCGGGACTGAGGCTCAGGACGTGCCCGGGGGACGGCGAGCAGACGCGCCGTCCCCCCCTCCCCCTGTTCCCCCTGCTCGGGGGAGCAGGGGGAGGGGGCGGTGCTGAAAACGCGCGGAGCCTGCATAAACTAAGCCACACAGACCGATTTTCTGGGCACAAAAAAAAAAAAAAAAAAAAAAAAACACTAATCAGGCATTTTAGCCCGCAACAATCACAAAAAATGCCCGCGAAATCCTGGGGGGTCTGATAAAGTCACATTGTATACGAGTGGTGTATATATGTATGCACATTATTCAACAGTCATGCATATTTCTTACCGATTTCTTTCTCTGGTCTTCCCGTCGGTGTGGAGCTCCGAACTTCGTGCAGTTAAAGACAATGGCCGTTTCCCAATTCCCCGACGGCACGCTTGTTAGCGTCCTTGGAACGGGATATGCGTCATATCCGGCGCGACAAGGGCCGTTCCATTCGTTTTTTTCCCCCTGCACCGTCAAGACGAGCTCTGAACGGCGCCGTCGTTTCCATGGAAATCGGGGCGTGGACCAAGTGTGCAAACATGCACGCTTCGCACACTTAAAAGCTCCAGCATGCACAGCGCGGGACTACAAAGACCGACTCGCCAGCGACATCCACAAGTGAGAGTTGCGACGTCACTATAAAATATACGTACTGGTTCACTTCACCTACAACTATGCTACATGAAACTCTTCATAAACTACGCTAAACATGTGTGACGGTAGCCGTAACGGCATAGATCACGGCACCTGTATTACCGTTCACATGCTTTTCCCCTTACACTTCTATATTTCCTTTGCTGTTGTAATGCTGGATATTCTACAGTATCGCCATGTCCAGCGTTTACTCTAAGCTGCGCACTGTTCGCACATTCTCAGCGCACAAGAAAACTTGTGCAGCACACTGTAAATCAGGGATGAAAGAGCTTTTTATTCAGCCGCGGGGGCATTTTTTTTATATCTGCAAAGTGCGAGCGAGCCGCGCGGGGGGGGCGGGACCTGTTCAATTTCGCAGACGGCCATGTGAGAAACGTAGTGCACTAAGGACAGAGCGAGTATGCGCCGTCTCGACGACAGACCGACGGCACACTCACAAGCGTGCCGTCGGTGAATTGGGAAACGGCCAATGGCGGATTCAAAATTCAGTTCAAGCTCTGGTTGTGGTGGCGTGACGTCAGTACGTACGCACGTCACGTGACATGCAACGTTTTCACTTGAATGGAATTTTTTTATTTGATTGTAAGTGTGCCAATTACTTTGAACCAATGAGGCCTTGATTTACATTGGATGAAAGTAATATAATAAATTAAACCAAACAAACGACAGAAACATAGCGATAATAGGTCAGTTCAATTAGATATCCTTCCTTACATCAATGGTTGCCCATGTTCACTTTTTTCAGTGCAGTTACACACAGCCAGCTCTCATTCCAAAGCATCATGTAGTGACGACTCTTTGTTATGAGTTTGTTAACAATTAAATACAGTACTACAATTTAATGAAGATGATTGTCAAAAACATACTGCTTTCATTATACATTTATATTTATTTTACTCAGTTAAGAGAAGCCCACCCAGTTCCTTCCTAAGGGATAATGGAAATTCAAATAATAACGTATTTAAAATGTGGTTACTAAATCAAATAATTTACAACTTATTGCTTCCAGCTTGTCTGCCTTTTAAGCCAACTGGAAAGACCCACATACAATATCATGCTGAGGCAGCAAAATGAGAAAGCCATATGCTGTTTTAATTAAACAGGGAAAACCTTAATCACAGATGTGCCATCAACTTAATCCTGTTCTATACAAACCTTATTGGCATTGGCCTGCCTATTGTCCATCATCTTACTCTACGAAGGAACAGCTGCGACTGAGTTTTATGAGCACAATTAATGACTTAGTCATATTTAAATGGCTTTATGACTCAGTGACTCAACACCATCACAGGTCTTGAATCTCACATACAACTAAATCAATTTCAGTGTGCCACAGAGCTATTAAACAATCATTAAGGCTCTAATTTGCAAAAATAATGAGATCAGAACCTTTAGAAACTTCACTTTTGATAGATTTCTTGATGTCAGGACATGTCCACATTACTCAATGGTCTTCATGTTTTTGAAAGCAACAACAAGTCTAGTTTTGTGTTTTCTGTTTTCACAAAAGGGATGTTTGAAGTGTTTGTAAGATCAAGTCAGACAGTGCCTCTTTTCCTTGCTTAAACACATCCATGAATATGTCATCTTTTATAAAGCATGCCACAGAGAAGGCTCCTTATGTCAAGCATCAAAATACGAGATCATTCTCATAAAACAGGACAAAACTGATGTTTTAGTCATCGGTCCTGAGGCCCAGAGAGAGAAACCTTTACCCAAACTACAAGCACAGTCTTTTAACCCATCTCCTCAAGTGAAAAAACTGGGTGTCATTTTTGACTCTGAGCTGACTTTTATCCCACACATTAAGAACATCACAAAAATAGGTTTCTATCACCTAAAAAAACATAACCAGAGTCTGCCCCATTCTGTCTCGGGCCAATATGGAGACACTGATGCATGCTTTTATTGCCAGTCGATTAGACTACTGTAATGCCCTGCTCTCTGGTCTTCCCAAAACACTGTAAAAATGACAACTTGAATTTGTTCAGATTACTAGGATTTTAGCGTTCATAGACAATAAAACTGCCAGTTGCATCGTACACTGTCTCAAATGAGTAATTTCAACTCACTTTTGTAAGTTTCTGTTAAAAAGTTGATCTTAATTCATATTTTGAGTTGACATGATATACAAATTCAAGTGGACGGTAGGTTGGGCCAGGCTAATCTGTGCATGCTCATTTGGAATAATCTGCCGTTGGGATCTGCTGCAATGGGGTAACCGGAGGAGTTTATCAGGGGTTTTCCTTGGGTTTGGGTTTGGCTTTGGCATTTGGCATTTGGCTTTGGCATTTTTCCCCTCAGAAGCGCCGGCTGTCTTTGCAGAAAACTTTGTCATAAAGAGACTAACGAGTCCTTTTGTCAACATTGATGTTGACGAAAACGAAATGAGACGTTATTTTATCTCCTCTTCGCGCATTATTTGCAGTTTTAAGTTGGTAAAATAGACATTTGAACTTAAAATGATTACCTGGCGTGGGCAGCAGTAGCTCAGTTGGTAGAGCGCTTGTCTAGTGATCCGAATTCGAATCCCTCTCTTGACGGGTTGACCGCGTGTGATCCCACAGTGAGTGCTGCTGTTGTGTCCTTGGGCTAGACACTTAACCCCACCTCGCCCCCAGTGTCTGCGGACACTGGTAGCCCCCATGGTAGAAGATACATTAAGGCCTGTTGTGACGTGAGCCGTCCTCCTGTGGACCCATCACCTGCGGGAGGATTCATGGGGGCTGGTGCATTGTGTTCTAGGCAGCAGAACGACCTAGAAAATGGAAAAGCGGAAGAAGATGAATGAATGAATGATTAGCTAGCATAACTTTATAAGCTTAGTGTACCCAACTGGAAAAGCTTAGTTAGCATTACTTCAAAAGCTTTGTTGATCCAACTTAACTTAACAGCAATACTTAAAAACTTAAAAATTTAAGTTGATACTCACAACTCAAAAACTCTGTGCAGCCGGTTGCCTTGAAAATTTGAGTTGAACTAACTATTTATTTTTTACAGTGAAAGAGGATTTCAGGTTTGCAGTTATTACACAATTCAGCAGCACGTGTCCTGACTAGGACCAGAGGGCGGGACCACATGACACTGGTTTTAAAATCACTGCATTGGCTCCCTGTGAGTGTCAGGATAGATTTTAAAGTTCTTTTACTCTTTTTTAAATGTCTTAATGACATCTCGGGTCTTCTTAACTTTCAGAACTGCTTTTTCCTTACGAACCTTCACGGACCCTGCGCTCCTCCGGCAGCAGGCTCCTGGTCATTCCCAAAGTCAGGACACACACTGACGGAGAGGCATCTTTCCAGTACTACGGCCCTTGTCTATGGAAGAGCCTGCCGGAAGACCTCAGGGGACCTCAGGGCTGCACAGAACGTTCATGTTTTTAAGAGTGGGCTCAAGACTCACCTGTTTAGCTTGGCCTTTGATTGAAATTTTATTCTTTTACTTGTTTTTATTAGTCATACTTTATTTTAGGCATTTTATTAGCTTGAACTAATATTCATCTATTATTGTGAGGTTTTCCAGTGCTCCCTCTGTAGGGGCCCTCTGCACCGGGAGCGGTGGTCGCCTGTGGCTGCCGGGGTCTGTCCCGTGGGCTCCTGGTGGGGGGATGGTGCTTGGGCCTCATCTCTCCCCTGGGCCCTGTGGCAGTTCCTGGTGGTGGTGGATGGCTCTCTGCTCTTGGTGTAGACGGCTCCTCTGATGGTGCTCTCTCAACTGGTTCACCTGTATTCAGCCTCACATTTTACTACGTGTAGTTTTACGTATGTATGTATGTATGTATGTATGTATGTATGTATGTATGTATGTATGTATATTAGCATGTTAGTGTGTGTGTGTGTGTGTGTGTGTGTGTGTGTGTGTGTGTGTGTGTGTGTGTGTGTGTGTGTGTGTGTGTGTGTGTGTGTGCGAGGGGGTGTGCGTGTGTGTTACTGTTTGAGTTATTTGGGGGTGTGGGGTCAGGCAGCTGTGGGGGGTGGTTGGGTAGGTGAAAGGAAATATGGGTTGTTTTTAATCACTGTCAAGCACTTTGTGTTACTTTTTTGTATGAAAAATCACTTTATAAATAAAGTTTGATTAATTGAGTTTGATTGATTAAAGTTTGAACTCTTGCCTACAATTATTTCATTTCACAATTACATACATTTTAATCAACAAAATTAGGAAAACCTTTATGTAATTCCAGTGATAACTTTCCCCTGGACTTAACTCTCCAATCAGAAATCTTTAGATGGAAAAAAAAACACCCACTTCAGATGATTCCACAAGGCATCAAAACTCACAAAACCTATTATTTTTTTTACATGATTGTTAATTGTAACAACACATGCCTGCTTCCCTGACTGCCAAAGATTGAAATGGACATCTGACAAATTAAAGTGTACCAACACACTCTACAAGAAGCCAAAATGGATAAACTAAATTATTTTATGCTGCAGGTTGTTTATTGCATATCATAACCAATGTGAACAAAAACGTCAACCAAAAGAGGCAAGTGGAAGAACAAATGATTAGAAATATTGAATAGTGCTCCATTGCACATTTAATCTAACATTTTTATGCATTTTTTGATTTCTAATTCTACACAATATATTTTCACTTCAACTTTATTCTGGTAATATTATATATTACTATACTGGAGTCACTTTAACTGCTGTTTGTTCACTGCTCAGAATCAAAGACATTTATTGTGCAGCGTTCCTGTGCCTTTTAACCTTACAGTGTTGTGTTTTTTTAGTTGATTGTACATACTTATTGGGGCCAGGCGCCGAAGGTGCTAGGCACCATAGTGTTTCTACTGTACCCACATCCCCCGATGTGTCCTCTGAGCGCTTTGCGAATGTATGTACCTTGTGGTGCATTTCCGTACCACAGGGTACATCTTTCTGAAGAGAGAAAAAAGAAGTGCTTTGTGACTGTTATTGTGGTGGTGAAATATGTACTATTATGTGCCTGAAATGTGTATTATCGTGTACCTTGTAATATTAAAAGATTAAAAAAAAAAAAAAAAAGTGTTTCTACTGATTCTTATCATACATTATTCTTCTACCCATGGGAGTCTATGGCAACCCTAGAACCGTCTGGTAAAAAGTTGTGAAATTTTGCATGCACATTCCAGCCAGTCTCCTCATTACCCACAGCAATTTATAGGCCCCCACCCCCAACCGTCTAGTGCCACCAGCAGGTCAAATTTGCAGGAATTTTCAGGAATTTTCTGCGTTGCTAGGCAACGCAGAAATGTACCTTTGATCTGTCTTTGATGTGTCTTTGATCTAGCCGAAGTGAGCTCATATCTTGGGAACTCTTCATAGGAAGCCTGGGAAGCCTGGCTAACAGACTGTTAGACCCTGTTAGACCCTGTTAAACCCTGTTAGACCCTGTGAGACTGTTAGACCCTGTCAGACCCTGTTAGACCCTGTCAGACTCTGTTAGACCCTGTCAGACTCTGTTAGACCCTGTCAGACCCTGTTAGACCCTCTCAGACTCTGTTAGACCCTGTCAGACTCTGTTAGACCCTGTCAGACCCTGTCAGACCATGCTGAGGCCTACATGCACCTTCGGTGCTTGTCCCCACATTGCTGTTTGCAGCTATATTTGGGGACAAGCACCAAAGGTGCTTGGGTTTTCTACTGACTTCAAAGCGAGCACACGTACATACGGCGCGCTCCGCCGGAGCGGGCCCAGTTTTGTGTTTTTTCCGTTTCCTTCTTTGAACATTTTGGACAGTTTTGGCTTCTCAGCTCCTTTCGGTTGTTGGCTCACCTCCTCCCAGCGCCCCGGCTGCGGGGGTGGCGGTTTCACCGTGTTCCGCGAGCTCTGCCCCCCCCGGGCGGGCAGCGCGATGACAACCCCCGCAGGGCCCCAAGGCCCGGCGGCGAAGCCGCCTGAGGACGCGGGTGGTAAGAATGAGGATCGTACCAGGAAGAATGGTGGGGATGCGAAGGAGAATGTGAATGTAGAATACCGTAAAGATCTGACGGTCCTTCTGGACCTGGTGGGTGGAGCCGGCCTGTCCCCTATGGCCTTGCTGAAGACCGCGCAGGAGATATGTGGGACTGTGCTCGCCTGCCGCATGGTGACCAAGGATAAGTACGAGATAACGGTGGCGTCCCAGGCAGCCAAGGAAAAGCTGCTGGATGGGTTCCGGATCGGCGACACCAGGGTCCATGGGCGAGCCATCGACAGGAACGAGATGGTGGTCTCCTTCTTGGGCCTGCCGGCGTACGTCCGGGATGAGGAAATCGTGCAGAAGCTCAGCTCCTGGGGAGTCTCCGCTGTTTCCGGGATACGGAGGAAAGTGTGGCCGGGGACTGGCATCGCGGACGGCACCAGGTTTGTGAGGGTGCGTTTCACTGCCGCTGTCAGGTCTCTGCCGTATTCTGTCAAGTTCGACACTGAGGAGGGGCCTGCGTACTTCAGAGTCATACACGACAATCAGGTGAAGCTGTGCAGGGGATGTCTCCAGCCGGGCCATGTGTTGCGTGAGTGCCCTGGCTTCCTGTGTAGGAAGTGTGGGGGTCAGGGGCATTACGCCCGCGAGTGCGCGGGGCCCAGGGCCGAGTGCTCGGGCCGCCGTGACTCTGGCCAAGGGGAGCGGAGCGCGGGAGGTGATGGTGGCGGCCCTGCAGCTGGGGCTGGACCCGCCCCCCCCTCCGTCGCCTCGAGTCAGGACAGTGAGCCTGTCCAGAATGCTGCGATTCGGAGTGCACAGGCACTCGTGATGGTGGAGGGCGAGGGGCTGCCTCCTTGCGCCTCCTCTTCCCCCTCCTCCGTCGCCTCGGGTCGGGACAGTGAGCCTGTCCAGGATGCTGTGATTCAGAGTGCACGGGCACTCGTGATGGCGAGGGATGAGGGGCTGCCTCCATGCGCCGCAGAGCCCCCTCTGAGCCCAGCTCCTTTAGCCGTGGCGGCGGGGGCTGAGCCGAATGCTGCTACGGATACTGCTGCGGTCCAGCGCCTCGCCCCCGGAACGGGGGGAGCGGCGCGGCTCGGGGTCCGGGCCCTCCGGCCCTCGTCCGCTCCGGCTCCGTGTGATGTGGTCTCCGCTCTGGGCCCGTGTGACGTGCTCTCTGCTCCGGGCCCGTGTGATCAGATCTCCGCTCCGGACCCGTGTGGTCCGGCCGCCGCGTGCCCCTCTGGGCCCGCTACCAGGTGTGCGGGCGCAATGGGGGAACAAATGGACTTCTGCAGTGGCGATGTTGAAGCGGACCTTGAGGTTAGACAAAGCGTTAAGAGGCTCCGGAGGTCCTCTGAGTGCGCCGTGACTCCGAGGCGCGTCTGATGGGTCCCCTGGACGATCCCAGCTTCATTTGGGAAATGGAGAGGTTATGCGACTGTTTCGATACTGACATTGGAGTGTATGATTCTCTGATAGACTGGTGGGACGGGGCGACAGCCCGGATAAAGAGACTGGCGATCCGATGGCAGAGGAAACACGAAAATGTGTTTGCACTGCATCACCTTTGCTCTCCCCCAGGCCCCTTTCTTCATCCCTTTGGTCCTCTTCATTCCCCGTTTCTCTTAGCCCTTGTGCCCAGTGGTGTTTATTCCCGTACCCGCATCCCCCGTTGTGTCTTCTGAGTGCTTTGTGAATGTTATTGTGGTGATGAAATATGTACTATTATGTACCTGAAATGTGTATTATTGTATACCTTGTAATATTAAAAGATTAAAAAAAAAAAGTGTTTTGGTGTTTCTACTGACTTCAAAGCAAGCACACGTACATACGGCGCGCTCCGCCGGAGCGGGCCCAGTTTGGTGTTTTTTCCGTTTCCTTCTTTGAACTTTTTGGACAATTTTGGCTTCTCAGCTCCTTTCGGTTGTTGGCTCACCTCCTCCCAGCGCCCCGGCTGCGGGGGTGGCGGTTTCACCGTGTTCCGCGAGCTCTGCTCCCCCCCGGGTGGGCAGCGCGATGACAACCCCCGCAGGGCCCCGAGGCCCGGCGGCGAAGCCGCCTGAGGACGCGGGTGGTAAGAATGAGGATCGTACCAGGAAGAATGGTGGGGATGCGAAGGAGAATGTGAATGTAGAATACCGTAAGGATCTGACGGTCCTTCTGGACCTGGTGGGCGGAGCCGGCCTGTCCCCTATGGCCTTGCTGAAGACCGCGCAGGAGATCTGTGGGACTGTGCTCGCCTGCCGCATGGTGACCAAGGATAAGTACGAGATAACGGTGGCGTCCCAGGCAGCCAAGGAAAAGCTGCTGGATGGGTTCCGGATCGGCGACACCAGGGTCCATGGGCGAGCCATCGACAGGAACGAGATGGTGGTCTCCTTCTTGGGCCTGCCGGCGTACGTCCGGGATGAGGAAATCGTGCAGAAGCTCAGCTCCTGGGGAGTCTCCGCTGTTTCCGGGATACGGAGGAAAGTGTGGCCGGGGACTGGCATCGCGGACGGCACCAGGTTTGTGAGGGTGCGTTTCACTGCCGCTGTCAGGTCTCTGCCGTATTCTGTCAAGTTCGACACGGAGGAGGGGCCTGCGTACTTTAGAGTCATACACGACAATCAGGTGAAGCTGTGCAGGGGATGTCTCCAGCCGGGCCATGTGTTGCGTGAGTGCCCTGGCTTCCTGTGTAGGAAGTGTGGGGGTCAGGGGCATTACGCCCGCGAGTGCGCGGGGCCCAGGGCCGAGTGCTCGGGCGGCCGTGACTCTGGCCAAGGGGAGCGGAGCGCGGGAGGTGATGGTGGCGGCCCTGCAGCTGGGACTGGACCCGCCCCCCCCTCCGTCGCCTCGAGTCAGGACAGTGAGCCTGTCCAGAATGCTGCGATTCGGAGTGCACAGGCACTCGTGATGGTGGAGGGCGAGGGGCTGCCTCCTTGCGCCTCCTCTTCCCCCTCCTCCGTCGCCTCGGGTCGGGACAGTGGGCCTGTCCAGGATGCTGTGATTCAGAGTGCACGGGCACTCGTGATGGCGAGGGATGAGGGGCTGCCTCCACGCGCCGCAGAGCCCCCTCTGAGCCCAGCTCCTTTAGCCGTGGCGGCGGGGGCTGAGCCGAATGCTGCTACGGATACTGCTGCGGTCCAGCGCCTCGCCCCCGGAGCGGGGGGAGCGGCGCGGCCCGGGGTCCGGGCCCCCGGGTCTGGCCGCACCCGGAAGACGAACGGGGCGAAGCTCAGTTCTCAGGCCGTGGAGGACGAGTCCCTCCGGCCCTCGTCCGCTCCGGCTCCGTGTGATGTGGTCTCCGCTCTGGGCCCGTGTGATGTGCTCTCTGCTCCGGGCCCGTGTGATCAGATCTCCGCTCCGGACCCGTGTGGTCCGGCCGCCGCGTGCCCCTCTGGGCCCGCTACCAGGTGTGCGGGCGCAGTGGGGGAACAAATGGACTTCTGCAGTGGCGATGTTGAAGCGGACCTTGAGGTTAGACAAAGCGTTAAGAGGCTCCGGAGGTCCTCTGAGTGCGCCGTGACTCCGAGGCGCGTCTGATGGGTCCCCTGGACGATCCCAGCTTCATTTGGAAAATGGAGAGGTTATGCGACTGTTTCGATACTGACATTGGAGTGTATGATTCTCTGATAGACTGGTGGGACGGGGCGACAGCCCGGATAAAGAGACTGGCGATCCGATGGCAGAGGAAACACGAAAATGTGTTTGCACTGCATCACCTTTGCTCTCCCCCAGGCCCCTTTCTTCATCCCTTTGGTCCTCTTCATTCCCCCTGTTTCTCTTAGCCCTTGTGCCCAGTGGTGTTTATTCCCGTACCCGCATCCCCCGATGTGTCTTCTGAGTGCTTTGTGAATGTTATTGTGGTGATGAAATATGTACTATTATGTACCTGAAATGTGTATTATTGTATACCTTGTAATATTAAAAGATAAAAAAAAACAAAAAAAAAACAAAAAAAGTGTTTCTACTGACTCTGTCAGGTCCGACACTGAGGAGGGGCCTGCGTACTTTAGAGTCATACACGACAATCAGGTGAAGCTGTGCAGAGGATGTCTCCAGCCGGGCCATGTGTTGCGTGAGTGCCCTGGCTTCCTGTGTAGGAAGTGTGGGGGTCAGGGGCATTACGCCCGCGAGTGCGCAGGGCCCTGGGCCCCGCGAGTGCGGCGGCTCGGGCCGGGTGCTCGAGCCGCCGTGACTCTGACAAAGGGGAGCGGTGCGCGGGAGGTGATGGTGACGGCCCTGCAGCTGGGGCTGGACCCGCCCCCTCCTCCGTTGCCTCGAGTCGGGAGAGTGAGCCTGTCCTGGATGCTGCGATTCAGAGTGCGCAGGCACCCGTAACGGTGGAGGGCGAGGGGCTACGTCCTCGCGCTTCCTCTCCCATCGCCTCGGGACGGGACGGGGAGAGTGAGCCTGTCCAGGGTGCTGCGATTCAGAGTGCACGGGCACTCGCGACGGCGGGGGGCGGGGGGCTGCCTCCTTGCGCCTCCTCTTCCCCCTCCTCCGTCGCCCCGAGTCGGGACGGCGAGCCTGTCCAGGATGCTGCGATTCAGAGTGCACGGGCACTCGTGGAGGGGGCGAGGGGCGAGGGACTGCCTCCTTGCGCCTCCCCTCCCCCTCCCTCCGTCGCCTCGGGTCGGGACAGTGCGCCTGTCCAGAATGCTGTGATTCAAAGTGCACAGGCACTCGTGACGGCGGGGGATGAGGGGCTGCCTCCACGCGCCTCCTCTTCGCGGGGTGGTGAGGCTGAGGTGGACCTACTCCCTGTAGCCGTGGCGGCGGGGGCTGAGCCGGATGCTGCTGCGGATGCTGCTGCGGCCCGGCGCCGCGGCCGCAAGTCGGGCGGAGCGAAGCGCAGATCTCGGACCGTGGGGCAGGAGTCCCTCCGGCCCTCGTCCGCTCCGGCCCCGTGCGATGTGGTCTCCACCCCGGGCCCGTGTGAGCAGGTTCCCGCTCCGGGCCCGTGCGGTCCGCTCTCCGCTCCGAACCCGTGTGAGCCGCTCTCCACTCTGGGCCCGCTACCACGTGTGCGAGCGCGGTGGGGAAGCGGATGGACTTCTGCAGTGGCGATGTTGAAGCGGACGTTGATGATGTTAGACAAAGCGTTAAGAGGCTCCGAAGGTCCTCTGAGTGCGCTGAGACTCCGGGGCGCGTCTGATAGGTCCCTTCCCCTCCTCTCTTCTTTATGGCGCTGTCCCTGGTCTCACTTAACGCGCGCGGTCTGAGGAGCAGGGTCCGGATGCAGAGTGCGATACACGACTCTACCTGGGACGTGCTGTGCATTCAGGAAACTGGGTGGGAAGTCGAGCACGCCAGCAGGGTGGAGGCGATGCGCGTCGGCGAGGTGTACTCCGCCCTGGGCTCCGTGCACTCCCGGGGTGTGGCTGTTCTGGTCAAGCCAGGGGTGCTGGGGGAGTCCGCGCTGGTTTACGCAGACCCGTTCGGTCGCTTTTTAGTGATTGATTTTGTACGCGGCCCTCTTAAGATCCGCCTCATAAATATCCATGCGCCGAATGATGAGATGGAAAGGAAAAGGTTCTTCGTCAGCATTTTCTCCTTCGTAAACGAATCCACAATTATAATAGGGGATTTTAACGTGGTCCTCTCGGAAATTGACCTTGGACCAAATAATGTGTTTAAATGCGATGCGAGCAGGACCGCACTTTTTGATTTGGCCGGTAATCATGACCTGTCTGAGGTCTGGAGGGGCCTTCACCGCAGAACCAGGGAGTTTTCTCGACGCCAGGTGGTGAGGGGGGTCCTTCGCCAGTCGCGCTTGGATATGTGCTTTGTTTCGTCTACAATATGGAGTTTAATCAGCGGGGCCACGTATACGTGCTTGGGCTGGACCGATCACTCCCTCCTTTCGGTCGGCCTCGACTTCTTGGGTAGGAAAAGGAACGGAGGGGGCTGGGTGTTCAACAGCTCTCTCCTGGACGATCCCAGCTTCATTCGGAAAATGGAGAAGTTGTGCGACTGTTTCGATACTGAAATTGAAGTGCATGATTCTCTAATAGATTGGTGGGATGGGGCGAGACTGGCCATCGGTCACAGCAAGCAGAGGAGGTGGGAGCAGGCTGCGCGGGAGCGCGCGGTGCGTGACCGCCTCCAAGTGCTGGCCGCGGCGTCTCTGGCGGGCCCCGTGGACCCAGAGTATCTGGAGCTACAGGCTGAGCTCCGTGTTTTGCAGGAATATCGGGCCAAGGGTGCCATCCTCCGGGCCAAGGCTCAGTACGCGGTGGAGGGGGAGCGCTCGACCGCTTATTTCTTTGGTCTGGAGAAGACCAGGCAGAGCAGGATGTATATAGACGGCCTGGTGGATGATGCAGGTAGGCTGGTGACTGACACCGGTGGGATTTTGGAGGTTGCGGGCAAGTTTTATTCGGGTTTGTTTGACAGTGAGGGGATTAGTGAGGTGAGCTGCGGTCAGGTGCTGGATGCGCTGGATGCGAGGCTTAGCACTAGTGACGCAGACATGTGTGATGAGCCCGTCTCGCTAGATGAGGTTTTTGCGGCCATCAAGGGGCTCAATAAATGTAAGAGTCCCGGGGAGGATGGTCTGATCGCTGAGTTCTACCGGGCGTTTGCCCACCGCCTGGCAACCATTCTCCACACGCTGTTTCATGACATCGAGAGGGAGGGGAGGTGCTCACACTCCTTCACTCTTGGTATCGTGACCCTGGTCTTCAAGAAGGGTTCCCGAGAGAGCCTGGCCAACTACAGGCCTATAAGTCTCCTCAACACTGACTACAAGATCCTGTCCCGCATTCTGACGGGTAGGTTAAGGCGCGTCATAGGCACGATAGTCGCGGGCGCAGGCGTACGGCATCCCGGGGCGTGACATCTCGGACACAATTCTTTCTTTAAAGTACCTGTTGAGGGAGATGCACGCCACGGGTGGCATCCACGTCTCGGTTGATTTCAATAAGGCGTTCGATAGAGTAGAGCATAGCTTCCTCTATCGCGTTCTGGGAAGGTTTGGCTTTAAGGATGGGTTCATCGATTGGATCCGCTTATTATATTCGAACGCAGTCAGCCGCGTGAAATGTAACGGCCTCCTCTCTGACCCCTTCCCTTTGCTGAGGTCGGTCAGACAGGGGTGCCCGCTAAGCGCGCTGCTCTACAGCATAGTGGCTGAACCTCTCGCTGCTGTGCTGAAGAAGGACAGGGCCGTGCGCGGACTCACGAGCCCCGCGGGCAGGGAATACAAGATCTTTCAATTCGCAGACGACACAAATCTTGTCCTTCGAGACGTGCAGAGCCTCGATGCGGCTCTCCACATGCTCAATGTCTACTGTCTGGCTTCGGGTGCCAAAGTCAATCCTGAAAAGTCCTCTGTGGCTTTCTGCGGAACCCTCGCAACCACCCAGAACACCTGGGGCCTCAGGAACGCAGCAGACCTTTACAGGGTCCTCGGCGTCCCACTGGGGAGGGATGAGGCGGCCTGTAGGGACAGTTTGTGGTCTGGATTGTACAATAGTGTTAACGCCTGCATGAATTTATGGCGGAGTCGTGATTTAAAAATCAAGGGCAAGGTTTTGGTCGTCAATGCCTTATGCCTGTCCAAGCTCGTACATGCCCTCACCGTGTACGACTTGCCGGACGCAGAGGCACACAGATTCAGCATTGCGGTGAATAGGTTAATTTGGAAAAGAGAACGTGGGCTGATTGCACACAATGTTATGATTGGAGAACACAACCAAGGGGGACTTAAACTCCTTGATTTGGTTATCAAGAAGCACGCATTGCGTCTCAAGGTAATTAGGAAGTTCCTTGACACCGACTTCGCGGCCGCGTGGAAGGACTTCTTCGCGGTTCAGGTAGATCGGCTGGGTGAGCACGGTTTATTTAACCTGTGCATGCTCCCCCGGCAGGTCACCCTGGAGCGCTCTCCCCCTTTCGGGAGGGAGGTGTTTGAGGCCTGGGCTGCACTGAGGCCGTGCACTGTGGCGGCACCGCGTTCCCTGTGGCAACTGAGGCAGATGCCTCTGCGTTTCAACCCTGACATGCTCTCCGACCCCCCGGGGAGGAGGGAGAGCATGTTCAGTGGGGTTCTGGAGGGAGTGGGGGTTAAGCGGGTAGGGCAGCTTCTGGATGCCTCAGGCAGGTTTGACGTGGAGGAAATCAGGGGCAGGTTTATAGGGATTGGGGCCAGGTTTCGGAGAGCCGAAATCCTCAGGACGGCTAGTGTTATCCAGTCCTCTGTCCTGACGAGGTGGGGGGACCTGTTTGAGACGGGCCCCTTGGACCCGGGGGAGGTACATGGGGAGGAGACAGGCGAGTGTTCTCTGGATTTTGATGTTGTATGGGGAGAGAGGGTGTTGAGGCTGTCGGAGGCGAGGGTGCGCATTTTCTACAGGCTGTTAGTGGCCGGGGTCGCTCGGCGCCCTTCTGCAGAACTCAGATGGTCGCAGACTTTTCCCACACGTGACACTGCCTCCATCTGGGCTCACATATATAATTGGTACACCCCGCCCCAAGTCAGTAATTTTGACTTTAAGTTGAGACACGGGATCATTTACACCTGCACCAGGTTGCACGCAATACACCCTGACAGGTACGGCTGTGACTGTCCAGTTTGCGGTGAGGCGCCTGAAGACCTCCTCCATCTGACCGCCCGGTGCCCTGCCGTGCAGCGGTTCTGGACCCGGCTACTGGACCTTCTCGCTCGGAGGCTGGCGTTGAGGCTCCCACCTCCGGCTGCCCATGGACTCGATGACCCTGGACTCTGGTTCTGCCTCTTCGGCCCTGCCCAGCAGCAACCTCGAGGGCCGGATGCTCCCATAGTCAACTGGGATGCCGCCCGCCTTGTCCTGTCTGTGGCCAGATATTCGATCTTCGCGGCACGGAACCGGCGCCTCCACGACGGCCACGCAGCAGAGCACTGGCCCCTCTTCACGGCGCTCCTTCGCGCCCACGTCCGCCGTCTCCACGACGCAAGAGAAACGGAGTTTCGCAACACGTTCATCCCAGACAATACGCTTTTCTCCATCTCCCGAGCCGGCTTCCCTCGGTTGGACTTCTGACCCCTACCCCCCTCCGCTGTCCCCCCTGGTCCCTGGCGCCTGAGCCTTCCCTGGCGCTGCGTCGCCCTTGCTCTCCCCCAGACCCCTTTCTTCACCTGGGGCAAGCCCCTTGGTCTTCTACACTTCCCCTGTTCCTCTCAGCCCTAATGCCCGGTGGTGCTTATCCCCGTACCCACATCCCCCGATGTGTCCTCTGAGCGCTTTGCGAATGTATGTACCTTGTGGTGCATTTCCGTACCACGGGGTAAATCTTTCTGAAGAGAGAAAAAAGAAGTGCTTTGTGACTGTTATTGTGGTGGTGAAATCTGTACTATTATGTGCCTGAAATGTGTATTATCGTGTACCTTGTAATATTAAAAGATAAAAAAGTGTTTCTACGGATTCTTCTTCTTATTATTATTATTGGGGCCAAGTACCGAAGGTGCGAGGCACCATAGTGTTTCTACTGATTCTTATACATTATTCTTCTACCCATGGGAGTCTATGGCAACCCCTAGAACCGTTTGGTAAAAAGTTGTGAAATTTTGCATGCACATTCCAGCCAGTCTCCTCATTACCCACAGCAATTTATAGGCCCCCACCCCCAACCATCTAGTGCCACCAGCAGGTCAAAGCTGCAGGAATTTTCAGGAATTTTCTGCGTTGCTAGGCAACGCAGAAATGTACCTTTGAGCTGTCTTTGGTAACGCTTTATATTAAGGTCCTGTAATAAGCATTAATAGTCAATAATTAGAAGGTAATAAGCCCTTATAAGTGCATATAAGATGCTTATTAACATTATTATGTGTTTATAAGACTATATAAGTATTAATAGTCTCATTAGTAGACTAAAAGAGATTTATAAGAACTAATTAGAAGGTAATAAGGCCCTTATAAGTGCATACAAGATGCTTATTAACATTATTATGTGTTTATAAGACTATATAAGTATTAATAGTCTCATTATAATATAGTTAATAGCAGACTAAAGGAGCTTTATAAGAACTTATAAGAAATTTGTTAACTGTTTGTTAATGCTTAAAAACATTAATAAAATACTCACGAGTCTTTTATAATTGTTCATAATATTACAAACACATGACTCAACTAGCCCAGCCATTGCCATGCCTTTATTAATCTTTATAGTTTGATTTATTAACATTAATATATACTTTACTGCTTATCTATTATAAGTTAACTATGCACTTGTTTACAGTTAACTGTGCTTTTTGCAGGTACCAGATCTAAAGCGAGAACAGTGTCTTATGAAGACTGATAAATCTTTTATTGTGCATTATTATGCCTTTAAGAATACTTTTTTGATTGTTTTATTAAAATAAAATGTACTTTATTATTCACTTATTATCAGTTAACTATGCACTTGTTAACAGTTAACTATGCGTTTTGCAGCTACCAGATCTAAAGCGAGAACAATGCCTTATTAAGTGTAATAAATCTTCTATTATGCATTTATAGCCAATGATTTTCACAAATTCTACATCTGGAATGAACAATACATGTGGCCAAGGTTAATACTGTATGATGGAAGGAAAAAAACACAACAAATTTCCAAGTTCACATGGAAAAGTACAATTTTGCAAAGTGCAACATTACATTTTATTCCTAATAATTGAATACAAAAAATAAAAATATATAATAAACAAATATAATAAAGATAAAAAGGACACTCTTATAGCCTACTATACCAATCATCAATCAACAAATGCAACATACAACTGATTATTCCACTGATCAAACATTTTAAACATTTTACAAAGTACTCTTAAAATGTGCAATTTGGGTCAGAAGGAATTAAGACACCTTCCCCTTTCTTACAGGCAACAGTTTCATTGATTTACTGGAACCTTACTGTCAATATCTGGACAGTGATGGTGTGAAACACTCTCACTATTTAGCCTTCATTTTAGCCTACCCTGTACCTTTTAGCTATATCATATAGTAGCCGACCAAGAGGACCATCTTTGTGTTTTCTGGATAGCCATTCACTCCACTCAATGAGACAAAGATGGTCAGACAGTAAACTTTCAGTTTGGTTACCTCTTTGCCTCCAAACTTGCTCCTTAATACTCCGCCATGCTCTTTCTATGTGCTGTGTATGAGCACCTGTTTGGGGATCTACATACCACCGTGCATGATTTACAGTCATGTGATTGTAGCCAAGTTCAGGGAGGTAACGATAAGCACGCCATTCATCACTAATGATGTCTGATCCTATCCTGACATGATGTGCAATCAGAGGGACAAGATCTTCTCGTCTTCTTCTCTCTACAAGACGCAGCACTGGCTTTCCTCTCTTGCTCCTCTGCAGCTGCAGAGCAAGCATACCAAAGACCCATTTCCGTCTTTGCCAGGTACCACCCATTCTTCCTCTGCCATATTGTTGTGATGATGACCAATAAAAAAAGAGAAACAGAAACAGATCATGGTGTGTGATGAACAACTTACAGGCAAACTATATGATGTTATACAATATTGACCTATAATGAGCTAAATTCAAAGGAGCCGTATGTAAGATTGTAACCAAAGCTGGTATTGCAATCACATTCAATTTACTGTACCCTTACTGACTAGAACAAGCTTGGTACCACCTCTAGAATTTTGCCTGTTTTCATAAGTGGTTGCCAGACTTCAAATCTTTTTAGATTTGAGTCTGGTTTTCCAAGCTAGTCTAGCCCACTAATTCAGATAGTGTTTTAAATTTGATTATTTACTCACTTAGCATCACAAATCATTTAAAACAAGCCTATTACTGCAGCTCACCTTTCTCTTATGGCGGAAATGACTCTCATCAATTACAACAAATTCACGCTGTCCACCAATGAGCTGTCCTCGTCGTTCTCTCATTCGCTCAATGGCCCTTCTGCAGACCTTCCTCAGTTTTTTCGCCATCTTTGAGAGGGTTGCAGGGCTTGCAGCAATATTGTCTTCCATCATATCAACCTGTCTGAGATGTAGGCCCTGTGCAAATCTATAGAAAATAACACATCAAGAGTTTTACATTTTCTTCAAAATGGTTTACCAAAGTAATTATCCAACACTTGTTTTATTGTGGAATGTATTACCTATAAATGAACTGCATCCACTGAAATAGTGAAAGTCTGGACTTGATCTGTCGGTGCACTAATCGTTGGCATGTCCTTAGTAAAAGCACAGAGTTAGACTAATGTGTGACTGGTAAAAAAAATTAAACAGATTATTGATATTCAGAAAACATTACTACGGCACATCAATCACTGTTAGCTTTACCTACAGGAGGCCTACATCTGGCAAGTGAATATTCAAATTTAACAAGGCATTCCACAGATGACTGTAGGCTAGTAAGTGAAAGAAATCTACTAATCACCTGCAGTATTTTACCAGCATTTTTATTTATTTTGTGCCCTACAAACTACAAATAGGTTGGTTTAGGATCCATCTAAATAGCTACATTTTGCATCCCTTCTAATGGCCTAATGAATAAGCACAAACCTGCTTAGTCAATAGCTCTACCTGACATTAGCCAAGGGAAAAGTTATTACCAGCTGTAATGGTCTCTGCACCTCTTCTTTGTCATCTTCATCTTCTTGTGACAGATGCGGCTTTTGACTTTCATTAGGAGGTTTTTTTTTCCTCAAGGAATTTAATTAGCTTTAAAGTTTTTTTGGTTGAACTACGTTCAAAAATCAGTTTTCTGACTTTGTTTTGCAGTCTCATCCTGGTAAAGTCATTTCTCCTTTTTCTCTTCTTCGTTTGATTTTTGCGGGCAGTCTGCGTCTGTTCTCGTCTTTTTGGCGCTTCTCGTGAGATTTTGATAACAGACCGTAAAAGCGACACTTGTAGTTTGAGCGACTGAGCCACACTTCTAAACTTTCTCTGGCGATTAACGTGAACGTCCTTCTGATCCCGCATGCAAAATGGAGGGAGAGGACCAAGAATCTTCATCCTCGAGGAGGATAAAAACCCGTTCTGGATCTCGAAAAGATAATGCTGACAAGAGGAGCCGGGATGACTCTTCTGGTAAGTTTTAACTGCAGCTAGTTAGTGTACATTCAACAAAGCTAGTCATTACTGTTGCTACTAATAGAAGTGCAGTCTTGAGTTGGTTGCTCATATATGTACTAGTAAGGGATAAAGTGCCTGTCCAATTAAAATACCGTAATTTACCGTAATGATGCGGCTAATTTATGAACGGATGCGTGCACAGCCTAAGTGCAGAAAACGCCGCTGTTTGTGCGGTTAACATGGTTTAGGGTTAGTTACAATACTAGCTAGCGATGTTGTCAGCACTAAAACAGTTTATTACCATGTAATATAATAAGTTATGATGCTTATGATTAGTGAGTGGGATACGTCTTAATGACCGTATGCGTTAAATGCAGGTGAGGCGTAAATGACGACAAGAAACGTCTCAAACTTCAGTAGTCGGACATTCACTTATACCTGATCGATACACCTATCTTTTTTTTTTGTTTTTTTTTTTTTGTTTTGCTGTTTACATTTCAATCAACAGCACGGTGATTTGAATCAAATATGGAAATCATGGCCACATGTCTAATATTTGTAACAAAGAATGCCACATGAGTTATTAACATTGGTACAGGTCTTTCATCCCTCTTTAACATGTAATTTTTTTCATGTAATTTGGTTAATGTTGTGGTTTTTAACTGTGTTTTAGATTGCCCTCCCAGAAGGCATAATCCATGATTAGCATTCACTTTGAATTGTTATTTCTGTCAGGTGCTGTCCAAATGGCCCCCACTGCCAAACTCCAGAAGCACAAACATGAGCTGGAGCTGGCTAAAATGAAAATATCTTCTCAGGAAGACTTGATCAAGGAGCTAACCAAGGAGAGAGACTTTTTAAAAGACCAGTTGTACCAGAGTAAGTCAGTGGTGTTCATCAATATGTTGAGTATTATGTTAATATAGTTTGTTGGACAAATCATGGTGTTTTATTTGTTTGTTTGTTTTTGTTTGTTTTTTAATGAATGTGTACATTGTGTCCTAAGCAACAGGGACACTGTCCTACTATAATAGTTCAGTAGTAATACCTATTTCCAAACAGTTGAACCTGTCTCCTATCAATCTATTGTGGTCAATATTTCAATGTGTTGTCTTCATACAGCATCAAGAAACACCAACACAAGAAGCATGAGAAATGATGACCCATCCCCTGAAGCATCTCCATCAGATGCTGATTTTTCTGGATCCTCCAAGTCAAGCTCAGAGTCTACCGACCCTTCCTCAGACTCCTCAAGTTCCTCTACTTCTGATGGTAGGAAGAAGAGGAAGAGGAAGAAGAAGAAGAAGAACACAAAGAAGAAGAGGGGGAAGAAAGGAACAAGGGAGAGACAAAGCAAAAGGAGCAGTATTTTAAGAGGTATTGTTATCTATTTCAATGAATATGAGTGAACTTGCAGATCAAGGTGAAAGTAACACTTTATGTAGTCCAACTATATGCAAGAAAGCTGGGACACTGTTGTGACTGTGACTGACAGGCTATGCTCACTGAATGCTGTTAGTTTGTGTTGCATAGTAAACTTCATGAATGGTTTAAGATTATTGAATGAAAGATCCTTTTTGTCATAGAGACTAATATCTCCCCTCTTTTTTCTTCTCCATGAGCACGTGGGCCAGATGAGGTAATTGCACGTTACCGGAAAGTGTTGAAAGCGTACAAGAAGAAGAAGAGCATCACTGCTGCTTGCAAAATAGTGGGAGTAGATCGCAACACAATTACACTGAATGCACCACTTGCAGAGCTTTCCATTGCTGCCCCTGCAAAGTTTGCTGAATTCAGAGAACAGCATTCCACAAAGCAGAAGCTTGGTGATTTTGCTGGGAAATGTTTGCTGGACATCCATGACGACCCAGATATTCAGAGCAGGCACTTAAGAAGGCAAGGAAGCTGTTGCCTGTTGGAAAGGGGGACTTTTGAATTGTTTAATAGAAATGTTATATGTGAAATGTTACATGTTCATGTTCAGGGAAATTAAAATCTACCTAAGATTTATGTTGAACTTAAATGTTCAATCACCTGTTTTAGGACATTTATATTTTTGTAAATGTTACCTTTTTTGTTACCCCCACAGTGCTGCCTTAAATGACTCACCTATTCTGAAAGCCAAATAGGGGTAGGGATTGGTCACCTTATTTCTTTAAATTGCTGGCATTTAGGTTATAGACAGACTCCGATGTCCATCCTTTTTTTTTTTTTGAAAGTAGCATTGTTGGCGTGTTGGTGGTGCAAAAGAAGCCTTTTTTTTTTTTTTTTAATTATTATTATTTAACATTTTTAGGAAAATATTCCACAGCAATAAATTAAAAATTGGGCTTCACTGTTGAAAAAATTGTTGTGTTTTTTTCCTTCCATCATACAGTATTAACCTTGGCCACATGTATTGTTCATTCCAGATGTAGAATTTGTGAAAATCATTGGCTATAAATGCATAATAGAAGATTTATTACACTTAATAAGGCATTGTTCTCGCTTTAGATCTGGTAGCTGCAAAACGCATAGTTAACTGTTAACAAGTGCATAGTTAACTGATAATAAGTGAATAATAAAGTACATTTTATTTTAATAAAACAATCAAAAAAGTATTCTTAAAGGCATAATAATGCACAATAAAAGATTTATCAGTCTTCATAAGACACTGTTCTCGCTTTAGATCTGGTACCTGCAAAAAGCACAGTTAACTGTAAACAAGTGCATAGTTAACTTATAATAGATAAGCAGTAAAGTATATATTAATGTTAATAAATCAAACAATAAAGATTAATAAAGGCATGGCAATGGCTGGGCTAGTTGAGTCATGTGTTTGTAATATTATGAACAATTATAAAAGACTCGTGAGTATTTTATTAATGTTTTTAAGCATTAACAAACAGTTAACAAATTTCTTATAAGTTCTTATAAAGCTCCTTTAGTCTGCTATTAACTATATTATAATGAGACTATTAATACTTATATAGTCTTATAAACACATAATAATGTTAATAAGCATCTTATATGCACTTATAAGGGCTTATTACCTTCTAATTATTGACTATTAATGCTTATTACAGGACCTTAATATAAAGCGTTGTCTTTTGATGTGTCTTTGATCTAGCTGAAGTGAGCTCATATCTCGGGAACCCTTCATAGGAAGCCTGGGAAGCCTGGCTAACAGACCCTGTTAGACCCTGTTAAACCCTGTTAGACCCTGTCAGACTCTGTCAGACTCTGTTAGACCCTGTCAGACCCTGTTAGACCCTGTCAGACTCTGTTAGACCCTGTCAGACCCTGTTATAAACCCTGTTAGACCCTGTCAGACTCTGTCAGACCCTGTTAGACCCTGTCAGACTCTGTTAGACCCTGTTAGACCCTGTTAAACCCTGTCAGACCCTGTTAGACCCTGTTAAACCCTGTCAGACCCTGTTAGACCCTGTTATAAACCCTGTTAGACCCTGTCAGACTCTGTCAGACCCTGTTAGACCCTGTCAGACTCTGTTAGACCCTGTTAAACCCTGTCAGACCCTGTTAGACCCTGTCAGACTCTGTTAGACCCTGTCAGACCCTGTTAGACCCTGTCAGACTCTGTTAGACCCTGTCAGACCATGCTGAGGCCTACATGCACCTTCGGTGCTTGGCCCCACATTGCTGCTTGCAACTATATTTGGGGCCAAGCACCAAAGGTGCTAGGCACCATAGTGTTTCTACTGATTCTTATTCTTATTATTATTATTGGGGCCAAGCACCGAAGGTGTGAGGCACCATAGTGTTTCTACTGATTCTTATTCATTATTCTTGGGAGTCTATGGGAGTCTATGGCAACCCCTAGAACCGTCTGGTAAAAAGTTATGAAATTTTGCATGCACATTCCAGCCAGTCTCCTCATTACCCACAGCAATTTATAGGCCCCCAGCCCCAACCGTCTAGTGCCACCAGCAGGTCAAAGTTGCAGGAATTTTCAGGAATTTTCTGCGTTGCTAGGCAATGCAGAAATGTGCCTTTGATCTGTCTTTGATGCGTCTTTGATCTAGCCGAAGTGAGCTCATATCTCGGGAACCCTTCATAGGAAGCCTGGGAAGCCTGGCTAACAGACCCTGTTAAACCCTGTTAGACCCTGTCAGACTCTGTTAAGATAAGATAAGATAAGATAATCCTTTATTTGTCCCACATTGGGGAAATTGCAGTGTCACAACGCAAGTTTCAGAAACAGTTGGAAAAAAAGAGCATGCATCAAAAATTAAGATAAATAATAAGTATGTACAATCAACTAAAAAAAACACAACACTGTAAGGTTAGACCCTGTTAGACCCTGTTAGACCCTGTTATACATCAAAGCAGATCCCCTGCTCAAAACCTCTAGCGCCACCAACAGGACAAAATTTGAAGGACATTTCTGCTTATAACGTAGCGTTTGATTGGCTGTCATGACAAAACGATAATACATGCTGAGGCCTACATGCACCTTTGGTGCTTGGCCCCACATTGCTGCTTGCAGCTATATTTAGGGACCGAGCCCGAAAGGGCACGAAGGTCCCTATTGAAGTTGCTTTGTTTCCGTATTATTAGGGACCGAGCCCGAAGGGGCACGAAGGTCCCTATTGAAGTTGCTTTGTTTCCGTATTATTATTATTATTCTTGTTCATACACGCTGGGGCAATTTTGAGCATGTTCCCATGCTTCAAAACGAACGAAACTTTGCACGGGCATCACAAAGTGCTGCCAGTACGACCACACAAAGTCCCGTCCCCCAGTGACCCCCAGGAGCTCGATAGCGCCCCCTAGCGCGTTGTCTTTCGGGGCTGGCATACCGTTTAAGATATGCGCACGAAATTCGGTAGGGACGTGTATCTCAATAAGACGAACAAATGCCTCACTGCAATGTCATGGCCACGCCCAACAGGAAGTGAGATAATTGGCCTTTTGTGTGATTTTGGGGTATTTGACATAGAATGGAATTTGAAACACGTCTCCTACACCGTACCTCAGATGGGCTTAAATTTTGGTGAACATAATCTTAAGACGTTGGAGATGTTAAATTGCGAAGGATTTTCAAATAGGCGGTAATATGACGATACGGCGGATCGATAAAGTTAGGTATGGAATTTGAAACACTTCTCCTACACCGTACCTCAGATAGGCTTAAATTTTGGTGAACATAATCTTAAGACGTTGGAGATGTTAAATTGCGAAGGATTTTCAAATAGGCGTTAATATGACGATACGGCGGATCGATAAAGTTAGGTATTTATTGAATGGGAGTTATGAGTTATGAATGGGAGGTATGTGTTGCTAGGCAACGCCCTGATCAAAGATCTTTGATCTTTGTACCTTTGATCTGTCTTTGGCCACGCCCAACAGGAAGTGAGATAATTGTGCCAGGCACACGAAATTTGGTATGGGTGTGCGTCTCAGTAAGACGAACAAACGCAGGTGCGAGGTCCCGACCAACGCCGCTTGCGGCTTTAATTATTCTTGTTCATACACGCTGGGGCAATTTTGAGCATGTTCCCATGCTTCAAAACGAACGAAACTTTGCACGGGCATCACAAAGTGCTGCCAGTACGACCACACAAAGTCCCGTCCCCCAGTGACCCCCAGGAGCTCGATAGCGCCCCCTAGCGCGTTGTCTTTCGGGGCTGGAATACCGTTTAAGATAGGAGCACGAAATTCGGTAGGGACGTGTATCTCAATAAGACGAACAAATGCCTCACTGCAATGTCATGTCCACGCCCAACAGGAAGTGAGATAATTGGCCTTTTGTGTGATTTTGGGGTATTTGACATAGAATGGAATTTGAAACACTTCTCCTACACCGTACCTCAGATGGGCTTAAATTTTGGTGAACATAATCTTAAGACGTTGGAGATGTTAAATTGCGAAGGATTTTCAAATAGGCGGTAATATGACGATACGGCGGATCAATAAATTTAGGTATTTATTGAATGGGAGTTATGAGTTATGAATGGGAGGTATTTGTTGCTAGGCAACGCCCTGATCAAAGATCTTTGATCTTTGTACCTTTGATGTGTCTTTGGCCACGCCCAACAGGAAGTGAGATAATTGTGCCAGGCACACGAAATTTGGTATGGGTGTGCGTCTCAGTAAGACGAACAAACGCAGGTGCGAGGTCCCGACCAACGCCGCTTGCGGCTTTAATTATTATTATTATTTATCTTCATTTTGATGCATGCTCATATTTTCCTACTGTTTCTGAAACTTGTGTTGTGACACCGCAATTTCCCCATTGTGGGACAAATCTTATCTTTCACTGATTTATATCCTGTTAGAATTGCATTGTTTTTGTGTGATTATCTTTCTGTCTCTATCTTTAAGTTAGGTCTGATGCACTGAAATGTTTAACTGGGGAACTGGGATGTTCTAAGTGAGCAGATGGACCAGAAACTAAACCAGATTCATTCAGCTAATTTTATGCTCTAAAAGTTCTAATGAGTTTATGAATTGTTTAGCAACTTTTGTTTGCTTGTCTGGGAGCACACGTTTCCATGTACAATGGGGGCAATAGCAATATTCGTGGACCATGTTATAATGTTTCCTCATAAAAAAACATACCTTGAGTTGTGTTTTGTTTTTTTCATACATGAGCATGAAACACTCTATTCCACCTTGTGATGTCACAGGAAGTGACTCCACTGTGTTTTTTAAACTTCAGACACCTTCACAAGAATCATTTTAATCATTTCAGCACCTGGAAATTATCTCTACTGAACTAAATGTAAAAGGTAGGAAGCTGTTAACTTGAAAACTACCACTACATGCCATTACAATGTGGCACTGAGCAGTTTGAGTTTTGGAGATAGACAGACAAATAATAAAGGATTACTCAAACGTGTGAATGAAACAAAACACACAAAACACGGGTATGTTTTGTTGAGGTACCAACATTGTTGAGGTACCAACATTCTAACATCCCTTTTAATTGTGATCATAAGAGAATATTAAAGTAAAATTAAATTGTTATAGTTTGTGTTCAGTAAAGTTGGCTATTCTTATATTTTTATACTTAGGAGCTTTGTGATCTGTGATCTTTTTGTTCACATTTCCCCAATACAATTTCTTATTTGTAAGTTTGCTTCAAAATGTGCCACTTTGATGCCCATGGATCTTCCCAATGCTGTCACATCACAAATGTTCTGAGAATCCACTGCGCTCTGATGCCTTCCCTAGTGAGACACTTGTATCTCATTTGCGACATGGTTCTTGTTATATCCTCTCTCAACAAACTGCGATACAACTGCAGACAATGAGGCCATGCAGTAGAAGAAAACATTACGGTCGTAGCACCAACATGCAATACTCAGGCTTCCATAAATAGCTATTGCAGTGACGTCAATTTGAGTTCTCACCGCAACTAATTTATAGTATACATATGGTTGGTTGTGAATAGGTGGGTGATGGCCCCGACAAGTCTTTTTTTTTGTCACACCTTTGATACAAATTCAGCTGATAACTCTTGGAACCACTGTGCATTCTTCCTATTGGGGTAACTCTCAGAGGAGACGCAGTATGGCGCGCTCCAACAGTCAAGCCTAGGACGACAAAGTCTCACACTCTTTTTCACGTCTTCTTTTTTCCATTCCTCGGCTACGAAGAATCAGCAGTGCCATTCCAATTAGCAGATTTGAGTCAAGGTGTTGTGTCAGCCACCGAATACAATTTACAGTTGTTACAGCTTATTTGAAGTCACTGTCAGGGACGAATAACTAATATTGAGCTTGATAATAAGATTCTCAAAACAATGCATGTGTGGAATTGGGTTTATTGGATACCTTGAGATCGTAGGTGCTCTAATCCTGAAGGCGCATCTGTCTAATGCTTCTCTGCAAAGCTGTTACTGAAGCAGTCCCTCATACCTGCTTACAGTAATCTACAAAGACAATGCCATATGGAGCTTAGTAGGAACAAAACTAAAGACGGTGACATAAAACACAAAAAAAGGGAAATGCAATGCTGATGCAAAATTAAATTATTATTACTCTCTCTATATATAAACCCTAAAAACAAATGAGGCACTAAAATGAACACAATGAACTAAATACAGTATTTTTGCTCCCACGTAAATTACATTAAACAAATGTTTTTCAAATAGCTGCAGATTAATAGGAGACCAATAAAATCAACAAATTTGAGATTGATTCTTGGCTTTAGAGCTTGTGTCACAGAAATCAGCACATGCGGACGAATAGATTTATAACTGTCGATAGCTAATGTTAACTTTAATCTTAAATGACAGATCTCTGTAAGTGCCATTATGTGAAAGGCGCTCAAATAACTCCATTGATTAAATGTGTCTTTTCATACAGCAGCTCTACTTCCTCTAAGTATATTTCTTTTATACTGAAAGGGAAGAAGTCAATGCATGGCTTTTTGTTCTATTCTTCTCACTTCATGTTTCAACTTTTTCTGGCTTGTATCCTGAAAGTGACATTGGCTTACACAGAGCGTCTGTCAATAGAATACACACTGACATGTTTCAATAGAGGTATTGCCTCTGCCATACTGCAGAATAGGTCAATTTAATGGTGTTTTTCTACAGTGCCATTCATCTCAGTTACCTGTATCCAGAGACTTCCATAGATTGGTAGCCTACAGTGGGATGGCAAAATATTGTAAACATGATGAGATGTGTCTGCTATTAGGGCATGTGAGACATGCTGCTATGCAGACATTATGCCAGCATGGTTTACCGACGCTGAAGAGCAGAGGAAATAAGGACTGACCTATATGGAAAACTGCAAATAGAGCTTGTGAATTCAGACCCTCATAAGTGAAGATTGACAGGACACTTGCCCTCAGTGCTTTGCGATTCTCAGGGAAGTGCTGCCAAAAGCTGTACCCTTGTCCCAGGGAGCAGTGCAGGGTCAGTTCCAGAGGTGGCCACATCAGCTGAATATAACAGACTGTAAATCAGCCTGATCTGGGACAGTATCTGTGTGAGCAGAAATGAAGAAGTCTCTTTAATTTCAGTGTGCCTCTCCTGGATCTCTTGATGGCACAAAGCAAGCATGATCAAGTAAGGCTAGAGCGCTGGCCGGCACCGGGTGCTCTCTGCCCTCGGGTGAAGCTGATGTTTGTGTAGTACCAGCATTTGCATGTGAGGATGTGCACTGTGCTCGGGTCACCCTGAAGCTGCCAGACCAGATGTGCAGGAGACTGGATTGTGTAGAGTGATGAGTGGCTCCTTTGCTGACTCTGCAGACTTGGAACAATGCACACAGGTCTCTCCAACTAATGAGCTCTCTATATAGAGAGCACGCAGAGAGCTCCACTCTGCTTACAGTTTCAATCAGGTCCATGTCAGGGGAGGCAGCATTTTATGCTGGTTCTGGCACTGGACCAAGGAACTTGATACAAAATGCAAATCAGCATGGAGTACCTGAGGTGGCTCCAGTTTGTTTGTGTCACAAGGTGGAGAGTGACAGCTTCTTTGGATCAGGAATGCAGAGGCAGCAGGGCTATTTTTATTGGGGACTTTTGTATGCTTCTGGAGACTTTGCACAATTGTAACATGGCTGTTTCGTATTTAGGGTCTTGTGCTTGTGCTGGTGACAAAACAAACAATTTTCATAAATACACACAGCTGTCTACCATATATATATATATATATATATATATATATATACAGTATATATATATATATATATATATATATATATATACAGTATATATATATATATATATATACAGTATATATATATACAGTATATATATATATATATATATATATATATATATATATATATATATATATATATAGTATATTTTGATGAAAAAGAGCTCTTTTTCCAGAGTGATGCATCTGTCCATATTTCTACAGGGAAATTACTACATTTATTCATTCACCACTTTTGTTATTATTTCTCAAAAAAGCAGAGTTCAGTGCCCCTTGAGCTCAATGCCAAAATGTAGTAGTGATACAACAAGATAAAACATGCAGTGCATTAAGGCTCCAAAAATATCTATTGCAAATAGACTGCCAAGTTACTCATTGTATATTACTAGAATCTCCTGAAACATGAGTATTCCAGTTGTTCATCACCATTGCTTTTCAACCTAGAAACTGTGCTTTGTACTTGTATCATTAGAAAATATCTATCTGTGTGATTTCTGCACATCGGGCAATTTGGAATGCAAATTAACTTTAATACAACCAATCATATCCTGGCAGTAATTTCATAAAATATTCATTTCCACAGGAACCTTTTTTGTGATAATGCAAAATTCTCAGCCTCTGATGGAGAAGTACAAAGATAGACTCACATAGCCTACAGTGTTCCTCTGCCATATTGTGTACCTGTCAGGAAAATTATAAAGACTTGTGAGTTCCTATCATATTTCAAACACATAACCTTTCTCTCTTAGGTTTGTGTTTCTCTGCCAGCTCTAAATATAAAACGATGCCCTCTAGTATCTTACAAGCCTGCTGTTTTGATCTACGAGCTTGTGATATAAGCCTTGGTGAATAATTGATGTCTGGAAGGATGTCTTTCCCTAACTCTTTCACAGGACTCAAAAATGACATTCCTGAAAATAAGAGGGTCTCGTGTGCTGGGAAGAACTACCCACATTGTGAATCACTGATGCTCTAGGTGGGAGTTCCCACCCCCCGTCTTGCTTGTTATTGCACAAAGTTCAGTGTTTTTAAGTTGGCCATGGCCTTTAGAGTCAGACAGAGAGGCTGGACCGGCCTCATTAGGGGATCTACTAGCCAGCACATGAGGCTGGTGATCTGTGTCTTCAAGTTTCTGTTGAGATGCTAAACAACAGAGATGACCTTCACTTTTTCTTGTGTATGCCTACTCATGGCTAATTAAGACAGAGGAAGAGGGACTCTTAAGAAGGTGAGACATGCAACCAACGTGTTGCTGCCCTAATTTTCTGCTATTGATATAGTTATCATCCCTGAGCACCCCATCTGTTAATCAATGTGTAAAACATTTGAAGCAAATCGTACTGTTAAAATTATTACATTAAGAACAACTACTTCAGAAAGTATAACTGAACAACAACAGTGTAAGTAAACACAGAATTAAACAATTTTGGATATTGTCTCAAATAAGGCATGTTTTCCTTCCAACCAGCTTAGTTATATTCCCACTGAATGTCCTATTGAATAATTTATATAAAATATGTACTTTACTGCTTTGTACATAACAATGATAATGCTTCTTGGCATCAAGCTGTACACAACAGTAAAATCATAACTGTACATTTTTTCTACTTACATACAAAAATCCCATACTCTAGTATTTCCTCTATATGAGATTAATGATCTTTGTGTTGAACTTATGAAAAACTTTCTGGGGACTCGAGGCATTGTCATGAGCGCAATCCAACAATTTAATAACCTTCCTAGATATTAATGTTTACTGCCATGGTGCTGCACAGTCCTTTCTCTGACCAAAAACTCTCTCTGGAAATTCAAAATTTTATGAGTGCCATGAACATTATAAAAGCCATTTATATGTAAGTCAAACCCAACATGTCCCCCATGTTAGCCTGGGCATTAGACTACTGCTTAAAATATTTGACAGTGTTGGATGTTTGGACAAATATCTTACAACTTAAAGCACAAAGAATAAACCGGGAGAATGCCAAGATTTTAGTTCCACGAATTATTATTTCTAATTAGGGCAGTGGACCTTTAGTCAATAAATAGGTCAATGGTGTCTTAGTCAAGCGAATTTTATAGTGGACTAATTATTTTTATTTGAATTATTTTATGTTTTATGTAGACCACAGCAAAAAGGAGAAGACATGCAGTGAATTTGCTGGAGTTTTGGAGGTCAATCATGAATTTAATTTCCCAGTTAACTGTCAAATAAATAGTAAAATAATTCATTGATTTTGTTTAATTTTGTTTGTGTAGAGCTCCATTAACATTTAATCCAAACTTATTTCAAACTAATTAAACCCAAAATAGTTAATGTAAGTTTTCCTGTTTTTGCATCACTGGCCAGGTCACCTTGTTAAAGAGTAAACAACCTTTAGTGTACAGAAGTCATACAGGAGAACAGCTGTCAGTTTCGTAAAAATGGGTCAGAAGGAGGTCTGAAGGAAGGCATAGTCGAAATTGAGGTTATTCAGCATTTTAATGTCAAAATAGCAAAATATAAACAAAATGGTGACATCGGGCATCAGCATCCATGTTGCAGCTTAGCAGAGAGACGTCGGCCATGAAGAGGGACATGGAGAGAACCCCAATGGGGTCGGATCACACACACTCCCACACACACAAATGACCACAAGGTGTCTTTAAATACAGTACAGACTGTTGACTATTTATGACCTCAGCAGCAGCTAACCTATAGGAGAATAGTTTAGCTATGCAGACCATGTAGAGAACTCCCCAGCTTTAGCTAAGAAGACCAGTTTTCCCAATAGTCAGCCAAAATATTGATGGATAGGGAGCAGGTGATGTCAACACAGCACAGGATAGTCTATGTAGGTATTAAGTTACACTTAGCTGTTCACAGAACACTGGGTTGAAACACAGAAGAACCAGTTGTATACAAAGATTACACTTTTTATATGTAAGTACACCTGTAAATTAAATATGAGATCCCACACAGCCAAAAACTTTCTTATATAGCAACAGATAAAGTAGCACAAAATTATTTGAAGAAGGATGTGAAAATGTCCAATATCTCTCTCTTTGAATTACTGATGTTTACTCATTCATATCCACTACCCTATTTGAGTACATAAATAATGAGATGAAATGTATCTGAGCCCAAAGTGAAAATGGTTGCTGATGGAATCTGTAGTAAATATTATAGAAATATATGTCTAAAGTAGTAGACTTTATGGAATGTCAGTCTGTATCAGTGACCCCTTGGTTGCTATATTTGTACATGACCTGTATAAACTAAGTACAGTGGTACCTCACCTTACAAAATTAATTCGTTCCAGAAGTGGTTTCGTAACGTTAATTTTTCGTAAGTTGAGTAGCTATTTCAATGGAAAAGGCCTGATCCGTTCCAAGGTTGTTGTTTTTTTATAGTGTACTGTAACTTTTTTTAATAGTGTAACATTTGTGTTCTGCGTCCTGTTTGGAATAAACCAGGTCTAGACCAGAACTAAACCAGGTCTAAACCTGGACTGGACCTGGACTAAACCAGGATTATCCCGGGACATGGCAGTGCCTTTGGAGGAGCGCGTTGCTCGTGTCTCCGCGCTCCTTGCGTGTTCTGCGCTAGAGCTAAGAGGCCGAGCGTGAATAAGAGCGGGGCGGGCTCTGGTTCTATGTGACTTCCAGAGCCGGGGGGCTGACACTGTGAGCTAACAGGCCGAGCTAACAGGCAAGACCGCGGGGTCTCGCTCCGGGCGGGCTCTGGTTCTATGTGACTTCCAGGTCTAGACCAGAACTAAACCAGGTCTAGACCAGGTTTAAACCAGGACCGGATCAGGTCCAGACCCGGACCAAACGGGACCAGACCAGGATTAAATCACCCCGTGCTGAGGCCGCGGCCCCGAGGGGGAGGCACGGCCCGGGCGCCGCGGCTCCATCCCGCGCCGTGTCGACGTCGCTTTTTGATCCTTCGATGTCGGTTCTTCCTATCATTGTGAAGCAGAATTCACCAAGCGTTGGATTGTTCACTCACTAATAGGGAACGTGAGCTGGGTTTAGACCGTCATGAGACAGGTGAGTTTTACCCTACTGATGATGTGTTGTTGTGTCTCCGCTCCCCTCGCACGTTCGGTGCTATATTGAGCCGTGTCTACCCCCACGCTTCACTATCAACACATTCCATTGAAAATCTATGAAAGTTCGAGTGTTCAAACGAGAGAGAAATGCGAGGAAAGCCCAACTCCAATCTGAGAAAAGCGTAGAATGTGTGTGGTGAGGCATTTACAGCCCTAAAACATGTAGAACAATTGCAAAATACAAAGTTGTCCTACCTCGTGGACCTCTTCCACCGCGGGCCACCTCTGGAACCTAACCCCGTGTGTGTTGATAAAGTGTATTTACGTTTCGGGGCGTGCATCTGAGCGTGCATTAATTGAAGTTTTTGAGATTTCGCGTTTCGTAACTTGAATTTTCTTTCGTATCTAGAGACCAAAATTTGACGTGAAGGCGTTTCGTAACTTGGATTTTTCGTATGTAGGGTCTTTCATAAGGTGAGGTATCACTGTATTAGGTTTGGTAGACCCTTTGTCCACTTTGTGGAATAGGTACGCTTTTTATTTTTTTTAGAATAACAATTGTTTTACAAAACACTTAAATAAAACTAAATCTAGCTTAGTACAGGATTGGTGGGACCAAACGGATACTGCCCACAGTGCTTCACAAAGATCACAGCACTTAACCAAACCGTCCGTATAACATTTCAGTGCATCTCTCAATAATTATTTATTATTTGAAAAGGCGATTTTCCCTCATGGTGCCCTAGAGGTATCTTTTGCACTAAATGAAGTGGATGATTTAGGTGTCTATCATTAAACTGAGCTTCACTCTCGCAACCTCCAAAACCTTGTGTTACTAATGTAGTGATCCGGAGACACACACAAAATACAGATAATAAGCATCCATTTATTTGCTTTTGATGAGAAAATGAATGGATTTTTATTCAATGCATCCTGAAAGGAAATAGTCTTTTGGTTGATTGGTGTGGCATTTTCAATGTGCTACAGCCTTAAAGGCAACCGTTAGCTTTTCAGTAGCAATACAAAGTTGATATAATGTACATAACTAATAAAAATACTCTTTTTATTTTATCTTTTATAAATATATACATTTCCCTGTAGGGAAATTTGTCCTCTGCATTTGACCCATCCTTTTTTCCCGGAGCAGTGGGCAGCAGATGAAATCACCCGTGGACTAGGGATGTCAACAATTAATCGATTAACGATTAATTGTCGATTAAGACGTTGGTCGAACAAAATGCATTAATTGTAATTAATCGCTAATCGCAGACATGCGCACCCGCGTGGTAACGAAACAAGGCAACCGCGCTGCGCCAAGCTCGACTCACAGCCGGCCGCAAGCGCCAACGGCACTGCTCAGCAGCCCCGGTGTAAGCGCGAGGCGAGATCGAACCGTGGCGCCCGGAATGCGCCTGGACGTGCCGCTGCTGGTTTTGTGCGGCTGGTTTGTGGCTCAGGGCCAGCCGCACGAAACCAGCAGCGGCACGTGGTGGTTTAATCCTGGTTTAGTCCAGGTCTAGACCTGGTCGAGTCCTGGTTTAGTCCAGGTCCAGTCCAGGTTTAGACCTGTTTAGTTCTAGTCTAGACCTGGTTACGTTTAGTCGTTTAGACGTTTAGTCATGGTCTAGTCCAGAGGTCTTCAACAGGGGGGTCGCGACCCCTAGGGGGGGTCGCGGAGGTACTGCAGGGGGTCGCGAAATCTTTTGATTTAACTTTAAAATAATATAATTTTATATTTTATAGTGTAAAATACAGTATTAACCTGTGTATTATTTCCTTGTATTGGATGTACCATAACAGAGTAGCAATGTTTATACATGACACTAAGCTCAATTTAATATAAAACACAATTCTATGCCATATATATATGGCAGGGACCCCCTACTATATATAGTAGGGGGTCCCTGGCCCAGATCGCCATCTGTTTGGGGGTCCCTGGCCTGAAAACCGTTGAAGACCCCTGGTCTAGTCTCTTAGCCAATCAGGACAGAACACATTGTTACACTATAAAAAAATGTTACACTATAAAAAAAAATTGAAAAAAACAAAACAAAAAAAAAACTGCGAACCGCGATAGAGCGAGGGATTACTGTATTTTGTTATTCAGCATCAATACATTTGTCTGCTATTTACTAAGGAATATATATAATTGAGGAATATACAATATAATAATACTATGATATATTTTTGACTCAGTGTTATGTATACTATAGCTTATATTCTTAAAGATCGTATTGAAACACTAAAATTCAGGTGAAAAACGCCGCTTATCAGTTAATCGTTAATCGATCGATAAGGTCAATCAACTATCAATTAATTAACTAATCGATAATTTGCATCCCTACCGTGGACCCATCTCCATGATCTTATTGCTTGGCTTGGTCAGGACCTCAGCTGGATTTTACCTATGGAGCATGTTTTTCGGGTTGATGGGGGAAACTGGAGTGCACAGAGGAAACCCACCCAGACACAGGAAGAACATGCAAACTCCACACAGAAAGACCGGATGATATCAAGAAATCCTACCAATGGCTGGAGAGGGCTGGTCTGAAGGACAGCACAGAGGCCCTCATCCTGGCTGCACAGGAGCAGGCCTTGAGCACCCGCGCAATAGAAGCCCAGATCTACCACACCAGACAAGACCCAAGGTGTAGGCTGTGCAAAGAGTGTAGGATGTAGGGTGGAGATGCAGGGTGTAAGATGCTGGCAGGGAAAGCAAATATCAGGGGCTCAAAGAAGAGCTGGAGAAGGCCTGGAAGGTGAAGGCATCAGTGGTGCCTGTGGTGATCGGAGCACTCGGGGCTGTAACCCCCAAACTGGAGGAGTGGTTACAGCAGATCCCAGGAAAAACATCAGACATCTCAGTCCAGAAAAGTGCAGTACTAGGAACAGCAAAGATACTGCGCAGAACTCTCAAGCTCCCAGGCCCCCTCCCATCCATCCATTTTCTTCCGCTTATCCGGGTTCAGGTTGCGGGGGCAATAGTCTAAGCAGATCTGCCACACAGATCTCACTGCACCAGCCCCTACGCCCCTACGGATCCTCCTGCGGGTGGTAGGTCCACGGGAGGATGGCCCTGTGTCACTCCTTTGGGCTGTGCCCGGCCGGTCCCGTGGGGGAAGACCAGAAGCTCGCCGTCGAGCATGGCCCTATGCATAGTGGCTATAGAAAGTTTTAGTTCGGCTATATCCAAAAACATTAATGTCCAAGCATGAATAGATAGACAGTGTGGTGGCTTCCAGTGTGTGGCACCATTCTCTTTGCTGTTGTGAGGCCTGATAACAAAATCCTTTGCTTGGCCACTTTAAGTTTGACTTGTGAGAGATCGTTTAAGATCCAGTGAACATGGTACTACTCCATCAAAGAACATAGAATGCTTATGTGAAACCTGTCTCCAGAAATTCTGCACTAGCGAACATTCCTAGAACATATGTTTGGATTAGATTAAGACTTTAAGATTAAGATTAAGTCTTTATTTTGGTCTCACACACAATGACACACAGTGACACATGGGAGAAATTAGACTTCTGCATTTGACCCATCCTTTTTCAGGAGCAGTGAGCAGCCATCTTTCAGCGCCCGGGGGGCAGTACCGTGAAGGGTCTTGTCAAAGGACCCACACTGGCTTGCTCATTGCCGGGGGGATTTGTCAGTGACTTACCAGTTGAGCTAACCAGCCAATCTTAAATAAAATCTTTATTGATCTCACACAGTGACACACAGGAGAAATTCACTTCTGCATTTGACCCAAGTGGGCTGCAGTGGGCGCCCGGGGGGCAGTACATTCACACTGACTTGCTCATTGCCGGATGGGGGGATTCGAACCCAGGTCCCCCCGGGTGAAAGTCAAGTGACTTACCAGTAGCCGGCAATGTACCAATGTTATTTCAAGAGCATAATTTACATAAGGGATCCATAATCCTCTTTATAACATACAGTTTTTTAGGAGTTACATTTAACTGATGTGCAAAATTGTAGTGGATTTGTTAGTGACCAAGATTTCCTGGAGGACCATAAGACCATACTCCTATAAATGTTTAGACCATAATTTAAGACTTATTTGTCACATACCACAACCACTATTTTTTTCACATGGTGCACAACTGTGTCTAAATGGTGCATAGCCATTACCATCATCCTAATAATCAGTGCCGTTGTGAAAGTCTGCTGTCCTATTTTCTGCATTTTAATTTAAAAAGCCATTGAAGAATACAAATTTCACTAAAATAAATCCTCTGGGCTGTATGTGTTTCATAGTGTCTGCTCAGAAGTTCCTACTTTAAAGGTGTGAGCGTGTGTTTGTATTCAGTATACATGACACCCGGCAAAGCAGAAATCTAGTCCATGGAAAAGACAATAATTCCACTCAGCAGGCGTGTTATGCACTCAAATGTAGCTATGGCATATCAGCTTTAAGTTTGTCGCTGTGGAACAGAAAATGTTTTTGTTATGTTTTGCAATATTGATTCATGTGTGTGATTTTGAAACTTTGAAAAATAAAACTTGTCATTTTCTTTGTAGATAAAACAGAACTTCCTTCTCTCTTTGATGCTTTAAATATGCATAATACTTTTCAGTAGACACAAAGGCAGTGTCTTTTATTCCACTTAAGAGATTTTTTACTTTAGACTTGAAGGATACTTACTGTAGATAAAAAATAAAAAAGAATCAAAACTGAGGATTTAGTTTGGACTACAAAGGACCTTGTACTTGAATATGAAATCGTGCCTATGCATAAATTGATGAGTGGTGGATGTTCTTACTGTATTCTGGCAGATGAGTGCCTCAGAGCTACAGAGTAATTAAAAATTCGAGAAGCTAGTTCTGCTGCTGTAATGTATTCACAAATCAGAAGAATATCAAGTAAAAAAAAAACTTTATTAATTCATTTTTTTGTGATTTCTTTTATTAGACTTTTCATCAACTGAGAAAAAAAATGCCATGAACTGGGACTCTATCTCACGTCTTCACAGCATTCATTTCCAGGTATGCATATTTACACATTTACACAAATAATTCTTCTTTTATATATTTTCCCACAAATGCTACATCCACAAAATGTGCATTTTGGTCATTTAATGCACTGTATATCAACCATATTAATTTTTTTCTTTAAATAAACCACATACTGAAACCATTTGAAACACGCATGCTACTAATGAAAGATTTAGCTGTCAAACACTTGAATTCCTGACCAGTGAAACCTGTCTCTTTACTTGGCCATTTAATACTTGTGGAAATCCCCTTTCCACATGCTCCCAAGTCTCCACTAACAACATTGAAACCTGCCTGCTTTCATTTTAAAAACTCTGTCTGAGCCAAATTGCCACCGGCCTGGAGACTCTTTCATTAGAGTAAAGAAAAACAAAAGTTAAGATCTCACCTTAAACTTCTCTGCCTTGTCAAATAGCAGCTCTATTGGTCATATAGAATCTTCTCTTATATGACAAATTTACCCAAGATAACAACACGTAGCACATAATTAAAACTGCACTGAACCAAGCTGCTATGTTTTTTTTTTTTTTTTTTAACAATTTAATTCCCTCTTAATAAACAATTTGAGAAAGACTACTTAATGAATTATAAAGATCGCTATCAATGCTGTGAGAAATTATAATAAACATACATCATACAAACTTGTACAAACTCCTGGTATATAAATAGGACAATAACTTTCTTTTTGCATTAGGAACTCTGAGTCATTGCAGCACTTCAAATCACTACTAAAAACTCACCTCTCGATTCTCACTCAAGATTTCTGTCTTCCTCTACTGTTTCCTTGTTCTTTGTCCTTTGAGTGTCCAAAAACTGCTATATAAGTCTTATGTATTATTATTTTGTATTATTTTGCAGCCATTTTTTGTCATGCCTCTGCACACAATACTGGTTCCAAAGAGCTGGGAACAATAGGATTATACTGAAACTAATAATGGTGCACATAAAGTATACTTAGTAGTGTTTTTTTCTTGACCCATTTGACATGGATCTGTTTCTACAAAATTTTACTCAATACAACCCACCTGGGGGATATGACCAAATTATTGCAAAACTAAATTTGAACCAAGGTCACTCCTTGCAGTTACACCAAGCCACTCTTGAATCTTACATTGTGGCGTTTGCCAAAACATTGTAATTCCGTAGCAGCAGCACTTGTAAAAGTTTTGCAGGTGTGCGACACATGCCACACTTTGTTTAAGGAGCACTTTACCTCCTTAATGAAGCCACTGCTCTTTAGCTTCGCATTACAGTCAAGACTGAAGCTTTTTAGCCAATGTTCCCTGTGATTGAAATTCTCAGTCAGCCATCAATCTGCATTATAGACTGGTTTCCCCTTGTCTGGTGGGGGCTAACTGAAACAGATTGAGACAGCTCTTGCTCACTGCATCACTAATGGCTGCCAATGAAAGACGTCTCTGTGCTGTTGACCCGTATGTGGACCAGGAGCAATGGGGAGAACACAACTCGATACAGGGAGTCTCTTCGGCATCAGTCACCAGTCAACAGCATCGTCATCCTATTGACTAAATGCTGCCCAGAAATAGAATCTAATCACAGGTTTTGGACAGGCTCTGGTTCCCCTAATGGTTTACCATTAACTGACTGGAACAAAGCCCAAAGTGTAGTGAAATATCACAATGTATTCCAGGGTGTGTGGCAATAATGGCTTGTTGATTATTGCCATGGTGATGCGGACACCTGCAGGCTTGTGTTGTATGAATAATTTCAGAGACAGAGGACTTACTTGCTTTAAATGCAACCCATTCATTTAGGGTCCTGCAGCCCCATTACCATCCAGTGGAGAGGATACTGAGACGAGCTCAAAGTTTAGAATGTGAATTTTATACACTCAGCTGCAGGGGCTTGATAAACAGGCCACCATGAACACAGGTATGCTTTTATCTCTCCATGCAAACTTTGTAAATAAACACTGCAGTGACAAAGTGTAGATCACAAACTTGGGCAATTTGTTATAACAATATTTTTCCAATGTTTGAGACAGACTAAATATGGTGTCATTGTGTATATTTACACACACAGTAAAGCATAAACCTTCTTAGTACCACCGAGAATATTTTTTGTTTCACCTTGATTGATTCTAAAATATTTTTTCAAAGACACAGTAACACAGTGCTTTTGCTTTTGTTTTCTCTAAACGAACTAAGTGAATTTTCCCTCTTAAATGGCTCAGACAAGTTCAATAATGTTGAAGTAAAGACGCGACAAAGGATTCAGTCATTCTGAGTTTGGGCTGAGCTGTGATTGAAAAAAAAAATCAATCAATCAATAGGCCTATTGCTTAAACTAAAGCAATGTCCAAACATCTACAGATAACCACATTGTAGAAAGCGGCAAATGATTGACCACCTGATGTAGGCCTAATGTTTTTTAAATTTCTGCATTTTTATTATTTGGTGACCTAAAATTTGACACACATTAATAATTTATGCTGATTTACTGTCAAAAACTAGAAGCAAATGGGGGGTTTGGTTGAAAATCCCATTAATCCATGCATGGTCCTCCTGATAAATGGTGTATCTTCGTGACTTGAGGTGAGTTGGTCGGCAGTGAGGCCCACTCCTAACCATCCCTCAGGCGGGCCACAACAAAGCCATTACCTGCGCCATAATTGACAGTGAACAGAGGCAATCCTGTTAATTGATTACCCGGGCCTCGGTTAATGGAAAATGCAAAGGCTCATTGTGCCTCCCATAAAGGCCCTGTCAGGGACATTTCCACGCAAAGACAACCACCGGCTGCACCTTTAATGTTTCTGGAGTTTCCCCCGGGGACAGCCCTGATGCGCAGACTTCTCTAATTCGATGCATAATTACCCTCAAGATTATGATGGATTCAAATCTGTCATAGTTGCGCACCACAAATGGCTGATCAAAAAGTACTACTATAAGAAGCCATAGGGGACCACCATGTGTCTGCATGGAAATATAAGCAGAACTTAATTAAGTGCAGGGCCAGTCGCTTTTGATCCGCGTTGCGCTGAGGATGCGGGAGCCCCTCTCCCCCCTCACTGGCAGGATTCAGCCTCCAGCTCCTCCTCTCGTTTGCATCAGTTCTTGGGAACACTTGTCCGCGCGCTGCAGCCTCTTCCCGTGCTGCTGCTCGCGCGGTACCTGTCCATAGCGCATGCACTTTACCCCGTGCCATGACTGACTGAAAACGTCCAAAGAGACAAATGATGTGTTTTTGTCGCTTCTGAAGTGGGGAAGACATCGGAGAATGGAGACGCGCCCAAGTCACTGGTTTTCCTTCATTTTGTGGATTTGGCTCACCGTTCTAACTTCACTCCTTTGCGTAACGAAGGCAGAGGTGAGGTGCATCCCCTCGTGTCATTTACCGCCAATCTCAGCATTGCCACAAGAGCTGTCCGCACTGGATTTGATTAGTTTTGATGAGTTACAAAGGGATGAAATTGACGGATCTGTGGATGCGCTTCCTCGATGCAAGGACGCAAACGGAGGGAATGTAAATGACATTGATACGGATTCGAGTGGAGAAAGTTCTTTCAAAGTACTGGAGCAATCGGGGGAAAATCATTTCGCGCAAAACGGGACGCCAAACAAAGAGGAGAAACTTCTAAAAGTGGTCATATCAAGTGATGCGAGTGTGTTAGACGACGGCAACCTAACCAAAAATAGCAGCGGGGTAGACGGGGAAAGTAAAGTGGGATATTTTGAGCGGAGGAATGTGAGTGAAAACGAGGACAAGGTTGTGACCAGCCCGAACCAGAGCCGTGGACGTGGGGCCAGGAGCGCAGAGACTTGGTCCGAATTTCGCCAAGAGGATGCGGAGGAAGATACCGGTGATGCTGCGCACGAAGAGGCGGAGGAGTTCCAGCTCACGCACACTACATTCGCGCTCACTGGAGACACGGCTCACAACCAGGCGATGGTGCACTGGTCTGGGCAGAACAGCAGTGTAAGTAGTTATTTCATAAGATTTTTAAACTTTAAGGTATTTTTAATTTGTACGGATTTACGCACGGAATCCCTTTTGACGCAGTCCGATCGCTCAAATGACTGGACTGGAGGGTAGATTGAAGTTTCCCCATGGGGTTTTAGTCATTAGTAGCCCCTTAAAGATTGCTTGACGTAATGAGATGTAATGAAGATTGAATGTGAAAGGGCTCAAAGGTTGCAGATGAGTTAAAGGGATGGAGTTGTGGTGGGTCTCTGCTTCCTTGCCCCCTCTCATCCCTTTCATCCCTTGCTTCTCCCTTGTCTGTAGGCGATGGCTCTCTCACACAACACAGAACATATCCCCAGTCTTGCAACAGCTCTGCACTTTACATAAATAATACACATGGACAAGTGATGAAACTTGTAAACCCTACTCCACTAACCCATAAGTCCAAAAACAGTCAGTGTGCTATATTCACAGAATTATACACATGTACTGCAAATGTTCAATGATAAACTAAAGTCATTTTCTGTGTAGGCAATATTTCTCTCTCCTGGGACAAAGCTATTTTGCCCCTGATGACTTTGCTAATAAGCATTGTTTGCTTAATGAAACTAATAAAATCTATACATTAACTTATTAACATAGTTTCTTTTCATCCTTTTTCCAAAATTAATTTGAACTGATTTAGTTTTTGGTTTCTCTTTGATTATTCTTGCACTTCCAGATATTAAAATGTTGACAAAACAACACATATTCTAGCACCTATTTGACACAAAATAAAACAGTGCCAAAAAGTGTTGGGTTTCTATGAATGTGTACCATTGCAACACTGCAAAACCCTGAATGCATAATAAATTAAACTCACAAACACAAGCCACACACAAACACTGAATTTCCACAATTTTGAACCTCTGCAATTCTAACCTACTCTGAACCTTAACCTGTATCTAACCCAGCACTCTCTATTAATATTTTAACTCAAGTGGACTCTCCAGTCCCCAAGACTCCTTTGACACTCATAGCACAATAAATGCATCTGCAAAACGATCCCTAATAACCGAAAACATCTCAATCTCCAAATGTCTTGTTATATGTTGAGATACTCCATCTAACAAAAAAAATGCATTAATTAACTTGGCTGTTAGCTTTCCTAACCTAGGACTTAACCTTACACTTGAACTTCCCTCTGTCTTAATAATTTCCATAATGAGGGCTGAAGTCCCCATAACATTATAAATAGATGATCACACACACATTTATTTCTTGCAGATCATCCTCATACCATACCCCTACTTTAACCTTCAATTATTCACATTTTTGCAAATGTTCATCTTCACACATTTTGGTAGGCCTGAGGTCCCTATTAGGTATTTAAAAACATGCCATATAGACCACCACACAAAGTGCACTGTCCATCAATCCTTCTACAGTATATATTGGTATTCACACCAGAAGCTTTGGTTTGTGTGCATTGCTTAGAAACAGGATAGCAATGCTGAAAAGGTTAGTTCACTGTCTGCATTTTACAGTTTGGCTCCCTGAAAAGATATAACGACTAGTGAACTGAAAATGAAATCAAATAATCATAATTATAACTTCCAATGGCAGGAATTCAAACTTGTAAAGGATGATAAAATAAGTTACTGGTATTTGAAAGTGAAAGTCAATAAGGGGCTGTCTCCAGTTATAGCAATACACCATTTACTGTAGCGTATTTGATGACATTTATCAAAACAGACCATGCCAAAAAGGTTGCCATAATTTAAAATAAAAAGCTGTAAGATTTGTTCAAAAACAAGTACGGTAATTCAAGCTGCTCTGCCATCCTAATAGTTTTCCTTTTCAATTGGAAGAATTAGTCTTTTCCACTCCTTGTTGATTTGTTTTATTTAGTGTTTAGTGACTTAGCAAATTAAGTCTATTACTGTAACTGTCTGAGAAGAACCTGACACTTTGTTGTAGAAGTATGAAATGATCCATCTTAGATAAATTACTTTGACATGTCAGTAGTTGTATGTAACCATTTGTTCATTTTTAAAGTTGTAGCCAGCTCTCATATTTCTCTTGATTTTTGTATATAGAACAGAATGTCTCCAGAGGTCCATTTCAGGCTTGTCACATTCTGATGTAGGAAATAACAGTCATGACTCCCAACAACAGTGGGCAATTTAACTCGACGATAGCTACTGGAAGACTAAGGTAGAAGTAAAAGAACGGTACAAATCTACAGTATGACCCTGTCCTGTGAGTGCTCTTTTTTGTTAGAAAGGAATCCTATAGTAGCAAAATTTCTTACCACCTGGGGTTTTTCAATGGACCTGTCTGGTTATTGAAAAGGTACATTACAGTGTGAAAACAATGTTTCTGTTACTTGAAGTGCAGGCATGTTTTAGAAATATCTGTGAAGTAAAATGAATGTAGTGGTTTAGCAATGTGTCAAAAGTATTGTCATTGTAAAGTAGAACACAATCCAACCTCTGTTTTGTCCATCTACAGATGTTTTCCTGACATCTATCTAAAACCATGAAAAAAAAATGAAATAAAATGTAATAGATCATTTTATGGTTTAGAACAGAAATCGTAAAGTTGAGTTTATAGCTGCCAAAATGATCAAAATAGGTATCTATTAATCACCAATGATCAATGATAATCTGGACCCGGGTACATCAGGTACACGGCCTTTAAAGCTTCCAACCATACATTTATTTGATTTTTTTCACCAGTAGATGTGAAACTTGTTCCCCCTCCCCTCACCTGGCCTTTGTTCAGACTCACCTGTATTCTCTGGTCTTCTTCTGTCAGACCAAAGCTTGCACAACATCAGACAGAAGTAACATAGATAGCATCTAGTGGTGAAATGTGAGAATTACAACAGAATTACAGATGCTCAAAGGAGAAGTTCAATTTGTCAACTGGACAAAGTTTGTTTGGTTGAAAACGTTTCGCCGCTCATCCGAGAGGCTTCGTCAGCTCTGGTTATTGTACTGGTTAGACTCTTTGTTTTTCAAATTACAAAGAGACAGATTAGGGGGGGATCGTTTTCAGAGCTTTGTCATTGTAGGCCGCGCCTCCCGGCAGCTAGATATAAGCAGGGTCTAACCAGTACAATAACCAGAGCTGACGAAGCCTCTCGGATGAGCGGCGAAACATTTTCAACCAAACAAACTTTGTCCAGTTTACAAATTGAACTTCTCCTTTGATCATGGATTCTACCTGGACGACTGAGGGACTTTTCACGCATCAAGAATTACAGATGGTGACTTTGAGGGCCCTGTCCACACGACAACGTTTTTTGGTGGAAACGGAGAAGTTTGTATTCGTTTTGGCCTTTCGTCCACACGGCGTCGGTGTTTTGGGGAGCCGAAAACAGTGTTTTTTGAAACCAGGTTCCAGAGTGGAGAAATCTGAGAACGCCGGGGGTCGCGTTGTCGTCTGGATGAGCAAAACGCGGCTTTTGTGAAAACGATGACGTCGCGATGCCGTCATCATCACGTGACCAGAAGATAACCCCACGCATTTTGCCGGTAACAACCAGATAACAACAACCATGGCCGACAACAGAGTTGAGTTTGTTCTGCGGACGCTTGTAAGTTTAATTGCATTGTTGCATCAAAACATATTGATCTACTATGCAGTGCAACACCAGCAAAGATGCATGCACAATTACACGCGTAGGATTCTTTTAAGCCCGCTGCCATGTACAACTAGAAGGGCCACCAGAAGATTTTGGGTGAGACCTGGGAGAACCAGTAGCTGGTGGGACAACATTCTAAATATTTGCATGGGCAGGACTCCCAGTCGACATTATGCTGATACTGTTGTGTTTTGTAATCCAGCGTAACCCGCAGAAGTAACTCTACTTCGTCATCGGTCCAAACGAGAGAGTCGGCTTTTGTGCGTGCGATGACCATGATTACTATCTTGTTGTGTTTGTTTGTTTACGGAAGAGAAAGGACTTTATGCGCCTGTGCTCTTTGTAGTGTTGCGTTTCCGGTGGCTCTGGCTGTTTCCTGATTACAGCGCCACATATCGGTGTGGCGTATGTATTACATCGTTTTCACTCAGCACTCTGTTGTCGTCTGGACGCGAATATTTACTGATCCGACACGTGTGTGGATGAAATTTTTTTCAACCCGCAGAAAAAAAAAAATCCAGGAACGTTGTCATGTGGATGTAGCCTGAATCTCACTACTAAATCCTTCTAAACATCTTTTGCAACAATACTTAGAATGGAGGAACAGCACTAGGAATAGAGCATTTAACCTTGAACTGCAAGCATCATTGTGCTAAATCCTTTGCTCTATGTTGCCATAGTTGTCCATTTTATGTCGAATGTATGTACTTCACACTTGTATAAATTCAATAAACTTTGTAGTATGCAGTGTACACTCTAGAATTTTCCCTTGAAGTGTAAGATTCTTGGTCACTGGCATGTTTTTTATGTGTTATTGTCACCATTGTGATGTAGGGCAAATGTCCTCTGCATTGACTGATGAAAACATAGCTATTGCCAATAATCCATGTAGACTGTCAAAGTGCACTGTCCACAGCTCTATGCAATACCCCTGTGATTTCAATCAATCAATCAATCAATCAATCAATCAATAAAACATTATTTATAAAGTGCTTTTCATACGTATTTGTCATATTTGTCATCACATTCCCCACTAACAACATGTCACATATTGTGATCCCACTTTGTTATATCCAGCCTTATAGTACAGTTTCATCTCTCCAAAACAGAAAGACGTGTTGTGTTCCCACTTCTTTCACACAGCACAGCACTTATCTCTTTGTGAAGGTGCTTGCAGGTGGCTATTTGGAAAGCTTCCTTGTCGTTTTTCCAGCTGGTCTACTTTCTTTAAATAGGAGTATATTTGGATTGTCAAATGCCCTTTTTTCTGTTAGAATGAATGCTGCTGGCTTGTTTTGGGGAGATGTGCAGAAGGTGCCAGAAAAGTCACACATCATTAGGCAACATTATCTTACATTGATACCAGACTGAACGATGGCACTGAGACAATTTCTATAATTTATACAAGATGGATTGTTTGTGAAATAAAGTGCTAATGCGTCATGCCCCTGTTGCTCTAGTATTATTATTTTTTACACTTTTTGTACATGTTGTTAATTGTCATACACTCATATTAACAGATGTCACTAAAAACCTTGTAGCATTTACCGCTACCATAGTATGAGATGTACTGCCTTGTTTTTTCATCTGGAAAATTCTCAACATCTTATTGAGCACTATTGACATCTAGTCATCCTCTTTTTTGTCCAAAAAAAAAAAGTTTTTTTTTGTTTGTTTTTTTTGTCAAAACTGCCATTCAGTCATGACAAACATCAAGGAGAATAGATGGCTCCATCAATCTGTTGCTATCGTCCTAATTTGTTTCAGTTGACTATAGTATGAAAAGTTCAATATTATTTTTCTTACTGCATTTGGTCACTTTGAAACTTTGAAACTCAGCTATAAACCTGGCTCTGCAAGTTTCAAACTAGAAGGGATTCAAAACAGTTTATTATTGTTTTTTTTTCAATGTAACACAACATTCTGCATTTGGATTTTTTTAGCCATGGCCTATTGATTGAATGAATCACAGAAATGATACAGAGTTATCAACTAATCTTTACAAATGTTGATCATAGCAGGAAGAGATTCTTACCAAACTATTTTTTTTTCTTTTCCCTTTTTCTTCTAAGAAGAACGACATTTCTGTCTATATTGATTTAAATTGATTTGTTTTCTTTAACAATATTGTAAGACAATCTTGATATTCTGACAGTGTTGTAACAGCTGAATTACATTTTACTTCAAAATATAGTAAAATTTGTATATAATAGTATATAGTATATATATATAGTATATAATACCCGCTAACTTTCTTTCTTCTTTTTTTTTGGCTGCTTTGATTTCTTTTGTTTTTGATTGCATAGTTCACTATTAAGTCAAAAAGTTGATGACGAATTCCATTTTAGTAAAATAAACCACTCTTTACATGTCTGTATGCATAAAGCTTCCAACTTGAATGACTTTTTATCTCTGCTGGAAGATTTAACATGATACTGTTATATTTTCCTCCCGATGCCAATCGGGCGGCAGTAGCTCAGTTGGTAGAGCGTTTGTCCACTGATCCAAAGGTTGGCGGTTCAAATCCCGCTCTTGACATAAGAAACATCAGTGGTTGAGCGGTCAGATCCACTGACCCACAGGTTGGTTGGTACGATTCCAGCTCCCACAGATGAATGCTGCCGTTGTGTCCTTGGGCAAGACACTTAACCCTCCTCGCCCCCAGTGTCTGCGTACACTGGTGTGTGAATGCGTGTGTGAATGGGTGATTGGTTCCTTGTTGTAAAGTGCTTTGGGTGCCTTGAAGGTGGAAAAGCGCTATATAAAGATGTGACCATTTACCATTTACCAATCCTTCTTACACATGCATAGAAATTGCCAATGCCATTGTAACCATGTATTGTACTATTCCTGCGCTTGTCACCAAAATGCATCCTGGATGGACCTCATTCGCCTCTGAAATTGAACACATCTGTTTTATTGATTCTGTCCCATCTAACAGATTTAAATGCATTTCATACAGGGTCCAGACTTAACACTGTCCACTGCCCAGGAATATATATATCCAGTGGTTATGATAAACAAATTATGTTAAAAATCTAGTGGCATGTTTTAAAAAGCCCTTAAGTCGTTTTTTGAATTATTTAGTGATTATTAAGTTTAGTTTTTCTTTGGTACTGCCTCACAATGTATGTAGATAATTTATGTGAAATTTGGTGGTTTGAGCAAGAATAAGAAAAATAGTAACAACCATAAACCATTCATAGTATGCAAAAAGGTACATCTGTAATTGAGGAAAAATAAGTATCCTTCACCTGTTGTTTAAAGCCTTTAGGTTTGGCATTATGTGTACTTCAGAAGATCTTGCTTTCTAGTCAAATGTAATTGGATTATCAATCCATTTACTTTGGTTTTCCATCAGGCAAACAAACCTGACGTGCTATAAATGTGTCATGTGTCAAAATCAGGTTTGAACTATGAGCGATTCAACCAGTGTGGGTGTGTGAACTAGAATGTGTCAGAAAATCTTTATAGGAATGTTGTTTTTGTCAAAGTCTTCCGTCAGAGATATTGGTTTGCCACCAACCAGGATGAAGATGGCATTGTTGACTAAATGTTTACAGTTAGAACTGCTAATCTATTGTATATAGTTTTCTTTTACATAGAATACATCCGTATTGCATTTGCATCATGTTAAGGAGTATCAGTAGTTTGCATTTTCTGACCAGTTAAAATCGGCAGAGTTACAGACTGTAAAGCTGAATGAGCTACAATGCAATATTGTACCCTCCTTCCTCTTTTTAGAAATGTCATATTGGCTGACCTAGGTGCAGAAATCTAGTTGGACCTAACCTCTGAAACAGTTTGAAGCTGATTGGTAACTCTTGTCATCTGAACTGGAGCCAGGCCGTGTGCGCAGATCCATCCCATGCAAAGCTGCCTTTATGACTCACCAACTGCGCAGTGCATCACTCGTTCTTCTAGGCATTTGCTTTTGTGCGCTCTTCTCTCTCCTCAGGGAATCAAGCACAGTCTAAGTGCTCACAAAAGAACTTGTCACATTTTATATTGAGCAGCACTTCTTTCAGCAAGTCTGTTCTTTAAAACAAGTAAGTCTCGAGGACAATTTCGAAAGAATTTAGTGACATACACTGTGTTGAGTGTGCCCCATGTGTCTCAAAGCAACCACTGAGCAACATCATCTTTAACAAATGGTGTCTACTTAACAGTATTTAGAAAAAGAGAAGGTAATTGGTCCTCTGAGGAAAACAAGGTCATTGATGCAGTAAAGATATAGAGTGGAGGTGTTAAATTGGTCTAAAGATTTAGAGCTCTCATGGACACAGTGTGTGAATCTTTCTGTGGTTAATGGTGGTGCAATATTTGATTAAGGGGCTTTGACAAACCTAACTTCCAAGTTTGTATCCATTTTTCTATCTTGCATTGACAAAATCTTTGCAGTATAGTGATTATGCCAACAGTTAGCAGCTATATAAAACATTGCCAAGTATAGCACTTAAAGATTTAGGTGGTTTTGCCATATTTCATTTAATTTGCCATTATATAAATGTCATTAAAAATAATGTTATTGCTCTTAAAAACTCCTAATTGTTACATATGTAGGTTGTTATTTTGCAGTGTATGCTTTTATGGGATATAATGAAGGCAAGTAATTCACTTTAATTTCCACGAATGACCCAAAGGTCAACAAATGATCTTTTCTTTAAAATATCAGCCTATGTTCTTGAAATGTAGTTTGTTTACCGTGAACAGAATGTACATAGTGAACCATTAGCAGGCATATATAATGCCACATAACAATGCATTTATAATGCCTGTAATTGCATCAGTTTGTCGAGATGCCGTCCTTGTTCTTTGTTTTGTACATAAATGTAACTCTTCGGGGACTGATGGAAGTAATATTTCTGAAAGACATGATGTCAGTGTGACGATATTAAGTCCAGCTTAGTAGAAGTTTATTGTGAAAAATACAAACTAAAATACAGAAAAGTTGGGATGATGAGAATTGTACAAAAAAGTATGCAATGGTCTTCAAATTTTAATAATATTATTTAAATGTAACACACAAAAACTTCCAAAACATCATGCAAAAAGGTAAGAAAACAGCAATAAGCATATTTGGGTATTTAACATTTTTTTCACTCCCATAACCAGCAGAAATCTGAAGAAAAACAAGCTCACAGTCAATATACAAAACATGTTGAAATTTTACCACATATAGCATCCCTCTCTGTGGTTTATATTTGTGATATTTTTGCATAAATTGAGGGCAATACATAAGATTCTACATCCATAGTGTTCCATAAAAAACAGGCTTAACAGTAGCAAGTCCCGCTCCAACATTTTTCCTTATGTGGGCATGCCTCCCAGTTGTAAATTTGTTAGTCTGTTGGTTCGCACCCTCTGTAGTTTGAGCTGTCAGTGCGCCCTCTCCTATGGGTGTCTGGTGGGAAGACTTTGGAGCCGAGAAGGTTGCCTGAGGATTGTCTCCTATAGAGTGAACATTAGCCTTCACAAAGAATTATAAATAAATTCATGAAATACATTACAATAAGAGTGGTACCACCTCGACAGGCGCTAAGCCAAAGAATGTGTTTTTTTTAGGCAAACGTGTGATTGTGGAATCGCCTACATTAGGTGGATAAACAGGAGTCTGAAAGCTCAGCAGTATTCACAAACTCCTGGCAGCGTGAGATCAGCTCTGCCAAGCCACCAAGCCATCCTGTGGTGAGACTCTATAACGCCTCAAGATCCCGCAGTGCTGCGTGTTTTATCAGTGAGCCACCAGTCCCCCTCTGCTTTCTTCTTTCCACTGTCTTTTGAGATGCCATTAAAAAAAAACAAAAAAATCACGCTGCAGATGTTATTTGGGGCCAGGATAAAGTTAATTTGGATAGAACAATGCATAATGAGGGTTCACTTTTATCCCCTACACTCACGCATTCCTGTGTTGCCTCAATTAAATGTTCAGAACTGTTTTGTTGTGTGGTTGAGTTTGATTATTTTCATGTACTGTATGTAATTATGTTGCCTGACAGCCTGAGGAATCAGCCGCGAACAATTGAAAAATGAATTTTAATATATCTGCACTTGTTTGATTATATTTTTTGAGCAAAAAAATAAAAGTAAAAAAGTAAAAAGTAAAAATTCTTATTTTCTTAAGTTAATGTTTACACTTTCTGAAAAATGTGCTCCTTACTCATAAATTGTCTTTGTATTTTGGCTGGTTTGGATTTTTTACTTTTTCCAAGTATGTGATAAATATCTAGTTTTGTTTGGTGGCAAATACTTAAAACAAAAACCTGTCATATGCACTTGATCTCATCACCACCATATTTTGACAAATACAATTATTACTGGGAAGTAGAGGTAAGATCGGGCCTAAAAAATCCAGCCCAACCCGACCCGGCCCGCGGGTATTAAAGCCCGACCCGGCCCGAACCCGACCAATTAACTTGATTTGCAGGCCCGAAGCAAACCCGAAATTTCATATTTTATTTGTGAGGACTCGGGAGGAGGAGGGGTGATTTATGATAACAAATTAAAGCCTGTCTTTTGTAACGAAATCTAAGTTAAACAAGACTGTATAAACATTTACATCTTTTATATTTGTTTCTGCAGAGGGTACATTAACCGACAATTTTCCATCATTGACGGATTTTTTTAAGAGTTGACGGGAAAAATTTAAGGCCGTCCGTCATTTTGACAGGTTGAAAATTGGGCCATAAACCACAGCAGCAGTACGTCCTTAAGAATCTAGCGCGGCACTTTAAGAGAGAGAAGCAGAGAGACAAAGAAGAACAATGACGGGTGGATAATAGACAGAGACAGGAAGGAGTTCCTCACTCTTACCGGTGCGTGTTTGTCTTTTCAGTTCTCCTGTCTTTAGTTTATCCTTAACTTCTTGCTCCTCCATATTGGGGATACCAGGTCAAAATAGATGCGGACTTGCGGAGGGGAAGATTATTAAGAGAGCGGCGTTCACGTACGGAGAGCATGCTCTGGCTCTGCGGCTCCTGTTTAGTAGTTAAATAGCAATTACATTACAGCGCCTTCTCTGTTTTATCCAAATGATTTATTTTAAAACAAGTATTCCTTAGTTTAGTATCCACACATCGTTTTAGTATACATTTTTATAAACATATATTTATTTAAAAAAAGTCAGCGAGAGAGAAGCCCGGCCCGACCCGACCCGAAGCAATGATTGACATTTTAGGTCGGGTCGGGTCGGGCTCGGGCTCGGGCTTAAGATCTTACCTCTACTGGGAAGTAATTTAATTTGTTATAGAATTAGAATTTAATGAATCACATGTATTTCAGCATATATTATGGTTTACGTCACAGATGTATACACAAAATCAGGGATATATATTATAAGTTTATTTTTTGATAATTTTTTTGCGTAAAATACTGAAACAAAACCCATTTACATACACATAAAAGATGGTGGTCCTTCCATCACCAGTGTTCAGTTTTTTGTTTTTTTTTTGTCAGTGTGAGTTCATGCCAAATTAGTAGCAAGTGACTTCAGCAGTTGGAATTGACAAATATTTGTTTCGCAAACACACACTCTTACAACTTCAAGCAATGCAATTAAACTCCATCTGGGTGTGACTTCATCATATCAAGCCAGAGGAAATTGCATTAGACCAACATATATTATTGAGATAAAAATGCTGCAGGTCTAGAGATGGGAGTTATATGGAAAAATTAAAATCTGAATTGCTGTGTTGAAGATATATTTAAAATTGCAATATCAAGTATATCATTGGACATACAAACTAAAAAGTGCTACAAACAAGATGATTAAATGGTTCTTATTTATTTTCTGCAATACTTGAACCTCAACCAAAATATATACAGGGACAGTTTAGAACATTTCTGACAAATTACTTTATTATTGTTGAAATATTGTTGTCAGGAGAATCAAAAATGTTTGCCAATATCAGCTTCCCTACAAATCTTCATGCTAAATGATAACTGTCCTGTCTCATCTAAAGCCTGATGATATAAAACTCATATATACTCATATATACATCTGAATCATAGACTGTATAAAGAAGTGGACTAAGATAGTGTGACATCACCCATAGCGTTTGGTTCCAGTCAAATGAAGCTCATAAGGCTAGCAGTTTTAGAGGCAAATTTGAAGCCAGTTCCATATTAGGAATACAATTTATTTACAGATAAAATGGTGAAATAAAACACCAAGATTATGTAGAATGGGGTAACACAAACATTTTAAGACCAAAATGATGAGTCTGACAGCAGCAGTTAAGTTACAGAGAGATGGCCAGCCGTTTTTCCAATACAAAGTGAATGGGAGCCAGAGTAGATGGAGCCGAAAGAGCACACATTCTCAGTTCCTATTTGGAATGTAGCTAGTGGGTTAGCCAGCGGTTGCAACCAGCCGCATTTCTGTGACTAAGTGGGCAATGGAAGTGCCTCAAGTGAGATTTGATCCTGCGACCTTCCAGTTGGAAGGCATACAGTTACCAACAGTGCCCCTGTCAGATTGTATGTGATCGAAATTATTCTAATTCTACTTTTTTTTTCTCTCTCTCAATAAGGTCAACTAAAGGTTACACTCTCTTATTGTGACTGGACTTTCTCTGTGGCTGTCCCCAGACTCTGGTACAAACTGCCCCCCTATATGTGCACCCCTATATGTGCACTATCACAGACTTAGTCCTGTTTAAATCCAGGCTCAAAACTTATCCTTTGAGGCTGGATTTTAATACTCAGTAATGCAGTAATGACACTTTGCACTTTATTTCATTGTTAAAAGTTTTACATGTTTTGTTTTTTTTTGTTTTTTTTTATAGCTGTTGTGTTTATTGGGAAGCACTGTGGTCACCTTGTGTGTTGTAAAGGGCTCTATAAATAAAGACTGATTGATTGTTACAGGAGTAGACAGGTTTTCATAGCTTAGTAAATCACACTGAAGACATGAATTCCCCTGACTTCGCTTGTGAAGAATTATCTCAGTATGTATTTAAAATGATAGTTTCTAAGTTTGCAATAAAAACATTACACTTAACTTTCTTTGGCCTTTAAAAAAAAGTCCCCTCTAGCTGTCTAATGTGACCTGCATTGATCAGACCCTCTCCTCTTGCACACTGTGGCTTCTGTGCTCAGCGGGCACACACCCAGAGTGGCCCAGCTTTCATTTATCCAGAAAAAACTAAATGATACAGCACCATAAGCCCGAAAGGAAAAGGGAGATGTTTCAGATGGCTTCTCAACCAAACAATTTTTCCCCAGTGCGGACCGCTGTGTCTGACATGAGTATCCAAATAAGTCAGACAGTCGCCGTTCTGCTTGAAAGCCACTGCCGTTATTATGAAGTGTGTGCTCACCATCCCTTTAAAAATTCTCGCTATTTGATGTTCACAGATCAATGGTGTTAGACGCTTGCCGAGGTAACAGATGTTGCCATCCCTGACTCCATATCCTGGTACTTTTGCTATTATATGTCTGGCTGAACCATTTAATAAAGCAAAGTGCTAAAAGAAATAAAGCAACAATCTCCCTTACAGCTGGTTACGTAAAGATGACTCGATATGCTTTAGTGAAGTTGCTTTTATTATTTATGATTGCAGTGACCTGTTATCAGTAGAGGAGCCAACAGCGCTGACTTCAAACATTCATTGCCTGGGCGCAACATCTGGACTACGAGGAAATGTTGCCGTTGTTAATAAGCAGATTGAAATTGATGTGGCAGTCAAAAGCCCCTGTACATTAGGCATTTTACTGCAGCTGTATTGAAGTACACTAGGATCCGCTCATATACCTGCAGGCAGTCGTAGCTGGAACAGTAAACACTTTGATTGGAATAGACTTGGGGTTTACACGAAAGGTGTTAAACAATGCTCTTTAATGTGTTGATGTGAGGGTTCATATTCACAAAGCATCCTGGCTCATTAAAAAGACATTATTAAGTGGGCATTCAGTGATTTTGCTTTAATTCTGGAAATCAATGTCAGACTAATTATCATTTATTTAACATCACTTGTTTTCATCCACTGACACATTTTAAACAAGTGTCTTGTTTAAAATGAAAAGCTTGACTGAAACATATTATCTTGGTTGCTACAAAGGACTATAAATAACTCCACAAAACTTGATTTAACCCAGAGTTGCCAGAGATACCAGGCTGTTAAGGCAAGAACATGGCTAAATTAGTACTTTAATATATTACCCAGTAAGTTGCAGAAAATATTAACTCAATTCAGTTTAAATTGCATTTTAAGATCCAAAATCTTTGGATTTGTCGCGTTTGCAGTATTGTGTCCATTTCCGATTTAACAGAGCTGACTATATATTGCACAGGAGCAAGATTCACATATGAATGAAACAATTGTGTAGTAAAGGAGCCTTATCTGTCTTGACAGAAACTGCCGTTAGATGGGGAGCGTGAAGAGTCCCTCAGTCGTCCAGGTAGAATCCATGATAAAAGGAGAAATTCAATTTGTCAACTGGACAAAGTTTGTTTGGTTGAAAACGGTTCGCCGCTCATCCGAGAGGCTTCGTCAGTTCTGGTTCTAGTGCTGGTTAGACCCTGTTTATATCTAGCTGCAGGGAGGAGCTCCCTACACTGAAATAGCTCTGAAACTATCTCCACTAATCTGTCTCTTTGTTTTTCAAATTTCTCTGGCGACTAGTTTAGCCTCCCTATTCAAGCCTAACGACCCTCTCCACCCCTCTGCCCTGGATCGTCTGCCATAATGTTTCTTTGTCTGTTTTTGACTTGGTTTGAGAATCGAATTATAAATGGGAGACAAGTTATGTCTAACTCCCCCATTTCTGTTTAACGACGGATTCTCTTTTTTGACAAAAATTGCCTTTTTAACCCCCCTCTCAAACCAGTTTTGTTCCCTGGCTAAGATCTGAACCTCACTGTCCTCAAAAGAATGGCTCGTGGCTTCTAGGTGAAGATGTACAGCAGATGACGGTCCACTCTAGTTTTTCCGAAACGCCGGCCAGGTACAGAGAATCCGAACCCAGGAGGAAAGGGGTAGTGATTCCGTACCTGGCCGGCCGGAGGACAGTTTGTTGATATTAATTCATAAAACAAAATTAATGCATCGATTACTGACTGGGTACTGGATATCATCAGTTTTTTTTAGCTTTCAATTTTGAAATTACACAAACTAAAAAAAAAAAAAATGGGTATGCAAACATCAAATGTCAGTCAAGGTCCTGTCCTGTCAAGATGTTCAAAACAGGTGTCCATATCCATATAACAGTTCATAAATCAAATTAGTTTCTTGTTCATTCTTGAATTGTAGCACTACTATACTATAAACCATGTGACTGATCCTATATATAGGATATTAGTGCGATTTCCCCACCAATTGGATTTTTGTATCTTCCCATTCCAGTTTTTCACATTAGTGAGGAGACCTATTCATCATGTAGGAGTTGTTAATTCCTCTTGAGTATAGATAAAAGAATTGACTTGCATTTTTGCGCAAACAAAATCACCATTAACACCATGGTCATTGTACTTAACTTCCCATTTCCAACTTCCTCAACAAATCGAGAAGCAATCATCATCCAGGGACAGGGGAGGACAAATCACCCATGTAGCGGCTGTTGAATTTGTCATTATTATTAATATTCCTCTGTGTAACTGTTGTAACAATTGCTCTCAGAGAATCATCCATCTGTTTAATTGCCCTGGCTAAATGTGGCGACAGCTTTATTGATGTGGCCAATTCTCTCCAACAGCTGATATGGCCGGATCAACGTCTTACTGAAAGCAAGGACCATCTTTCTTTTCATTTGTCTCGGTCATGACTTTATTTTTTATTTTATATTTTTGCACTATTCTGATTTTTTCTTATTCCTCACCCATACATCTTTGACAGTAATCTCCCCTGCCTAAGCTCTGTAAATCACCATTAAGCTGCCATCTTTTCTTATATAATGATCAAATTCATCCCAGTCCATTTACCTCCAAGGTTTAAGATTTACACAGGATTAGAGGTTAAAAAATCAATTTGCTTGCTCTTGGATGTCAAGTAATCCACTTTGCAAAATATGCCTTTGCAGCCACTATCTTTAACACCACATAGTTGCTGACATGGAGTGCAACCTGCTGTTGAGAGTAAAGAGAAGAATATGCTAATATATAGTATAGTGTTTTAATAAAAATTCATAAGGGAAGTCACACTTCATATCATATCGGATGGATAATCATTTAAGATTTCTTTGTCCATTGAATTTAATGGTGGCACATTGACTTCAGCAGCATGTTGAACTTCAAACAGCAATTTAAAACAGCAAGAAATTGTACAAAGTGAATACGGTATTAGCATATTGATGTGTTAATTGCAGCTGTGGCACTTCACCTTGCGCTCTGAAGGCAGAAAAGTTTCTCAGGCCAGCAAATTGGTGGATGTAAATCATATCTGACTGTAATCTTGGAAAGTTACCAAGTAAATGCATAAAGTTAATTGCCACACAGACTAAGGGATATAATTTGTTCTAATTTTCCAACCACCACAGCTTGTTTTACTGTCTATGACGGTGTCCGTAAGGGTACGACATTTGGAAGGTATAAAGGGCCATTTTATTGGAAGAGTATAAATCTTTGGATGACGTGACGCTGGCTTCTGCTGCCTAAAAATTACTAGGGGGTATTTTTAGATCTCCCATAAAGAATTCCATATATTCAGCACAAAGCGGTAGAGGTGAGCAATCCTTAGTCAGCCTATTTACTGAAAAGCCAAATAATTAGGAAATAAACGACAAGCGTAAAATGCATTTATTATAGCTTTGCTTTATGGGGAAATAAACTAGATTGAACATGTATTACGGTTTCATTTATGAGACCATAATGGTGTACAGTGTTAAGTAAAGAAACAAAAGTATAGACCAAGGTCATGTTGTTGCATAAGGCTGCTCTTACAGTAAAGTACACATGTACTTCAGCTTAATGATTGCAAGGACTGGCTCTCACTTGTACGTGGGAAGCATCTATTGTGAAATTAGGTCTTGGAGTGAGATGAGTATGTCTCTGTGGATTGCAATATGCTTTGGATATTCTCCATGCACCATCGTACAGACAGAAACTTTAGTTAAGGTAATAATAACACTAGTCCAACTTTTTTTTCCCCTCTTATAATGTGTGAGCCTTGCATAAGTGCCTAAGATAAACCATGCATTAGACATTAATAAGCAAGTCTCAAATAAGTATACACCTGTGTAGAAAGCATGTCATGTTGATTAATCTTAACATTAAATTAATTTACACTAATTAGAATGTTGTTACTTCCTCAAAAACATACCTGGAGTTGTGCTTCATTTCATTCACACATGTGTGAGGAACCTTTGTCTACATCTCTAAAGCTCAAAATGCTCCTCTTCCTCCTTGTGATGTCTTCTAGTGGTAGTTTTCAAGTTAATAGCCTTTTACCTTTACTTCAATAGAGAGAGGCAAATCCAAGGTGTATAAAGTTTAAAAACACAGTGGAGCACCTCCTGTATAACCATGACATCTCACAGGTGAGACTGTTTTCTCTTTGATAGAACAAAACACAACTCTATATTTGTATGTAGTATGTATGTATGTTTGTTATGAGGAAACAACATTATAACAGAGATCAGAAATGTACATAGCCCCTTTAACAAACTGCGTATATGGCTAGCGCTCATGCTTCACAGCAAGAAGGTTCCGGGTTCGATCCCCGGGTCGCCCAGACCTTTCTGTGTGTGTTCTGTGTGGAGTTTGCATGCATGGTCTGGGTTCAATCCCCGGGTCGCCTGGGCCTTTCTGTGTGGAGTTTGCATGTTCTCCCCGTGTCTGGGTGGGTTTCCTCCGGGCACTCCGGTTTCCCCCACCAACCCAAAACATGCACCATAGGTAAATCCTCCATCTTAGGTCCTGACCAAGCCGAAGCAAGAAGATCATGGAGATGGTCCCCGGGCGCAGTAATGTGCTGCTCACTGCTCCTAATAACAGGATGGGTTAAATGCAGAAATGGAATTTCCCCACTGTGGGACTAATAAAGGCATAGCTTTCTTTCTTTCTTTCTATAGTATCTATGTTTAGGTTTTTATTGTTCGTACTAAGACCTCCTAACAAAAAACATAAGTGCATTAAACCTGTGCCGTCTTTGAAAAGTGAAATCTACCAACCATAGCATGACAGCCTAAGTGCCAACCTATTGGCACTTTACGAGCCATGCAACAATAGTGATATTGAAGTGGAGGAAGCAGCCACCTTAGGAAGAAAAAGTCAATATAGGCTTCACACAGCAATTAAAATGAAGAAAAGTTCACCATACATAACAGACTGAAAGCATGAGTAGCCTTACTAATCCTAAAACTATGAGATTGACCAGTATAAACTTTTAAATAGCTTTAACCTAATGCCTTGACACTAATACGTTGAATATATTAAAGTAGAGCAAGGAGGAAATATCTTTGCTTCAGGGAAAAATTGACCTTCTATAAGAAGAAAATACTAAAAAGTTAATGTACAGAGCAGTTCCAATATTAGACCGATATAGTTAAGGTTGACAGCTTTATTAGAAAAGGACTATGAGAACTGAGGTATGCACTCCATCACCTCACAAGACTTCAGTGTTCATTATTATTAAATGTTCATCATTATCAAATTAATTATGAAGCAATGACATTCTCAAACAATTTAAGACCTGTTAATTACAATCTGCTTCAAATTGTTATTAAAGTATGAATTTAACAGAAACAGACAAAAGACAGAACATTGAACTAATGAATACAATTCCAACCTCTAAAATCTAAAATTGAACTTCTATGAATGTAGTCGTGCAATCAAATGTATCTGAAGATGTACTAGTGCTAATGGATTAAACCTTGATTAAAAAAGAAGATAAAAAAAGAAAAACAACTTACTCCCTACTTATGGTGGAAACAAATGCAAAAATGTCTAATTTCTTCCCAGTTATATTGGATCTGTAGTCTTGTGTTGAGTTTAGCCACAGTTGCTGAAGTACATTGGGAGTTAATCAAACCTAGCGTATTGACATAGTGATTGTCTATAATTATAAAAGTAGTTGTTGTTTCACCCAGAGTGGTGTCCTGCCAGCCCAGTGAAAAGAGCAGAACGTCATCACAAATCCACTGTCCTGTCCACCAATTTGGGACAAAGATTTAGTACATTTCTGCTGTCGCATCTGTCCATATCGTCTTTAGAAGCCAAGACATTTAAAACTGCTTAATGGGCAGCATTGATTTTGAGGCTAGTGCCCAGTGACAGCCATGACCAGGGGCATTTCTTTTAGACTCTCCATTTCAGTGTTCAGACGATAATATCTAAGGAACAACCTTGAGGGGATTTCTGCTGATTTGGCACAAACAAACAAAGCCACTTAGATATTTTGTTGGTCCGTCAAAGATGAAAACGATTTATAGACGACGTGTGTTTTATAATGAACAAAAATTGTGTGATGTCACTAAAATCTGCAAAAATCCATATTATCTATACCAGTTTACAATGACTATGTATAGATGACAAAGTAGAACACTTAACATTTTAATGACTCTGTATTTCTGAGCAGAGAGATGTTGCCAAACAGACATTAACTCCTACAGTTTTAGTAGCAGTATCTGAGGTCTCTGAGACTAATGTTGATGAGAGGAATGTTAACAACACTTCAGACAAGATACTCCAGATGTTCGATGTTCGACATTCTGCACAGGCGCTTTCTCAGTCTCTTGACTCACAAAGTTTCCCATGGCGTACCTACACATGCAAGTAGAATATGTAGAATACGGTGAATTGTAATAAGGGATGGCATGTTAATTGATTCTGTAAAGTATTTTATAATTATAACTGTTGTATACCAAAATATCAGCCACAAAATATCCATATTTACATATTACCTTTTATATTAAGTGATTTATTTTTAAACAGACAGTAGTCTCTACCGCACATCAAAATACAGTAGGAAAGCAATATCATAAAACCTGTGCAATGTGCAATGTTCAATAATCCCAATTTATGCTTATTCGTCATTATGCTCAATTTCAAAGCCACATAATGTATTACAATTAATAACAATACTTTTTATGTGTCCTACGTTATTGAATTTGAGTGTATTTTATGTCAAATGTATATACATAAGAATATTTTGCCCCCATTGTTTTTTTGTTAATTCATATTTAATCAAGGAGCAATCTATAGATAGATCTGAGGTAGTTCAACAAAACTGGTCCAGACAGCTAAAGAAGGCAGAACATTATTTTTATTCTGACCTTCCCTGGGGATGTGAATGTCTGGAGACTCAACATGTCTTGGCCTTCTCGACATCATTCTGCACCAGGGCATGTCAATTTAGTGAATGTGCATTTTACCCACAGTGAGGTCTTCTAGTTTAGGCAGGAAGTTGTAAACTGGAACTTTTCTTCAAGCTAGAGGCTCAAAACTCTGAGGCAGCATCAATTTGTTTTAGCTGTAATAAATCAATAGAATTTGCTTTTTGGTTTTCATAATAAACAGTATCCACATTGTTGCTTTGTCTGCTTATGTCGTGAATTCTATTGATTGCTTCTGTATTTTTTAAAATAATTATTACTGTTCTATAACAATATATCAACCACATGATATCCATATTTATATATTCCGTAACTTCTCAAGTAGAAGAAGGCTGTTAGGGTCTCCAGCATATCCAAAGATAGTTCAGGCAGAAAATTGTAAACTGGTAAACTGGAACTTTACTTTATGCTAAAGGCTCAAAACTCTGAGGCAAAATCAATATGTTTTAGCTATAATAAATCAATAGAATGTGTGTGTGTGTGTGTGTGTTTTTAATAATAAAGAAATATACAGGCCTGTCACAATAATTACTATACCGATTTATCACTACATGATAGAACAATATATTTTGGAGCTCAGTATTTACATTGGTTAGTGGGGAAACTAAATTTCGAATTCATTCTATGTACATGTACATATGATTGTTTTTGACAATAAAGCAACTATGACCTATGATGATGATGACATTTTCTTTGCATTAGTTTTGAGATCTTTGTTATTTATCATAAAAGGATATGAGCTGTAGAGGGTAGAATAAATAACTTCTATGGCAAATAATTGGTTCATTCTGCTATTTCTTTCTTGCAGCTAATGTTTTAAATTATACTTTCTATTTAAATAATGGTGTACTCGGATTATCTTGCTTTATTATGACAGTGTCAGTGTGTCAGTGATACATTTATATATACAGTATATGGTGCTTCGGAATTACTATTCTGACAGGTATTATCGCTTTCCCTGCTTTCGCTTACTGTAGACATTCCCACATGAATCTACTGTATATTACTATAGTATCTTGTCTATTCCACACGCTGCTTCACAGATTTTTTAAAAAATATGTTGTTTTTTCAGAACGCTGTTCTACATCAATCACTCACTATTGGATTTAGCAGCGATGACCTCCACTGTGGTAATTTGTCGACAGCTGGCACGCGCTAATTTGTCTTTCAGAGCCACATTTTTGATTGTCAGTCTATTCAATGATGTTTAATTTAACCACCAAGTTCTCTTAGGTGACCCAAATACCCCTCTCCAACTTTTGCATGTATTGCAAGTTCTACTGCGGCGAGACAATTACGCCCAAGAAAAGCTTTTATGTTGCCAGTAAGATGCTGCAATTTGATCAAAAGCTTCAAATTGAATGGTTAGGAATTTTCTACAGAGCTATCCAGAAAGTTTCAAATCGTTGTTTACATGACTGAGTTCTGACTCGTTACTGGCTATGCTGCCCCCAACGCTCATAAGGCGGTGTAATAAGAAGATGGGCTGCTTTGGCGAAGCTTCCCAAGAGACTTATATGATCTGCAAGTTTTATGATTGCAGAGAGCAGGCTGGTATCGCTTTGACAATTAATTTGTGTTAAGGGTGAAGGGAATGATGGAAGCAGCATTGTGCTATGACTCATGCTGCCCACAACCATATTTTTTCCTCAAAGCACTTCTGTTTTTTTACGTACATTTTTGATTGATTAAATAAACCATGTCTCAGAATTAATGTCTATTCTTATTTACCTTATGCACCCTATATTAAATTAAACTGCAATCCCATCTCACTGATCTTACAATGAATTAAACAAAATTTTAACTTAAAGATCAAATCATCAGTTTTAAAGTTTCACCAACATGCAGTATAGTTTTGTTTTTTATTTCTTAAGTATTAATACTTTTTTGTCCTTATACAAAGTCATACATATCATGTTTTAGACCTGCACAGTGCCATATGAATTTGTGTACTTGTAAATTAATATATACCCTTATTTACATTAAATTAAACCACAATTATACATCTGAGATCCCATGTAGAATTAGATGTAGATTTTGTATAATTTGGAGATTGAGGCGGATTATACAAAATTTTAAGGACAAGTTTTACAGTTTCATCATTGTTCAGTATAGTGGTTTATTTTTTTATGTCCTAATTATTAGTACTTTTTTTTGTCCTTATACAAAGTCAAACATATTTTGTAGACAGAGATTGAGGTGGATTATACAAAAAAATTATTAAAGAAGAAGGAGATGGAGGAGAAGAAGACAATAGATATAGAGATATATACTCAACAAAAATATAAACGCAACACTTTTGTTTTTGCTCCCATTTTTCCTGAGATGGACCCAAAGATCCAAAATTCACTCCAGATACACAACACTACCATTTCTCTCAAACATTGTTCACAAATCTGTCCAAATGTGTGTCAGCGAGCACCTCTGCCCCGCCGAGACAATCCACCCCACCTCACAGGTGCGCCACATCAAGATGCCGATCCGACATCATGACCAGTGCACAGGTGCGCCCCAGACTGCCCACAATAAAAGGCCACCCCGAAATGTGCTTTTTTTTTTTTTGCTTTATTGGGGGTCTGGGGACTCCAGTCACTATCTGGTGTGACCGCCATTTGCCTCATGCAGTGCAACACATCTTCTTCGCATAGAGTTTATCAGATTGTCAATTGTGGCCTGTGGAATGTTGGTCCACTCCTCTTCAATGGCTGTGTGAAGTTGCTGGATATTAGTGGGAGCTGGTACACGCTGTCGTATATGCCGGTCAAGCACATCCCAAACATGCTCAATGGGTGACATGTCTGGTGTGTATGCTGGCCATGCAAGAACTGGGACATTCTCAGCTTCCAAGAATTGTGTACAGATCCTTGCAACATGGGGCCGTGCATAATCTTGCTGAAACATGAGGTGATGTTCATGGATGTATGGCACAACAATGGGCCTCAGGATCTCATCACGGTATCTCTGTGCATTCAAAATGCCATCAATAAAATGCACCTGTGTTCTTCGTCCATAACAGCCTTTGAAGAGGAGTGGACCAACATTCCATAGGCCACAATTGACAATCTGATAAACTCTATGCGAAGAAGATGTGTTGCACTGCATGAGGCAAATGGTGGTCACACCAGATACTGACTGGTTCTGAGTCCCCAGACCCCCAATAAAGCAAAAAAAAAAAAAATGCACATTTCGGGGTGGCCTTTTATTGTGGGCAGTCTGGGGCACACCTGTGCACTGGTCATGATGTCGGATCGGCATCTTAATGTGGCGCACCTGTGAGGTGGGGTGGATTGTCTCGGCGGGGCAGAGGTGCTCGCTGTCACACATTTGGACAGATTTGTGAACAATGTTTGAGAGAAATGGTAGTGTTGTGTATCTGGAGTGAATTTTGGATCTTTGGGTCCATCTCAGGAAAAATGGAAGCAAAAACAAAAGTGTTGCGTTTATATTTTTGTTGAGTGTAGATATTCAAACCAAAAAAAAGTTTTAAACTTCCGATAGAGCATAGTGGTTTATTTTTTATTTCTGAAATATTAGTACGTTCTTATCATTATCATTATCATTATCTTATCATTATGCAATGCCATACATGTCATATATTAGACTTTCATAGTGCCGTTTGAATCCTTGTGCTGATAAATTATAGATTAGCATATAAATACACGTATTACCGTGTTAGATATACCCTTATATTTCATTCAAATTAAAAACTGGCACATATCCATCAACTGTGACAGACCAGTAATATCTGGAATAATTTAATCGACAAACAGCATTTTGAAACCTAAATGAAAAACTTCCCACTCATATACAATTTTAAATACACATTATTTATGACGACAGCTTTTCAGTGCGTGGATGAATGATGGATAAGCCTGCTTGTTTATTCATTGAGTGTTGCCTGTGCATGAAACTAATTGTGTTATACATATGTACTCAGCATTGCACCATAAAAAATATGTACAAGGCTTGTAGCAAAGTGCAGCGATGCCAGCAGTGCTGTTTTTGAAAAGTTTTTGTTAGGATTTTAATATCTGAGCGTCTGACTGGGAGTTGAAAAGACGTCAACACCTGCGCTGCTTGTTTCGGAGCAAGTGACATTTTACTGCTGCTGAATTTTACACAATAATAAATCCATCCTAATCTTTTTGATCTGTTTTCATAGGTGATCCTCATGTTGACAAAATATTATGACTTCAACACTGGGAGAGTGACGGAAAGCTCTTTATGGAGGTAAGAGAGTACAGAAATCATTATGGTTATAGTAATGTGAGCACCATGGCACAACAAAGGGATTCAGTCTAATGTAATGATAATGTTGAGTGGCTGTGCATTTCCCAAATGCCATTAACAAAGTGAGAGCAAAAGAAGCTACAATAAGGGCTCAGGCTTTCTAAATATGAATGTTTCAATACACCCTATACATATATTCATATCTAGGTCCATCTCAATTTTTGCAATAAGAGGGCTGTGGTGAGATGTCCTTGCCAATATATGGTATGTTAAATGTATTAGCAAAATCAAATGGAGTGGAAATCTCAATAATTTCTTTCTCATTAGAATTGGTTATGACAAAATATATGCAGTTGTGATTTTTTTCCTTTACCCTGAGGAATATTTATGCAGTGATTTGATTTGTGTTATTCTATACTGCCCCCATGTCAGTTTATTTCACATATTTTGGTACCAAACTCACCATTGTGATTTGTCCCTGCCCTTTGGAAATCCTGACTGAACAAACACAGAGTGTGTGTTTAAGTCTTTGTACAATAATGTGTTTAAGTCTTTGTACAATAATAAGATTGGTCCGATCTATTATGGCTCTATATGGTAAATGGAGGACTAATATAAAAAAATGAGAACCTTTGATTGATTGCCTGTATGGGGGAACACATTCTCTCCCTCGTTCCCTCATTTAGAGTGATGGGAAGAATATGTATTGTGTAACGTATTCTGATATATGGGTCAATCAGAATACTGTATTCTGAATACTTGGGATACTATTATATGTAAAAATATGACATATAATTACTATCAACTTTTTTTTTTAATTGTGCATTAATGTATGTGTAATTAGAGATGAAAAATCACTAATTGCATCACTAATAGCAGCCAATATTCTAAGCCCAAATTCCATGATGAAATACCTTCGTGTATTCCTTTTAATTTAGGAAAGTAACTGTATTTTGAATACCACCTAAAGGAAAAGTTACTGTACCAGAATACAGTTACTCAGAATTACTGTTCAGAATACGTATTCTCTGTAAGTTTATTCAGTTTCTTCTTAACACTACTCATTTATTTTGGTTAAAATAGTGTGCAATAGGATTGTTCCGATTTTCTCCTAATCCCCTATTTCATGACACCAGTACAAAAGTACAACTACTGATAAAGAGATCAAGGACTGGGTAAATGTAGACATTATATTAATTATTAATTAAAACACTATTAACACCGAATTAACACTGAAGACATTACAACACAGTCTTGAAATTAACTCACAGAAAAGAATCAAATAAGAAGCCAGTTTCAACACAGAATTTTCCACTTCAAAGAGAGTTCATTTTCTAAAATTGGAAAACTGTAAAGCACAAAAATATTAGCCAAATTATAGCTCACTCAATTTCAATGTTTTCTGAACTCAAATAGTCTTTTTTTTTATCTGAAAATAAGTACTATTAAAATTAGCATATTTTCATTACCTCAGAGCATGACTAAAAATAATAACACCTCTAATAACATCCTATCTTCTCACCAAGCGTCCCACTTGTGATATTCTTGTTTATTCTGATAATTAAAAAAATACCCATTCATCTAGTAAATTGCCTCATGACTTTTGCTGTTGCAATTTTCTGCTTGCTTGAAATGCTTAATGATACTATCAGAATCTTAACTAGTAGGTGCTGCTTTCCTTTGGTGTTGTTTTCAAGCTGTTTAATGTCATGTAATTGAATTTTAGGTCAACAGATTACGGCACCACATATGAGAAGCTTAATGAAAGAGTTGGACTGAAGACTGTTCTGAGCTATTTGTATGTGAGCCCCAACAACAAGAGGAAGGTAGGTGTCATATTGCAGTGAGGATTATCATAATAATTTTTCCTACAAGAGCTGATGCTTTTCCTTTTCAAGTGTTTTGTTGCAGTGACAGTACTCTGCGAATAACTGTGTAACAGATATTTGTTCCCACGTAATGTGCTGTATATCCCTTAGCTGTGTATGGCACGAGCTGGAGAGGTTAAGTTTAGTCAAATACTGTTAAATTGGAATTATTCATATATTTAAATATATGTTTAGAGTAACTGCACAGACAACCTGGTACCAACCTGTTCTATCCCATCAATTTTAATGAGGCCACGAAAAATAAAGGAATAAAGGAAACTTTGCAATGGTACCACAGCACGGAATGCAGGCCTTTTGTCTCCACACACCGGAAGGGTCTATAGATGAAAATACATTTTCAGTGTAGTCCATAATTTAACTATATGTACTGTGTAATGAGAATGGAGTTTGCTGTTTGGTTGAATTATCTTGCTTGAGGACACAACAACTTTTGAGGTTTGAACCGGCTATTCCACTGTTGAACTATAATTCAGAAATCACCTTGCATATGGTAATCAGAGGGAGAATAACTGATTTAAGAACATTTATCATGTCAAGAGGTATGATAATAGTTTAGTTTAGTTTAGTTTAGTTTAGTTTTTATTTGAAGAAACAATAAACAGAGATTAAAGGTACACTGTGTAACTTTTTGGTTGGGAGTCCCTCACCTTCTTCTTTCTATGAGTTGCTCTGCACGGAATGTTCCACAGTATTAAACAGCTCTACTTTACATTTATTCAATTACAAGTGGTTTTATAGCTCCGAAATATCAGGCATTCTGACTATGAGTGGGGTTGCCTCTCCACACATCTGACCTGTAACTACATCTGGTTTAGTTTCCATGAAGGTTAGAGGTTTAATACCATACTACTGTGAAACATTTCAGACAAAGCAGCAACATGGAGAAAACCATTTGACAGACCCTCTACCAGAAAAGTCACACAATGCACCTTTTATCTTATAAAACAAAGATGTTACAGATTATAGCTCAACAGCTAGTTTCCATCTGCAGTCCCTGACACACAGTGTAGAATCTCATAATTGAACCCATTACATTTGCAACTGTGACATCCCTATTACCAGGCTTATCTAACTCAATAGTTGACACTTGTTTCTACGCAGTGTCTCAAAAGGGGTCTTTGTCAATCTGTGTATTGCACAAGCACACTTAAGCTCCAGGAAATGAGTGCTGTCAAGGTGGGCCGGTGATTGTCCCTGCTCTCTACTCTCTTGCCTCAGATCATGTTGCTGACTGACCCGGAGGTGGAGAACAGCCTGCTCATTAGTCTCGACGAGGGGGCGTCCTATCAGAAACACAGCTTAACCTTTGATATCCTCAGCTTGCTTTTCCACCCCGAGCAAGAAGACTGGATCCTGGCGTACAGTCACGACCAGAAGGTAAAAGACACATTGCTTCATGCTACTTCATGCCTGTTTTGTCTGAGAGATAAAAGATTATATGGAAGATTTGTTTTTGTTCTAAATGGTCAATGATAGGATTACATAGATGCAGCAGCCTTGTAATTATGATGACCAAAAAAAACCAAACTGAAATTAAAATCCAACAGCTGTGGATGTGGTGGAGCCAGATAAACAATAGATAACAAGATGCGTGAAAAGTCCCTCAGTCGTCCAGGTAGAATCCATGATCAAAGGAGAAGTTCAATTTGTCAACTGGACAAAGTTTGTTTGGTTGAAAATGTTTCGCCGCTCATCCGAGAGGCTTCGTCAGCTCTGGCCCTCATGCTGGTTCGACCCTGTTTATATCTAGCTGCAAGGGAGGAGCTAGCTTCCCTGAACAAAGCTCTGACCTATCCCCGCTACTCTCTTTTGTTTTACGAATTCCTCTGACGTCTTGTATTAGCATATCTATCAGCCCTAGGCTGCTCTCACTACACTGAAACAACTCTGTAACCATCAGCTAATCTGTCTCTTTGTATTTCAAATTTCTCTGGCGTCCAATTCCCTATTCAAGACAACGACCCTCTCCACCCCTCTGCAATGGCTTGTCTGTCCTAATGATTCTTTGTTTGAGAATCGAATTATAGATGGGAGACAAGTTGTGTCTAACTCCCCCATTTCTGTTTAACGACGGATTCTCTTTTTTGACATTAGGATATTAGGACTCTTTTTTGACATTAGGACAGACAAGCCATTGCAGAGGGGTGGAGAGGGTCGTTGTCTTGAATAGGGAATTGGACGCCAGAGAAATTTGAAATACAAAGAGACAGATTAGCTGATGGTTTCAGAGTTGTTTCAGTGTAGTGAGCGGGCTGATAGATATGCTAATACAAGACGCCAGAGGAATTCGTAAAACAAAAGAGAGTAGCGGGGATAGGTCAGAGCTTTGTTCAGGGAAGCTAGCTCCTCCCTTGCAGCTAGATATAAACAGGGTCGAACCAGCATGAGGGCCAGAGCTGACGAAGCCTCTCGGATGAGCGGCGAAACGTTTTCAACCAAACAAACTTTGTCCAGTTGACAAATTGAACTTCTCCTTTGATAATAGATAACAAGGCTACCTCCTTATCTATGGGCTGTTAGGTTGTCAATCAAACTCCCTACCCTTCTAGCATGACTGACTTGTTGGTGCGTTGGGCTTACGTGATTTACGTACGCCTCTCGTGCATTCCACAGACACAAGACGCTGTTTACTCAACCAACACAGTGGTTCTTAGTGGCTTTTTCCAGCTGTAGCTTCCTCGCAGTTAGCACAAAGTTTGTGGCGATTGCAAACAAGAATCCACTACCAGTTAACTGCAAAAGAAAGTCAGTTTTTGAGGTTGCGGAAAGAAAAAGAGAAGGTGAAAAGAAGCAAAGCTAAACTAAGGTGATTCTCAGAGATTCCTTCCAGCGATGGTGTGCACTGCAGCAGAGGGTCTAAAGACTGACGCGTTGGTCGCTAAATCACTTCTGGACAGGTCATTTCTGCTTATCATTTACTGTATAGTTACAGCAGCAACAGCAATTACGAAGGTGCACCAGCTATAAACAAACATCTTCTCGCGTAAGGAGAAGGCGGGAGGATGCAATGGTGGGGTTGGTTTCACGCATGTGCCACAATTGAAAAAGGACAAACAGTCGCAGTATTTCTCATTCTTTGGAAAATCCTCTATACAACCTTTAAGGAGCTGACCGTGGTGCTGATGCTCCAAAAACCTGGCTCCTGTTGAGTCATGTAGGCTTTATGTTCTAATTGTTTGGCACTGTTATTATGGTGTGAGCAAGTGGAAACCAGATTGTAAACTGACTGTATTGAAATTGTTGTCTATTTTGTGCAATAGTTTATGATTATGATTATGTTCTGTTCTGATTCTATTAAAGGTCCTACTGTATATTACACAAAATTTACTCTTGTGAGCTTTAAGCCATGTTAGAATGTTGTTACCTCAAAAACATGCCTGGAGTTGTTTTTGTTTCATTCACCCATGTTTGTGTAATCCTTTATCATTAGTCTGTCTACATCTCCAAACCTCTAAAGGTCAACTTGAGATGTGGTAGTAGTAGTTTTCAAGTGGTTATGCCTTTAGTTCAGTTCAGGAATTGGCAGGGCCAGGGCTGAAATTATCCAAATGATTCTAGTGAAGGTATATGGAGAACAGGTAGGACCATTTGGACATCAGATCTTTCAAATGGTGACCCCACAGTAACATACAGCAAGATAATTCTGAACAATACAATCACCTATAATTAAATAAATGCAAGATATAATACATTTAATTTGGAGCATTCTAGACAAAGCACTAAATTGACTATGGAGCTATACTGCTTGTGGGCCAAGAACTGCAAGAATTACATAGATAAATAAGTAAATATTGTTTATTTATAAGAAAATAAACGATAATATTGAAATTAATTTATGACCAAAGACAGATTTAAACCACAAAACTATTCTAAATGTACAATATTGTTGAAATAACTACTTAGTTTGCACCTGTAATGAGACATAGAAGTTATTATTACCCCTAAAAATGATTGTTCCAGTTTTCATGTATAATTTCGTGAACAAGACAATATAGTAATTATCATGACAGGCCTACTGCTATACACAATGCTTAGAAATTCTTGAGTGTAGCCTTTTTAAACTGTCACTCTGTTTAAGAAATAATTGTCACACTTATCACATCTAACACAATAAGAAAGCTATTTCAGTTGTTTCTACATCGTAAAAATACAGCAGGACTTTGGATGTTTCTTTACAATTTGCTTCACCCATACTTCCTGACTTCTGCACTTTATGAACCGTTGTATTACAAGCTTCATCCCTGTGTGTCCACCTCCCAGCTTTGTCAACATTTCACATCCTCCCCTTTCCAAAAATGGTGATAGCCTCTTGAATGATAAGCTTGGTTTCCTGACTCTTTCACCCCTCCTCACGCATTGTAAACTTACATTACAGTTAACATTGAACAACATTAAAACAATTTTGTATTTCTACTTAAAAATTTACATAATCAGGCTGTTTTGGGCATCCTTTTCTCCTACTTTCAGGACAAGCAAAGACACATGCTGTCTTTGTGTCTTTGACAATTCACACAGGGCAATCTGAATTTCCAGAACAAGTTTATATACTGTGACTGACTGTACGTGAATAGACCCTGGACAACATTGGCGCATTGGAAAAAGTTACCAATCCACACATATTCAGCTTTCCACCTCCATTACTCTCCCTGGTAACCCTGCTGTCTTCTTTAATCTACACCCAAGACATCAAACCTGGCCTCCCTCACTGTGCTATTGGAAGGCTTGGATTTGGGAGAGAGAAAAAGCAGTCAAGGTCTCCATAGTGAGATAAATGTTCCAGGGAGGAAGATGAAAGCCACTGCCAGATAGCCTTGGATGGGTCAAAATAAAGATGCTTGACTGAAGAACTTGCCTCTGGGTCATTTCTTGCAAAGCTTCAGTCTGCATATGCGCTTTCCATTCGATTCCTTTTATTATGGCTTGATTTAAATTAATTATAGCTGGCTTTCATTTTCCAGTGTATTGATTGTCCATCATGGCGTGTTTTTTTTTCATCCCCACGAAATCATAAGCTCTTAAGAGGAGTCTAAATGATGTGGCTAATCCTTCCAAAGCTACAATGCTTAAGTAGATCATTATGTTGAGATGGCAGGCTTTCATTATATTTGGACATGGCTTCTAAAAGGACCACAAAGCTTGGAGGGACAAAAGCAACATATGGCAGTTAAAGGTTCCAGAAGCTATTTCTTTTGTTTTTCCACAGTATGACATTTAAACTATTTATTTCACTTTTTTTTTTTTTTTTTTAATTTACAGATGTTTTTATTGCTTACAAAATGCCTTTAAAAAACACTATTCTCACTGTAAGGGCTTGCCTCTCAACAGATCTGGCCAGTAACTCTGCCAGCTTGTCGGTGACACTGAAGTGAGTAAGTTAATATTTCAGGGAAAAGATTCAAGATTGTTTATTTGTCATATGCAGGATCAACACAAGGTCAGCAATGCAATGAAATGCTTTGGCTCAGAAAGAACCGTTGGTACTAAGTACTAATAGCATGCAATAATAGTACATAGTAAAAAAAGTGTTGCAAAAAAGTGCAGGGGAAAAGTAAACAATATAATAAAAAAAATATGTATGTAATAAAATACAAAGGTACAGGCAGGATTAAATAAGGTGTAAGTAGAGTATTTCACAGATTGCACATAATATAGTATAGTATAAGTATTGTACATGGGTTATGAAGCAGGTTATTAGCACAGGTAACAGTAGCATTTACAGTGAGGTAGTGACACACATGATACATTCATATAGAGCAGCAGCAGTAAACATATTATATATTACAGAAAGTAGTTTAGTGCAGTATTATTGAGAGTTCAGTATTATTTAGAGTATTATCCAGAGTTCAGTAGTCTCAAAGACACAAAAACACTCAAAGACAGCTTGGAGGTAATAGCTGTCTTTGAGTGTTTTAGTGCCTGCTTGCAGGCTCCTGTATCGTCTACCAGAGGGTAGCAGACGGTCCTTAGTGATGCTGCGTGCCTTACGCAGATCCCTGCTGTGGTAAATTTCCTGGATGGAGTGATGTCTTCTGCCGCTCACACCACCGTTTGTAAATGGTCATGGTCATATCTTTATATAGCGCTTTTCCACCTTCAAGGCACACCCAAAGCGCTTTACAACAAGGAACCACTCACCCATTCACACACACATTCACACACCGGTGTACGCAGACACTGGGGGCGAGGAGGGTTAAGTGTCTTGCCCAAGAACACAACAGCAGCATTCATCTGTGGAAGCAGGAATCGTACCAACCAACCTGTGGGTCAGTGGATCTGACCGCTCAACCACTGATGTTTCTTATGTCAAGAGCGGGATTTGAGCCGCCAACCTTTGGATCAGTGGACAAACGCTTTACCAACTGAGCTACTGCCGCCCCTCTGTAGTGCTTTGCGGCTCTGAGCGGTGCAATTCCCATACCACACTGTGATGCAGCCCGTCAGCAGGCTCTCGATGGTGCACCTGTAGAAGTTAGTGAGGATGCTGGTGTTCATACCAAACTTCCTCAACTTCCTCAGGAAGTAGTCTTTGTCGGGCTTTCTTAACCACAGTGTCTGTATGTAGTGTCCAGGACAGATGCTCAGTGATGTGTACCCCAAGGAACTTGAAGCTGCTGACCTGCTCCACCTCAGCATCGTTGATGAAGATGGGGGGGGGGGTGCTGGGCTACATGCTGTCTCCGATCATTTCCTTAGTTTTGCTGACGTTCAGAGAGAGGTTATTTTCCTGACACCAGCTGGTCAGTGATTTCACCTCGTCTCTGTAGGTGCTCTCGTCGTTGTTAGTGATGAGGCCTAAGATGGTGGTGTCATCAGCAAACTTGAGGATGATGTTGGAGCTGTGCCTGGTGGTAGTTATAGGTGAACAGGGAGTACAGGAGAGGGCTGAGAACACAGCCCTGGGGTGCACCAGTGCTGAGCACACGTGTGGAGGAGAGGTGGCTGCCGATCCTCACCGCCTGTGGCCTAGTGAGGAAGTCCCATATCCAGCAGCAGATGGAGGTCCCCAGGCCATTGAGCTTAGAGACCAGTTTGGAGGGGATTATGGTGTTGAATGCCAAGCTGTAGTCAATGAAGAGCATTCTCACATATGTGTTTCCTCTCTCCAGATGACTGAGAGAGGGAGCTGTGGACTGCTAGAGCAATGGCCTCTGTAGACCTCTTTGCTCTATATGCAAACTGCAGGGGGGTCAATAAAGGGGGGACAATAAAGTGTACCTGCACAGTGTAACTTATCGGGTGGAGGGTCCGCCCCTTGATTGTCTCCATGGAAGTTATTTCTTAGCTTAGAATGTTCCGCAGTATCTGATTAGTTTAGTTTATTGGTAAATACATTAATTTCACTTGTCTATCTCCATGGAGACAAGCAGGTCATGCCTCTTGCTCACAGTGACAATGAATAATTTTTGAGTAATATGAAACACCTATAATAATAATAAAAAAAAGCAAGTTAGAATAAGTTAAATGGTATACTGTCTAACATTTTTGGCAAAATGGTAACTTCCTGGAGTCAAGGAGAAAAATTCCATAGTCCACCCTTTGCCAAAAAAGTTATCAAGTTCATCTTAAGTGATTGACTAAATAGAATTCCACTGAGGTATTAGTGTTTTATATCTTTGATTTTATTTTACCCCAGATAATGTATAATGGAACACTACAGTTTGTCTTTCTGAGGTCACATACAGGATTATTTATGCTATTTACGAAATGCACTGTTCCATCACTGAAATAAATACCCCCAGTGCACCATAATTTGACAACTTTATTTGTGTATTTCAGCTCTACGTCTCAGTTGAGTTTGGGAGAAGATGGCAGCTTGTGCATGATAATGTGGTCTCCAATAGATTCTACTGGTAAGTGATTCATTGTCCTTTTGGGGGGAAATGCAACCATGGTATTATATGACATGCTCACAAAATATAAAACATAATTAAATCCTAGAAACAAGACATTAATAAAGAAAATGTATTTGTTTTGGAACCTCTCTAGTTACTCAGAGCATATTTACTGAGCGCATTAAGTATCTTTTAGATTAGGCCCACAGGCTAAGGATATGTACCTGTTTAATTCTGCTTGTAGTCTACAAGTGGTTGATACAGTCTCCAGGCTTTTTTCGATATAGTTCAATGGGGTATTTGACTTTGTACCTGAATTCATTGCCATTTGAACTACTCCCCATTTCCCTGAACTAAATGTATAAATTGGTGCTCTATTTGATGTGATGTAAGCTTAGTTTTTACTGATATGAAAATAAGTGAAAATGTTAGCTTTCGGCTTGCTGTGTTTAATGTAGAGGAAAGCACTTTGCTTAGTGACCCGTTGCACAGTGATTAAACAGCTGTAAGACCATAGTATTTCTTTCTGCATATTTGGTGGGTGTTTTAGATATTAAAATAAAATATATAAAATATAAATACATTACCGATAAACAGTAAACATACCCTTTCAGGTTAAAATTATAATATTTAAGTTTAAAGGGACAGTGTGTAAGATTTTTACCCTTTAATTACTGAAATTGAAGATACCCATTCAAAAATACATTGTTTTCCAAGCCTTTTCACTTCCATCATGGAATCAAAGTATTCTTTTGGACTTAGATATAGTCACATAAAAGGGGGATCTTCCCCATGCAGAGGCAGCCATTTTGAATACGAGAGCCGCAGAAGGACATTTGGGCTCCGCCTTCGCCTTTGGCAAGGCTCATGGTTTTGGGTAAACAACACAAGCATGCTGCCGGATCACACGTTGTAATGGATCTAACACGTGTTTTGGACTAAATTGTTTTACTGGATTTTATTCGCTGGATCCTTACGGACAAATTGAGAGCAAGTTTATGGTGAAATACAGAGTTTGACCTGTGCAAAGCATTCTAAGGTAAGCTAACCTCGTTTTCTGCTTTTCCGTATAAAAGCCCCATGTGCTCAGGGAGTGATTGTTGTGCAGGGAATTGAATTGCATAGTCAAAAAGAGGAGACTGTAAGGTTTCATTTGATGTGTAGAGTGTCATGGTACATGATCAGGAATGTGTGTTTTCATGAGAGAAAAAAAAACAAAAAACAGGACCGCGTTTTATTTATACAGTAGCGGCGTGCGGCTCGTGCGCGGGTGACCCTCGAGGTCTGCCGTAGCTAAAACAGAAAGTGCAATAGCACCATCCACCTATGCGCCACAAATCCTACACACTGGGGCTTTAAGAAGGAGAAGTTTAAATAAGTGAAAGGTTCTTTTGGCTTTTTCTCACCTACAAATAATGAAATGTTGGCGCTATTTTTTATTTGCACTTTAATATGAACATTTACATAAAAGAAGTACTGTCAAGGTTTTTATCTGTTCATTTATTAGTTTGCAAAACAAAAAATTTGAAATGCAAATGGAGCTCGGCATAGAGCTGCTGCTTCTCCACGTCGAGAGGAGCCAGCTGAGGTGGCTTGGGAATCTGTTCCAGATGCCTCCTGGATGCCTCCCTTGGGGGGTGTTCCAGGCATGTCCCAAAGGGAGGAGGCCCCGGGGAAGACCCAGGACATGCTGAAGGGACTATGTCTCCCGGCTGGCCTGGGAATGCCTTGGGGTATCCCCGGAGGAGCTGGAGGAAGTGTCCGGTGTGAAGGAAGTCTGGGAGTCCCTGCTTAGACTGTTGCCCCCGCAACCAGGCCCCGGATAAGCGGAAGAAAATGGATGGATGGACATCACAAGTTGGAACAGAGCATTTTGAGCTTTGGAGGTGTAGACAGACTAATAATAAAGAGTTACTCAAACATGCGTGAATGAAACAAAACACAACTCCAGGTATGTTTTTGATGAGATAAGAGCATTAAACATGGCTTACAGCTCACAATTATGTGTAATATTGGACCTTTAGTCCTTGCTAAATCTTCCCTTCAGGACATATATACTATTCTCCCAACCATAGCCTGAGGCATTTTCACCTTTGTGTCTTTCAGAATTATGTTAGATTGACAGAATCATAGTAGCAATAGGGGTACAGAATGTGAAAGGTTGCTGTGAAAATATCTTGATTTAGCAATTACATCAATTCAAATATAGCTGCAAGCAGCAATGTGGGGACAAGCACCGAATGTGCATGTAGGCCTCAGCATGTAGGCCGCATGCAGGGTCTGACAGGGTCTATCAGAGTCTGACAGGGTCTAACAGGGTAGTTAGACCCTGTCAGACTCAGAAACAGGGTTTAAGAGGGTCTAACAAAGTTTAACAGGGTTTGACAGAGTCTGACAGGGTCTAACAGAGTCTGACAGGGTCTAACAAGGTCTGACAGGGTCTAACAGCATCTGACAGGGTCTAACAGCGTCTGACAGGGTCTAACAGCGTCTGACAGGGTCTAACAGAGTCTGACAGGGTCTAACAAGGTCTGACAGGGTCTAACAGGGTCTGACAGGGTCTAACAGAGTCTGACAGCGTCTAACAGACAGGAAAGATCAAAGGGTTGCTAGGCAACGTCGCTAGGCAACGCAGTACAAACACTATTTTTTATCTATTATTATTACAAGGTGCACAATAATACACACTTCAGGTACATAATAATACATATTTTAACACCACAATAACATTCGCAGAGCACTCAGAAGACACATCGGGGGATGTGGGCACAGGAATAAACACCACTGGGCACAAGGGCTAAGAGAAACGGGGGGATGTAGAGGACCAAAGTGATTGCCCCAGGTGAAGGAAGGGGGCCTGGGGGAGAGCAAGGGCGATGCAGTGTCCAGGGAAGGTCCAGACGACAGGGTCCAGGGGGGACAGGATGTATGGAGTGGTGGGAGCCTCAATGCCGGCCACCGAGCGAGAAGGTCCAGTGTTCGAGTCCAGAACCGCGACAGGACACCGGGCGGCCAGATGGAGGAGGTCTTCATGCGCCTTACCGCGTACCAGACAATTTTTTTTCTTATCTTTTAATATTACAAGGTACACGATAATACACATTTCAGGCACATAATAGTACATATTTCACCACCACAATAACAGTCACAAAGCACTTCTTTTTTCTCTCTTCAGAAAGCGTACCAGACTATAAGGTGCCTGGCACCTACAGTGCTTTGCCCCTAATAAACTGAGAGCATCATTGTTTAAGTAATTTTTAGGCAGCTTATCTTTTATACAAAAATATGCTGCTTATGTCAATAAAATAACTAGAGGAGTTTGTGTGTGTGTTTTGTGTGTTTGACTGTAAAAATCTTTCTAATTGGCAGAGGATGGAGCCAATGACACCTACAGATACAGCAAGGTTAGGAGAGATGAAACGCTCAAATTGGCCAAAAAATGACTTGAATATCAGTTTTGCTACGAGGCCTTCAAACTGATTTTCCCCAAATCCAGAAAGCACTTGGTTTGAATGGACTCATTTCTTCGCCCATATTTTGAAGAGATGAACTTCAGTGTTGCCTTCACACCTGTGCAATTGATGATTCACACTTCTGACAACTGAATTTTCCCTTGGATGTGGCACATTGATATGGATAGAACATACTGTACTGTAATCTTGCAGTAATGTTGCTCTGCTTGCTGGATTGCTTCTTTTTTAATGTCTCCAATGAATATACACTGGGAGATGAGAAGAGAGATTGTGAGCAGATGTAGAAGCAGGCGCAAAGAGAATAGACAAAAGCATAGTTGTTGAGGTGTTTCTAAAGACCTTAATGAGACATTGTTATTTGACCTTCAAAGACTCAAACAATTTTCGCTGCTCATAACTTTTTAAATCGTATATTGTACACATTTTTGGTATATAATACATAGGGATGGGATGAGACACAATTTCCACAAGATTTCCATGAGACTGGGTCCACGAGAATGAGAGAAGACAAGGTTTTAACACAATTCCTAATACATATTTCAGGATTCAGTTTCCGATTTTGTTCTATTTATTTGATTTAATATTTTTGTTTCCATTTTAGTACTGCTTTTTAGAACTGTTAAAGAGATGAAACTCACTAACACGTCATCCTTTTTTGTCCAGTCCAAATGTAAAAAATCTCACGAGATAATTTTTCTCATGTATGTGCGATCTTGTGGGCAGTTTTGTCTCACAAGATCTTTGGCGCAAGAACTTGTACCATCTCTAATAATACATTACACCACTGATACAATACAAGAGTCATTGAATCTTCTGTAGAAATCGTATTTTGTTGTTCGTTTACATAAGGCTCACGCTAAATCATTCATTGCTTCTTGCGCACTCCACTAACCATCATGTTTACACAGGCTGGTTAATAATTGATCACTGCTTTCTCATGAAATATTGTCAGCACAACACACCTTCAAATAAGAACTTGTGTAATGTAATACCTACTAAAAATGAAAAGATTCCAAGCTCAGAGTATAGTGTTTTCACGTTATTAGCTGCCTGTGAAAGCTAAGGGGAACACTGCAGGGATAAATGTTTAATTTATAGTGGCATTTATAGCAGTTGGCTTGAAAATCTCCAAAAGCTTCCAAAATTTTAATCAAGAATCTCAGTGAGCAATTTGTAGTGATATATAGACTTGGGATACATTTCTCTGGGACAATAATAATATGATTGCAGTAAATAAATGGCAGTGGAGAGGAGAGAAGATGACTAAGTAGATCTGTGTTGAACTATGGTTAATGAGCCTGATATTTGTATCCTCAAAAGGAAGGTTGGGAGCACAAGCAGCGTTCAGCCTGCCATGTGGGTCAAGTACTGAGCTTGTTGTAATTTGTTTTAAATGTGGCTAATTTTGTGTTCTGAATTTGAAGATAACCTTGGAGAGCTCTGGCCCTATTCAGATCTTGTTTTTCATTTGGACATGTAGCTTTTTGGCGAGATTATAAAAGTCTTGACTAATTTGGTTCATAGCCTTTATTTACCTTCTTTCCACAAACAGTATTTAATTTCTTTAGAAGACATACTTTTTTACACACATAGATCTTTCATTTTGTTCTTTGCAAATTGCCATATTGATCTAAAATTATCTCATGGAAACAGGTTCACCAAGGCCTGTCACAATAACCCTAAGAAAATATAGATGATAATAATAATATTGAAACTAATTTATGCCACTGACCAAAAAAAATGTAAATATACAATATGGATTAAAAAAAACAAAACACAAACTCCAATAAATAAATAGCAGAATGAAACACTTAGTACTTAGTTTGCATCTATAATGGGTCTTCAAAATTATTTATACAACCCTCTACAGAAAAGTACCCACAATAAATATTGAGCCCAGCTAAGTCGATATAGTAATTATCGTGACAGGACTAGGTCCACTGAATTCCTGCCCAAATTTATTATAGCTGTGTCCTCTGTGTTACAGCACTGAGCAATATTGTTGGAGCATGTGTAGCGGTATTTCATAGTATCAAGCAGTAAATTTTTATGTGATGTATTTTTCTTGTATTTTAATGGGATCTCAAAACATAGATTGAATATAATGTGGCTAATTGGTTCAGTTTGACTTTCTTTTAAATAAGTGTCTGGCAAGGTCAGAGCTTTGAACCAAACATTTCTATACTTTTGAAAGCTTAGTTGAAGTTAATATTTAATATTGTGTCTTCTTTGAATACTCTTTTTTAAATAAAAGATGTTATCAAGAAAGTTCACTGTGCACCACCAAATTATAACTTATAATATAATTAATTTGCTCAGAAGAAGTCACTATGTATAAGAATGAAAGCAAGCTCATCACACTTACATAAACTGTTGGTCATATGTTTTTCACTTCAAAGTATTAAAAAAGTGGGAATTACATTGGCTATGATATTTTGCTTCATTTCAGTGGAGACTACATGATAAATAAGATAAGATAAGACTTTATTGATCTCACACAGGAGGAATTCACTTGACACATTAGCTCCAGGCAGTTTAGTGCAAAAGAAAGTTTGAACAAGAAACTGCATGCAGACAAGATAAGTAATAATAATAAAATAAGTAAATAAGAGAATATAGAAAAAAATATTGCACGTTTCGACTATACAGTCTGATGGCAGTGGGGATGAAGGATCTGCAGTAGCGCTCCTTCTTGCACTGGAGGTGCCTCAGTCGGCTGCTGAAGGAGCTGCTCAGCTCCTCTACAGTCCGGTGCAGAGGGTCAGAGGTGTTGTCCATAATGGATGTGAGTTTGGCCAGTACCCTCCTCTCAGCCACCTCCTCTACAGAGTCCAGAGGACAGCCCAGGACAGAGCTGGCCCTCCTGACCAGCTTATTAAGTCTCTTCCTGTCCCATTCTGTGCTGCTCGGCAGCAGACGACAGAGTAGAGGAGAGCAGAGGCCACCACAGAGTCATAAAAAGTCTTGAGCAGAGGCCTGCACACTCTAAAGGACCTCAGTCTCCTCAGGAGGTGGAGGCGACTTTGGCCCTTCTTGTACAGGGCGTCGGTGTTGTGGGACCAGTCCAGTTTATTGTTGAGGTGAACACCCAGGTACTTGAAACTGTCCACAGTCTCTATGTCCTGCCCCTGGATGTTCACCGGTGAGTGAGGTAGTGGTCTTCTCCTGAAGTCAATCACCATCTCCTTGATCTTACTGGTGTTAAGGCTCAGGTGGTTGCGCCCACACCAGTCCACAAAGTCACTGATGACCGAGCGGTACTCCAGCTCGTTCCCCTCAGACACACAGCCCACAATGGCGGAGTCGTCAAAGAACTTCTGGAGATGGCAGCTGTCCGTGTTGTAGATGAAGTCCGAGGTGTAGATGGTGAAGAGGAAGGGTGAAAAGACAGTTCCCTGTGGAACCCCGGTGCTGCAGACTACCACCTCTGACTCACAGCCACGCAGCCGCACATACTGTGAACGGTCAGTGAGGTAGTCGATGGTCCAGGCAGCAAGATGTAAATAACTAAATAAATACATGTAAATAACTGTTGTTAAGCACTTTTAAAGGTCCCATGGCATGAAATTTTCACTTTCTGAGGTTTTTGAACGTTAATGTGAGCTCCCTACCCTGTTTAGCCCCCCCCCCATGGTTAAAAGTTGTGAAATGTCTAAACTGAGCATTTGCGATTCTTTTCTGCGTTACAAAAAATCGGAGCTCAAACGAGCGATTTTGAACAAGGCACCTTATTGATGTCAGATCAAAAAAAGAAATGCAAATGCAATTCCACCCCCGTCTGTCTGTACTCAGCGTCTCTGTAAATCACGCCCAGAGAGTTTGGACTGCGAATGCGCTAGGCAATGCGAAATGCGTTTTTTTATTTGCCTGGAGGCACGTCTGAGTGTTTCTAGGCTCGGAAGTCCTTTATCTGAGCCTCTGGACCTTTGAACAGCAGTGGTTTAATTTTATTTTATGTGGAAATGTGTTTATTTTTCAATGGAACGCTTCAAATCTCTCCCCCCTGCAAAAACAAGGAAATGGATCAGCTGTGGGCTCAGAGCCGAAAGCAGAGTGTTTGGCCACGCCCCCACCCTCTACTATTGGCCAACTCTTTTCTCCTCATTTGCATTCAAGCAACAAGGCCCATTATGGAGTGTTCCAGAGAGAGAAAAAATACTCTTTCTCATCTTATCTCTGTTTCTCATGCACTGAGTGTTGATTTTGAAGAAGGATTCATTTACAGTATTAGGGAACCATTAAGGAGCCATATAAAAGCATCAAGAAGTACCATGTCATGGGATCTTTAAATCATGATTATTATGACACTAATAATTCACATTGAAGTTATTTCAAGTAATTTAAAAGGAAAAAGTTGCATATCCACAACTCTGATGAAGTCTCTAAACTATTGCAAAAAATATCGTACTGTGAGATGCAGATCGTGATAATATTGTACCATGAGACTGGATCTCATCACATCCCCACGCATCCCCACGCATCCCCAGTATACTCAACTTAATATTGAATTGATGGTGATGAAACCTGCCGGGAAAATTTCAAAGCCAGAAGTAATGACATGAGGATAAGTGGATGATATAAATGAGCAATACCACAGTTTTTGGTATCATTATGATAATAAGTACTTTGAGGGTAATTTTTCTGACACTGGATACCCTAAACAACATTGACTGATGTCTTGCTTTAAAATGTCCACTACATTTTTGAACAAAACTGATTAAAAAAAAAAAAATGTATTATTGTTTGAGACCTGCAGAAAAGGATGAGGATTTTAACACATTTGTAGTTTCAGCAATCAAAAATGTAACAACAAATAAACAAATAAAACAGCTACAATAAACAGACTGAATCAGTTGTTTCTGTTTGGTTTCTATTGAACAATATTCAGAACAATTCTTTATCAAAATCAATACATTTATTAGGTCTCAAAATATGCATGAAATACTTTTTATTGTTTAACTCAGCGGTCTTCAACAGGGGGGTCGCGACCCCTAGGGGGGTTGCGGAGGTACTGCAGGGGGGTTGCAAAATCTTTTGATTTCACTTTAAAATAATATAATTTAATATAAAACATAATTCTATGCCGTATATATAGTAGGGGGTCCCTGGCCCAGTTCGCCATCTGTTTGGGGGTCCCTGGCCTGAAAAACATTGAAGACCCCTGGTTTAAATACTTAGAATGCTCTTTTTTAAGTAATTTTTTCATGTGATAGGCTACTTTTGCTTTTATTTAAGTATTTTTTGCTCTGTATCTGTACTTTTGCTTAAGTAACAAAATTGAATACTTCCACCACTGTTGATATTGGGATAACAGTACCAATACCCAAATGTGTACTGAGTCAGAATTGATATCCATCTCTTAAGAGTATCTATATACTGTATATACAGTACAGTGCAAACATGTTTTAGACAGATCTGGATAAATGCTGTAAACAAAGAATGCTTTCAACAATATAAATGATAGTTTTTATCAATTTACAAAATACAAAGTGAGCGAACAAAAAAACTAAATCAAATCAATATTTGATGTTGCTACCTTTCGCCTTCAAACCAACATCAGTTCACACACAAAGTCAGGGATTTTGTAGGATTATAATCAGGTGTCTGATCAACCAATTATACCAAACAGGTACTAATGATCATCAATGTCACATGTAGGTTGGAAATAAATGTTCAACAACAGTCCATGCTGTCTAGGAGGCTTAAAACTGGGGGAGGAACAGCCAAACTCTGCTACTCAGGTGCTACTCATGTCACAGCTCATACACCATGGCAAGACTGAGCACAGCAACAAGACACAATGTAGTTATACTGCATCAGCAAGGTCTCTCCCAGAGAAAGATTTCAAAGCAGACTGGGGTTTCAAGATGAGCTGTTCAAGCTCTTTTGAAGATGCACAAAAAAATGGGCAATGTTGAGGATCGTCGATGCAGTGGTCGGCCAGGAAAACTTAGTGCAGCAGATTAAAGACACATCAAGCTTATTAGCCTTTGGAATCGGAAGCTGTCCAGCAGTGCCATCAGCTCAGAACTGGCAGAAACCAGTGGGACCCAGGTACACCCATCTCCCGTGAAGAAACAAATGGTCTTCATTGAAGCATTCCAGCCAAAAAAACATACCTCCGATGTGGAAACAAGGCCGAGCAACTCAAGTATGCTTAAAAACATAGGAACTGGGTTGCAAAAAAATGGCAGCAGGTGCTCTGGACTAATGAGTAAAAATTTGAAATATTTGGCTGTAGCAAAAGGCATTTTGTCCGTCGAAGGGCTGGAGAGTGGTACAATGATGAGTGTCTGCAGGCAACAGTGACGCATGGTGGAGGTTCCCTGAATGTTTGGGGTTGCATTTGGAGTTGGCAATTTGGTCAGGATTAATGGTGTTCTCAAATACCTGTAGGCAGATACTTATCCATCATGCAATACCATCAGGGAGGCGTATGATTGGCCCCAAATTTATTCTGCCGCAGGACAGTGACCCCAAACATACAGCCAAAGTCATTAAGAACTATCTTCAGCGTAAAGAACAAGAAGTTCTGGAAGTGATGGTATGGCCACAACAATATCGAGTGTATCTGGGATTACATGAAGAAACAGAAGGATGTGAGGAAGCCTACATCCACAGAAGATCTGTGGTTAGTTCAAAATATTTGGAACAACCTACCAGGAGAGTTCCTTCAAAAAGTGTATGTATGTGAAAGCAAAGGGTGGTCACACCAAATATTGATTTGGTTTAGATTTCTCTTTTGTTCAGTCACTGGATTTTGATGAGTGATATATAAAAATGAACAACACTTCAATTTTTGAAGGTATTCTTAGTGTACAGCTTTTGCACAGTACTGTATATAGTATATATATACATTATTATTATTCAGCATATCATGAACAAGTTGGAGCAGCTGGTTGAGCATATTTGTTTAAAGCGGAACGTAGACATTGTGTAGTTAGACCATGCTGAGGGCTAGCCATTACCTATTTTATTGCAAGATCTATAGAATGGGTCATTAAGATTTTTACAGCATTGCTACTCTTAGTGATACTGCTTTACTTCTGGTCTTTAAATTTATTGAAGCTACATGACCAATGATCTAAATTGTGCCATTATCAAATCTTTTTCTTTTTTTCTTCAGCATAGTTACATTTATTAAACAAGAATAGGTTTGGGAACATTTCGTATAAAGTTGTGGTAAAATCTTTTCTCAGAAATCTTACAAATTTGACTATGTGACAGTTGTACAATACGCTGCTATGCTAAGCTGCACAGAAAAGAGGCGCAGAAAAGCGGTGCAGAAATTACCAATATTTTAATAGAAAATTAAATTTCTATTTTCTATTTTAATAGAAAATTAAAATATAATTAAAATATTTTAATAGAAAGTCAGCCGAGGGCCAGATTAAAGGCTGCATGTTTGACACCCCTGTTCTAAGCAATGCAATAACATTTCCACGGAGACAAGCAGGCGATGGACACCCCACCAGAAAAGGTACTAAAGGTGCACCTTTAAACTTTAGCCAATTCCATGTAACCAAACAGTATTTTGTACAGATTAAAGTCAGAAGCATATCTTGTCTATATTACCAAACAAGATTTACAAAACTCTATTAAGCCTGGCCTCTTCTCTCTCTCTTTTGCCATGAGATGTGTTACTTATTGAAGAACACTGGAACATTGCAGGGGTTTATTTAAGAGCAAGGGCTGCTGTTGGCTGATAGAATTGGATGAAGTATTTGACAGAAACTCCATTAAAAGAGATGGAGCTGTGAGGCAATTACAGAGTGCTGAGGAAAGCAGGATCAGGGGGTATGTACTGAAAGAGAGAGAGGCTGGGGGCTTTTATATTATACTTGAGACGCGGCGGAGGGAAAATTAGAAGGAAACCCATCTTCTGTCACAACAGTAGATATTAGTACAACAAGTGGTCTACACTTAACCACAAGAATGAAGGATCTCTATCGGGATGCTGTTTATGGAGAAGGCTGTTGTATGATGGCCCCTAAGAGGACACTTAAGGGGTCATGAAGGCATATCTCTTAATACCTTGTGGAATCACTTGTGGATATAGAAACCAGTTACATAGTGAGATTGCTAGCCTCATAGAAAGGAGATAGTCTTCAATCTCATGGTCTACTGCCACCAGCCAATGACATGCATGCTGTTCTATTCGCCAGGGATCTAGTCAATTCAAATTGCCCACATTGAATCATTACACCATCTTATTATAGGAAAGTGAGTGTCTTTCATTATTTTCAGATAACTGGCCATTATTCTGGTTATTCAGATTTTTATTCAGATTTTATTGGTGCCAGGTGCCAAAAATTATTTTAAAAAATGTGAGCTTTAAGCCATGTTAAAATGTTGTTACATCATCAATCAAAAACATACCCGTAGTTGTGTTTTGTTTCATTCACACATGTTTGAGTAATGCTTTTCTTATTAGGCTGTAAACATCTCCAACGCTCAAAATGCTGTCTTCCACCTTTTGATGTCATGAAGTGAAGTTTTCATGTTAACAGCAACTTTTTACCTTTTGTTCAGTAGTGATTGGCAATTCCATATCTGAAATCATCCAAATGATTCTAGTGAAGATGTATGGAGTTTAAAAACACAGTGGAGCACTTTCTGTACCACATGACATCATAAAGAGGAATAGAGTGTTTTCTGTTTGCGAGAAGAACTCAGCCGAAATATGCAGGGTTTGTGTGTTAAACATGTGTGAATGAAAAAAACAAAACAAAAAAACACCACTTCAGGTATGTTTGTGATGAGGAAACATTATAACAAAAATCAGAACCTAAGCCAATTTGGGCCCTTTAAAAGTAAAGTAAAGGGAAAATCAGTGCTCTTTATGACCGAGAATAAAAACACTCAAGTGACTATTGTACTTATTACTGTACTTAAGGATTATACTTGAGGAGGAATTAAATAACTGTGTTCACTTTTCAGTTGAATGTCTGTGCCTCAACAGCAGAGGAGAGGCACATACACTGGTATACTTGTAGGGGTGTGCAAAATAATCGTCATGGCAACGCATCGCGATACTAACTTTCACAATATACTGCATCGATTCTTGATGCCAAAAATCGATTATTATTCATTAATAATTTATTAATTAATTATTAATACATAAATAAATAAATTATTAGGGTTTTTTTTAAATATAAATCCTATGCACTTTTTTCTTTGTGAAAGGGTATTGTTTGTTATGATGGTGGCTACCTCAAAAATGGCAAATGTTTGATCATCATTTTTTGTTTTAGAAAAAATCCTATGCACTTTTTTGCTATTGGTTTGGTTTATTTGTTTTTGTTATTCAATAAATTCAGTTATGAATTGAGTTGCTCAGAGTTATGTATCAATTGAAGACACGACCCAGATACACAGCCACTGATATTTAAGTTATCCTCTTTTTTTTGGTACATTTTCACTGAAGTATGTCGAATATATTGCAGTGCATCGCAATAATTCAAGTATCGTGATGCATCGTGATAGTATCGCATCGTGGCATATGAATCGTGATTCGAATTGAATCGTGACTTCTTTGCCAATACCCACCCCTATATACTAGTGTATGAATTTGTAACACATTTGTTTTATTCATTGTTCACCTGTTGTTTACTGTTGAATGTCACGTGATGTCATGTTATATGATAAAGGTATTAAACTAAATATGAACTATGCAAACACATATGTAATTTGTGAAGTATAAAGCTTGTATATGTCTCAGACACAAAGCATGTTTAATGAAAATGTGCTTATGTAATCCCTTTAATAAGGCAGTACTGTGTCTATAAGTAGAAGGAGCTGTTTCTGATGTGCTTGTGTTCACAGGTCCAAACTGGGCTTGGATAAAGAACAGGGAATGATCCACCTGGAAATCAGCATCACAGAAGGAAGTGAGTAATAACTGAGTTCCCATAGCAATGTAATAAATAAATTATGTGATGTTAGCTAACATTTTGTGATGTATATATGGCTGTCCACTCTAAAGAGCACACACCTATTATAGAGTGTACCTTCCCTGCAAACTTATCTGTGACTGTCTAATTTGCATTCTTAAAATAGGTGAAAGGTTGCAGTTTTTTTGCTCTACTTACAAAACTTTTAATCCCTGTCTGAAGGGCCGCATGGAGATGCGTGGTATGATTAAGCTAATTCATTTTTCAAGGGCCTGGCCTGAGTCTTGGCTCTTTTCTTGGCTGCAGTGGCAGCCGTGGAGCCCTGTGTGTTAATGCCTTGTCCCTCGGGGTTGCTCTCATTTGGCTGATGCTAACACGCTGGGACAGCTTCTTCTTACTTTTACTATTAGTGGGAATCAAAATTGGCCTCTCAAACCGTTGCCTGTCTGGTTCACATAATGCCAGCTGCATGCTCTGTGCCAGACCTTGATTATAAACCATAGAGGGTTGTTGGTCTGTATTTGTGGTGTTTTTTGTGCTCACTTCTTGCTTACCTACAGGGTCGCAGTACATAACTTGTAAACTCCAGAACTGCACCGATGGAAACAAGGGCAAGCCTTTCCCTGGATTTATCATCCCCAATTCTCTGGTGGTTCAGGATGAATACGTTTTCATCCAGGTGGGTTTTATTGCAAGGTCTGGCTTCATTAAAAGACAATTAAAAGCTGTAAAAGTACCGCATTCAATCGCATCTTAATCTAGTCATGTTTTTCATTAACTAAAAGGCCTTCATTATCCAGGGGAAAGGATACGATCCAATTGGAAGCCTCTGCATTGTGTATTGCACTTTCCTCCCATGCACCTAAATCCTCATTAGCACAGTTTTGATAGAGGCTTGATTCTCCCTGCCAACACACTGTGTACAGAGCCACTAAATATTTATCGGGATGTGATGAACTACAAATTGCCCTTAATTGTTTTCCTAGGTGCCGATAGGTGTCCAGTCTGTCCATTATGTGTCCTATAAACGGAATGCTTTCTACCCAATGAAGCTTCCTAAGTACACAGTGCCGAAGGTAAGACGCTGGGAGGAGATGAGAGAAGTAAGAGATGCATTCAGTATAATTTATCCCTGCAGGCCATTCTGTGGTGTCATGATGACTTACTGGGATGTTTTAGGAAGGGTCTTATGTAGGATTGCTCTCACCACAAATTCCTTAGTCATTTATTAGTCATAAAGTTTGTTAGCAAACATAAAAATACTTTTACTCACGCACTTCCGGCGAAGCTATAGACCAATCCTCATTTCTAGTAATAATAAAGTGGGTGTAAAATACAGATGTGTAAAATACAATGATCTATAAATCAGATTTTATATATTTTACTATAAACACTCGATATAAAAGATGTCTCAACCAAGTTCAGATATTATACTCACAAAATTGTAATATACCAGTAAACAGTATATTGAAAAACTGGTTAAATAAAAATGTGAAAAGTGCATTTCTTTTCACAGTTTAGCATGTCCACAAATGTTGACTGCTAAAAGTGTAAAAGTGATCAGCATTATTTGCAGGGCTCTCAAGTCTCACGCTTTGAGAGTGTGACACACAATTCGACGTGTTCACACGCTCACACGCCACACATGGTATTTCTCACGCTGAAATTTTTTTAAGCAATTCAAAACTGTAGCCACTGTTCACAGCGCTTCTGTGCCCAGAAAATCGGTAAGTTAATGCAGGCACCGCGCATTTTCAGCGAAAAAAACTCACTCGCACACCAGTACTGGAGTTGAGCGATCAGCTGTGAGGCCGATCGCTCACAGCTGATCGGCCTGTTCGCCGATCAGCTGTGAGCGAGCCGCGTGAATGTTTACGCGGCATTTCCAAGAGAATAAGAATCCTTAACTTGCTACGTTAATGCTACGCAAGAAGGAACTCTCGCCTCGGGACACAGGATAAGTTCGGGATATGTCCTTTTCTCCGGAGCTCCGGATTATTAAAGACCGTGACACGCGTTCTTATGGGTGAGTCATATTATCAGATTATTTCTGCATCTATTTCGGCACTAAACCAGGACTAAACCAAGACTAAACCAGGTCTAAACCAGGACTAAGCCAAGACTAAACCAGGACTAAACCGGGTCTAAACCAGGATTAAACAGGGACTAAATCAGGACTAAACCAAGACTAAACCAAGACTAAACCAGGTCTAAACCAGGACTAAAACATGTCTAAACCAGGACTAAACCATGACTAAACCAGATCTAAACCAGGACTAAGCCAAGACTAAACCAGATCTAAACCGGGTCTAAACCAGGACTAAACCGGGACTAAACCAGGACTAAGCCAGGACTAAACCAAAACTAAACCAGGTCTAAACCAAGACTAAGCCAGGACTAAAACAGGACTACGTAAACCAGGACTAAACCAGGTCTAAACCAGGACTAAGCCAAGACTAAACCAGGACTAAACCGGGTCTAAACCAGGATTAAACTGGGACTAAACCAGGACTAAACCAAGAATAAACCAGGTCTAAACCAAGACTAAGTCAAGACTAAACCAGGTCTAAACCAGGACTAAACCAGGTCTAAACCAGGAGATTAAACCAGGTCTAAACCAGGACTAAGCCAAGACCAAACCAGATCTAAACCGGGTCTAAACCAGGACTAAACCAGGACTAAACCAGGACTAAACCAGGACTAAATTAAAACTAAACCAGGTCTAAACCAAGACTAAGCCAGGACTAAACCAGGTCTAAACCAGGACTAAGCCAGGACTAAACCGGGACTAAACCAGGACTAAACCAGGTCTAAACCAGGACAAAACCAGGACTAAACCAGAACTAAACCAGGACTAAACCAGGTCTAAACCAGGTCTAAACCAGGACTAAGCCAAGACTAAACCAGATCTAAACCGGGTCTAAACCAGGACTAAACCAGGTCTAAACTAGGACTAAACCAGGTCTAAACCAGGACTAAGCCAAGACTAAACCAGATCTAAACCGGGTCTAAACCAGGACTAAACCGGGACTAAACCAAAACTAAACCAGGTCTAAACCAAGACTAAGCCAGGACTAAAACAGGTCTAAACCAGGTCTAAACCAGGACTAAACCAGGACTAAACCAAGACTGTGTGTGATAACACATTATCCTGTGCATTATTGAATTATTGAATGATAATATGGACCCCCCCCCTTCCCGCTCCTCAGGGAAAAATGTCACACACACACACCCCCGGTCCTCTAACCCTAACCCACTAATAGGGAACGTGAGCTGGATTTAGACCGTCGTGAAACAGGTTAGTTTTACCCTACTGATGATGTGTTGTTGCGATAGTAATTCTGTAAAAGTCACTCGCACCCCTCCCCCCGCTCCTCGGAAAACTCACTCCTACTAATCTTCAAAACTTGAGAGCCCTGCTGTTAATCGATAATTACAACTGCTGAAAATACATTCTCAAAGTAATGTGGTTCTATAAAGGTGCTGTAAATGATTTTTTTTATACGGTGCTTTTCAAGCCCTTTATAATAACAGAATGCACACATCTCACTCAAAGTAAAAGCGCTCTACATGACTTTTGAAAAACAGAACTCGTTCGGTTTAAACATTTTGCAGCTTTCCAAACTTTACCCCAACTTACCTTACACATTCAGAGCATCCTAATTATTCACCCCCCCCCCCCCCCCCCCATCGGAAATCTCACTCCTACCAATCTTCTAAACTTGAGAGCCCTGATTATTTGCAATTATAAACCTCAGTTGAAGATAACAAACATCTAACGCATCTATTGGCAATAAAGCTAAAAGTTTCCCAGCTTCATGATGTGGCAACCCTATTTTTATTTAGTTTTATTTATTTTAAATTTTCTTCATTAATTAATTGCACTATGTAACTTTTTGTTTGGTGTCCCTAACCTGGTTGTTTCTATGGATATGTTGTTGTTCTGCCTGAAATGTTGGAACATTACAATATGACTTTAAACTGCTCAAAAATGCCTACAGGCATTCTGACAGTGAACAGAGTTGCCTCTCCACAGATATGACCTGTAACTTGGTCTGGTTTGGTATCCATGTAGATGGAAAGGTTTATTGCCATACTGTGCAACATTTCTAGACTAAGCAATAACATCTCCACAAAGAAAAGCATATGATAGACACTCCACCAGAAAAGTTACATAATGCACCTTTAAATGGTATAATGTTCTCATCATCTCATTGTTTATGAAAACCAGACATTCTCTGCTTTGTTATAAAGACATTTCGCCTCCGTGTTGCTCTACTGCCTGGTCCCTGTAGGTGCTAAAAGCTCAGCAGGGGTTCAGTGTCATTACCACCATGTCATAACAGCAGGAGGATTTAAAGCCTGCTGCATCATTCAATCTATTTCCCCACATCAGTCTGCTCATCCATCCATGTGTAGTGTCAACGCTCTCGTGAAGGACACATCTCCACTACTCTCTGTCATTTTGGATAAGACTACACAGAGCTTGTCTTTATTTTTTAGTGAGTGACACGAAACGCCTTGGGGCTAATTGAGGATGATCCTGACTGAATAATGTCAAGACTGAGTATGTAAAACCATGCACTGAAAAAAATGGTTGCTGGCTTTGAAAAAAAAAATATGGAAAGCGGTTGCGTGCGAAACTTATTCGATTCCCACTACACATCATTTTTTGCTGAATGTGCATATTTATCTTACGTTACCTTATCATGAAAATTTGTTTGTTGTGTATTTACCTTGTTGACATGTTTCTGCTGCTAGCTGCAAGCCATCTTCAGAACTGTCACCGGTGTTGTTGGTGACGTGTCGTATATCAGCTGTTGTTACTTCCTGTAGGTGTGGTCAGCCTGATGGACCTGGCAGGGCGCTCAGACTGACCACGCCTCCCGTCGCCCGGAGTGTATCCCAGGTGTGTGAAAGGAAGTAACAACAGCTGATATACGACATGTCACCACCAACACAGGTGACAGTTCTGAAGATCCTTGCAGCTAGCAGCCGAAACATGTCAACAAGGTAAATACACTTTACTGTATTGTCTTTAAAAAAACAAAACAAAACAAAACTCAAGAATTTAAAGTACATAAGAAGACAAAATGAACATCTTCATTCAACATGGACTTACCTACAGCTACAGCAGTGCTCTCGATATCACTGATTGTTTGTCGATGACTCTGGAAGCAGCACATACAAATCTTAGTACAACTGTCACACTCTTGTAGATGGACAGTGATGTTAACATTTTTTTTCACGGAAACAATCTTTACATTAACCCTAATTTAAAGTACAACAAGACGATCATGTGTTTATATTCTAGAAAGTCAAGAAAAGTCTTACCTCCGGATCAGCTCTCATAATCCTCCTGTGTACACACTGCAGTGTCCTCTACTCCTGTAACTGTCCTGTGTCCTGAGTGTGTCCTCTGCTCCTGTAACTGTCCTGTGTCCTGAGTGTGTCCTCTGCTCCTGTGTCCTGCTACAGTTAAATTTTCCCTCCCAAAGTTTTGGGGAGGGGAATTCCACAGATTATAACAAAGTCAAGTTTCCTCAACTTCATAACACCCTCAAAATCTATATACATTTAAATTTCTGAGATGTATCTGTTTTTAGCATTATTAATCATTTCTAATACAATGTTTAACCTTATTATTTCATATGACTGATCCCCATCTTCTTCTGTTGATAGTATGTTACAAAGAATATACTTAAAGGTGCATTGTGTAACGTTTCTGGTAGAGGGTCTGTCAAATACTTTTCTCCATGGAGATGTTATTGCTTTGTCTGGTATTGATTTATTGTTTATTGTCACAGTATTGTTTAAACTTTTCTATCTTCATGTAGACCAAACCAGACCAAGTTACAGGTCAGATCTGTGGAGAGGCAATCCCACTCACAGTTAGAATGCCTGTTTTTCTAGGACCCCCTACCAACAAGTTACAGAGTGCACCATTAATGCTTCATGAAATATTGAAAACACATGGAAATTTTTGTAAAAATATAATGTAAATGTATTGTCCCCCGAACAGAACAGTTTTAAATGCGTCCTTCATAGAGGTAAAAATGTAATAAACAAAACTTGTTTTTATTATGCTATTACAGAAGTGACGTTTAGAAAAATATATTCTGTAAAATACTTGCACTATTAAATTAAACTCCCAGTACGCCGCTCGGATACAACAGAATCATTTCACACTTACCTTTGTAGTTGTATGAATCTTCATATAAAAGTGTCCGTATGCCCTCAGGACCTACAGATAATCAGCACGGATGATAACCAGGTGGTAGCGGCGATCCAGGACTGGCACCAGAATGACTCGTACCATCTGTACATGTCTGAGTCTAGGGGGCTGTTCTTCACGCTCATGCTGGAGAGCGTGGTGAGCAGCGGAGGGCCTGAAGGCAACATCATGATAGACCTGTACGAGGTGAGTACACAGAGCTGCAGACACGGTCTGTCAGACTAAAGAGGATTCATGCATTGGGTTTATATGACCTCGACTAGTGCAGGTTTACAGTGTTTCACAGCGGTATTTTTCTTGATTTTAAACTGCCGGTATGTCTGGAAGAGTTGTCAGATGTGCCAAAAAAAACCTTGATTGATTTACTGTCGGTGCTATGCCTATTTGAACGCCTGGGGCTAAATTCTGAACCAGATAAAATGTGAAAACGTTATCGAAACAACCACTGGTGAATCCAAAGAGCTACATAATATAACACAAATAGTAGCAGTGCAGTACATACATAATAGTATAGTAACATTTGTAGTGGGTGGTGTGCCCCCGGATCTTTTCAACAAAAATAAAGTGCTGTCATTCAAAGTTAAAAACATGATATAAAACAGTCCAAAAAATCAATTAACATGTCAAACTTGGCATTATTTTTTTTTATATAATGCTTTTAATACATAGGTTTGTTATTCTGATGCACTAGAGTTAGCTAATATATGGCAATTTTCTGTTTTTAAGGACAGCTCTGAACAAAAGCAGCATCTATCAACAAAAGCAAATCATTAGATGAAAAAATAAATTTGTGTTTGAAAGCATGTAGATAGCTCCAAAAATATTAGACTATTCCAATAATACATTTAACTGGTAGGTTTACAGTTATGAAGGAGTTAGTTACTACATTTAGCTGACAATTTTCTGAGTGAGACAACTCTGAACAATGAAAACAGAAACAACATATATATATAGGATGAGGGGGCTAGCACTCACACCTCACAGCAAGAAGGTTCCAGGTTTGATCCCTGCACTCCCGTTTCCCCATCAACAATCCCCCCTCCCCCCTTCAAAAAACAAAAACAAAAAAAAACATGCTTCATAGTTTAAAAAATCCTCCAGCTGAGGTCCTGGCCAAGCTTGGGAGATCATGAAGATGGATCCCCAGGCGCCCCATGTGCTGCCCACTGCTCCGGAAAGGATGGGTGAAATGCAGAGGACAATTTCCCTACAGGGATAATAAAAAGTACAAAAAAAAAAAAAAAAAAGCATTTGGAAAGCATTTTTCTCTTGTAATAATGAAGATATAGTAGACTGACTTGGACCTAAAGCGTTGAATGATTCTAGTTTAGCTGTAAATTATCTTCATTAATATATAGAATTATTAATATTTTAAATTGAAAAATGCTTAATGTAGTTCCTCAATAGCAGGCACTTAAACCTATATAGTTCTGTAGTAAGTGCTGTTTCTAGCAGGGAACCGTTTGTGACCAGCCACAGCAAAACCAGTCACAAGTCGTCCCGGAGGCGTTTTGAGTTATTCACAGATTCTGAAAGTGTAGATTCTAAACTTTGCCTTACACTTGGATAACATGATAACATTTGAAGAATTTGTGGCCATTTGAAAGCATGCACATAACAAAACAAGGAGCTGAGAAAAGCTGTGTTGAAGATAGGGCTGTGGAGCAGAATGGTGCTCATTTGCATGCCAAGATAAGCCCTTCCCCCATCACTGACTAATATTGCAGCGGCAGATCAGAATTAGAAGGTACTTTGTTAAAATGGAAATGCTTTTATAACAAAAAGTCCATATAATCATTCAGTGATTCAATAATAGACAGGATAATATGTTAAGATAGTATGTTTCTGTGTGGAGTTCGCATGTTCTTCCCGTGTCTGGGTGGGTTTCCTCTGGGCACTCCCGTTTCCCCCATCAATCCAAAAACATGCACCATAGGTGAAATCCTCCAGCTGAGGTCCTGACCAAGCCGAAGCAACAAGATCATGGAGATGGTCCCCGGGCGCAGTAATGTGCTGCTCCTAATAACAGGATGGGTCAAATGCAGAGGACAGTTTCTCCTGTGTGAGATCAATAAAAGTAAATAAATAAATAAAGTCAAAGTCATAAAGGCAGAATAAGAAATACACATAATGAGTCACCTAACTCTGGATGTATTCTGTTCCTCACCCTTATGAAAAAAAAAAAAACCTGCAGTGAATAACAGGAAAACTGCAGTTTTTTCGTGTCCAAAATACTGCTTTATGCAGTACAATGCAGTAAAATGAAGTATTTTTGGTAATCTATTGGAATAAGATGTAAAATGTTGCTAATGTTGACAATTACACAAGCCCCCTGCTTTCAGCTAAATATCTCCCTTTGAAATAATAATGACCAGACAAAAGCTGAATTAGTATTTAAACATGTCCTAAAGTATATAATGTTTAGAAGCACTTTACTCACCACATAAGAAAGAGAAATGTGTTCCTGCAAACATCATCGGGGACACTTACTTTTTGTTGGGGGCTTTCTGTTGGTCTTGTCCAATGTTACGTCTGTTTGCCTCGTTGTCCAATTATTCACATATCCTGCCACTATCTTTCGGCAGCTAAAGAGTCCGATCACATTCTGTACATAAGCTCCAGAGAAAGTTTCTGGCTACATGAATGTGTCCAGAGGAGAGAGTTCTCCTTCCTTCTTACGAAGCATTTACAGTCAAAGTTACAGATTTTCTCCATTTCACGGTCCTTATCCTCTTCAAATGGTACTGTAGATATAGCATCTGATATCTTACGATCAGCTCCTCTGTGCGAGGCCGACAGATCTGTGTCCTGTAAAAACAGCCATGATTCAGCTCACCCGCAAAACATTACATGCAGCGACACAGCTTAAGTAGCTACGAGGTTTGCTTCTAGCACACAGCTGATTGGGGGAAAAAGAAAACATAAGAACGCAGCAGTGCCGGTATGGTAGTTATGGCAATTTACACATGCCCAGATTCTTTCTGAAAAACTAGCCAATTTCACAGGCAAAATGTATGCCTTTAAAGCAACCATTGCTGTCATCTGAAACATGGAGTGGCTTCTTCATGATCTCAAATAGCACATTTTGCAAAAAAACGAAAATCACAAATTTTGAAAAAAAAAAAAAACAAAAAAAAAAAAAAATTTTCACATTAGTGACCTGCCACGGCTAAAGCCGCTACAAGTTGCTCAGGGCTTGTCACATTTGCTCTTTGAATGTTTGCAATAAGCATCTTTGTCTCATATTTCAAATGTATAAAATCACAGAAACTCTAATTTATATCTAAGCAAAATACATTCATATACTATTTCTACCAGTACTCTTTTTAGGGATAACAAGCATATATTCATTCATTATTCACGACTCTTTTGTTTAACAGTATTTTGAGGCTGACTTAATAATACACAGTGCTGTATATTCCTCCTCTCACTTGCTGTATTTTTTATATTTGACACTGCATTGGGCAAAGCTGTCCCCCTACATATCATCAAGGGAGAGCAGTGATATACAGGCTGAGTGCTTTGTGCTGTTGTAGAGTGGAGGCCATTATTTTATTTCTAATGGAAATCCCACACATGCCTTCAACCACTCAAGATGGTTCTATTACTGAGCCGTAAAGTTGTAGGAACAAGAATAATTGGAAGGTGCGTAGAACATATTGTGTCCCATGACATACAGCATGAAGTGTTTCTCATTTTATCTGGGGTTATTTAAAACAACTCAGTGTGGGTGCAGAGATTTCAGCCTCTTAAGTAATCAGAGGAAGCATTTTACAACTTCATTAATGTTGACGTTAAAAATTTAAATATTATTTCATTTCACACTATTTTAAATGTGAACTCATTTGACCATTTATATCTGGTCATGTATTTTAGGAAACACATTAACCTCAATGATACACAGATTCAAGTAATTTCCGTTATTACAAGTTGTAGTAGAAGTATTTCTTAAAGGTCCCATGGCATGAAATTTTCACTTTCTGAGGTTTTTGAATGTTAATGTGAGCTCCCCTACCCTGTTTAGCCCCCCATGGTTAAAAGTTGCGAAATGTCTAAACTGAGCTTTTGCGGTCCTTTTCTGCATTTGAAAAAAAGACAGCTCAAACGGGCGATTCTGAACAAGGAAACTATGTGACGTCACATTGAAGAAAAAATGCAAATGCAGTTCCACCGCCTGTCTGTGTTTCTACCCACACTCTCTGTAAATCACGCCCAGAGAGTTTGGACTGCAAACGAGCTACGCAATGCGAGATGTGGTTTTTTATTTGCCTGGAGGCACATGAGAGTGTTTCTAGGCTCGGATGTCCTTTATCCGACCCTCCGAACCTCTGAAACAGCAGTGGTTTAATTTTATTTTCTGTGGAAATGTGTTTATTTTTCAATGGAACGCTTCTCATCTCTTCCTCCGCGCAAAAACACGGAAGTGGGGCCAGCGCACAGTGCACCACTAAAGAGGAAAGAGTGGAGAGTTTGGCCACGCCCCCACCCGCTGCTCTGGCCTGTCTCTGTCCTCCTCATTTGCAGTCAAGCAACCAGTGGCGCCGCCAGGCGTACGGCCGTACGCACTAGGCGTACCTTGGAGAGATTTTTTTTTTTAAATTCCTGTTTGGCACTTTTGCAAGACAACATTAAGCGAATAAAAAAGCATTTTTATAAAAATTGAATGTTTTAATATAAATAGAATGTGTGAGATGGAGAGCCCAAACGAACTGGGTCCGATCAGACTGGAAGTGTGATAAGCACCAAGTTCACAGCCCTACAGCACACTCCTCACGCCCCCCCACAAAAATGATACATCCAACATTCCATCGCAACAGGTCACCTCCTCAGTATACACACAACGGAGTTCGAGTCCTCTTTACTGAAATAGTGATATTGCTCGAATTCAACAATATGTTTGGCTGGAAAGACATAATTAAAGTGTTGCAAATGCGATATTAAACTGTAGCCTACGACGTCCGTGGACTAGCAGACAACTGATCAAACTTAAGTTAAGCTGTAGTTAAGTTTACTGTATTTGCCCGCCGATGGCACTGCTGGTTCCAGTGTTTATTATTCGTGTGTTGTTCACATATTACGTTCATATTGTTCACATTGTTCACATTGTTCAATTTCAAGTTCTTTTGTTGTATTGTTGCCTACAGATTTGGGACAGTAGGCATATATGCACCGCGCGATTTAAATTTTTTTTTTTTTTTTTTTTTTTGGAGGGGGGGTACCTTACATTTCCATCCTGCAGGTGCCCCTGCAAGCAACAACGCCCATAATGGAGTGTTCCAGAGAGATATTTATGACTCTTTCTCATCTTATCCCTCTTTTTCATGCACTGAGTCTTGATTTTGAAGAAGGATTCATTTACAGTATTAGGGAACCATTAAGGAGCCATATAAAAGCATCAAGAAGTACCATGTCATGGGATCTTTAGGTTTATTTTATCAGTTGCTTCTGTGACACTGCCACTGCTTTTGTTTGGAGCATGTCCTGGCTTTCAGTGTATTATTGTCTTTTTACTTGTTCTTACAAACTCATATCTTTCTGTTCAGCAGTAATAGTCTGTACCTTAAATCTACTTGAAAATTTGTATCGAACTATAAAGTGTTGTATTGATGGGAGAGATGTGTGCAGTGATGCAATAATATCATGTAAAATCTTACAATTATTGAGACAAAGCATCTCAATTTCCCGATTATTTACAATTGTTTGCTCTCTTAAAGCCACAGTATGTAACTTAAAAATAGACTAAAATCAAAGCATGCATTTTTAAAATTATTAATTTAGGAAAACATGTATTGTTACTATCAAGGGGCTTGCATCTCCATAAACCTGCTTATTTCCACAGAAATGTTGTTCTTTTGGCTAAAATGTTCCACAGAATGGCATAAAAATCATCTACCTCCATGGAAAATATTCAGAAGTATTTTTTTAACTTTCTATTTTTCTTTTGAGCTACATACTGTACCTTTAATTAACTTTCATGCACATTGTTTGTTTTGTTTGATTACCATTTCTCAAGCAGTTTAAAATTCTTACCTAATTTTACAGCTTGTTTAAACTGTCTTGATGTTCAACCTTTGCAGTTAACATCCATTTTACAACAGTCTGTCTCTGCTGTTTACAGTTACACAAGCCCATTTCATCTTATTGCAGATCATATAGAATTTGACATCAGTATGGCGAGTGTTTATGAAATTACATCAGGCTGTTATCAGTGAACTTTGTCTCTGAAACCAATTTGCAAGCTTATTTTATCACTTACCAAACAAACACTTCTCCAAAAAGGCCTACCTTCATTTTCGCTTTACTTTTAGACAATATTTTCAGTTGGAGATGACTTTTAAACACACATAATACCCCACCCTGAAATGATGTGCTCAGATGTTCCCACTGTGAGAGAGCATATGCCGGAACATTACCTTTTATTCAGGCTCCTCTAAGTGTTTCGCATATCACTTTTCTGCCCGTGCCTTATTCTCTCTCTTTTATATGTGACATTGAACAAGGACAGCGCAGATGCCTTTTACAACACAAAACACCCATTGTGTCCTATCCCACACCTGACAATCTAACAGCCAGTGGTGGATGAAGTACTCTACTTTGTTACTTAAAGGTGCATTATAACTTTTTGTTGCTATGGGCATGTTATTGCTCTGCCTGGAATATTCCACAGTATGACATTAAACAGCTCTATTTTATATTTACATTATTCAATTACAGGTGGCATTATAGGTCTAAAACACTACATCTCCATGGAGAAACCCTCCACGGAAAAGTTGCACAATGCACCTTTAAAGGTGCACTGCGCAACATTTGTTGTGGAGGGGCAGTTATCCTACTTGTCTCCATGGAGATGTCATTGCTTTGCCTGGAATGTTCCATGGTATGACTTTTCCATCTTACAGTTCCATCTTGCATTTATTCATTACAGGTGTTTCTATTGCTCAGAAAATACAATAATTCTCTCTGTGAATAGGGGTGTCTCTCCACAGATCTGAATTGTAATGTAGCATAGTGCTGTAACCTACTTTTCCCTTGTGATAGATTTTTAATTTATACTGTGGAAGATTCTAAACAAAGCAATTTCCACACACGCAGGTGGTAGACCCTCCACTACAAAGTACACCTTTAAGTAAAGTACAGATACCTGAAATTTGCACTTAAGTATTGTATCTTTGTACTTCTTTACCTTCTACCACTGCTAACAGCATGACCAACACATGTAACCTAATGTGTTTCGCAGAATAGTTGGGATTAAATCACCTTCACGCTGTAGTAAAAGCCCAATGTTGTCTTCCAGGATATAGCCATCTCCAACACTCATTTTGTGCACACTGTACTCTGCCTTGACAGCTGACCGACTCAAATTAAAATTGTCCTATCGCTGGAAAAAATAAAACAAGGCAGAGGTGAGTGCCAACACATGAGGCCATTCTGGGTGCTCAAAAAGTTAAAATATGTTGTTTTGATAGTACAGCTCAGATGGTCCAAAATAGCTTTCACTGTCAGATATCGCTTTTCCACTCTGCAAACTAGGCCGTCAGCTTAACTTTAGTTTGAATAATTTAGCTTCTGTTTTCTTCTCCCTGTGGTTGTGTCTTCTCAGCACTTCTCTGTTCGCTCTCATATCTGCAGGTAGCTGGGATTAAAGGGGTGTATCTGTCGAATAAGATTGTGGAGAACCAAGTGAAGACGTATATCACCTACAACAAGGGAAGAGACTGGCGGCTTCTTCAGGCTCCAGCCGCTGATCTCCAGGGAAACAAGGTCTATTGTGAACAGGTAAGTGGGCCACTGTCGGAGACAGGTATTGGTAATTCAAACCAGAGCTGTAAAAAGAAGTGCTATTCCTAATCACCTCCATTACATAACTGCTTGTGTTCATAAAATGTCACATAGACTAGACCGCACTTGACTGGGACTCATGGAGTTTAATAACAGTGGAGGTTGAAAGGAGAAAAACGCTTTTTATAACCTACTGATAACTTCATGAAAGAGTGTTCTTTGCAGTTGAAAAAGTATGCAACGACTGAACTAAACCTTTTAGAATACCAAAATATTGTTTTACACAGCAGGGCTCTGTATGTGGTATTTATAGTGATAATGCCGGGGCACAGAAATATGAAGGAACCAATATTTTTGGAATAATAAAGAAAGGATTTTGGGAGATTCACCAAATTCCCCATTGCTGTAAAAATCTATAGCTTGGAACTTAAGTTGCTGAGACGGAGCGATATGAGTTGGGTAGAGTTGACAGCTGAGAGACCTCTTTGCAGTGCACAGCAGCAAAAATGAAACTACGCTTTTGCCCTGAAGACCAAGTCTTAACATTGTCACAAGTCCACAAGTCATTGTGAAACTACTGTTTTTGTAACCATACTGTTTCATATTAGAATACATAACTCTGTTGTCCTTTCCTGATTGGACTGGCTCACATGTGTTTCTATGTGACATCTTTGTATGAGAGCTTTGGGCACTGTCTTTGTCTGGCATGCACGTGTGCTCACAGTACATCCGTGTGCGAATGGAGTAACACATCAGACCAAAACACTAAGACTCTGCTGCTGTCCGTGACCTGTGAAGTACAAGCTGCAGATTACTGTGGGAAAACTGAAACTGCATTAGAATATTTGTCATGCACAGTTTTATTATTTCATTAATTTATATTGTGACTTTGACTGTCTGATGCTGATGCACATTAACATCAAACCACTCTTCTATACAGGCCTCAGCATAACATTTATTCTGTTCTACTGACAATACGTGATTTGTCACTTAAGAAATATGTCATCGTTATGTGCATACAATTAACACATTTAACAACTGCTTCTCATTAATTGCCAGTTGTAATTATAAAAAGCAATCATGTCCATGTGACTGGGAGATTAATCATGTAAAAACAGCCTCACATTTGAACAGCATGAATTGTGCACAGAATGAGCAGACATCTATTTTTGCTAACAGTTTGCGTATGTGGTGCACGTCGTGTGATGTTGCCTCTCTATGATGCTTTTGTCTAATCGCCTTTGTGCCATTGTTCCACAGCCTTACTGCTCCTTACATCTGCACCTCCACGTCTCTGAGAATCCTTACACCTCTGGAAATATCGTCAGCAAAGACACAGCTCCGGGAATTATCATAGCATCAGGTGAAAAGATGGTAGCACTCCGTCAAATATATTGTTTATCCTCAAATGCAAGTTGTAAGAGATTTGAGCCTTATTTGCCTAATTGTAAAAGATAGTCCACCTTGAATAGCCTCGAAGTGTAATTCAATTTAGTGACACTGTTTGAGTAATGCTGTTGTTGTATTTTCATAGGGGTGATTGGACCAGAACTGACCAGTACTAATGTTAGTGTATTCATCACGTCAGATGCGGGGAACACATGGAGAGAGGTAAAAAACAAAATGTCAAAATGCACGTTTGTATCCATGTACAAAAGGTTTTGGCTGTGTATGATAATATTGCAGAGCAGTTGCTGTGAAAAGCGAACAATGTCACTGATATGATATGTCCCACAATATAGCATTAAACTATCTTCATGGTTACAAGCAGGTGATTCTACCAGGCCAAGTTGCAGGTCAGATCTTTAGAGAGGTGAGCTCTAAAAATTTTACAAATTGCTATGTGAAAGCAGATATATCACTTTTATTATAATTTATACTGTCTACAAGAAATAATTTAATATTTTGTTGTTTTTAGCAATACAAAAACAGAATAAATTACAAACTCAAACAGAATATTGTTTTTTAAAAGTCATCTGTTTGGTATTTCCTATGAGCCACTGCATTTGAATTAGTGATATTTGGTCCAAAATGACTGAACGCTGTCTACTATAGTTTGCAGTGTGTTTGACTTGTATGTCTAAATAAAACCCAACATGGATTTTTCTACTGAATATTAAAGACTAAACCCTTCTCTTCTACTGCTTTAAGAAACAGTCAACACTCGTACAAATATAGCCCCGTGTTATGTGACAATTTGTATTTCTCAGTTTCAAAGTGTTGCTGCTGCGAACACATTGCGGTTGACACAGAAAAAGCACTAAGGCTCGACACCCAGCTATGTGTGAGATGTATATGTGCATAGTTATCTGCACAGGCCAAACAAACAAGTCATACCATCCACTGCCTATGGCTCTCAACACAACAAAGGAGAAGGGTTTGAAAAGAAAATTGATGCCTTGACTTGTTTACCATAATATTCTAAATTATTCTGAAGCTCATTTTGAAATAAATTTATTTTAACAAAAATATTGACATGTGTATGATATCTGAAATAACTTCAAAAGCAATTCTCCCTCCTGCTGTCTTAAAAAGTCACTTTGAGTCAGATATGCAGTAGTCTTTCCAATTTTATCCTTTGAGATAAACCTGTGGCGGCGCTCATGCTTCACAGCAAGAAGGTTCTGGGTTCGATCCCCGGGTCGCCCAGGCCTTTCTGTGTGGAGCTTGCATGTTCTCCCCGTGTCTGGATGGGTTTCCTCTGGGTACTCCGGTTTCACCCATCAACCCAAAACATCCTCCAGCTTAGGTCCTGACCAAGCCGAGCAATAAGATCATAGAGATGGGTCCCTGGGTGCCTGAAAGACGAGCTGCCCACTGCTCCTGCTCCTTAAGGATGGGTCAAATGCAGAGAAATAATTTCCCTATGGGGATGAATAAAGCGTGTCTTCTTCTTCTTCTTCTTCTTCTTCTTCTTGATAATTTGTTTCAGTCATCACCTTAAAAGGTGCACTGTGCTTTTCTGGAGTGAAGTCCGCAGTTTGCCTGTCTCCACGGAGAGTTTTTTTTGCCTATTATAATCCATAGTATGGCATTAAACTTATCTATCTTGTGTTTTTTTATTAATAAAAAACACAAGAAAGCATTTTCATTCTTAGTTTCCACAGATCTCACCTGTAACCTGGCTGTAACCTGGCTAAATCTGAGCTTACCACAAATGTAATTACTCCCCACAAATGCAGTAACTAAAGGAAATATAGCAAAGGAGATTTTTTTTGCTAAATAATTAATTTTTTTATTTAACAGGAACAATGTACGCTAACCTCCCTGTAAAAGGAATGCACTATTATAATCATCCAAAAACACAGAATGTCTGGAAGTGGTATTAGTGGATGGAAAGGTCATACTTCAAATTCTGTAAATAGAGGACTTGTACTGTATGTGAAGTCACATGTGCACAGGGTGAAGGGGTGATAACCATTTGGTTTAACCCAAAGTTCAGACATTACATTAGATTAAAATAGTCAATAAATCATAGTTTGTAAAGTTGAGAGGATAAACAATCATGTTGCAATTTTTTGATGTATTCATTTTTTAACATATATTAGTTCTGCATAAAAGTCAAGCGACCGCAGAATGTTATGTGGCTAGTATGTGAATGTAAATTTTGACATTTATGACAAGCAACATGAATAACTACTACAGACATTAAAGAGAACAGTCCATGTTTGTTCAATCCATCCATTTTGTTTTATTTTTTCACAATGCAAAGGGTTAAGGGTGATGTTTGGAGGGGCTTTAGCGCTGGAAGTGTCTGGGCACCCTCCTCTACTCCTCCACTACGTCCGCTCCTCTTGGGCGGGTGGATGGCTGAGCTCTTTCAGTTTCACATTCAAACTTCAGGAAACGTATCTCCTCGTACTGAAAAGAGTTCATAAGAAAACTGCTGTGCCTTCCTGGACAGTTTCACATTGTCTTTGTGAGTTGTATCTCCACCAACTCCAATGCCAGTGGTTTGAGAGTCTCTGTAGGCCTCTGGATCTGGCCTGTTTGTATTTTTCATCTCAGCCATTTTATTGTCCTGTGCTTTAAGTTGTTCCCAATACATTGTGTTTTGTTTCATTCACATGTTGAGTACTCATGTTGAGTAATCCTGGATTATTAGTCTGTCTTCTACATCTCCAAAGGTCAAAATGCTCTGTTCTACCTTGTGATGTCATGTAGTGGTAGTTTTCAAGCCTAAATTTATGTGAATGAGACATGAGACATGAAACATGTGTGAATGAGACAAAACAAAACTCCAGTTATGTTTTTGATGACATAGATCAGAAAATAGCACAATATGGGCCCTTTAACTCTCGGGTATTCCAAAGTGTCCTCAAATAAGTGTTTTCTATGTTGACTGCAGGTCTTTCAGGAAGAGTACAGCGTGTTCTTCTTGAACCAAGGGGGATCTCTGGTAGCCATCCGCCACACACCTCTCCCAATTAGGCACATTTGGTAAGACTCTCAAAGGATTTTTGCACGCTCAATCTTCACAACTAAAAAAAAAGTCTGACTTACTTCTCTGCTGAGGCTCATGAGTCTATTTCTTCTCTCTGTGCGATCCAACCATTGTTCTCTCCCCCAGGCTGAGTTTTGATGAGGGCAGAAACTGGGACAAATATAGCTTCACCTCGTCCCTGCTCTATGTTGATGGGGTGCTAGGGGAGCCTGGAGAGGACACCCTTATAATGACGTAAGAAGCAATTGCAGATATGTATATGTGTATTTATGATTTATAGCTCTGCTGAGGACCTGAAAGTGCATGGAAATGAATGCAAGGTTAAAAGTGTTGATGATTGCAGTATACTTAGAATACATCAAAATATTGAAGAGAAAGAAATAATAAGTGGTGAAACAAAAAACAAACACTATATTTATGTTAAAAAGGCAACATTTAGCCTTAAAGCTTTATCTTTAATGGCTGCTACATTTTTACAGGGCCAAAGCTCATTTATGGAAGACTGAGGCAAATTGAAAACCACTTCTATGACCAAATACAATTGATACACCAATGTTTTAGCTCTTTTAAATTCATTATTTTCATGGCCTGTTAGTTGGACACTGTGTGAGCCAGGCTGTGCCACACCTATGGTCCAAACCCTAACCCTATGGTCTGGGTTAGACTCCAGAAATCTAAGGGACATACATGAAAACCTTCATTAATTACCTACATTATTTGGGGGTTAACTGAAGATTTCTGGAATGTAATACAATTAAAATAAGACTTTAGTCTATATTGGGTAATTTTTTGTGAAATGCAGCTAAGACCTAATAATATTACTTGCAGTTTGTTGTCCCAAGTGTTGTTGCCAGTTAATTAGATAATTATAAACTATAATTTTCAACTGTTAATATGTGATTTGTATTAGAATTTTAAGCCGCTTCTCAACTTCTTTGGAATAGGGCCTACATATCGATGTATTTATGTGAATAAAAGGATCACTTGTCAATGTCAGTTTTTTATTTTATTTTATCTATGCTGTGTAGAATCTTCGGTCATTTCAGTCATCGATCTGAGTGGCAGCTTGTCAAAGTGGACTTCCGGTCGATCTATATGCACCGCTGCACCTCTGATGACTACACCATGTGGCAAGTACACGACCAAGTAAGGGATGCCATTTTAAAACTGAATGTTTAAGTGCATGATTAGGGTATAAAATGTTCAAATTCTGTCACACAATCATGCAAGACAAGCTGCACAAGGAAATACAGAGGCTTTGAAATGCCCCTGATGGATTATTCATTACAGGGCCAAGCGTGCATCATGGGAATGAAGAGGGGTTTCCAAAAACTGAAAGCGAACGTGCGATGTGTCAAGGCCAGAGATCAGTACATGCCTCAGAAGTCGGAGTCCTGCCCGTGCACAGAGGCCGACTTTGAGTGGTGAGTTCTCCGCTCCGAGGCAAGTCTTTTCCCTTCATTAAACCCATTGCCCAAACACTTTACCAGCATCTCCACAGGCAAACTGCGAAGCCAACGAGGGCACAGCGAGAGGGCACGTCCTCAATCACTTCCCTATCTGTCCTGTTTGTCCTCCTGTAAGAGTTTGTTTTGGCAAGAACGACATATATACAAATATTGTTCTATACAAATAAGATGGCATAGATTTGATGAAAAGGAATGCTGTAGAGTCATGAAAAGCTAGTGTGATTATGTTGGTGAATAATATCTTATTAGCTGCCTTGTTTGAAGAAACAATAACACATAGCTGATGATAGAAATGCTGCTATTAACCCTGACAGTTTGAACGTGCTTCTGACTGCACATTCTTCTGTTGTGTCCTTGGGCAAAATGTGTTACCCAATTTGTCTTGATTTAAGAGGAAATGCTTGATAGAACATTATATTGGAGGGTATGTAAAACAAGCCAGCCTGCTAGTAAGACAATTACCTTAGTCTACTCTGGGTTCTTTTCTCAAGCTCTCTCGTTCCAGTGGGCAGGAATGACCTGGATTTAACAGTCTGAGAAATGCCAAGGTAAAATGTTGCTAAAAATATGCTTTTATGAAACATTTTTAAAACAATAGTAATGATAATCAAACAAGGGACTAATGGAATTGGTTGTCCACATACTTGAATAATAATATATAAATAATAGCACATTTTTGGACACTTAAAGACACTTTACAGTACATTTTTCATTCACGCTGCACTCGTGGTGACTCGTGGTGCCATGGGGCAGTCTGTCAGAAGTCAATCTGTACCATCTTCCCCTCTGACCACCACCAACACTTTCATACTCGGCAAAGTGTCTTGCCTGAGGACACAATAACTTTTTTTTTTTTTTTTTTTGCTACTGACCCCTCACTGTGGCACCTGATTTTCCCAGCGGTCTTCTGTCCGTCTACTGACCAGGCCTGGCCTTGCTTAGTTTTTGAGTCGGTATGGCCACCATTATGCAACTTTACTCTAAAGGGATATGCCACCCCCAGGTCAAACTTGGGCATCTCCCCACAGTCCAGAGACTAAAATAAGTGATGGAAAGCGTTTTCCTGGTCACCCAGCCATTGTCCGAGTCTGTCATTACTGACCGCCACGCGCAGCTGCAGCTACTCCGCGTTAGACTGGAGTCTAACGTCGCCAGAGAAAGATTTCGGCCAAAAGGAATTAATTTGCTCAATGCTTTTCCCAATTACTTTCTGTGTAGTGCGCATTCATATCGAGTGCAAATAAATGTGCAAATCAACACGGAGAGCTTGACTTGGTCATTTTGGGTGGGAACTATTTTACAGTGCGGAAAAACACAGCCAAAGCACACAGGGGAATCCCTGTTACGCACCACGTTGGGAGTTCCCCTGTTACGCAGCGTGGTGTGTGCTTCGGCTCTGTTTTTCCGCACTGAAAAATAGTTCCCACCCAAAATGACCAAGTCAAGCTCTCCGTGTTGATTTGCACATTTATTTGCACTCGATATGAATGTGCACTACACAGAAAGTAATTGGGAAAAGCATCGAGCAAATTAATTCCTTTTGGCCGAAATCTTTCTCTGGCGCGGAGTAGCTGCAGCTGCGCGTGGCGGTCAGTGCTGACAGACTCGGACAATGGCTGGGTGACCAGGAAAACGCTTTCCACCACTTATTTTAGTATCTGGACTGTGGGGAGATGCCCAAGTTTGACCTGGGGGTGGCATATCCCTTTAAAGGAGTAAAAATGATTGGAGACTGTGAGCAGTGAACCAAACAGTTCCTTTCTTCAAATAGTAGGAGGAACAGGAGACGCTAATGTAAGACATGACCTCATCTTCCATTGCTGCACATGTCATAGGCAGTTGGACATAACCCCAAATCTATGCTAATGCCACAGAGATGACAGAGATACAGCACACAAGTCAGCTTTCACACGTTCATGTATTCACCATGGGCAAGTCAGATTCACCAATCCATACATGCATGAACTCAGATGATGCAAGAAGTAGCCCAAGAAATTCCACTGCAACACGGAGAGGAACTGCTGGTCATCTTGCCCGTGAACTAGTACCACTGAGCTCCACAAAAATACATGACAGAATTATAGCATGTTTCCTCCTATAGGTCGGACATGTACTATGACTGACTTGGTAACATCTGTCAGTCCCAGTCTGCTATTTCTACAGGACTGAGGTCAGCTGCACATGTCCATAAAAAAACATAACAGTCTTCTTCCATTACCATCCCCAGCCGGAGGAGTTATGGTCTTGCAGCATGAGGCTACATTCTGAGAGGAGGTTGATGGACATCTTGACATTTTCCTCTAGGGTTTTAATAATTCAGACCTCCACACTTCCTCCAGCAATAGCAGCACACAGAGCGTCTCATGGCTGCTGCCGAAGCTGGTCCACAGATGGGATGGACTCTTATGTAGTGCTGATCTGTGTGGTCAATGCCAAACACAAAGCTACAAACTTTTTTCAACTTTTTGGACTCCGCCAGCCACAAAACTGTCGCCTACCAGACCGTCCACATGGCATTTAGCAAAGACCAGCAGTGATGTCCTTTTTGTGAAATGAATAGAGCTGAACTTCTTGCAACTCAGCAATCTGCACTGTTGATTTTGAAAGTTTTGACTTCACAGACTTGATATTCTATTATTGGCGTCTGCAAACTTCAGAAACTCATTCAAAAATGTAAAGTCTTTAGTAACTCTTTTTTTTTTTTTTTTATTGGATCAATAAAGCACAGTGATTGAATTAATTTTAGCCAATCAATTTGAGAATATATTATTTTATCTTCCTTTCAGCAAATTGAATTGGGTAAATTACAATGGCTTGGGTTGGCATTGTAGCGTAACATTATATTATATATATATTTATATACAAACTTGATTCCTATAATAAGAAATAGGCTTAAAGGTCCTGTAGTAATTTTTTCCCATGTTTTTTCAGCTAAATTAGTCTTACTCCAGTATAGATATATTGTATAAGCAGCTCTTGAGGTCAGAATATATCTGCTGTATGCTGTCTGCATCTAATTAGAAAGCATTTTATTGTCAGATAATCAGGAAGTACACATTAGAATGGTAGTTGTTGTTAAATTTACTGTCATGACAAAACACCACTGTGGTCTCTGAGTGTTGTGAAAACCACTTATACACTCATGAATAATTTGTGAATAATTTGGGTGCTCGTAATGCATAATGTAATACACGAGGAATAACATTGGACTGCTGCAAACTGTTAAAACTGTTTTTCATGTTTTTAAGATTTTTAAAAAATCAGGTCCAGAGTCTTTAATACTTGATACCAAGCCACAATAATAATAAAAAATATGTGATTATTAACATAAAATAATAATACTACCTTTATGTGACTGTGTGGTGTTATACTAAGCCTGATAAAGCTACAAGTTACAGCTTTTTTTTTTCTTAGACAAACTTTGATCCACAAAGGAAATAATTTGGACACAGTAGCTCTCTCATCACAATACGATATAGTAACAAAGAATAAATATATTTCAAAATAACAAGCAAGAATAGCAAGAGACTGGAGATAGGACTGGTTTTAGTATCAATTATTTTCTGATATTTGATCCTAAATAAGTTATATGAGAAGCTATGCTCAGCTTCTGTTTTTGATCTGAAACAGTGACTATGGATTTGAGAGGCAGGCGGATGTCACCTCCAGTTTTATCCAGTTTTTTTTTTGTATTTATACTTTTTCAGATTATTGTCAATACTAAGTCTGGGTATACGATACATACCTCGATACATAGGCCACGATACAACACATAATATGCGTTGTATCTCACTGCGTTGTATCTACAGTGCACTTTCGCTTCAATACGATTCGATACGATATATTTCAAATCAGTTCAATACAGTTCAATAAAAATAATAATGGCTAAATCATGGCTGTAATGCTAAAGGTCTATTAAACCATTTTATGTGCAATGTGAATATGAAAAACACCCATTTTAATGATCAAAACAGTGAATTATGTCAAATGTGTTGCATAAACGACTTTCCTTCCTCTGAACAAGCAGCAAAAATGATAAAAGAAGAAATTCAATTTGTCAACTGGACAAAGTTTGTTTGGTCGAAAACGTTTCGCCGCTCATCCGAGAGGCTTCGTCAGTTCTGGTTAGAGTGCTGGTAAGACACTTGCTTATATCTCGCTGCAGGGAGGAGCTAACTAGCTAACTACTTTCCGAAACTATCTCGCCTATTGGTTTCTGTCTTTTGTTTCTCTGGCGTCTAGATTAGCATACCTATTCATCCCTACACGACTGTTTTTCACACCTCTGGCCCTGACCTGGCTAGCCTTATTGTTTCTTTTGTTTGTTTGATCTAGGTTTAAGAATTGAATTATAGATGGGAGACAAATAATGTCTGACTCCACCATTTCTGTTTAAAGAAGGATTCTCTTTTTTGACAAAAATAGCCTCTTTAACTCCCCTCTCATACCAATTCTTTTCCCTGGCCAAGATCTGAACCTCACTGTCCTCAAAAGAATGGCCCGTGGCTTCTAGGTGAAGATGAACGGCAGATGACGGTCCACTCTGGCTCGCCCGTCTGTGTTGGTACATCCTCTTGTGAAGTGGCTGTTTTGTTTCTCCAATGTAGCACTCACTGCAGTCTTCACTACACTGAATGGAGTAGACCACATTGCTTTGTTTGTGGCTCGGTGTTTTGTCCTTTGGGTGGATGAGTTTTTGTCTTAAAGTGTTTGTGGGTTTGAAATAAACTGGGATTTCATATTGTCTGAAAATCCTCTGTAGTTTTTCCGACACGCCGGACAGGTAAGGAATCGCTACCCCTTTCCTCCTGGGTTCGGATTCTCTGTTGTCTTGTTTCTTGCCCTTGTCTCTCTTGGTTTTGTTGACAGCCCATTTAGGATATCCACAAACAGAGAGGGCTTCCTGCACATGTTATTCTTCTTCCTCCTTACCCTCTGTGCTTGTGGGAACCACTTGGGCCCTGTGTTGTAATGTCCGAGTAACACCCAGTTTGTGCTGCAGTGGGTGGTGTGAATCAAAAAGCAGGTATTGGTCTGTGTGTGTGGGCTTCCTGAAGACTTCTACTTGGAGTCCCCGGACTCCTCCTATCGTTACTGTATCGTTACAATAGCCGAGATAGTTTCGGAAAGTAGTTAGCTACACTGGGAAAAATGGCATTGTTTCCGGGGGTGTTTGTAGTCGTATATCCCAGGATATTCACAATATCTGTAGATATTCGGATTGACACGCTCCGGATACGTTGGTGTCAGTTCTCGTATACGGAGCATTTCCGAACTCCGGAATGGCACTGTGTCGACACGCTACATATCCGGTTCTCCGGATACTTACTGGATATCGTCCGTGTTTCACGTATTCACTGTTCGTATATCTCCGGATACGTCACGTTCTGGTACTGTGCTCACCTCCGGATATGTCAGGATACACAAGCTAGCATTCACTAGGGAGCTTTATTCTTCAAGCATTTAGGCTACTGTATCGTGAAACCCATAGCCTTATGACCATGCAACATTTTCATACATTTATATACCATTTATATACCAATGTTTTACAGTGTACTACTGACTAGGCGGCTGGTAACTCGGTTAATATTTTAATTATATGCCTTAGTTATTTTAAAATAGCACAGACATTGACCAAAATGACAAACAGATTAGCATTACTAAAAATTCATCACAATTACTTTGAAAAAGCTAAGTCTACACAGCTGACAAACTTTAGAGGTCATGGAAAAATGTAACCAATTTAAAGTATTTTTTTTTTTAACTCAAAATACATTAACAAGTACTGTTTTACTTTTACTCAAGTAGATTTTTAGATGGGTACTTTTAATTCAGTAGGCTTTAAGCAAGTAAAGATACTTAGATCACATTTTTTCTGCATTTTTCCACCTCTGCCAATGTCACTAATACAATTTATACAACAGACAAGAACGTTTGATGAAGTTGTGTTTGATAAAGTTGTCTTTATTAATTAACCCATTTAGACCTAAAACGCCTGGGGAAAAAGGCCTGAAAATCTTAAGGGCGAGATCCTGAGGTTTTTCCTGGAAATTCAACAATGTCAACGACTATTAAATAAGTGATTTCTCAGCCTCTGAAGCACAGAGACAAAATTCCAAAAGTATTTGAAAGCTTACACTTGTGGGTTTCATGAGAACTGTGTCTTATTATTCTACACCTTAAGAAAAAAATATAAAATAATCCAGAAACACAATAATATGGAAAAAATAAAAGAAAACAGTCACAACATGTACAGTGCACAATATTTTCAAGTTTTAAGAAATAAAGAACAGCTCTTATTCAGGTCAAACTGTAAAAAATAAAGTGTCCCAAGGCCATAAGGCAGTAAGATGAAGTGCACCACATACTGCACAGGTTACATCCCTTACATATACCAGCGATAGTGCTTGCCAAAGCACTCAATGTGCAGAGGTAGTTTGCACTGTTTGCATCCAAAGACTGTTGGCCCACCTACTTTCTCGTTCTCTGGGACCAGTTGACATTCCCGGCACAGCTTGCGCTTGTCATATATCTTTCCACAGTCATGTTGTGGAGGTGGTGTGGCTACTATGGCCCCCAAACGTCCTACAGTCGGGTGGAGGAGGAGGAAGAGAAGATGGAGAAGGAGGAGAGGTCACAGGAACAGCCCTTGTTGTCATTGGTGTGATAAGTTCCTCCAGCCAGTTCTTGTACCCTCTGTACTTTCTGCTGAAGGCAGGTCTTGCAGCGATGTATGCATTTTGGCAGGACACAGACAAGAAGAAAAACACTCGCCTCCACCACTTCTTCGTTCGATGCTGGAACCCATAGTAGCCAACCATTTGATCAAGCAGATCGACGCCTGGAACACACAGCACACATTACACACTCACAAGGCAACAGTGGAAATATACATAATAAATAATTATATAGTCACATATTTTGCCATAAAACCAAAAAGGCAAACAAACCTTTCATATTTTTTTGATAATCTGCAAGGCAAGCTGGCACTTCCACCTGTTGCTGGATGGCTCCGTTGCCTTCGATTGGCTGAAAATGCAGAAACAGACACAGGAAAGTCACTTTGGATGAAAGTATAATATAAAACAGCATAATTTACATTGTACTGTGGCTTTGTGAGATATTCGGTCTATTGTAATAAGATGGCACCGCAAACTATGTGTATGTAATGAATAAAAATATTATGTATTTTTTAAATGTCTACAGGTACTGTAAATTACATTGTTCTCTTGTGTTACAGCTTGTATTTGTATGATGGTATGTATCTATTTTTGTATTATATTTGTATGCATGATTATGGTTGAATAAAAGTTCAATGCATAATACCAATACCTCTCTCATCATTATGCCCAAAGATGTAAACATGAAATGCTACATAATTAGAAAAAATGTAATTTGCAATGATAATATTAATAATCACCGTTTGTTATTACATAATTATCACAATCAATCAGTATTTTAGTTCTTACCTCCATATAGCATAAAATCTGCCATGGCGTCAGAGAACTGAGTCTTGACGAGATTTTTGGTGTGTCTCCAATAATCTCTCTGTGCAGGCAGAACAAGTAGACCCATGCCGATACATAGCCCAATAAACGTCTTCATTTCAGGGACAGTTACATTCGACCACTTAAGCGTCTTTGCCCTTGCTGGAGTGTGATCACGTTCGGTCTGTTCACGGTAAATATTTGTCCCTTTAATGAGATGCGCCCAAAGTTCGTCTGTGAAAATGTGATTGAATACCTTTAACTTTAACTCCCGGCGTGCGGTTGAATAGAGTTCTGCTCCTTTCAGATACTGCAGGTCATCAACATCAAGGAGGTCCTTGGCCACCTGAAGCCGCTGCTTGAAAAGCTACACAGAAGAGGGCAATATTAAGCAACACATTTCAAAAGAATGTAGAATGCAGACCTACCTTAATTTCAATGCTTGCACCCAAATAATAGTTCATGGCAGCCAGGAAGAATTTCACAACCATCAACTGGATTTTTTTTTCTTTGGTCAAGCAGTGATCAAAGATAGTGATGCCAACAAAAAATAAAGGGGAAAAAAGGCACTTGAGTTGATTTACTGTAAAAAGTCCAAAACAATCTTTTATGTGGGCTAATAAAATCACCAATGTGAATCAGCTCTACGGCCTTAATCAGGGTGTGATGCCAGTGTGAGGTGTGTTGGGGGTCGTTTTACCTACCCGGTCACGTCGGCTGTTCATTTTTTTCTTTCTTTACTTCATCGGTCCTCCCAGCTAGGTCCATTTTTTGGGGGCCTTCAGGTGTTCATAGAACCTATTTCAAGCTTCTGCAAGACAGTAAGAAGTAGAGTTAACAGACTTTTGAGTGATTGAGTAGACCTTATTAATCCCCAAAGAGGAAATTATGCCACCTGACCATTCATACAACATATACACACACAATAGTAAGACAATTACACAAGTTAGTGTAACAGATAAAATATAAAGAGCTAAAATAAATAAGTGACATCCCATCATAGAAATACAAAAAGAACCACAACATTAAAATAGTGCTCAGCTATTGTTGAAAAGTCTGACTGCTGCAGGAACAAAAGACCTCCTAAATCTAGTGGAGCACCTAGGTAGGAGGAGCCTTTGGCTCCTACCACGTTTAGTGAACATGATGTACAGTGGGTGATCATCCTTACACTTCTCCCTATTCACCTCTCAATCACCCACTCCTTTAAGATTTGCTCCACAGTACTAAAACACACCAGTGATGGACCCTGCTTTCTTTATAAGCGTAAGTGTTAGATTGTGTGTATCATGCCTCTCTGAGGTTCATCACAAACTGTAACCCTCGCACACACCACTGTGAACTTTACACACGTGTGGGCTGGCCAGCATTGGAGACTCGTAGGCTCACTCACTGGTATATGTTCATTTATAAGGGTATCCACTGCAGTTCCCCAACCCCACAGTGAAAGCGCCTCACCCGTGCCTGAATAAGAAAAAATCATTATACAACTGTATGTGGTTAAGACGACCAATATAGAAAGAAACAGTGGATAATGATGTCAGCCTAGTTATGGGACATACACGAGTCCAGTTTGTGTCCTATTCTCAAAAACACACAATCAAGTGTTACCGCCAACTCCAAAGGGACTTTGTGGTTCTCCTGGGTCATGCAGGAGTGTTGCTGCTGCATCATGGCATCCTGCATGGTCCTCAGTTCCTTTCTCAGGTCATCCACTGAACTGCGAAGGTCACCGATTGCCCTGCAGCATTCAGAAACATTAATTTCAACATCTCATTGTCTTTTGTAATGTTTGCGATTAGCTACATCTATCTTGGGGCAAGAGCAATGACTGATCCGCTTTGTCACACACATGTTTAAAAGGTAGTTTATTTCCAGAATGCATGCTGCTCATTCACAAATGTTACCTTTTCATGAATACTTACCACCACCATCAAATTCTAAGTATTAATTTTGACTGGGAAAGGAAAGAAATCTTTTCCATGTCTGTCATTTTGAATTTCCAGTAATAGACATTTTTTAATCTGCAGAACTACTTTGGTCATACTAGTAACTATAATTTTATTTATTACTTACTTGGTCATACTAGTAACTATAATTTTATTTATTACTTACTTGGTCATACTAGTAACTATAATTTTATTTATTACTTACTTGGTCATACTAGTAACTATAATTTTATTACTTATTTACTTTTATTTACTTATTTACTTTGACTAAATAATAATCATGAAAAGATTTTGGAAATAAGCAGCACAGTTGCAATGTACTTACCTACTCTGGCCACAATCCTACATATTACCTTCAAGTCTCCTGGCGGCTCTAAAACCCACCCAATTTCACAAAGCCCCCAGTTGGTTTGTATGGTAATGGACTAAGAAATAGCGTATTTTTACCCACAGATTATTACGCTAAACACTTGGGTGGGAAACCTACTGTATGTAGGCTAGCTGCTACAAAAAGATAGATCGCAGTTTCACGCTAGCTAGAAGGCTACATTTAGCTAGCAGATTACTCTCCATTTTTACACAAGTGGGATTTTGAAATTCATCCCCTGCGTATGTCGAAAATCAGACATCGACGCCGTTACATGTTATACATTCATATTACTGATGATACATTATGTCCCAATCATTCCATCAACCAGCTTGTCATTCCACGTTATCAACGAATGGCAGGCTAACTGTGTAGCTAACGCCAAACATTCACCCGCCAAATAGCAATTCTCATATTTCAACTTACCTTAAAACATCTCTGATAGTGGGATTGTTCACCTCCCCATCAAAACGTGACCGCTTGTCCGCCAGGAGCACGGCTAACATTGCTGCGTTTCCCAAATTCAGCAAGTGCGGTTCGGAGTGTGGCGAGTGGCGACTCAGTCTGCAGTCGAGACGGCGCATACTCGCTCGCTCAGCCCTGAGGGCAGTCCGGGGATCACATGGGCGTGTAGCGAGCTGGCTACAGAGAGACACGAGTGCCAAAATATCTCCGGATACGAACAGATATTGTACCCAGTGAAATCCGGAGTCCAGATACGTCAATATTTTCATGGATTCTCAAGAAATAAGGATATCGTGAAAATCTGGTCCGGATATGTGGCGTGTCATATAAAATATCCAGTCCAAACACGTCCGGATTCTAGCTTATTTTGCCCAGTGCTAGTTAGCTCCTCCCTGCAGCGAGATATAAGCGTCTGGTAAGTGTCTTACCAGTACTCTAACCAGAACTGACGAAGCCTCTCGGATGAGCGGCGAAACGTTTTCGACCTAACAAACTTTGTCCAGTTGACAAATTGAATTTCTTCTTTTATCATGGATTCTACCTGGACAACTGAGGGACTCTTCAAGCAGCAAAAATGTTGCACTGTAACAAAATAATTTAGTAAAATAAACCAAAAAATACTCTTGGCGATATATTGATACAGCAGTCCACAATATTGATATTATATCATAACATTAAATGCTACACTAAAGCGATATTTTGATATTTTTGCACACCCCTACTCAATACATATTTATTTTTTAATCAATTAGTATCTGATTTTTGATACATTTTACAATCCTAGATGAGTTATAAAAATGGCTTTTCTCACTGTCTGTTTTTGACCTGAAACAGTGACTACGGGTTTGAGAGGCACTCGGATGGCAGCTGCACACCATCGTTCTGGTTCATTCCTTCAGCCACGTCCAGAGACTGCATCACTGGGGACACTTTCCTCAACACTACGGGGTATGACAGATCTGTGAGCAGCCATGTGGAAAAAAAGTCTTGAATTTACACTTACAGCTACTGAAACAATCAACGATATTCCAACTGGGATAAAAACAGTGGTGGAAGAAGGAAGTACCTGATTTTGATACTTAAGTAAAAGTATTAAAATACTGTTTAAAATGTATTTAAAAAGTAAAAGTATTTCATGCAGATTTTTAGATCTAATAAAATTTCATTTTAGAGATGTTGATAAAGATTTGTGCTGAATTTTGTTTAAAAGAAACAAATTAATGAATTGTTGGGGTTTTTTTTCTTTTTTTTTTGGTAGCTGTTTTTATTTGTATGTTTTAGTTTGCACAAACTGTAAACATGTTCAAAATATACCCCTCATGCTTTTCAGCAGGTAATACTTTTACTTTTCAGTCCAGTTCAAAATTGTAGTGGAGTAGAAAGTACAGATACCTAAATAGTGAAGTAAAGGTAAAAAATATACAGATTTTTTACTTACAGACATTACTTGACTATTTGTACAGTACAATTCTTAGAATTTGACATAATAGCTCACATATCAAAATAAATAAAATAACAATGAGCAAAAATATAAAAGGTATTAATATACTTAAAATAAATAGCAAAAATAGCAAGTTGTTAAATAAGGCATAATTATATTTATTATAACTTTATTTAACCAGGGAAATCCCACTGAGATTAAAAACCTCTTTTTAAAGGGAGCCCTGGACAAAAGGCAGCAAAAAGACAATTACAACACAATTAAAATGATATACAAATTAGTTAAAACAGGCAGTAAAAAAAGCAATTACAACCCAATTAAAATGACATATAAATTAGTTAAAACAGATACAATTTATGGAGGCTGCCTCAAGTGCTCTCAGTCTGGATTTAAAGCCATTGAATGAGATAAGTTCCATTAATTTCCAGTCCTTTTGTAGCTTGTTCATAGCTTGTACATAGTCTGCCGCCTCAGTTTGTCAATAATATATTTCTCTGTTTTCCTTCTCCCGTAATTGTATTTCCAAGCAAAAAAAGCCCTCAGTGTTTACCGTTCCACTGTATTACGTCATATGTGTTTGTGACTACTGTGATTGTATCTGCATTTTCTATTCTGTTTATGTTCTTGTACAGGGCCGGCCCAAGGCATAAGCGAACTAAGCGGCCGCTTAGGGCCCCCACGCCACCAGGGGGCCCCCAAGATTTTTTTTCGGGAAAAAATAGTCACTCGCACCCCCCTTCCCCCGTCCTCGGGGAAAAAATAGTCAATCGCCACTCCCCAAATCAAATTCTGCTTAGGGCCCCATAAATGCCTGTTCTTGTATCACTGAGGAGAGAGGTGGGACGTTAGCGCTCCCATGTCGGCTGCTTTAAGGTCCATGGACCCGTCCATTTCAATCTCATCTCGTTGTTTACAATGACAAAAAAAACGTTTCCATTCCATCCATTCCATTCTCTGTGTGATTAAGTTACATATGTAGGAGGGCAGTAGTCCAAGCATGGCCTTGTAGATAAAAGTGTAAAAGTGAGTCAATCTCCTAGTGGATAAAGAAGGCCATCCCACTGGAGAATACAGTTCACAGTGGTGGGTCAAGGCTCTACAGTTAGTAACAAACCTCAAAGCAGACATACTTACTCAGACATTGAGCTGAAGCGTTCATATACAGAAAGTCTCCATAGTCTAAAATGAATTAAAAAAAGTTGCAGTGACAAGGCGTTTTTTTTTTTTTTACTTAAAATAAAATAAAATTTATTTCGGGATAAAAAATCGGGATTTCAATTTGAGTTTCTTCACAAGATTCTCAATGTGTGTGCTTTACAGAAGAAAAATAAATTAAAATCAAAATACAAACAAATCAAAACATTAATATTCATCATAACATTAACAACAAAGAGAAAATAATTCATAGCCAACTCAACTGTAGATTTACAAACTGAAGTACTGAAAAATAGGTTGAAACTGTATCAGCAGAACAGGTGGTTTAGGTCAATCAATCCATCAATTTTTATTCATATAGCCAAGTGACAAATACACATACAAACTAAAGTACTTCACATGTAAATATATTTAAGACAAGATTACTTGGGTAAATACTGAAAAATAGGTTACAGAAGAGCTCAAGATACTGAGAAAACTACAATTTGTACTTGAAATTGACCTAGAATAGTTTGTCTGAAAGACAAAAGATTACTCAGGTTCCACAATTTATTTGCCTAGAAGTATGGAACAGGAAATGTATGTATTAGTCAGTATTTACTTTTTTCTGTCAAATAAAAATGTGCCACCCTTCAAACTAATTTAATAGAGTGGATGTTGTATTAGGAGCTATACTATAGATATTAGTATTGTGACCAGTAATACAAGGGAGTATTACAATGTAGTAGTGCTAATTTTTATTGATTAAACTACATATAGATCATTTTCAATTATTTATTTACAACAAAGTACCTTCATACAACCAATATTTTCAGCTTTCAGCATGGTTATTTGTTTTATTTATGAGAAAGTAAACAACATTTTTATTATGTATTATGTATCCCAGGTATCGCAAGGCTTTATCTAACAACTGCACCGAGGGGAGTGGATTGAAGTACAGCCCCAGGCGCCAGAAGTGTCCCAGCCAGTCCCCCAGAGGCCTGCAACTCTTCACCAGTGAGGGAACACCTGTAGCATCTCTGGAAAACAACGTCACTTTCCTGGTTTTTCTGGACGAGGTCTGACTCCAACACTGCTCCTTGCATGTCTTGCTTTTTCATTTGCGATTATAATGCTCTATATATCGTGACGCTGTCAGAAAGTAGCACAGTGGAAGAATATAAAGTGAATATCCATGACCTAATATTTTTGTGAGGTTGGGAGTGACTGACAGCGGTGTGTTTACTTTTCTCATTCTTTTAAAGGGCCTCAGCTCAACCACAAGTATCACAGTGGACTTTGGGGACGGGACTGCCATATCCTATGTAAACATAAGCTCCATAGAAGATGGCATCAAGCATGTCTACGGCAAAGTTGGCATCTATCAAGTCTCAGCCACTGCCAGTAACTCCTTGGGATCTGACAAGGCTACACTATACCTGCACGTCACCTGTGAGTCCAATACCTTGCTAAACCTGGTGAAAACTGTGGCCATTCAATGTAAGCTTTTCAATGTTAAAAACCTTATATAACACATTATTCAAAATACTTTGTACACCTTAGCATTTCCTATAGTATAACTTGGAACAGGTATGTATGTATCTTTTGAAATACCTTGAAGTCATAATGTGCAGAGTAAAGAGTAGAGAAGCAGTTACAGCTAAAAAAAAAAAACATTAGCAGATAGCGTCAAACTTGCTAATTTGCATAATGAAATTAATTTGGGTACTGTCATGAGCATAGCATGTCTGTAAAAGGTATATGGACTTTAAAAACACAGAGAAGCTTCATGTGATAAAAATGCAGTATTATCGGAACATGTCCAAACTAAATAAAACAACTGAAGTATGTACAGTATGTATGTAGATTTCAACATTACAAGTGAACAATTTCAAAAAAGGTCAAATTTTGCAAAATAGTTGTTTTGTTTTAATGATATTTGCGGTCTAAAGCTGTGTTCAGACCACTGCATCATAAACACACTGGGCATCTCTAGTTGGACCCCTTTGCATTTGAGTTCAGATGCCCCCGATGTGTGTCTTGGACGCCGTGGATGAATGGGAGAATAATACTTGACACACGTCCAGGGCATCTGCGAGTGCCTTGTTTTCCTGGTCGAGAGAGTGGTTTTAGTGTTTTACATAAACAGAGAAGGCTCGGAGGCTGCAGCGTATATATTTATACTCTGCTAATGACACTGTGTAGATTTCTTGTTAGGGTGTTTGTGGCTCCCAGGTCTCTCTCTTTCCTCTCCTTCTTCCAGATAATAACGTTGCAGCGTCACTGCATAGTAGTCCCTGATTGGTTGCATCTGACGCCAAAAGTGCAGCTTTTTCAACTTCTGACACCTTAGACATGCATCTAGATCGTCAGCGTCTAAACGCTCAAGTTGCACCATGTCAATGCCAGATTCTTGCCACGTTGACGTGAAAATGCAGGATGCCCTAGACATGCGTCCACATCGACTGCATGTAAACTTGACACCTTGACACCCCGGTCTGAAGGCAGCTTTAGAGCCAAGAAATCATAATGTTATCATAATGTTATATACTCTATGTTTTATTCTGCACTAGTTACTTTTCTGGCTGTCTCCATGGAGAGTTTTTTTTTTTTTCTTTAGATTAAATGCCCACTCAGTCTTTTGTGGATTCAAATGTATGGAATTGAACTAATGAAACATAGATATGCTTTAATGTCATACTAAAGCAAAACATCCTCATGGGTACTAGCAAGAGGCATGACCTCCAAGAAAAATGACCTACCTGGACTTTTTAGTACAGTGGTACCTCACCTTACGAAAGACCCTACATACGAAAAATCCAAGTTACGAAACACCTTCACGTTAAATTTTGGTCTCAAGTTACGAAATGCGAAATCTCAAAAATTCGAATAATGCGTGCTGAGATGCACGCCCCACTGTTATCCCCGCTCAAAGAGCACCTTTCTCGGCCTCTTAGCTCACAGTGTCAGCCCCCCGGCTCTGGAAGTCGGATAGAACCAGAGCCAGCCCCGGGGAAAACCCTGTGGTCATGCCCGCTCAAAGAGCACCTTTCTCGGCCTCTTAGCTCTAGCGCCGAACACGCAAGGAGCGAGGAGACAGGAGCACCACGAGCACGAGATAGAACCGCGGCGAACACGCAGCCTGAGCCACAAAACGAACACGGAGAAACGAACGCAAAAGCCGCACGAAACCAGCAAAGAGCCACACGGGGTGATTTAATCCTGGTCTAGTCCCGGTTTAGTCCAGGTCTAGACCTGGTCCAGTCCTGGTTTAGTCCAGGTCCAGTCCAGGCTTAGACCTGGTTTAGACCTGGTTTAGACCTGGTTTAGTTCTGGTCTAGACCTGGTTTATTCCACTTTTAGTCCTGGTCTAGTCTCTTAGCCAATCAGGACGCAGAACACAAAGTTACACTATAAAAAAAAAGTTACACTTACAAAAGTTACATTAAAAAAAAACCTTGGAACGGATCAGGCCTTTTCCATTGAAATAGCTACTCAACTTACGAAAAATTCACGTTACGAAACCACTTCTGGAACGAATTAATTTCGTAAGGTGAGGTACCACTCTACACAGAATGAGGTCCAAAGTAACTACATCCTTGTTATAGCCTTTCATTAAACTTCAAGTGGACTGGACAACTGACTGTAGTGTTTTCACAACTTTGAAATACTACCTCATAATGCAGAATGAGACCAATGCTATTTTGGGAGCGAAATTGGCTGCTATAATGGCCAATTGCTGTCAACATTTATCTGCCTGTGTACATTTTCAGAACCTCTAAAATGACAATCCAATTTTGCCTTTCAGTCCTTCTCTATTACAAGTGACATCTTGGACAATGCGACTCTATTAGGTGATTGTGATGTATTCAGCGGAGGTAATTAGTACAGGTTTGAGAGGTTTTTAGAATTCATATTGCAGATTTAACCTCCTTTCAATCCACTCGTAATTGCTGCCGTTGGTAAATTGTCCTTGAACACCATTACTTTAGTTGAAATTAGTCTTTCGTAAAAGTAAACAATAGACATTATGTGACTATATTTTTTGTTTTATCCATAAAGGTCAGCTTGAACAGGTCCAGCTCTCCGCTCCTTCTGTGGCGGTCAAGAACAAGCCAGTAAATCTCACTACCACATTACACCCGAGCCAAGTGGGGACAGTCACATACTACTGGTGGTTTGATAACAGAACAGAGGTACATTGTGTTTCCTTTTCTCTCCTCTTGTGAGGCCCCATGCTGAGGCACAGGTGTAATCTTGTCTTGTTGTATCTCACAGCCGGTGGTGACCCTAAATGGAGCTGTGACCTACACTTTCTCTAAAATTGGAAGTCACACTGTCACGGTTCAAGCTTCACTGGCCAACACTGTCCATCAGGATCAGATGACTATTGCGGTCTATGGTAAAGCTTGTTGTCATTTGTTTGTCATTTGTTTTTATCATGAGAAACAAACAGCTGACTGGTTCAGGTTAAAGGGGCTGTACCTAAAGTTGTGAAAAGAGGAACTGTAAAGTTTTTAAGACTTTTAAAGAGGTACAGTGCCTTTCAGGCATGTTTTTTACTACTCTGGATACCTTAGCTTTAGTATTTCCTGTTGTACAACATAAAATAATATGTGTCTGGAGGCTAATAGCCTTGTCTTAGCGGACATTAAACTTCTGTATAAAAAGACCAGCAGACCAGCAGATGCAGGCCTTGGGCCCCTTACACTGACAAATAGCTTTATGTCAAACCAAAAAAATGCGAGCTAGCTAATGAGAGGGAGGTAGACTATGCAGTCTAACTTTTCTGCAGGAAATAATTAATGAATCAAACAATAACAAAAAATTAAACAAGTTTAATGTCATACTGTGGAACATTTGAGGCAAAGCAGTGATATCGTCATGGCAGAAACCATAGTGCACTAGAGCTAAAATACATGTTATAGAGTGAAGAAGCATTTTCCTGTAAACATGTATGATGTTCTTAGTCATAGAAAACTTCAAAATGCATTGTTATGTCATGTAATGAGTGTCAGGCTTTGTTACTGTCTCATGAGAGCACACATACCTGCTGATCTTTCTCAGACTCAATACTTCCATGCTTATTCAATAGTTCTGTAACGCACATAGATTTTGTGTGGTGTGAACATCCTACTAAAGACTGATGCTTTATTGATGGAGATGTGCCTTTGAAAAGAGCCATCTCGGTTCTGTTTGTTTATATTATCATCTCCGCTCTGTTATAAATAATTTTCTCATTTTAAAAGCACAGGTTTGGTTTTCAATAGAGCCTTGTAAAATGCTTTTGCCTTCCAGTTTAATGGTTTTACACGCCAGATTTTCAGGCAAATGTACCCAACAAAGCACAGTGCTTGCATTATTTTTATTATTACTTTGTGCCTATTACTAAGTTGAATTCATATCCAAGTTTATTTCTGGATTTGCATGTTTTTGTTGGATTTGAGATGAGTGAGTTGTACACAGGCAAAAATGGTAGTAATGTGTGAATAGATAGAGGGCAGTGTGTTACAGATGTATTCACCTAGGGTAATATTAGCATGGAATAAATGAGCCGAAGTCAATCCATTTTGACCTCTGAAATTTGAACCTAAACATTATGCTCAAAATATTTCATGTTTATATTCTCTGACCAGGATTGTGTGACTAGTATTCAGTATAGTAGTACTGTATAACATATAACATATAACTGATAGTTATCTGATTTCTGGAGTTATCAAATTATTTAAATGTTATGCAAACAATTATGCAAAAGAGGGCAAACCATTTTTATTTTTTTATATGTATTAATGAAAAAATATGCTATGCTTTAATTAATTCTGCTTTGTTCTTCACTGATGAAATTTCTCTTGGACATGTAAAGAGGGAGCAAGTAATCTTTTTTATTGAGATATCGGATTAGTCTAATTTCTGTGGCCATTTAAATGTACCCACTGAGAATATGCTTATTATAATGTTATAACTAAAGCTGGAGTGCATGCAAATTCTACCCATTTATCATAATTTATGTATTATTATTTATGGCATGCTTATTGCACTTGTTTTATTCATTATGCATTATGTGGGTCAGGTAGTCTATAGCAGTTGCATGCATGGCCAGAGCTTCCCCATTATAATCTATGCAGTTTTACTTCAAATTGTATGTATAAGAGGAGGAGTAACTGTAAATAGTCAGTTCTGTTTTTCAAATGATGCAAAAAATCAGGTACAGCGCCTTAAATGCATGTTTCTGGACTACTTTGGAAATCTTAGCTTTAGTATTTTCTGTAATACTATGTAAAATAGTTAGGTGCCTATTCAATTTTACATCAAATTGTATGTATAATATTGACTAAAACACTTTGTTAAAAGGTGCATTGTATAACTTCTGTTAGAGGGTCCGTCAAATACTTTTCTCCATGACGATGTTATTGCTCTGTCTGGAATATTTCACAGTATGGTATTAAGCCTTTCTATCTTCATGGGGACCAAACCAGACCAAGTTACAGGTCAGATCTGTGGAGAGGTAACCCTGCTCACAGTCAGGATGCCTGTTTTTCTAGGTATTTTTGAGCTCTAAAACCACCTGAGGCACTGCGAACTGTGCAGGCGCACCGTGGACTGTACAGGCACTGCGCGGAGCTCACTGTCAGCTGTTCATTTAAGTTTACACCTATTGGTCTGACTGTGTGGTACTGTCCATAACTGTAGGTCTGTATTACAGCCTGTATATTAGCTTATAACCTTAAAAGTTATATGTTTTTGTTTCAAATTGTCAGTGATATCATTATAGAGATGCAGCAGCCTTGTAATTATGATGACCAAAAAAAAATCCATCAAAAAATCCATCAACTGTGGACGTGGTGGGGCCAGATAAACATTGGCCAATACATAATGAAGCTACCTCGTTATCTACTGTAGGTTGTCAGTCAAACTCCCTACACTTCTAGCATAACTGACTTGCCAGAACACTGGGATTACGTGGTTTACGTACGCCTCTCGTGCATTCCACAGACACAAGACACTGATGGTGATCAGCGCTGGGCGGACGAATTAAACTGTTACTTCAACAGGTTTGACTCGTGCCCCCACCCCCTCTGCCCCTCTGCTGACTCCCCCCTCCTCTTCACACCTCCCCGGGCCAGCCACACGCTTTCCCCCCTTCACACGGACCCAACCCAGCACCAGCCCCCCTGGCGCTCACCCACCTAGACTACCTCACTGACCGTCCACAGTACGTGCGGCTGCGCGGCTGTGAATCAGAGGTGTTAGTCTGCAGCACTGGGGATCCCCAGGGAACTGTCCTCTCACCCTTCCTCTTCACCATCTACACCTTGAACTTCTCATACAACACAGATAGCTGCCATCTCCAGAAGTTCTCTGACGATTCGGTCATTGTGGGCTTTGTGTCTGAGGGGAACGAGCTGGAGTACCGCTCGGTCATCAGTGACTTTGTGGACTGGTGTGGGCGCAACCACCTGTGCCTTAACACCAGTAAGACAAAGGAGCTGGTGATCGACTTCAGGAGGAGACCACTACCTCACCCACCGGTGAACATCCAGGGGCAGGACATAGAGACTGTGGACAGTTTAAAGTACCTGGGTGTTCACCTCAACAATAAACTGGACTGGTCCCACAACACCAACGCCCTGTACAAGAAGGGCCAAAGTCGCCCCCACCTCCTGAGGAGACTGAGGTCCTTTGGAGTGTGCAGGCCTCTGCTCAAGACTTTTTATGACTCTGTGGTGGCCTCTGCTCTCCTCTACGCTGTCGTCTGCTGGGCCCCGAGCAGCACAGAACGGGACAGAAAAAGACTCAATAAGATGGTCAGGAGGGCCAGCTCTGTCCTGGGCTGTCCTCTTGACTCTGTGGAGGAGGTGGCTGAGAGGAGGGTGCTGGCCAAATTCACGTCCATCGTCTCACCCTCTGCACCGGACTGTAGAGGAGCTGAGCAGCTCCTTCAGCAGCCGACTGAGGCACCCCCAGTGCAAGAAGGAGCGTTACCGAAGATCCTTCATCCCAACCGCCATCAGACTGTATAAATCCACTGTATAGTCCAAACGTGCAATATCGTTTTTCAATACTCTCTTTGTGTTTTTATTATTATTAATTATTCTATTATTACTTATTTTATTATTATTATTACTTATTTTTATTCCATTCTTGCCTGCATGCACTTTTCTTTCTTGTTCAAACTGTCCCTACCTGGAGCTACTGTGACAAGTAAATTTCTCCTGCGTGAGATCAATAAAGTCTTATCTTATCTTATCATCAGAATTCACTACCAGTTAGCCGCAAATGAAAGTCCATTTTTGAGCTAAGCCGCTAAGAACCACTGTGTTGGTTGAGTAAACAGCGTCTTGTGTCTGTGGAATGCGCGAGAGGTGTACGTAAACCACGTAATCCCAACGCGCCGACAAGTCAGTTACCATAGAAACGTAGGGAGTTTGATTGACAACCTAACAGCCAATAGATAGGAGTATTACTTCTGGACAGGAAACTTCTGCTTATCATTTGAAAACATACAGTATACAGTAGTTACAGCAGCAACAGCAATTCTGAAGGCGCACCAGCTATAAACAAGCAGCGTAAGCGTCAGGAAGAGGCAGGAGGAGGCATTTCTACTCAGGGAGTTACAACCTTTAAGCAGCATTTTATGTTCTTGTCTTGAATCCTACAACTATGACACAGTTACATAATGAGCAATGTTCCACAAGACAAAATACACTTTTTAAATTGATCTAAATTCATAAAAAGTTATAATTTAATAAATCAAAAAATTATTCATTAGATCAGTGTTTCCCAACCTTTTTGTCTTGTGTACCACCTGAGCCTTTTTGTCATACCTCGAGTACCCCCTCACTCATACGTGTTGATAATTCTCCAAAAGTAGAATGTGGCACAACGGATTATTAAATGAAAATCATTATATTTCATCTCCTTAATTTGAAAATTTAATTCTCAGACATTTTCTCTCTTTTCTTTATCTCAAATTTACTCAAATTAGAATTAAAAATTTCCAAAAAATCTCCCCCTGCGTCTAGCAGCAGCACTGCCAAGTACCCCCTGCAGTGTGCTCGTGTACCCCTAGGGGTACTTGTACCCCTGGTTGGGAAACACTGCATTAGATTAATCAATAAGTAAATAATCATTAGTTGCAGCCCTAACGTCTGCCTCTTTCCCCCCTGACACGTTTTCATGCCTGATTTATAGAAACAAGAAGGTGACGGACCCGGAAAAGTTACACAATGCACCTTTAAAACAGCTTAAAATGTATTAAGGTGTACCTCCTAGCTGTATATAAAACTAAAATACCCATATGTTGTCTGTGCACTTCCAGATTACTTCCGCTCCCACGTTTTAGCCTTCTCTTCTAATCTGGACGAGTTAAACCCCGGGGTGTCTGAGTGGAGAGATGACATCGGCAGAGTGGTGAAGAACTCCATAGTGCAGGTCAGATCTGCTGCTGTACTACTGGCTAGCATTACACAAAAGGCAGGGCCTGGTTAGTACTTGGATGGGAGACCGCTGGGAATTCCAGGTGCCACAGTGGGGCGCCAGTTGCAAAAAAAAAAACTGTCACTGTGTCCTTAGGCAAGACACTTTACCCACATTTGCCTAGTATGAAAGTGGTGTGTGTTGGAGGTGGTCGGAGGGGCCGATGGCGCAGATTGGCAGCCTCGCTTCTTCTACAGAAAGTAGCTTACCACCACCAAGTGTGGAGTGAATGAACAATGAACTGTAAAGCGCTTTGGGTGTCATGAAAGGCGCTATATAAATGCAATGAATTATTATTATTATTAAAATTCCATTCAAATGAACAGCACTGCAGTCAAGTTCTGAAGCCCTCTTTCAAACTTGGCAGTTAACCACTCTTCACTAGCCCGCAGTGAAAAATCCAAAGCTTCACTGAGCTAATATTTCCTAGACTGGGATGTGTTGAATTAGTAATGTGACTCTATGTGGTTTTGAGCTCTCCAGTTTCTCCACGTTTTAACCTCACAGTGTAAATAGCCATTAACCTCTGCACAGTGACATTGCACATGACATAAAACACAGCTAAAGCATACCCTAATGGAGAACTTGTCATGAGACGAAAGGGCAGAGGAGACGAGATGACTACAGCTGTGGCCACAGTAAAAGGGAGTTGTTGAACTGCGGTCAAGTGTCTTGTTTTACTACTTAGGATCTAACGGGAATGCCAAAAAACACAGCAGCTTATGTGAAAGACCTGTGTACTGGATTCTAAATATATCTGTGACTAGCCCTCGGTATGAAACATTCACTCTGACCTTCTGTCTTGTCGGATATTCCTACATGTTACACTGGGAAGATGACAGGAGACCTCTACTTATTGAGGGACTGCACTAAAAGCCACTGTCTGTCAAATTGAACTTGTACATCAAAGGAGATTGGCACATTATACTGTGACAGTGACACAAAGATATGTGAGAGAGTCTGTCATGTTTGGTCTTTAAAAAATCATCCTTCGAGGAATTCACAGTCTTGGATACCACTTTATAGTAACTATACTTTAATTAGCCTTAATAAAGCATGAGCATAGACTTAATTCATAATGGACAAAGAATTTATTAAGAATGATTCAACCTTAGTATATACAGTACGTAACGTTAGGGTTAAGTGTTGGGACTGAAATGTTCCACAGTGTAAGGCATTAAATCTCTCTATCTCCATGGAGACAAGCAGGAGAAGCCATCAAGCCAATACAAGTAATATTTTTCTGTATTGTCTGAGCAATAAAATCACGGCAAGGTTGGTATAAGTTTAATATCATACTGTGGAACATTTCAAGAGAAAGGCAGACCCTCCTCCAGAAAGTTTCATTCTGCTTTAATTAAAAAGTTAGTAAGCCTGAATCATTCTTAATAAACATTGTGTTTATTTTCATCTTTATTCATGCTGTTAAGGATATTAAAATTTTGTTCTTATAATGTTTTATTCAGTCATGTACTGAAAAGCCATGATTTCACTTCTAACCTATTAAAATGTTGATTCTTGGGTTTTTTTTTTTTTGTTTGTTTTTTAATTAAAGGTCACAGGAATCAGCGAAGACCAGCTCTTGGTGGCAGTGCTCCCTGGGTTGCCCACAACAGCCGAACTTTACCTGGTGCCAGAGACAGGGGCGAGAGGGGGCACTGTGGAGGAGAAATGGGCCAATCTTGATCAGGTACACTGTCAAGTCGCTCAAATACAGCTAGACACTTAAAGGTACAGTGTGTAGGATTCGTGGCGCATAGGTGGTTAGTAGCTATTCCACTTCCTCATTTGGCTATGGCAGACCTCGAGGGTCACCCGGGCGCGCCGTAGCGCCGACAGCTCGCGCGCCGCTGTATACATAAAACGCGGTCCCCCGTTCACTTTTTTTTTTTTTTTTCGCATGAAAACACACAATCCCGATCATGATTCATGACAATCTACACATCAAATGAAACCTTACAGTCTCCTCTTTTTGACTATGCAATTCATTTCCCTGCAAAACAATCACTCCCCGAGCACATGGGGCTTTTATACAGAAAAGCACAAAACGAGTTACTTAGCTTACCTTTGAAGGCTCTACACAGGTCAAACACTGTATTTCACCATAAACTTGGTCTCAATCTGTCCATAAGGATCCAGCGAATAAAATCCAGTAAAACAATTTAGTCCAAAATACGTGTTATATCCATTACGATGTGTGATACAGCAGCATGCTTGTTTACACGAGGCTCCCCCCTTCCCCCCTCCCCTTCCCCTTCTCTCCACGAGGCTCCCCCCTTCCCCCCTCCCCCTTCTCTCCTTCTCTCCTTCGCTCCCTCATGCAGCGCGGCTGAGCAGCTGCTAGCAGGAGCCGAGGCGAAGGATGAGCCCAAATGTCCTTCTGCGGCTCTCGTATTCAAAATGGCTGCCTCTATATGGGGAAGATCCCCCTTTTATGTGACTATATCTAAGTCCAAAAGAATACTTTGATTTCATGATGGAAGTGAAAAGGCTTGGAAAACAATGTATTTTTGAATGGGTATCTTCAATTTCAGTAATTAACAGGTAAAAATCTTACACACTGTCCCTTTAAGGAGCGCATTGGGGTGCACTGTAATAATTAAATGTAAGAATAACACGGTAGAAGAAGACGGGAGGTCTCTGGGGGATAGTTCCCAGGAGAAAGCAGTCTATGTTTTGCATATGTTTTAGCCCACGGAGATGAGCTGCAAGTTTAGTTTGAGAATGAAGAACAGTAAATTAACTTAGTAGAGCTGCGCTTCTCCCTTTTATGTCCCCATCGCATTAATAATGTAAGTTTTATTACAGAATATGAGTCTGACATTACTGCCTGCCTGTCATACATTACAAAGATAATTTTAAGTTGTGTGGCACTGGAGGGTAGACTAGTGTGTCCAAACTGATTAAAGGAGATTAAGATTAAGGATCCTATGGTAGGTTCTATCTGTCCATCTGTGTCTACCTGCCTTGCGCACAGCATTTAAAAGAGCCTCAAAGGAATGAAAAATAATGCATTTACTATAGAAGTGGGCAGATTATTGAAATATCCATAGGTTTCTGAATAATGAAAAATTAGGACTGTTGCCAATTTAAACAAAATTATATATTATTTTGAACAGGAAAAGGACATCAAAATCATCTAACAGGAACAGGAGACAGCTGAATTCCAGGAATAAATATTGTGAATTGTATTGAATATATATAAATTTGAATATCAAGTATGTCCAAAACCACTTTATTCATAAAGTGCTGCACAGAAAACAAATAAACAAATGCGCTATCAGTGCTCATAAAAGTAATAATAAAACCCTAAACAGTACTAAAAAAGTATGAAAGTGGTGAGTGTTGGAGGTAGTCGGAGGGGCCGATGGTGCAGATCGGCAGCCTCGCTTCCGCCAGTCTGTCCCAGGGCAGCTGTGGCTACAGAAAGTAGCTTACCACCACCGAGTGTGGAGTGAATGAACAATGAACTGTAAAGCGCTTTGGGTGTCATGAAAGGCGCTATATAAAATGCAATTAATTAATTAATTAAAAAAGTATGTAGTTTATAATGACACATACTGAAAAAAGAGCTGATTAAACATGTATTTGTAAGTAAAAAAAAGTGTTTGTAAATTTCCAAACAAAGGTATAAAGTGACTTTTTGGTACGTTTGTGGAATTTCTGTTGTTTCACATTTGTCTGATATTTTAATTTTAACTACCGCATTGAAGAAATATTTCAAGAGATGAGGAGTAAGATCCAGATTTCCCTATTGACATTAACATTGTACTTTGTCATGACAAACATTTTACAAATGTTGATAATCTATATTTACTAGACACAAGTCAAATCTGCCTTTTTAGTTAACAATTCATTTTATCTGCCTCCATCTGTATTAAATATTACTGGCTTATAGAATGTTGTGATGTGATCTGAAACCAAGGAATAACATTACTGAGAGGTTTGTTTAAAATATTTTCACCAAAGATTGATGTCTAGACAATAAGCAAACTTAGTATATATATATATATTTTGGTCATTTTGTCATTTTCTGTCCAACTATCTAAAAGAACAAGCTCCATTTTGGAGCAGGAACTATCTTATTGTAGGTGACTTATCTTTTTTCTGCCCTACATTTTTCAAAGTCCCCAGTACAATAGGTCACTTTTTGGTTTGGGGTCTGTCACCTGCTTGTTTCTATGTATATGCCATTGATCTGCCTGGAATGTTCCACAGTATGACATTAAACAGCTCTACCTTACATATTCAGTTACAGGTGGTTTTACTGCTCAAATTTGATGGACCCTTCACCAGAAAAGTTACACAATGCACCTTTAAGGGAATATTACAGTATTAACCCTAAATTAATTTCACAAATAATTTCAGAAACTCCACTGTTTTATCATCTGTATGTTGACTTTTACCCATTCATGTTTTTCAGTTCTTTCCAGTACTTTCCTCACCAAAACAGTGTAGCTCAATGAACTACACATGCCTTCCTCCATCTTTGTCAAAATTAAGTTATTGACACATATATAAAAAAACAATTTTAAGTGCAGCTTGGTTCTTTACTCTTCTGCACTGTGCCGCAACACCACCGATTGCCCCCAACTTTGACGAGAATAAAAGACGACATCATTCTCATTGTGATGGATTACCAAACTCAGGGAAGTCTGAAGTCCAAAAGTGTTTTCCGAGTTGAATGGAGAATCTGACTACTTGGTATGTAGGCAAAAGTGTTATGATAGTGAAAAGGTCAGTGGCGATGACGAGCACACCACTCTGCCAGTAATTGGGCTAAAATATGGAAAACACTGGCATTATCAAGGATAGACAGCAAGAATGTTATTTATGCTTTTCATAAACTTTTGAATATCACAATTTCTACTCATTTTCCTGTCAGTTTGATGTACTTGAAGAGTTTTGAAGCCACTATTCCCATTACTAAATTGTTCATAGGGCTTTGTTTTGCGCATTTGACATAAATAACCTCCCCAACTCCTCTCATTATAGCACACAGAATATCTGAGCTTTTATTACAGAGATTTAATGTCCCCACAGCTGGCCTTTATGGTTATGGTAGACTGTAATACAGCATAACGCCACTAGAGAGCAATGTCTTCTCATGTATTTGACTGGACAACAGCTCATTAGGAATGCACGAAGTGTAGAATGCTTTCAGAGACATATTTTTCCTATAGAAAGACAAATTAAAACAAATATTTATTATAATATTAACTACCATGGTTTATTAACTGTACCTGGATATTCGTGAGTGTTGCTTCAAAGCATGTACCTGACACATTCAATACAAAATAGATGCTTTGGTGGTTAATATGTATAGAGTACTAGTTATATGTTCTCTATATGGTTAGTTATTATGGTTAGTTATTACTTATGTTAGTAAGTATTTGTAAACATCGTGGCTTGTTCACTGCCTGTTCTGTCTGCAGTGTCTGTGTTTCTATGAGTCTTGGATGATGGAGGTGAAGAGTTGAATCTAAATTATGTTTAGAGATCTTTAGAGACTGACAGCATTTCTGAGTGATCTCTGGTCTTCAAGAGTGCAACTTTTAAATAATTTTGTTTACACAGATGCACTGTGTAATTTCTCAGGTGGAGGGTCAGTCACCTGCTTGTTTCCATGGAGATGTGCTTAGGGTGTTCCACAGTATAGCCATTTTTCTATGGAGACTTGCAAGCCAAATTGTGGGTCAGATTTGTGGAGAGGTGACTTTAATACATTTCTGAGCAATAAATAACATGGAAAACTCTGTAGTTGAATAAATGCAAGGCAGATTAGTTTAATTCTATAATGTGTTTCTTGTCCATATGCCGTCAATAACACCTCACATCATATAGTACATCCATAATTAGAATAATTTCAGGTATTGTATACTAAAGGAGTTCAAATCAAATCAAAGTTAATGCATTATGCATTTGTTGCATATGCTTTTTGGAGAGTGGAATTTTCTGATTTATGTCCTACAAGAAGCTCTGTTCATCCTGTAGTCAGATGGTTGACCCGGTTGTTTTGGCGAAGTGCTCAAGGAAGAGGAAGACCAGAGGCTGATAAAAGGCAGGTGATTGGGCTCTGGGTGTTCTTCAGGTTGAACTGGTTGAGCTGGTAATAATATCCTGGTAATAATATATAATATATAATCCTGTTGGAGAAGAAGCTTGGGATACCTGGTCCAGCACAGACCAGACAGATTCCAGTCTCATGTCCCTGAAGGAAACAGGTGTGGAGGGACTTCTACCTGTGGGAGTATTTTGTGCCAGGCTCAGGAGATCTAGGTCCCTGTGTTACAGACACAATGTTATTTTGTATTACAAAAAATCCCTCTGTGGCAATGTGACTCATGAGTATGACACAAGACACAGAACTTTTACAAATGTATTTCACCATTTTCCAAGTCCCACAAACATACATACATAACCTAAAAACACTTTTAGATTACACTTTAAAGGGATAGTTCGTTTTGTTTTTTTTTTAAATGTGAATCTATATGGCATCCCTTTCAGCAGGTGTCATGCATTAACACTGGCTTACCCCTGACAGTTTCCTCTGAGCCGAGTTCTGCCCCGGTTCTGGCGCTGACGAAAGTACTTCTGGCAAGTTAGTGGGGACAGTTAATAAAGCTTGTTTTTCTTCTCAAAACAATATTTGTCCAAAAAGTGATATATTTGCTTCACAAAACAGTAAAAAAGTCAGAAGTCTAAATCGCTTGGTTCTATTTTCTCTCGAGTTGTATCACTGCGCGCCTATTATTATTAGCCTGTTCACTTGTAAGTGGCGATGTTTACAAGTGAACAGGCTAAGGCTACAGGCCTTTAACAGCACTCATACATACAGACTCATAGCCAGTTCAGCATGTCCTCGGTTTGAATTCTTTTCTCTCATTTTCATTGGTGCACAGTCTTCTCTGAGTTCCCAATTTACAACCATTTTATTTTTATGCTTAGATCTTTTGAATAAATGCTCTCTGTGTCTAAATATCACAGACAGAATATGTGTAACATTGTGGGTCAACCTGGGTCATGGGTTCTTTGCCATTTGAAAAAGTTGGTGAACAAGAAACCTGATACTTTGGTTTGAGTTCAACCTTTTTAATATGTAAACATTATGCTAATCAGTGCTTTATGGACAGACATGTGTGTTCATCACCATGGCAGGGACATTGTTTCTCAAACAAATATCATTTTGCTGGCTCACAGTCACTCCCGAACAGACTTAATAGGTATTTAATTACATTGATGCATCATATAATTGGCACCAGCGTGGAAGGGAGACGTACTGGGGCAGGCGGGCTGGATTGGGAATTAAAGAGATGTATTTATCTAAAAGCCTGTCTTTTTACCTGGCAGAATCGCGCTGATAATAGGGCAATAAATCTTTCAGTTCACTCTCCTCCTCATCTCATCTCCACTGAGTCGCTGCGCTACACGGAGGCATCTCGTCCGTTGGACTGAGTGAGAGCCACACACGGGCATGTGCGAAGCCAGCCACGTCTTATTAAAATGTGTAATAGATTTACTGACCCTGATATGCCACTAGAACAAAAAGTAATTATTCATACTGTGTTGGAGTGGTCTAATTTTAACCAGTGGAAAAATTTGAGAAGCGCGAGATGGAATTAGTGAGGCATGGCTAAGGACTCCAATGGGCTCTGGGAAGACGTTTTAGTGGTGTGTTAAATGACATTCATTTAGCTATGAAAAGGAAGAGAGAATAGAGGAGAAATCAAAACAGTGATTGTATTGTATAAAACACACTTTGATTCACAATGGCTGTGTTTGAATGCGTTTGCAGAAGAACAGATGTGCAATTGAGTAGATAGGCCTTTGTTTCTACCAATCATCTGTGACTGTATAAACATCCTGTGGAGATAATGTGCTTTTGTTGTTAACATTTTAACAATGTCTAATACTGAAGATTTTCTTGGTGGCATTGTGGTTTGTAATCCTGGTACTAGTGTTAATAGTTTTTAGATACTAGTTTTTAGATACTAGTTTTTAGAGGTAAGCCAAAAATCTTACTAGAGTAAAAGTTATGTTACTTCAAAATAAAATTACTGAAGTAGTGCCATCCATCCACTTATCCATTTTCTTCCACTTATCCGGGGCCAGGTCACAGGGGCAACAGTTTAAGCAGGGACTCCCAGACTTCTTTCACCACGGACACTTCTCCAGGTCCTCCGGGGGGACCCCAAGGCGTTTCCAGGCCAGCTGGGAGACATAGTCCCTCCAGCATGTCCTGGGTCTTCCCTGGGGCCCCCTCCCGGTGGGATGTGCCCGGAACACCTCCCAAGGGAGGCATCCAGGAGGCATCCAGAACATATGTCAGATCCACGTCAGCTGGCTCCTCGCGACGTGGAGGAGCTGCAGCTCTACTCCGAGCTCCTGCCATGTGACTGAGCTCCTCACCCTATCTCTAAGGGTGTGCCTAGCCACTGCGGAGGAAACTCATTTCAGCCGCTTGTATCTGCGATCTTGTCCTTTAGGTCATTTCCCAAAGCTCATGACCATAGGTGAGGGTATGAACGTAGATTGACCGGTAAATCAAGAGCTTTCAGCTCAGCTCCCTCTTCACCACAATGGTCTGACATCACTGCCGACGCTGCACAGATCCGCTTGTCAATCTCACGCTCCATCCTCCCCTCACTCATGAACAAGACCCCGAGATACTTGAACTCCTCCACTTGAGGCAAAGTAGTGGTTGGAATTAAACATTAATAATGCGTTAAGTTTTACAAATTACAATTTCATAAAAATGTTTTGTTTTACACTTCAGTGCTTTATTCATTAATTCCAGACTCAATGGTGGTAATCTTTTATTGTAGTCCAGCTGCCCTGGGACTAACTGGAGGACGCGAGGCTGCCAATGTGCACCACTGGCCCCTCTGACCACAACCAACATTCACTCACATACCACTTTCTAACTTGGTGATGTGGGTGAAGTGTCTTGCCTAAAGACACAATAGCAGTTTTGCCATTGTGGCACCTGGTATTCCAAGAGGTCTTCGTATTTGGGGAAGAAAGTGTAACTGCGTAACATCTGAAGATTGTTATTGTTCTATCCTGTCCTATCCTATATTTTATCCAGGGCAGTTGTGGCTACAATATTACCACCACTTAGAGTCAATGTAAACAAAATTGTAAGCGACTTTGAGCTTTTAGATATGAGCTCTTCCAGTTTCTGCTGTTAACGTTTTGTAACATTTTCAAATGGTTAGTGTTTTATTCCTCTTGTGTAATAATAAAAACTGTACTTAAGGAACTACTTCTTGGAAAATTAGTTATGGGGAGCAAATTGTAGTGCTTAGCTTAACTCTGCCTGTGGTAAAACTTGAAGGCCGTAGTTGCTGTAGTCATAGGGGCAGTATAATTATATACAATCATGATTTTATAAGGCTACTTTTGCTTCAGTTTGATTAGTTCTGCATAATTTCTACTTCTACTTTCTACTTTGCCAGTGATTTTAAACACTCTTATCAAAGCAGACTAATGTTTTCTGGAAGCCAAGGTGTGTGGCCCAGGATTCTGTTTTGATAAAGAGTTTTTTTAATTGAAGTTGCATTAGCAGAGGGGTGAAAAGTCCCTCAGTCGTCCAGGTAGAATCCATGATAACAGGAGAAGTTCAATTTGTCAACTGGACCAAGTTTGTTTGGTTGAAAACGTTTCGCCGCTCATCCGAGAGGCTTCGTCAGCTCTGAGCTGACGAAGCCTCTCGGATGAGCGGCGAAACGTTTTCAACCAAACAAACTTGGTCCAGTTGACAAATTGAACTTCTCCTGTTATCATTAGCAGAGGGATTAATAATGTGAAATGCACCTGCTCAGACTACATTGCTAATAGAGCTGGGCATTTTGGGAAGAATATCTAACTGCACTTCTTCTGACAAACATGGCTAAATTTGTTATTTTTCAGTGAAAATGCTGATATTTTTGTCAAATGATGAACACTAATCATAAGTGAAGAAAACGAACTAGGAGAGACTACATTAAAGCTCCACTTTTCAATCCCTGAGCCCCAAAACAAATCTAATGTCCACATCTCTACATGTCCCATGGACCAATGCAATACAAAAGTATTGTAGGTAAAATACAAATATATACTTTCTGGTTGACTAAAGCTGTTTAGTTGACTAAATTGGAATAACATGTTTGTTAACTGACACTAAAAAGAATTCATAGACTAAAGGGAAGTCTGGGAGTCGCTGCTTAGACTGCTGCCCCCACGATTTGGCCCTGGATAAGTAGAGGAAGATGAATGGATAGTTGTCTAAATCTTGGCCATACATTGTATAAAGAAGTGGACTAAGGGAGTGTGATGTTACTCAGCGGGCCAGCTCCAGTCAAATGAAGCTCACAGGACCAGCAATTATAGGAGTGAATTTGGAGCTAAGTTCCATATTAGGAACAGGAATTTTAAGAGCAAAATAACAAGGCTCACTGCAGCAGTTACAGACAGAGGGGTGACAATTTTTCTATGTAAAGTCAGGTGAGTTGAAGCACCCCCATACTTGCTTCCTATTTGGAATGCGACAGCTAGCAGATTAGCTATATACAGTCATATATGTACAGTTTATGACTGTACATATATAAAAACTATATTCAAGTTTTTTGTCAAAATGAGCACTGGCGTCCATTCAAATGCGATTCAATTTGATTGTGATGAATCTTGCAGCCCTAACCACTTGCCCTTTTACCTGATAGGCTTCTTCGTCAAACTCAACCTGGGCCTTATTCCTCAACATCAACAATTCCTCCTCTTTAGAAGGAAATTTAAATTCTGATTCATAATTCAAGCTGTCGGAGAGGGCTGAAATATTGATGTCGGGATATTGCAGTGCAGCCGGGCGCTAACCGACTCTTCTCTGCTCTGTCACTCTCCTCACAGCTTTCTCAGGTTCTGCTAAGTGCTCTGAATCAGGATCTGGTTCAGTTCGCGCTCAAGCCCGGTGTGCAGGTGAACGTGTACGCCACGCGCCTCTCTCCAGGTCAGTCCCAAACACACACACTTGAGCACACGCTCGTCACAGTTTTTATGATATGGGACAGTGTTAGGTAAACTTTGCACTTTTAATAGCCGTGTGAGAGTGAGAGAATGCCCCCTCATCAGCGAGCCACCCACCATCACTGACACCTTCTATGATTGATCATAGCTGTTAATGGCTAATGACCTTGGAGATGTTTGAAAATATCAGTTTGTCTACTTTCAGGTGAAGGAAATAGACGACTCCTTTCAATACATTCTCTTATAATGTGCTTCATAGTCATATTTTATACATTTTCTACAATGTTATCTATTTATAAATTAATGCTTCAAGTATATCTTATAATGTTGTTTCCTCATCAGAAACATACCTGGAGTTGTGTATTTTTTATTTTTTTTCCACACATGTTTAACACACAAACCCTGCGTATTTTGCTTAAAGAGAAAACACTGTTCCCCGTTGTGATGTCACTGCCACTGTCTCTTTAAACTCCAAACCTCTCTATGCCTATCTCTACTGAAAAAGTAGCTGATAACTTGAAAACTACCACTTCATGACATCACAAGGTGGACAGATAATTTTAAGCTTCGGAGATATAGACAGACTAATAATAAAAGATTACTCAAACAAATGAAACAACATTCAATTTTGCATAATGCTTTTACCATAGCATAATTTATTAGTATAATGAAATATAGTAAGTGAAATATTGTCATTGTTTTTAAAATCAACATTTTTCTCCCAGTGTAATTTATCACTAAATAAATCAATACATGTTGCCAATATCAGAATACAAATCCAAAAGTAACTAAAGTAACAATAATCCTAAGCATGATTTATTGTATAAGTAATCATGAAAATTGATGTATTACTGTGTATTTGTATGGGGTCAGACAGGAGGTCAGAGGTCACAAACTTTAGTGTGTGTTGACAGGTCTGTTGTCTGAAACTTACTTCTAATCAGATTGAGTACTGCACTACTTGCTGTTCGCAAATGTATGAATACAAATATACTAGCAGGTCTATAACTGAATATGTATTTAAAATGTATCATAAATATGGCTATTAATCATAATATTGGTACACTGAGTAAGTAAGTGTACAGAACACACAATAATTATCTATCAAAAAATGTACTAGTAGAAGACATGCATAAAATAAGATGGTGAAAATATTTATAGAGGGATGTACACCTTAAATATGCTTAGATTAATGCAAAATATATGGATATGTTGAATGAAATTGTACAATCACTGTTACTCCACTAACCCTTTGCTTTTGCGTTATCTTACAGCTCCCCTAGTGGACAACAGCGAAATTGTCCACAGCAGCACCGCCATCATCATGTTGGTGTCTGTTATTCTAATGATCCTGGCCATTTTTGTCATATATAAATTCAAAAGGTAATATGCATATACACACACATACATTTCCATATGTAAAGTAGTAATCGACCCAATACTGTAAGCAACTTTACTGAAACCTCTGCCTATTCCCTCCACCCACTTCAGTGATAGATACCGCTCTATTTCTTTTGTCTACTTTGTAAATGTGTTTGCATAATGGCCTTGTTTAGTGCTGGCCCCATTACCTACTAGCAACCGCCGCACTCCCGAGCTCCTAAAAGTTTCCCCATGTATTTAGACTCCCTATATATCTGAGTTATCGACAGAGGCGGTACAATAATAGCCAGGAGGAATAAGACAATTCCCCTCTGTCTCAATCTGCAGAATATTACCGGGAATGACAGTCTAATCAATTCTTCCGGAGAGCTCAATGGGTGTCACAGTCCTGCAGTTATCAATATTCATCTATCTGACAATGTGAGGGTTGACCTTTTGCAAATGCTAAACACAGGCATCCAAGGTGAGGCGTTCACTGTGCAGGGATGGCAGCAAAGGTTGAGGAGATAAGTCCAGAGAAAACACATATTATACAGTGAGCGACATACAGTAAATAGCATCCCCTGCTCCCTCTAATCCCATGCCAATCACAGGGGATAGCCTTGAAAGCAGTTTTGGCAGCTTTTGTTATAAAACTAAGTATGCCATCATCCTGGAGTCTTAGAAGTTTAAAGAAAAAAAAAAGCATTAAATTCGATCTGTTGAAATGCTGTACATTTGCTGTCTCTCTCGTGGGGTTGCATCTGCAGTAATGACTTGCGTGCAGGGTTTTACAAATCAATATATAGCACATGGGAACATATGCCCTTTTAATTACTCTGATCATGTTTATATATTTTATTTTTTATTATATAGGTTTTAATTGTGTATAAATGTGTAAATATGCCTTTTTTAGTAATGCTTTTCACATTGAACTTAAAGCAGGGGTGTCAAACTCATTCTGGTCCGGGGACCGTATCCAACCTACTTTGATCCCAAAGGGGCTGGATCAGAAAACTCATGGCAAATATACCCCTAAAATCGCAATAAGTCCAAATATTTGTGCAGAGAAATGCAAATCTCTTACAGAAGTCTTTTTTATTTGATGAACTCTTTCTTTTACAAAATATTATCATATTATGAACAACCTGAAACTTTAAGAAAAATGCTATTTCAACACGAGCGTACAGGTTTCCATTCACCTCCATCAACAAATAGGAATTAGTCCATTTTTATTGGAAAATCCTGCACTTGGCGTCCACTTTTCTCATTTTTAACATTTTGCTGATGAGGGTGTCACGGTCAACAGTCAAAATGATGGTCCTTTAAGACCGTTTGGAAAGAGGCAGAAAAGAGGTGCAGAAAATGACCAATATTTTAAGAGAAAATTTAAATATAATTCAAATATTTCAATAGAAAATCAGCCGAGGGCCATATTAAAGGTCATGGAGGGCCGGATCTGGCCCCCGGGCCGCATGTTTGACACCCTTGAATTAAAGGCACAGTATAACTTTTCTGGTTGAGGGTCCAACACTTTCTTTTCTGTATTGAGTTTTTCCTTTACTTGGGATGTAACACATTAAACATATTCGTAGCATTCATTTCATTGCTGGTGTTTTCGTTGTTCAAAATACTTGTACACATGTATTCATACTGCAAATGGGGTCACAACAGATTTGACCTGTAACTTTATTTATTATTTTTATGTATTTTCTAAAGGGACAGTACATATGAATGAACATTTCAAACATTTCCACTATGACAACCCTGTGCCCGACCCTCCACGTTAAAAGATCCATAGTGCAATGTGGCTTGTCAGAAAGATGACATATTCAGGTCCAGATCAGACATTTTTCATATTAATAGCATTTGCCTGCATGTTTTAGGCTAAAGGTTACAAATACACATAGCCCCAACACAAAGCATGTTCTTGCCCCTCTTTGATAAATTCTTAACTACAAAATCTGTCTTTTTGCTCAATGAACGTGGATTTGGCATTTAACTTTATTTTCAGTGGCATTCAAAGGGTCCTAAGAAGTCTCCAATTTTACCTGTAAAATCCTCTATCCTGTTTTTAAGACATTTTCTTTCAAAAAGCTACTCCAAATGTCACTGCGGCAGATGCAGACGCACGCCACATGGGGAGAATCTGAAATTAGAAATGCAAGATGTTAGTTTTAAGTCGAATCGAGGAGCTGCATCTGAGGGGGATGAAAAATTGATTGAAAACTAAGGTGAACAATATGAGAGAGAGAGTGCAATGCCCCGTGGAATGCTCAAAATGAGTTTCCCTGGCTTCTCCGCGCCATCTTTTTACACTGCTTATGCTTATGTGCTCCATTTTATTAACAGTTACACTTATGAACATCTAATTGATAGTCTGCAAACATGTAAGTGGTTAATTAAACTAGATAAAGAGAGGGTATTATGCAGAATCAACTTTTTGGAGCCATGCTACAGTAAATTTACCTGAGAGGTTTTATATGTCATCCATGTATGTTTCAGTAATTTAGTGATCTCCTCCTGGCCTAGCTGTAAGATGCTGTCCAATGCAATGGTTACGTCATAAAAAAACTAAAACATGATACAAAACTACACAACAACTTGACAAACGTGATGCAATGTGCTGTAGTTTAATTCATTTAATTTATTTATTTACTTGTTTATTTGAAGGACAATGTGCAGGTACATTAAAAAGATGGCTGCACCAGATTTAGCAGAATGCTAATTTCCATCTGTAGTCCTTAGCAAACATTAAAAACATTAAAAACAATTACATATAAAAGGTGCAATACAAAAAGACAATATACAGGCGTGCAAAATTTTCAATACATAGTGCAATTTTCGATACCTAGTACAAACTACAAGTTATTAAAATGTGAGACATTTAAAATGCAATAAATTTCAGAGTAAATTTCGATACCTAGTGCAAACTACAAGATATTAAAGTGCAAGACATATAAAATGCAATAAATATCAGAATAAATACAGTGTTGTCGCTATCAGATGATACCCACAAGGGTAGCATCCGATAGCTCCGTACCTTATTGGTATTATAAATGTAAACAAAACAGTAATATGACACTAATGATCTTGGTATTCTAGTGGCCATCAGATGGTACCCACGAGGGTAACATCTGATGGCCGAATACCTGTCTGGTATTTTTAGTGTGAGCAGGACTGATGGTCAAGAAGCCAGTTTTTAACAGCCTGTGAAAAGCTGAGATAATCTGCCATGTTCTTCAAATTTTCTGGAAGCCCGTTCCATTCCTTGATGGCTTTATAGGAGAAGGAAGGAATTATTCTGATTTGAGTTTTGATAGCCCTCTGAAGGGGGAGTGATTTAGCACAGAGAGCAAAGGGATGGGGATTGGGCTCAGAGCTTCAGATATGAAAGTGAAACTTACAAAACATGTTAATACATTGTTTCTGGCAAATATAGCATTTTCAAAACAATAAAAGGTAACACAGTGATCTAAATATGTTATATGTTAGCAATTCATATCCAATAGAAGTAAAATAGCCCCTCTTTAAAGGTCCTATATTACACAAACTGATTCTTTTGAGCTTTAAATCATGGTAGAATGTTATCTCATTAAAAACATACCTAGAAGTGTGTTTTGTTTCACGAGTAATTCTTTATTATTGGTCTGTTACATCTCACATCTCTCTTGAGCTCAAAATGCTCTTTTCCACTTTACGATGTCACAAAGTGTCAGTTTTCAAGTGTTAACAGCTACTTTCTACCTTTTATGTGTACCAGTGAAGATTGGTCATTCCAGGATTAAAAAAATATCCAAATAATTCTAGCGAAGTTATATGGATTTTAAAAACACAGTAGGGCACTTCCTGCATTACCACATGACATCACACGGTGGAAAAGAGTGTTTTGTGTTTGAGAGAAGAACTAAATATGTGGGATATTTCTGTGTTAAACAGGTGTGAATGAAATCATTTACCTGGAGTTGTGTTTATAGATATGTTTGTGATGGAGAAACAACATTATAACATAAATAAGAAAATAGCGTAATATGAGCCATTTAAAGTCAACTGTTTACTAGTATTTATTCTGCCCTTAATAATGTCTGATCTGCATAACCTTAGGCATGCTGCTAATTAAACGCTATTCTATTAACAAACTCTTTTAAAGTACTTATTAGTGTCTTTGGACATTTACACATAACTCATGCTCCTAAAATGCTTTTGGTAATAAGGGTGTTAAGGGCTAACACCACAGAATGTAGTTTTTCCTAATGAACACTCAATAAATATAGCTATAGTGTTAGTTATGTCTAATTAGCAGCACAATATCCTCCTGAGACCTGGCCCATTCATTTGGGTCCTTTATAGTGGACATTGAGTTAAAGGTCCCATGGCATGAAATTTTCACTTTCTGAGGTTTTTGAACGTTAATGTGAGCTCCCCTACCCTGTTTAGCCCCCCCCCCCCATGGTTAAAAGTTGCGAAATGTCTAAACTGAGCATTTGCAATCCTTTTCTGCGTTACAAAAAAATCGGAGCTCAAACGGGCGATTTTGAACAAGGCACCTTGTTGACGTCAGATCGAAAAAAGAAATGCAAATGCAGTTCCACCCCCGTCTGTCTGTACTCAGCGTCTCTGTAAATCACGCCCAGAGAGTTTGGACTGCGAATGCACTAGGCAATGAGAAATGCGTTTTTTTATTTGCCTGGAGGCACGTCCGAGTGTTTCTAGGCTCGGAAGTCCTTTATCTGAGCCTCTGGACCTTTGAACAGCAGTGGTTTAATTTTATTTTCTGTGGAAATGTGTTTATTTTTCAATGGAACGCTTCAACTCTCTCCCCCGTGCAAAAACAAGGAAATGGATCAGCTGTGAGCTAGAGCAGGAGAGCGGAGAGTTTGGCCACGTCCCCACCCTCTACTATTGGCCATCTCTTTTCTCCTCATTTGCATTCAAGCAACAACGCCCATTATGGCCTGCTCAGAGAGAGAAAAAATACTCTTTCTCATCTTATCTCTGTTTCTCATGCACTGAGTGTTGATTTTGAAGAAGGATTCATTTACAGTATTAGGGAACCATTAAGGAGCCATATAAAAGCATCAAGAAGTACCATGTCATGGGATCTTTAAGTTTTGAGATAGACTCTAGTTTGTGGCTTCACTATGATTAAAAATAAATAAATAAATTAATTAATTATTATTATTAATAATAATAATAATAATAATAATAATAATAATAATACATAAATAAGTAAATAAATAAATAATAAATTAAAAGGGAGTCTAAAAACTTTTTGAGGCGACTGTAGAAGCTTGTCAGATGTTGGTCATCAAAAAAAAAAGTTTTTGTTAGGTTGTTAACTTCACATGGATTTAACACTATTACAGTCGATTAAGAGGACTTTTTTTTTTTTTTTTTTAAATTAGGACAATGCATATGAATCAACATGACAACAAACAGCATCAATGTAAATATGCCAGAATTAGCACAGTATCTACTTCACATCCGTTGTCCTAAGGCATGTTACGACATTATGAATAAAAATGAAATTAACAAAATGTAAATGCTAAGGTGTTCATTTACCTCCAAATAGAAAATTAAAATAATAACAATTTAGATATACTTTTTTTCTTCGGGTCCCAGGAGGTTAAAGGCACACAGAACAAGGCACTAAAGGTCCTATATTACGTGAAATTGACTCTTTAAGCCATGTTATAATGTTTTTACCTCCTCAAAAACATATCAGGAGTCTTGTTATTTGAGTATTATTATTTGTTATTAGTATGTCTACATCTCCTAAGCTGAAAATGCTCTGTTCCACCTCATGATGTCACAAAGCAGTTGTTTTCAAGTTCACAGCTACCGTTTACCTTCTTGTTCAGTAGTGAGTGGCAATTCCGGGACTGAAATTATCCAAATGATTGTAGACAAGGTGTATGGAGTTTATAAACACTTCCTGGAGCACTTCCTGTATTAGCACATGACATCATAAGAAGGAAAAGGGTGTTTTCTGTTTGAGAGAAGGACACAAAAAACATAACTCCAGGTATGTTTTGATGAGGAAACAACATTATTACACAGATCAGAAAATAACGTTATATGGACCCTTTAATAAGATCTGAAAAAATACTAACTACTACATCAGTGTAAAAGTATGCAAATTAGCACCTGCAGTGGTGGAAAGAGTACTGAAAATTTGTACTCAAATAAAAGTACACCTGGTTAGAAATGTACTCTATTAGAAGTACAAATACTGCTTCCACAATTTTATCTAGGTAGAAGTACACATCAAAATCACAATAACAAATTGTGATATATTGTTGTAGTAAGTACCGATGATATGCGATTATTTTAAAACTAATTTACAAAATTGTTAACAATCATCATTTGCATCTGTAATGAGTCATAAAAGTTATTAATTCAACCTTTTACGGCTCATATATCATCATAAAGATAAAAAATAATCAGCAATTTCCCAGTAGTGCAAAGAAAAAATAAAGTATTTTTTGAATATTTTTCATCAATATTCATTTTAATCAGTTACTTTCCATCTCTGGCAGCTAGTTAGATATAAATAACAGTTTTCAAAAGTATGAGCAACCAGCCTTTATATTTTTATTTTTTCTCCGTTCCCCTTGTGTACCCTACAGGAAGATCCCAGGCATCAACACTTACACAGCAGAGCAGCCAGACAAAGAACAAGAGGTCATCCCGACTGTAACCTCCATAGCAGAGCCAGACCCACAGGGAGACAAGCTGACCCCGCTGGACCGTGTGGATGTTCACTTAGACTCCAAAAGCAGAGGTACTGTCATGTCCGCTGCTTCCTCAGGGCGCCATAGACTTTTCCTACTGTTCGCTAGAGATGTTTTCAGCATACGCACAAATAAATCTGAGTTACAATTTAGCCTCTAGTTTTGTATTACTCACGAAAGTAACAAAAACAAAACATAATTTTATGTGTAGCTGTCTTCTGTCTGTTGATTGTGAAAATAGGAAATGAGTACACCCGGAGCGTTATTAAGCCTTCTGCTGGTTCATTTTTGCTTTTGCTTAGTCCACTTCTTTACTTTATGCAGTATCTACACTGAGGCCAAGTATCGGTATCAGATCGGACCCAAAAAAGTTTTATCATTACAACACTAATTACTATAAAAAATAAAATTAAAAAAAATCAGCATGGCCCACAATTAGATCTGAGTTACAATTTAGCCTTCAGTTTTGTATTACTCACAAAAAAAACCCCCAAAAGAACAAAACATAATTCTTGTTGCATACATTTTGATGATAAAAATAGGATATACGTAGAGCTCTAGGAAAAAAAATAAGAGAACACTGCAAAATTATCAGTTTTTCTGATTTTACTGCTTATAGGTATGTGTTTGGGCAAAAGGAACATTTTTGTTTGAGTCTATAAACTACTGACAACATTTCCCCCAAATTCAAATTAAATATTATCGTTTAGAGCATTTATTTGCAGAAAATGACAAATGGTCAAAATAACAAAAAAGATACATGTTTTCAGACCTCAAATAATGCAAAGAAACAAGGTCAAATTAATTTTAAAACAACATAATACTAATGTTTACACTTAAGAAGACTCCAGAAATCAATATTTGGTGCAATAACCCTTATTTTTAATCACAGCTTTCATGCGTCTTGGCATGCGCTCCACAAGTCTTTCACATTGTTCTTGGGTGACTTTATTCCACTCCTGGTGCAAGAACTGAAGTAGCTCAGCTTTGTGTTTGTGTTGGAATTCAACAGACGCTGGAATGGAATGGCTGTAATAAATGTAGAGATGCTTATTTCAGAAAAAATGCAGTGGGCTCTTATTTTTTTCCAGAGCTGTAAGTACACTATCTTTTTGACATAGCCTTTTACTATTTATTTTTTGCTCTTGTACAGTAAAAAAAATTGAGTAGCCTTAGTCCACTTCTTCACATTATGCAGTATCGGACTGGTATCGGTATCGCAAATACACCGAGGCCAAGTACCGGTGTACTGTCGAAATGGGCCGCTTCGTCAAAATGGGCCGCCTCGTCTACTGCGCATGCGCACCACCCCTTTAAGCGTTGTTTAAAGTTTAAATGCCGTTTAAATGCCGTCGAGCTGAGTTCTCGAGGCAGAAATGGAGTTGTTTTCAACAGTGACAACGCAAGTAAGTAACATTTTAACAATCTATTGGTTTTATTGTATGTTTTAACCAATTAAGCATGTAACGAACGATATGTGAATGTTAGATTTGCGGCAGAATATCTACGTCAGATGATTAGCCTATAGTTTGTATTTAACATTTGACTGCATCGTAATTGTTTTCATTCCATCGTATTTTGTTATTTTGTGATGTGAACGTAGAAAAGGTTGTATATATATGTTATATGATGTTCTCATTACATTTGTTTAATGTTCCCTTCGGTACAGTTTTTTCATTACACACTTAATTTCTCCTGTGTGAGATCAATAAAGTCACTTCTTCTTCTACTTCTTCTTCTAATTGTTTCTAACAGGAACGCGTTCATTAGCTCAGTGAAGACGTCTTGAAGGCTCGACTAGAGGTCACATGTGCTCCTAGACGCATCATTGTGATAAATTTCCTTCCTTGGATGTATATACTGTATATATTTTTGTAAATAAATGTTTTTTCTGTTGTCCCTTTTCCTGTCCTCATAAATCATTATTTAATGGGTCAAGTGGGCTGTCAAAATGAGCTCCCTTCAGTCAGAGCCTGATTTGATAGATAATATAAGCGTGTCGGATTGAGCTCCATTCAGTTGGAGCCTGATTTGATAGAGAATATAAGCATGTCGGAATGAGCTCCATTCGGTCGGAGCCTGATTTGATAGAGAATATAAGCATGTCGGAATGAGCTCCATTCGGTCGGAGCCTGATTTGATAGAGAATATAAGCATGTCGGAATGAGCTCCATTCGGTCGGAGCCTGATTTGATAGAGAATATAAACATGTCGGAATGAGCTCCATTCAGTCGGAGCCTGATTTGATAGAGAATATAAGCATGTCGGAATGAGCTCCCCTTACCTATATTCATATAAATGGGTAAATAATGGTGATTCTATTGAGCTGTTTGCGTTGTCTTTAGTCATGTAAAATTCCAACTCATTTATATATGCGTAGGCAGTTCATTTCGACATGTTTATATTATCTATCAAATCAGGCTCCGACTGAAGGGAGCTCATTTTGACAGCCCACTTGACCCATTAAATAAGGCTCCCATTGTAGAATCACCATTATTTACTCATTTATATGAATATAGGTAAGGGGAGCTCATTCCGACATGCTTATATTCTCTATCAAATCAGGCTCCGACTGAATGGAGCTCATTCCGACATGTTTATATTCTCTATCAAATCAGGCTCCGACTGAATGGAGCTCATTCCGACATGTTTATATTCTCTATCAAATCAGGCTCCGACTGAATGGAGCTCATTCCGACATGCTTATATTCTCTATCAAATCAGGCTCCGACTGAATGGAGCTCATTCCGACATGCTTATATTCTCTATCAAATCAGGCTCCGACTGAATGGAGCTCATTCCGACATGCTTATATTCTCTATCAAATCAGGCTCCAACTGAATGGAGCTCAATCCGACACGCTTATATTATCTATCAAATCAGGCTCTGACTGAAGGGAGCTCATTTTGACAGCCCACTTGACCCATTAAATAATGATTTATGAGGACAGGAAAAGGGACAACAGAAAAAACATTTATTTACAAAAATATATACAGTATATACATCCAAGGAAGGAAATTTATCACGATGATGCATCTAGGAGCACATGCGACCTCTAGTCGAGGCTTCAAGACGTCTTCACTGAGCTAATGAAGGCGTTCCTGTTAGAAACAATTAGAAGAAGAAGAAGAAGTGACTATTGATCTCACACAGGAGAAATTAAGTGTGTAATGAAAAAACTGTACCGCAGGGAACATTAAACAAATGTAATGAGAACATCATATAACATATATATACAACGTTTTCTATGTTCACATCACAAAATAACAAAATACGATGGAATGAAAACAATAACGATGCAGTCAAATGTTAAATCCAAACTATAGGCTAATCATCTGACGTAGATATTCTGCCACAAATCTAACATTCACATATCGTTCGTTACATGCTTAATTGGTTAAAACATACAATAAAACCAATAGATTGTTAAAATGTTAATTACTTGCGTTGTCACTGTTGAAAACAACTCCATTTCTGCCTCGAGAACTCAGCTCGACGGCATTTAAACGGCATTTAAACTTTAAACAACGCTTAAAGGGGTGATGCGCAGTAGCGACGAGGTGGCCTATTTCGAAGAAGCGGCCCATTTCGGCAGTACACCGGTATCAAACAGAATCCCAAAAAGTGGTATCGGAACAACATTAATTACTTTCCAAACCATTTCAAAAATAAATCCAGGTTACAGTTTAGCCTGTAGTTTTGTATTATTCACACACACACACACACATTCTCTGTGTAGCTATCTCGTTACATAAATTTTGATTGTACAAATATGATATGAACAAAAATATATCAACAAAAATCTTAGTAATGAAGTTTATTTTTGTATTTGAGTTGTAGTTGTATGAGTTGTGTTGTATTTGCCAGTTCATGACAATAATAAATCAGGTCTAATAATACGTATCTATTTCTTAGTTAGTGCTATCCAAAATTGTATTATTGCCACACAGGGTGATACAGCTCAACAGATAGGGAATGCCCATTGATTTTCACTAGATAAAACTTTATAGTCTTTTAAAAATGTTGTGTTCTGCTGACCCCCTGCGCATATATTAGCATAGTTTATTGTCTGTTTTACGGTCAGCTCTCCCAGGCTCCTCTGTACTGTTGATGGCTTCAGCTCGAGGTGTATTGTAAATAAAGCATTTTATAAATATTAGTGTCCCTTTGGAGACCCAATTACGAAGTACGTTATAGTGAAAAGATAACAAGAGGAGTATAGCATGTGACTAGTTTTGGGGTTAGATATAAACCCACTAAGGCAGAGCTGTTTAATGTCATACTGTGAAATATTCCAAAGCAGAGCAGTAACACAAACAGATGACAGACCCCCAAAAGTTACATAGTGCACCTTTAAATGGATTTAATTGCACAAATGTAGACTTGGCTGAACTCAAAAGTACATTGATATATTTGCTTGATAACTACAGCACCACTTCAGCTCCAAGGCCGTTGGAAACTAATATTTAGCTGAAATACACAGATCCAGGTCAGTTGATCACAAGTTCAACTCTGCTTTCCTAAGATATTACTGTCTTTTTAGGGTTGTTCCGATACTGATAGTGATACTGATACTGGTATTTGCAAAAACTTCCGATACCGCGATTTTCTTAGGTATTGGTATCAAATCACCGATCCAATTGTGTTATTCTTGTTGATTTTCTTTAGAGATAGGCTTTAACTGGATATTTATTTTTTTGCCTTTGTATAATGACAAAATTTAATAGCTTCTTCACACTTCTTCACACTATCGGATTTATATCTGTATCGCAAACACACTGAAGTAGCAATATCAGATCAGATACAACAAAAAATATTGGTACAATACTAATTATGATACACCATTTTAAAGAGAATGATCATTTTTTGTTTATGTTATGTGTATTATGTTTTGTTCTACTACTACTACTACTTAAAATCGTATTTTTAAGTGTTGAATTATCTGTAGCCTGAAAACCCAGAATGCACTATTATTTGTGTACCTTCAGATTTTCACAGAAGGAAACTATTCATTGTTACTGTGTTACCAGTGAGGTGAAAACTTTTTGTTTGGTATTTGTCACACTTTTCAAATGTGTTTAACAACGAGCGGCATCCCTTCCTGAACCACTGTTCCTGTTCTCTCCGCTCGCCAAGCTCTGAGACACTGTCAGTAGCTTTTACAGGGACTATTTCATCTTCTAAAAGTAGTTCCAATTAAGTCTGCTCAGGCACAAATGTTAGACCAGTATCTCAAACCCTCCGCACATAGAACCAAAACTCAACAATTAGGCCAGCTAGAGGTAGACAAGTCCTCTTTTAATTGGGATGAAATGACAATTTAATACAGCCATAAAAAGTTACTGCAGAAGTCATGACAGCAAGTCTAAAATGAAGATTCAGTGCAGGAAAAGGGATACTAAACATGTAACTCAAACACATTTTAATATGTAAGAAAACAAAGTAAAGTCAGAAGAATTTTGTGGGTAAAAATCCCTCTGGTATTACACAAGCTTGATTTCCTCAGGTGAATTCTTAAGGGACCAATCAGAACCAGGGTACATTTTTGATAACCTGAAGAGGCTAACTCACCAACTGACAGCAACTGACACATGCTTTTTCTATGTGGATTTAGAAAAAAAGTCAACTCTACTTGTCCCACTTTGAAGTTATACTTAAATCAAGCAGTGACGGACTATTTTCTCTGCAGAACTGAGAATGTTTTTTGCCTAGCCACGCTATAAAAAGTAAGCTGCAATTGAAGACCATTTGTTTTTCCAAACCATATAGTGGCAATAATTGGACATGTTCTCAAATGTCTTCCTTCACAAGGTGCCCAGTGCAGGGTTATACCAGTCTGTGTTTGAGACTGCGCCGCATTAGCATTCATATGTGAGTAAAACACAATCAAGTGCAAAGTAAGGCAAATGTCGGTGTGAATTATTTGACCCAATAAAATAATTAGTGCATCAGGAAGCAAGGCAGAGTGGTGAAAGCATTTTCATCAAGAAATATCTGCATGGTTCCAGTTGATTTACCTCCAGCAGAGGCTAAACAATCGACCCATCCAAGATAAATGTGTTTGAACAAAATACACTGTTATGCATATGGCTGCATAAAACTGTGTGTGTCCCTGTGCCTTGTCCCCTGCCAGGCTACCTGCCATCTCACGCAGACATCAAACTCTCTGATGAAGCGCCCCATGTGTTTTAATGGTGAGAGTGTATGACCGCCTCCAAAGCAATACATCTTCTTTGGCAGTTACTTCCAGAAGCCTATGAATCCACGGTCACAATGAACAGTCTCTGGTGTTTTGTGCCCATGCATGGACGGACCAGCTCGCACTGTGCTGCCTAATCCCTCCGAGGACACTGTACAGATTTATACTCCCTTCTGGAGGGGGACAAAAACTGGAACACTTTTTGACTGGAAATACTTGTATTTTTACAAGGATGCTTGATCTTTTTATGTAAATAATGTACATTCATAATGGACAGGGGTTGAGGTCATTTGTCTCAGCTAGTTTCGGCTGTGTTGCTTTAATGTAAAAATATCCAGTAGTGCAGATGTTGAATAATGTATGTGAAAAGAATTCTGTGCAAAAGTCTTTGGGAGGTTTATAAAAAGACTATGTACAAAAGTGTATAACATAAAATGTGTACTAAAATACATTATATGATGCTTTTTCAGTACTGGCCCAGAAGGTTGAACTAGTATACCAAATGGTTGCCGGTTCAAACCCCGCTCTACCTATTACATTTAGTTGTTGTTTCTAAGCAGACACCTTAGCACCCTTGAATGTATGCAGAATTTTATTATAAAAGTATCTGGTCTCCATGGAGATATCACTGATTTTCCAGCAATAGCATCTCCATATAGACAGGTGACAGACCCTTCTCCGGAGAAGTTACACAGTGCATCTTTAAAGGATGGAGGTTTTTATTTGACTCCATACACCTTCACTAGATTCATTTGGATAATTTCAGCCCTGGAAATGCCAGTAAAATGTAGCTGTTAACATGAAAACTGTTTCAAGGCATCACAAGGTGGAACAGAGCATTTTGAGCTTGGGGGATGTAAACAGACTAATAATGATGTGTTACTGAAACATGTGTGAATGAAACAAAACACAACTCCAGGTTTTTGAGGAGATAACATTTTGAGGATTATAACATGAATATAATGCTCACAAGATTCAATTTTGTGTAATATAGGACCTATTAAGTGTAAATCTAAAATGATCTTATAACATGTTTTTTTCCCACCACCTCCCTTAAAGATCCCATGACATGGTACTTCTTGATGCTTTTATATGGCTCCTTAATGGTTCCCTAATACTGTAAATGAATCCTTCTTCAAAATCAACACTCAGTGCATGAGAAAGAGAGATAAGATGAGAAAGAGTCATAAATGTCACTCTGGAACACTCCATTATGGGCGTTGTTGCTTTAATGCAAATGAGGAGGACAGAGATGGCCTATAGTAGGGGGTGGGGGCGTGGCCAAGCTCTCCGCTCCGCTCTGTGACCCACTTCCGTGTTTTTGCACGGGGGGAGAGATGAGAAGCCTTCCATTGAAAAATAAACACATTTCCACAGAAAATAAAATTAAACCACTGCTGTTTCAGATATCCACAGGCTCAGATAAAGGACTTCCGAGCCTAGAAACACTCGCAAGTTCCTCCAGGCAAATAAAAAAACGTATTTCACATTGCGTAGCTCCTCCGCAGTCCAAACTCTCTGGGCGTGATTTACAGAGACGCTGAGTACAGACAGATGGGGGTGGAACTGCATTTGCATTTCTTTTTTCGATCTGACGTCAATAAGGTGCCTTGTTCAAAATCGCCCGTTTGAGCTCTGATTTTTTCTAACGCAGAAAAGGATCGCAAATGCTCAGTTTAGACATTTCGCAACTTTTAACCATGGGGGGAGGGGGGCCTAAACAGGGTAGGGGAGCTCACATTAACGTTCCAAAACCTCAGAAAGTGAAAATTTCATGCCATGGGACCTTTAAACTTTTGCACAGTGCTGTTGGCTCCTTTTTTCTCTTGTGTTGTGCCATTTACTTTGTTAAACTATGTAGAAGTGTCTTATCACAGTTACAGCAAAGACAGTGAGGGGCGCATGGATTCATTAAGCCTTGTACAATCACCAAATCTTATCTCCCCATCCTCATCAAATGAAAGCTTGCAATATCCACGAGATGAAGAAGGCCCCCCTAGTCCCACATCTGTGTATTCCATCAAGTAGTGCCCCTCCCCCCACCTCCTCCGATGTTATATATGTCATAACAAAGCCCAGCTGATGATTGAAGAAGATAGACTTTCAATAGGCTGGAGCAGCACTACGAGCAGCAATCCCTCATGTTTTAAGAAGACCCAAATAAGTCAGTCTATTGCAAAACTCCACTTCATATCCATCAAAAATACATGCATACTACTTTCTGCCTACAATATTCTTTTCTAGCTTCAGGAATCCGTCTGACTTTTTTCATTTTCTTTTTTCTTTTTTTTTTTTCTTTTTTAATCCCAGGAGCAAACGTTGTACAGTTTCCCCAGTAAATTTGAACGTAATGTTGTGAATTAAATTAGTTTGTTTTGTAACAGAGAAAGAGAGAAAGCAGCAGCTAAGGTTGATGGAAAGCGCGCTGCGTAGCAGGGGGGAGCTGGGAAGTCTTTACGCCTGTGTTATTTCAGGTAGAGACGATTTGCAGTCAATGCTGGGGTCCAAGTAAAACAAATGGATGTCAGTTTAAATGTGTAGCACTATTTGTATAACCACTGATTGAGTTTTATTCTGTTATGTTTATTTTCTTTCCTTTTCATTCAGATACAAAGATTTGAGTGAAATATATAAATCATTAAAAAGCCTGTATTACTTTTTTTTCCTGATCTATTTTATAATGTTGTTTCCTCACCACAAACATACCTGGAGTTGTGTTTCGTTTCATTCACACATGTTTAACTCTCAAACCTGCATATTTAGGCTGAGTTCTTCCCTCAAACTGAAAACACTTTGTTCCACCTTGTGAGGCCATGTGGTGATACATGAAGCGCTCCATTGCTTTTTTAAACTTCCCACATCTTCACTAGAATCATTTGGATGATTTCAGCTCTGGAATTGCCACTCTCTACTGAAGTAAAGGTAAAAAGTAGCTGTTGAAAACTACAACTTCATGACATCACAAGGTGGATGACACAACTCCAGGTATACAGTATTTTTGATAAGGTAACAACAACATTCTAACATGACTTAAAGCTTGCCAGAATCCAAAGGTACATTATGTAACTTTTCTAATGGTGATGTTATTGCTTGTTATTTATTTAGCATTTATTCAGTTACAGGTGTTAGTAGTAGTGCTAAAATAAATCCTTGAAAAACATGCATTCTTACTGTGTGCTGGGTTGCCTCTCCACAGATATTACTTATGACATGATGAAGGGTTACCTGTGTCAAACTGGAATGTTTTGGCAAAGCAGTTAGGAGTAGGGAATATGGAGTGGTCATTCAATAGAAAAGTTGCAATGTGTTGTACCTTTAAAGATCCCATGACATGGTACTTCTTGATGCTTTTATATGGCTCCTTAATGGTTCCCTAATACTGTAAATGAATCCTTCTTCAAAATCAACACTCAGTGCATGAGAAACAGAGATAAGATGAGAAAGAGTCATAAATATCTCTCTCAAACACTTTATTCTGGGCGTTGTTGCTTGAATGCAAATGAGGAGAAAACAGCTGGCCTATAGTAGAGGGTGGGGGCGTGGCCAAACTCTCCGCTCTCGCTCTGAGCCCTCAGCTGATCCATTTCCTTGTTTTTGCACGGGGGGAGAGATTTGAAGCGTTCCATTGAAAAATAAACACATTTCCACAGAAAATAAAATTAAACCACTGCTGTTCAAAGGTCCAGAGGCTCAGATAAAGGACATCCGAGCCTAGAAACACTCGGACGTGCCTCCAGGCAAATAAAAAAACGCATTTCGCATTGCCTAGCGCATTCACAGTCCAAACTCTCTGGGCGTGATTTACAGAGATGCTGAGTACAGACAGACGGGGGTGGAACTGCATTTGCATTTCTTTTTTCGATCTGACGTCAATAAGTTTCCTTGTTCAAAATCGCCCGTTTGAGCTCCGATTTTTTGTAAACTGAGCAAATGCTCAGTTTAGACATTTCACAACTTTTAATCATGGAGGGGGGGGGCCTAAACAGGAAAGGGGAGCTCACATTAACGTTCAAAAACCTCAGAAAGTGAAAATTTCATGCCATGGGACCTTTAAAGTTAATTTGATAATTGTATAATGCCAGTTACTGGTAATATTTGATATTTGAGGATTAATGTAGTCATTTAGCCATGATCATAGGCTAAATGGACATAGGTAAACCGCTAGCCACTGCGTTCCAAACAGGAAGTGAACAAATCTGGCTTCAGTTCTCTTTGTATTGAAAAAACATCATCCATCTCTCCATAACTGCTGCTGTCAGACTCTCCATTTTGGTCTTAAAATTTTCATATTAACCCGCTCTACATGATCCTGGTGTTTTTATTTCTCTATTTTGTCTGTAAATTAATTGTTATTCCTAATATGGAACTCTGCTCCCATAACTCCCAGCCTTGGTGAGCTTAATTTGAGTGGAGCCGAACGCTGTGTGTGGCGTCACCCTCCCTCCACTTTTTATAGTCTATGGTCATGAATCATGATATATTCAAAAATACAGTACATGCACACTTCAGCATCTAGTCTGCGTATAATGATTACAGCCTTGCCTGCAAATAGATTTACTCCATGTTGCATTGAAGTGGTACTTTGGTAGATACTTTATGTTGTGAAAGTCATATTATTTCTGTAATTTTATATATGTACGTTCCATTGTAGAATCTGACTTGTTGCTGTTTTGGGACACAATCAAAACACGACAATGATGATTTAAATTTAGCTTAAACTGAATCCAACTTTCCTTTCCTGCTAATTTTAAACAATTTTAGTATATTTCATTGTTGCATTTTTATTATTTATTGACTTATTTATTTCATATTGGCACATACATCTATGAAGGAGTTCTCATTTAAATGTATGTAATTATTTTGGGTATAAATATTGTTATTTTGTGTGTGAATAATTGTGACATTTCAACCCTTGTAGACCTGTTTTGGGTACACAGCAGGTATTGCCTGCCCAAGTAAATGTAAAGAATAAACAACCAATTCCTTTCTGTGTAAATTATACTCGCAATATTTCAGTTTCCAGTTTAATAGTTCCACATAAAAGCAGTATCCATTCTTTTCTCTGCTGTATTTTGTGTTGTTTACTGTGAAAGCCTTAAGGTGCCTGTACCGGATTAACATGTTTTAGTTTGAGCGTTTAGCCCCGCCCACTAAATCCTTTCTGCTGCTGTGGTTTTGTAGCATGACACAGAAACAACTGTCTGAAAATCTATCCTGCAGTTAGTTGGTTTCCCATGACTCTCTTCAGCAATGTGCTTGATTGGAACACAGTGGTGATTCTCATTAATACTTTGCAGCTGACGTCATCAACATTCCCTGGGGTTTGATGCTAACTGTAGACACTGCTCTATCTGAGGCATGGTAGATTTTAATTTGAGCTTTATTTGAATACAATCTGACCATGATGAATGACTTAGATATGAACTGATTACTACAGGTGAGCTGTTAAACAAGTCTTTCTCAAATATCATTACAGTCACATTAGCCAACAGTTTTCCAGTTAGTTGTATTTTTTTTTCTTGTACTTTCAAACATTCTTAAAACTTATTTGGTAGTGTTTTCTAATGTGTACATTGTGTCTCCATGGTAACTGATGAACATTCTGCCGATACACATACATGTAGAACACCCCCAACATGATGTCATTGCTAAGTATCAATAAGTTGCTTCTGCAATGTAAAATAAATAGATTATATTTCACAGTCCATTTTCGTTTCTTATTTAGCATCTTTCACCATACAATAAATTATGCATTTATCTTGACAAGAATGAATTCAAATCAGGTACAGGCCCTTTAAAAACCTTTGGACCACAGCCTCTCTGAAACCTCTCCTCCATTTTTACTCGGTGTGGACTGACATATCCGAACCAGCAGCATCTAAACATGGCACATGTCTACTTCTTACAGTAATGAAGCACTCCTCGTGATCCCGGGCTTGCTCTAGTTTGTCCCTCGGAGGACCATGGACACGAGACTGGATTTCCTTTAGTTCCCAGGGACACCGATAGAGAGAAGACATATTTGTGTTGTCAACAGCCAGCCTTTGCACGCTGCTCTGGTCCACCGATGTCTCTTTGGGATAACTACCCCAACTCCTCTTTATCAAACCCCCCCCCCCTTTTTAAGTGCTGTCAGCATCATACGTCAGAAAGACAAATGGACCACCCCCCCCTCCACCCCTCCACCCGTCCTCCCTCTCTTCCAATGTGGGCTAAATAAACTGGTATTGTTACACCCCACTGTTAACACGTTTTGAGCCAATGGTTGAACCTGTGAATACGACTGTGAACACATTTGCATGGGAAATTTTTGAACTTTTTAGGATAAAATTGTAAAAATTACAAACCGGCTATATTGTGTTTTTTTTCCCCACTGCTCAAGAAGCGATAGGAAACCTCATTTATTACAAGTGATGTGATTATTACTGGTTTGTTTTCAATGGTGTTTTTCTAAACCCCAGCAGGAGTAACCATGGTTGCAGAAATAAAATAGCAAAGTGAACGCAGCGTGAATGGCTGATGGCGTTCACGTTGCAAAAAGTCTTTGATCGGCTGGGAAAATCAATGGCGTTGATTGGGGCTTTTAGATGGTGTTTGACCTTTGATGTTGTCAATCAGAACAGTTCATTAAAAGGGGGCTTCACCTCAGAGCGCGCCCGTCAAAGCCACAAAAAGTCCAGGAGTAAAGGCCACGCACAAGTTTGGCTTTGACTTTGAGACCGGTGCTTACGCATTGCTTTAGATCTACTGACTAACTAGGCAAGCTCAGAAAAAAATGATCCAAATATTGAATCCACATAAGTCAATAGGTTTTTCTCTGATCACCAGTGTGCATTTTTGTTGATGTGTTTTTTTTTTTACTACATGAGATGGGTTCTGAGTCTTCTTTAAATGTCCTATATTACGATAAATTCATTCGTGTGAGCTTTAAGACATGTTAGAATGTTGTTATTTCAGAAACTTACCAGGAGTTGTGATAAAAGAAGAAATTCTTCTTTTATCATGGATTCTACCTGGACGACTGAGGGACTCTTCACGTACCAGGAGTTGTGTTTTGTTTCACTCACACATGTTTGAGTAATCCTTTATTATTAGTCTGTCTACATCTCCAAAGCTCAAAATGCTCAAAATGAAGTGGTAGTTTCCAAGTTAACAGATTCATTTACCTTTAGTTCAGTAGAGATTGGCAGTTTAGGGCTGAAATCATCCAAATGATTCTAGTGAAGGTGTATGGAGTTTAAAAACACATTGGAGCACTTCCTGTGTTGTACAAGTTGGAACACAGTGTTTTCCATTTGAGAGAAGAACTCGGTCTAAATATGCAGGGTTTGTGTTAAATGTGTGTAAGCGAAACAAAACACAACTCCAGGTATGTTTGTGATGCCGAAACAACATTAAAATATAGATAAGAAAATAGTGTAAGTGTAAGACTCAAAGGGTAAATCAATACATTTATTTATTGTTTTGTGCTCAAAGTAAGTGGAGGAGTTCAAGTATCTCGGGGTCTTGTTCACGAGTGAGGGGAGGATGGAGTGTGAGATTGACAGGCGGATCGGTGCAGCGTCGGCAGTGATACCGTCGCTGTACCGAACCGTTGTGGTGAAGAGGGAGCTGAGCCAAAAGGCAAAGCTCTCAATTTACCGGTCAATCTAAGTTCCTACCCCCACCTATGGTCATGAGCTCTGGGTAATGAACGAAAGGACAAGATCGAGGATACAAGTGACTGAAATGAGTTTCCTCTGCAGAGTGGCTGGGCGCACCCTTGTAAAGGGGCTCGGAGTAGAGCCGCTGCTTCTCCACGTTGAGAGGAGCCAGCTGAGGTGGCTCGGGCATCTGTTTCGGATGCCTCCTGGATGTCTCCCTCGGGAGGTGTTCCGGGCATGTCCCACCGGGAGGAGGCCCCGGGGAAGACCCAGGACACACTGGTGGGACTATGTCTCCTGGCTGGCCTGGAAACACCTTAGGGTACCCCTGGAGGAGCTGGAGAAAGTGAAGGAAGTCTGGGAGTCCCTGCTTAGACTGTTGCCCCCGTGACCTGGCCCCGGATAAGCAGAAGAAAATGGATGGATGGATGGATGCTCAAACTATTGTCACGATACTAACACTTCAGTTTCAATTTTGATACTAAGGAATAGGCTTGATACAAATTCCAGTACAACGATAATAAAAAAAAACATTTGTTATTTAAACAATAGAATTTTCAACATTACATCATAGTACTTTCTTTTATATTTCCATGTGATCTTATATCTGTGTAATCCCATAGTGCTCCATGGGTGTATACAAGTCAATGTGCTCTTATACATGTTCTGATACAGGCTTAAGATCATTCTAAAGCTATTCAAGAAAGGTTCATTTCTATCCTGTGAATGTAATTGTTCTAGTATCGATACTCCAAATGAGTATCTAATTTCTAGTTTTAGTATCGATTAGTATCTGTTTTTTCGATACTTTTGATGACCCTTGTTCAGAGGAAATGGGTTGTGAATTAAAGCTAAACCAATATATCAAGTACCACTATTTAACAATATCACATAATATTACAGTAATTTAATAATGTATATCATTCTACTCATAAAGGGGTCATAAAAACAAAAAGCACACTCAAAAAATGGAGGCATGTATAAAGAGAAAATAATGTTTGTTTATTATGGTAATTTAATATAATTTGCGTGCAACAACATCCTTGCATATAGGCATTCTACTAAACTAAACTAAAGACACTTCCCCTTTAAAACAGTTTTATTTTACAACAATGATAAAGTATAAAATGCCATATTAACTTCACATCCAGCTGAAGACTTAGGAACATTACGTGGATGCCCTCTGTAAACCCTGTGGAATGTTAAATTTGAGTTCTGACCTTTTGAGGCTGCAGTAGTTGTGGAGTAATGGCTACACATTAACTCTGCATATAATACACATCATTATCTTTAGCTATTTAAATTTTTATGGTCATATAAAGTAATCCTGGAAAATTAATTCTTTCATATAGCGTATTACTGTCAGGAGTTAGGGACGTGAAAGCCTCTTCTCTTGGCTGCTTTAGATCTGAGCTAAATCCTTGACAATGGCCAGTTAATCACTTTTCTGACCCTCGGGAACCAACTCTTATATTCTCTTTTTCCATCTACAAATGACCTATTACCAAATACCTTCTATTCAAGCATGTCATGTGATGCTGTAAGAAAGCGGTATATGCAAAATCCACACACCTACCCTTTAAAAATACACAATTTTATTAATAGAAGTACAATTTAAAGGTTCTATATCACACAAAATGTATTCTTGTTAGCTTTAAGCCATGTTATAATGCTGTTAAAAACATACCCAGTGTTGAATCATGCAAATAATTCTAGTGAAGGTGTATGGAGTTTAAAGGGCCCATATTACACTATTTTCTGATCTGTTATAATGTTGTTTCCTCATCAGAAACACAAGGATTGCTTAAACGTGTGAATGAAACAAAACACAACTCCAGGTATGTCTTTGAGGAAGTAACAACATAATAATGTGGCCAAAAGCTCACATGAATCAATTTTATGTAAAAAAAAAAAAAAAGGGGGCCTTTAAAAACACAGTAGAGCACTTCCTGTGTTACCATATTTACATCACAGGGTGGAGTGTTTTCCTTTGACAGAAGGTTTAAAAACACCCAAAACTCCGGATATGTTTTTGATGCGTAAACAGCATTACAACATAGCATAATATGAGCCCTTTAATGTGAGTCTGTCCCCCAAACCCAAAACAGACATTATTTTTGAACAGGTGTTAGTTTTTCCTACCTGTCCCACACCACATGAAGGCAGCACGAGCCTGTCCCGAGCTCCACCACAGCCATTTAAGGGACAGGAGGGACAATGAAGTCGCCTGGAGTGATTCTAATGGGCTAGTCTTTTTCTATCTCCCACCGTGCAACAAATTAATTATCCCCCTCCAGGAAATCAACACACAAGACGCCACACCACAATCAAGGCAGACTTTCCCTGAGTAGCTGCGCATAGCACCTTGAATGAAAAATATCCCCCAACACTAACCCACAGCTATATTGCGTTAGCCTCCCTGTGAAATTGATGGCTATGTTTGCGTTCATTGAGTGCTACATTACGCTGTCTTTAACGCTGAATCATCCATTACTGATTGTCAGAGTTAGATTTGATTGTGCCGTAGACTGTCCCAGAGCAGTTAGGAAAAAAGGTGTGGAGTTAATATGGAGTGGAGGAAAACTGTGTGTGTTAAAGGCTCCCAAGGCACCTGTGGAGGTTTGGGTCATGAAGATTGGTGTGTGAGTGATGGGAGGCAGATGGACAGCCATGCAAAACAATGGATTTGAGTCATTAGCGAGAGTGGTTTGTCTCTTCATTGGCATGGTCTTGAATGTTTGCGTTCAATTGACCCTGTAAGAATTAACAAGGTTTCTTTTTAGATTAAGGTTGCTAAATATATCAGTGAAATCGTAATCACAATTTAAGCTTATATCAAATCGCAAAGGCTGACCTCTACACACGTGCTCATTGGATTACTGTATTAGTTTATCAGTTCATATTTCAGTCTTATCTCAAATGTTAGAGGTTCTATATTACACAAACCTGACTCTTATGAGCTTTAAGCCTTGTTATAATGTTACCTGCTCAAAAACATACCTGGAGTTGTGTTTTAGTTTCATTGACACATGTCTGAATAATCCTTTATTATTAGTCTGTCTAAATCCCCAAATCTCAAAATGCTGTTCCACCTTGTGATGCCTCGAATCAGTAGTTTTCAAGTTAAGAGCATTATTGCTTTTTTATTCAGTAGAGATTGGCAATTCTAGTGTTGAAATCATCCAAATGATTCTAGTGAAGAGTTTAAAATCACAGTGGAGCACTTCCTGTATTACCACATGACATCACAAGGTGGAGCAGAGTGTTTTCTGTTTGAGAGAAGTACTCAGCCTAAATATGCAGGGTTTGTGTGTTAAACATGTGTGAATGAAACAAGCAAAACTCCAGGCATGTTTGTGACGAGGAAACAGCATTGGAACAGATTAGAATCTATGGTAATATGGGCCCTTTAACAGAGTTTAGAGCTTCGTTCTTTGTTTTTGCAGAAATCCTTAATGTTTTTCAGTCCCCTGTGATATTTTTGTCCTTTATTTTTTCCTCATAAACAACCATATTTGTTTTGATACAGACAGACCATGCATGTCCCTGATTGGCTAACCCACCTGTCAGGCCCATCCAGGGGCAGACTGGCAATCTGTGCATTCTGGAAAAGTCCAGAACAGCCTACCTGGCCGTACTAACAGCAGAGGGCACTAATACGATAAATTGCCCATTTGTCAAGCATAAATTGCATAGGCCTAAAAGGCGACAAAGAATTGTGGGTTACTCGTTGGTTTCAACACATGTTGATGGCGGGTCTATTTGTCGGGGAAAAGTCCAGGGCTGTTTTTTGATCCCAGTCTGTCCCTGATCACACCCATCTAAAACAGAACATTACCAGTGATCAGACTCAAACTTATCATTTTAACATATTATTACGGTGTGTATTCTGGATCCCAGACGAGAATGCCACAACTCATTTTGATCAATTCTGAAATCGATATCAAAAACCGTCTCTTTGTTGTTGTCATGTTTTATAATAGCTGTGTTTCTAATTAACCATTTCAATATGTTTATTCATCCAAGTGTCCATGGAACTAAAATAACTCGCCCTCAAAATGATACATAAACCAAAAATAATCAAATCATAATGAAAGTCTCTGAACACTAGGGGGCAGATAGAAAAAAGGGAAATACTGATAGGGAATGTTTTGGTTGATTGTGTCTGGTAAGAGCATCTTTGCCCATTTAAAAATCTTCTTTGTTGAGGCTCATTTTTATTACATGTGATGATATTGACTTTTTCGTTTCATTCGAAAAGAATTGACATTGGCTGTTTAGCACCTGTTGTGTATTCAATCACTATGGTGTTCACAGAAATTTGTGTTTATTATGAATCAGACTCACGAGACTGTGCACCATGAACTTAAAGGGGCATTGTGTAACATTTTCTGATGGAGGGCCTGCCACCTGCTTGTCTCCACAGCTTTGCCAAGGATGTCCCACCATATGGCATTATTGAACTTGTGTTATCTCCGAGGAAATTGTATTTTGAAATTGAATGTAAATTAAAGGAAAAGTAACGTTTTTTTTTTTACAATCTGAGCCTTCTTTCGGCAATAAAACAAGTAGTTTTACTCACCCATAGCACTTTGGTGTCAATTGGAGTGGTATCGCAGAACTTATGTTGAGCCGTTCTGTTCTACTAATGATCCCGTATCCGTTAGCGTGAGTGCTCAGGGCATTACTTTGCGGTGTCCAAATAACACAAACTTTAGCACTTTTCAAATCACAGAAGATCGCTGTGTCAGGGTAGACTTTTAGTGGATTCCAAAACGGCCTGAAACCCGATATCCAGCTATAGTTTCATTTGATGACGTCATCAGAGAGGACAGTGCGCATGCGTGAACTCAGCTGTTTTGTAAACACCGCTAGTCCGAAAGAAGCTAACACCGCTCTGAACTTTACTTTTCTGTTGCGATATCGGGTTTCAGGCCGTTTTGGAATCTACTAAAAGTCTACCCTGACACAGCGATCTTCTGTGATTTGAAAAGTGCTAAAGTTTGTGTTATTTGGACACCGCAAATCAGTGCCCCGAGCACTCACGCTAACGGATACGGGATCATTAGTAGAACAGAACGGCTCAACATAAGTTCTGCGATACTGCTCCAAATGACACCAAACTGCTATGGGTGAGTAAAACTACTTGTTTTATTGCCGAAAGAAGGCTTGGATAGTAAAAAAAACTTTACTTTTCCTTTAAAGTTTACAGAGTGAATGTTTTGCCACCCGTCCAACTAGCTTCATTGTTTGGCTATGGACCCTACCTGGACAAATGAGGTATTGCACAGGCATATCACCATGAAAACAAGCCGGTGGCACTATCAGGCCACATTAGAGGTCAGATCTGTTGAGATGAGACACCACCCACAGGAGAAATGTGTGTTTTTCAAGGATTTTTTAAGAAATAAAAACATTTGTAACTGAATAAAGGCAAGACAGATACATTTATGACATAGTGTGGAACATTCTAAGCAAAGTAATACAATTTCCATGGAAACAAGTATGTGGTGAAGCTCCAGACAGAACTGTTACATATTGCACCTTTAAAGGTTTTATATTTTGCTTTTTAGAGGAAAATGAGTGCACTACTTGCTAAAGACATACATTTGGAATACATTTACACACCAGAAAATTTTACTCCTTCTAACCATAACCATCCCCCTTCTAATTCTCTCACAGCATGTTCATATGTGTCACTTACTGTCTTAAGCAACCCTGTCAGAACAGGGGAATAGCCTGTTCCACTGTGGACTCCAATCATGTGTGGTGTAGGCTTGGCATGTGAGGGAGTGATTGGACTGAAGTGAACAGAGAAGCAGTAAGTGTCAGGTGGGCCGTGCATGAGGCCGTTATCACACTTGTGCCCATTAAAGTGGACTTCAGAGTCACGGAGGGATCATTCAAAGAGCTGTACTCAGAGGGGCATACTCACACTGCCATTAGACACCAGTGTGCACACAAGGACAGTGGTAATAGTTAAAGGAAAGAGGACTGGGCTAAGGCACCAACTGGTTTTATGTTTTAAGGAGAAAATGTAGATAGACAATTCTGCTTCAAGTACCTGGAGTTGTGTTTTGTTTCATTCACACATGTTCCTTTATTACATTGTCATATAGTGGTAGTTTTCAAGATAACAGCTACGTTTTACCTTTAGTTCGGGAGAGATTGGCAATTCCAGAGCTGAAATTATGAAAATTATTCTATTGAAAATGTATGTTGTTTAAAAACACAGTGGAGCACACATTACCACATGGCATCACAAGGTGGAGCAGCGTGTTTTCTGTTTCTGAAAGAAGAACTCAGCACTAATTATGCAGGATTTGTGTGTTAAGCATGTGTGAATGAAACAAAACACAACTCCAGGTGTTTTTGCTGGGGAAACAACATTATAACATAGATCAGAGAAAAGGTAGTATGGGACCTTTGAAATTTTATAATATTGCAATTTGTTTTGAGGGTATTGTTTTAGAGTTACTAATTTTTGTCAGTATCATCCATTGCTTTGTCATCAGGTTAAAAAAAAAAAAAAAATCAAACTTCATAGGTCATGTTTTTCTGTGTCCCCAGGTACAACATTGCTTTTAGTTGTTTGACATAAACATGTTCATATCAAATATAGCTTTTATTGATAACAATTGTAATGCAGATTTATTTCTAATTGATTTACAAAAACAATAGACATGATGGCAAAGTAGTTTATGTGTCATTTGATATTTTCGTCCTCAAGACGATTATCCAGAAAGCAGAATGAGCCCCTCATTTGGGTTACCAGTTTCAATGCTGAAATCTAGTTGGTCTCTTTAATATAAATCCCTCACTACCTAAACCCTGGCACTTGCAGCAATCATGAATCAATGCTAGTGCAGCCCATAAACTGTATAAAGAAGTGGACTGAGTGGCTAGCGCATTAAGCGCTATGTCCATTTATATATACAGTCTATGGTGCTGCCTCTGCAGCTCAGAGTGTGAATTCTGGAGGTTCTGAGCGTTTACAAGAGGCATGGCCTGTCCAAATACTGAGAATGAGAAAAACTGACAACCCAGGTTGAGTTGTAATTGTAACTTTGAACCCAAAACCACTTTCCTTTTTCATTCTTTAAATGTATATGTTAAATGCATAGAATAAAACCATGTTTCAATATAAAAATACATTTATTTTAAACATAGTCAAAATGGCAAGAAGTTGTTCACAGTAGGAAATGTGGTCCAGATGTATGAACAACAAAAAGTGAACAGTATCATAGAGCATGCACAGACGGAGGCAACCGCACGACTAGACTAGATGTTTCTTTAATCAGTGATTTAATGTGTTCAAAACCACCATGGTATGTACAGCATGTGCCCTGTCTAAGAGTAGTCTAGAGTCTCATCACATATAGTCGGGCATGCTACTGTAGAAAATTAGTGAAAAAGAGGACATACAGAATTGAAGAATACACTTTAGTGATCTTACTTTACAATGAGAACATGAGGATATCTATTGGTTTTACATTCTGTGATGGCCTATGTACAAGTCTTCACATTCTTGATATGGGACAGAGTGTATCTTATAAGATCTCCCTTATGAAGAGTCAGAAGAGATGATACTGATAGCGCTGTATTAGTTTAGTGTGTACCACGAGGCCTCCCTCTAGCCCTGGCATTTTTCCTCTGGACCAGTCCACCCCATTCAAAGACCGGGGGAGGGAGGGGGCGATGCTAATGCTTTGTCTGGACAAAGCAATAAAAGCAATAGCAATAATAAACACCTATAATGAAATGAGATACTTATGCCATACTGTGTGACATTCCAGCTCCCTGGAGACAAACATGCGCTTTGTGCTACAATTTTTGTATGAAAAGCGCTTTATAAATATTGTTTGATTGTTTGTTTGACTGATTGATGCGCCAGACTCCCCCACCTGAAAACTTACTGGCACAAGTAAATTAAACTTAAATTACAAAAAAAGTATAGAATTTACAAACATTTCTGACTCTCCCTTTGGAATATTCTGAGAATACTATAATACATCTGGAGAAATACTATAATTTCACCTCACAGCGCTACTTGGTCTGTGGGAAATACTGATAATGCCTTGTCCCCGATTGATGTTCATTCATATAAAAGCAGCGTTAACCCTGTACCAAGATGGCTTTGTTGATGCATTTGTTTTAAACAACGGTAGTCAATGCGAGATCTACCGTTCTATATCTATGAACCGAATGTAGCATGGAATTTAGCCTATGGTAGAAGGTGTCAATTTTCATTAATTGTGAAACTAATAATATGTTATTTTTGACCCAATTGTCACAGTAAAGTGTTTTATTCTTATATCTTATGTTTGTATTGTTCCAAATGAGATGTCTGTGTGGGGAAAAGTTAGACAAAAAATTGTCTATACTAAAGTCACAATTGAGGAGAAAGGGAAAAATTTGGAAAACTGTCTCTTGCCCTCTTGCCACATCTGGGAGTATTACATCATCACATTGTACAATCTGAAAATTACTGATTGCTGGCTATCAGATGACATGTCGTCCCCACCAAAACCGCCTCAAAACCTCCACCATCATCCCTGTGACAAAGAAGTCATCTCCATCCAGCCTTAACGTCTACCGCCCGGTTGTGCTCACCCCCATCCTCATGAAGTGCTTCGAACGGCTAGTCATGCAACACAGCAAGACATCTCTTCCCTCCACCCTGGACCCATTTCAAATTGCATACCGGTCTAACCGCTTGACCGATGATGCAATCTCAACAGCCCTCCACACAGCCCTTACACACCTGGACACCAGAGACTCATATGTTAGAATGCTGTTCATTGACTTCAGTTCAGCATTCAACACAATTGTTCCTCAGCAACTCATACTCAAACTAGATAAGCTGGGGACCAACACCTTGATGTGCAACTGGCTGCTGGATTTCCTGACAGGAAGACCGCAGGCAGTATGGGTCGGCAACAGCACCTCGAGCACCATCACACTGAACATGGGGGCTCCCCAAGGATGTGTGCTGAGCCACCTCCCCTTCACTCTGCTGACCCACGAATGCACACCGTCACACAGCTCCAACCTCTTCATCAAGTTTGTGGATGATACAACTGTGTTGGGTCACATCAGCAACAACGATGAGACACACTATAGGAGCGAGGTGAGCCACCTGGTCAAGTGGTGCAGTAACAACAACCTCTCCCTGAACATGGAGAAGACAAAGGAGAATGTCATAGACTTCAGGAGAGCACACACAGAGCACGCCCCCCTCACCATCAACAGGGCTGCTGTGGAGAGAGTAAGCAGCACCAAGTTCCTGGGTGTGCATATCTCTGAGGACCTCTCCTGGTCAAAGAACACTGCATCACTGGCCAGTAAAGCCCAACAGTGACCAGAACCCCAGCTCCCATCATGCGCACCTTCTAGAGGTACCATATAGAGCATCCTCACCAGCTGCATCACTGTGTGGTATGTCACCTGCACCGTGTCCTGCCAGAAAAAGCTACGAGTAGTGAGAGCAACAGAGAGAATCGTGGGTGTCTCTCTTCCCTCCCTGCAGGACATCTACCGCACCCGCCTCCCACGCAAAGCCCTCTGCATTGTGGGTGATCCCACCCACCCATCCAACTGCCTCTTCAGTCTGCTGCCCTCAGGAAGGAGACTGAGGAGCCTCAGGGCAAAGACCAGCAGACTGAAAGACAGCTTCATCCACCAAGCTGTCAGGATGCTGAACTCTCTCCCTGCCCTGCCCTCCCTCCCCCAATGTCACTGCTGCTTAAATGACACTTAAAGGACACTGACACTGCTGCTTAAATGAACACTTAAATGACACTAACACTGCTGCCTAAATGACACAATTTGAGCTTTATTACACCACACGTGTGTTCTACCTATTTGTATTATATACAAGTTTACTGTATTTTTCTACGAGTATTTGTGATGTTTTAGTCATTGTGTTTATTGTCTTGTTTATCAGATGTTTTATGTTCACGTTGGGCCTAGGGAGTGCTGCAATTTCAAATCCTGTGTGTGCAACCTGTACATATGGTTTTTGACAATAAAGCTGACTTTGAACTATGAACTTCTGTGGGCCCTTGAGCACAAAACTGATCAAATGACTTCCACAGGGTGGACTGAGAAGAGCTCCTCATCAGCGAGCAGTTCAAAGGCTCGAGACAAGACTTTTTAAATTATTATCATGGAGAATACCAGCTCCAATACCAGCTCCAGCTCTCCTGAGAGAGGAGAGCTGGAGCTGGTACTTACAGCTCCAGAGGTAAACCCGAAAGCTCAGCAGCACCAGACTCAGATCCACACCTTTGCCCCCTGAAGTTGTGGAGCAGAGAACAGAGGGAAAAAGCAGAGCCCAGCAGCCGAAGCTCAGAGAGACAATGAGCAGATGTGTCCCCTGTAGAGGTTCTATGCAGCAGGAACCCTCTGATGGAGCAGACAGTGAAGAGAGCATCCCAGAGCCAGACCTCTCACATGCAGACCCCATGAGCTGCTCTGGAGGAGTTCTGAAAACCTTCAGTCCAGCCTCTGCCTCTAAAGGCCTACGGATGGGAATCGAGAACTGGCCTACGGATGGGAATCGAGAACTGGAAGACTGGTGTCTTCCTGTTGAGAACCGGTTCCGTGTGTTTCAATTCCACGGAATCGATTAGCAGTTTAACGAACGATTCTCTTAACGATTCCAGCCAGCATGAATTACGCACAAAAGTGGTGGGATTGCTACGTGTTTCGCCGCTTCACTGATACGGAGTTTATTTACTATTTTCGCATGACGAGAAGAACGTTTGTGAAAATTGACTTTTAACTTCCACTTGGACACATGATGAGGTTCGGGACAGGTCCGTTTCTCCGGAGCTCGTGTACAAAGTGTGGTTGGATACTTAGCAGCAGAAAGTCCGGGATATAAGCGCATACGCGAATACACGTGGAGACAACGTGGAGCGACACGGGGTGAGTCATATTATTATCATATTATTTCTGCATCAAATAGAGATATTAGGTGAAAGCAGCGGCTTGTGTCAACATTAACCTGTGCGCTAAACCGGGACTAAACAAGGACTAAAACAGAACTAAAGCAGAACTAGGCCAGGACTAGACCAGGACTAGACCAAGACTAGACCAGGATTAGAATAGGACTAAACCAGGACTAGACCAGGACTGGACCAGGACTGGACCAGGACTAAACCAGGACTAGACCAGGACTAAACCAAGACTAGACCAGGACTAGTGCTAATCTTGGTGCTAATCAAACAGTTTGTTCTCCTTTTTTCTCCAAACTAGAATTGATAAAGAATTGAATCGATAAAGAATCGAATCATTAAGCAGTATCGATAATGGAATCGGAATCGTAAAAATCTTATCAATTCCCATCCCTCTAAAGGCCTGCCTCTTCTTGAGGAGCTGATCCCTGCGGTGGGGGGCGTGTACAAAAGTCTGCCACCATCCATCATCCAGGGAAGTTTCAGTGAGCTTAGTGAGACCCTGACTGATGTCATCACAACCAACATGGCTATAGGAAGTTCATGAAGGGTGTCCGCTTCAGATGCAAGCTTTTCTGAACCAAATGTCTCTCTAGGTGCGCATACAGACATCTGGCCAACCAGATTGACCCGGTCCAGAGAGCTCTGAGGAGGATTCACAGACTGTTTTTCAGAATGTCTAGTCCCTGCCAAACCACACCAAGACTCCAGCTCACACACGAGGAACCAACCAGCTTTCAGGTCTATACCTCTGCTACCATGTTGTCTCTCCCCCTGCCCTGCCCCTCTCTCCTCCAATACCCCTGTGCTCTCAAGTAGGTGTGGTAGTTTAAAAGTAATTTCATTGTAGTTATCTCCTCCCTTCAGGGAGATATAGGCAGTGTCCACCAGCATCTGACCAGAAATGAAGAAGCAGCTTGGATGAGCTGCGAAACGTATTCAACCAAATAAACTTTTGTCCAGTTGACAAATTGAATTTCTCCTTTTGCCATGGATTCTACCTGGACGACTGAGGGTTTCTACCAGTGACGTGCGGTGAGGTTTCCAGCTGGTGAGGCAAAGTGCGGTAGGCTCAGTATTGACGGGCACTAAACTGCTTATATTTTCTTTACAAGCACATAAAAATTACCTTCACTAATAAAAGCATTTGGTTTAAAAACAAAAGAGGGAAAAAAAAGAAACTAACGCAAGTCTTGAACTCCAATTGTCTACACTAAAAAGAAGCAGATTACCCAACTGAGCTACTGGTAAGCTCTATTATAGCATGGGTAAATAGGTTGTTCACATAACCTTACTGCAAATAATCTGTGGACAGAATTGCCACATTAGGACTATAGATAATGTGTTTACTAATGATTTCTTTAGTTGTAAAAAGGCTCAGTTAAACAGTAAAGTGAAATCTGACACCATCTAGTTTAAACTTATAGTTCATATTTGTGTAGTAAATGTGTGGATGCTCCCGTGCAGAGACAGAGACAGAGACAGAGCACAAGAGGCCAGCCTCACCTCGGCTCTGGTCAAACGCTGTTTAATGTTAGATTAACTCACTAAATGTGCTTCTTCATGCACAAGATTATTTGTCTTGATGATAAAAAGACAAAGCACTTGAAAACAGTTCAAGTTATTTGATAGTTCAAGTTATTTGATAGTTCAAGTTATTTGATAACTTTAAATGGAGAAACCGTGAGGCAGCGCACTGAATGAACACGCCCTATGCAGTGTGTGTGTTGCTCTTTTCGCATTATATCAGCAAGTACTGGGACATTTAGCTTTTTTAAACCACAGAACTCACCACAAATCACAAGAAATCACCAATAATATGGTAAATAATGATATATATAATATATAAAGTAAGTATTTCTTATTGACACTGAGCAGATTTTTTATCCCCAGAATGACTGGTGAGGCACTGCCTCACCTGCCTCCCCTGACCGCACGTCGCTGGATTCTACACATATCCAGTGGCTTAACTTTTTATTCAGAAGTTGGAATGGCCTATTTAACAAATCCCTTTTCGTTCAGCGTACAGAATGATAATTAAAGCCTGAAATTACTTATTAATTACAATTCTCCTCTTTTTTGTGATATAAATACACTCACCCGTGTCCAAGTGGTTTGTGCGTTAGGACCTTGCCTATCACCGTTTCGCAGGCTTCTTTTAAATATGAGTGTTTGGTAATATTTGGTAAAAGACTATGCGTGACGCGTCTAAACTATAACAATGACAATTAACAGTACGGCATTTGAGAAGGCAAGATAAGAAGTGGAGAAATGTATGGTACAACTCCAATGACAAAAACGCTAGGATCGTGTGAACCAAAGAAGAAATTAGAAACACTATACATTGATAAGAGATTGTGTATCAGATTGTATAATGTACAGTGAGGTCAACAAGTATTTGAACCCCCTGGGATTTTGCAAGTTCTCTCACTTAGAAATTATGGAGAGGGCTAAAATTTGCATCCTAGGTGCATGTCCACTGTAAGAGACAGAATTAAAAAAAAAATCAGAAAATGATATTGTATGATTTTTTTTAAACAATATTTTTGTAAATTACTGGGGCAATAAGTATTTCAACTCTTGCTTATCAGCCAGACTTGTGACCCGCAAAGACCTGTTCTTCTGCTTTTAAATGGTCCAACTACACTCACTACACCAGGGCTCTCAAGTTTTGAGCGGGGTCGTACTCACTACACTCACTACACTCACTACATGCACTATACTCACTCCACTCCACTCCCTACACTACACTACACTCACTACACTCACTACATGCACTATACTCACTACACTACACTCACTCCACTCCACTCCACTCCCTACACTACACTACACTCACTACATGCACTATACTCACTACACTACACTCACTACACTCCACTCATTACACTCCACTCCACTCCCTACACTACACTACACTCACTACATGGCAAAAAGAGAAATTCAGTTTGTCAACTGGGCAAAGTTTATTTGGTCGAATACGTTTTGCAGCTCATACAAGCTGCTTCTTCAGTTCTGGCTAGAGTGCTGGTGGACACTGCTTATAACTAGCTGCAGGGAGGCGCTAACTACAATGAAATTACTATGAAACTATCACACATATTTTTTTTCAGTTTCTGTCTGGGATCTTGTTAAAGCATAATCATTTAGGACCATAATGGGTGTTTTCACATCTCTGGACCTGCCCTGGCTAACCCTATTGTTTTCTTAGTTTGTTTTGATTTAGGTTCGAGAATAGAGTTATAGATGGGAGACAAATTGTGTCTAAGCCCTCCATTTCTGTTCAAGGAACCGTTCTCTTTTTTGACAAAAAAAACCTCCCCTCTCAAACCAGTTCTTTTCTCTGGCCAAGATCTGTACCTCACTGTCCTCAAAGAAGTGGCCTGTGGCTTCTAGGTGGAGATGTACGGCAGATGTCCAGTTGACAAACTGAATTTCTCCTTCTGCCATGGATTCTACCTGGATAACTGAGGAATTCTTCACACATCTTAAGAACAACTACACCCCCTACACTCCCTACACTCACTGCACTCCCTACACTCACTGCACTCAGTACACTCAGTACACTCACTACACTCAGTACACTCACTATACTCACTACACTCAGTACACTCACTACACTCACTATACTCAGTACACTCACTACACTCAGTACACTCACTATACTCACTACACTCAGTACACTCAGTACACTCACTATACTCAGTACACTCACTACACTCAGTACACTCACTACACTCAGTACACTCACTATACTCACTACACTCACTACACTCAGTACACTCGGTACACTCACTATACTCAGTACACTCACTACACTCACTACACTCAGTACACTCAGTACACTCACTACACTCAGTACACTCACTGCACTCAGTACACTCACTATACTCAGTACACTCACTACACTCACTACACTCAGTACACTCACTATACTCAGTACACTCACTACACTCACTACACTCAGTACTCAGTACACTCACTATACTCAGTACACTCACTACACTCAGTACACTCACTGCACTCAGTACACTCACTATACTCAGTACATTCACTACACTCAGTACACTCACTACACTCAGTACACTCACTACACTCACTACACTCAGTACACTCACTATACTCACTACACTCAGTACACTCACTATACTCACTACACTCAGTACACTCACTATACTCACTACACTCAGTACACTCACTATACTCAGTACACTCACTACACTCGGTACACTCACTATACTCACTACACTCAGTACACTCAGTACACTCACTATACTCAGTACACTCAGTACACTCACTACACTCAGTACACTCACTATACTCAGTACACTCACTGCACTCAGTACACTCACTGCACTCAGTACACTCAGTACACTCACTATACTCAGTACACTCACTATACTCACTACACTCAGTACACTCACTACACTCACTATACTCAGTACACTCACTACACTCAGTACACTCACTGCACTCAGTACACTCACTGCACTCAGTACACTCAGTACACTCACTATACTCAGTACACTCACTACACTCAGTACACTCACTACACTCAGTACACTCACTATACTCAGTACACTCACTACACTCAGTACACTCACTACACTCAGTACACTCACTGCACTCAGTACACTCACTACACTCAGTACACTCAGTACACTCACTGCACTCAGTACACTCACTGCACTCAGTACACTCACTACACTCAGTACACTCACTACACTCAGTACACTCCACTCTGCTCATGATTCTTAATTAGTAGCACCTGTTTGAGGTCTTTAGCTTTCATAAAGACACATGTGCACCTTTGACCTTACCAATGCCAACATGGGTAAGGTCAAAGGTCAAAGAGTCGTCACAGGACACCAGAGACAAAATTGTAGATCTTCATAAGGCTGGAAAGGGCTACGGGGCAATTGCCAAGCAGCTTGGTGAGTTGGAGCAACTGTAAAAAAAATAGAAGAGGGTAAAGATGACTGTCAGTGTCCCTTGGACTGGGGCTCCTCACAAGATCTCAGCTTGTGGGGTATCACTGATGCTAAGAAAGGTGAAGAATCAGTCCAGAACTACACAGGAGGAGCTGGTTAATGACCTGAAGAGAGCTGGGACCACCGTTTCCAGGTCTACTATCAGCAATACACTGAGACGTTATGGTTTAAAATCATGCATCGCACGGAAGGTTTCCCTGCTTAAGTCAGCCCATGTTCAAGCCCGTCTGAAGTTTGCTAATGACCAAGTGATTGATCCAGCGGAGTCATGGAAGAAAGTCATGTGGTCAGATCAAAATAGAACTTTTTGGTCTTAACTCCATACACCGTGTTTGGAGGAAGAGGAAGGATGAGTATCATCCCAAGAACACCATCCCTATTGTAAAGGATGGGGGTGGGAGCATCATGCTCTGGGAGTGTTTTTCTGCCCAGGGGAAAAGGATGACTGTGCTGTATTAAGGAGGGGATGAACGGGGAAATGTATTGTGAAATTGCGAAAACAGAGAATTGAAGATGGGTCGTGGCTGGGTCTTTCAACATGACAAAGACCTGAAGCACACAGCCAGGAAAACCAAGGAGTGGCTCCGTAAGAAGCAGATCAAGGTTCTGGAGTGGCCTAGCAAGTCTCCAGACTTAAATCCAACAGAAAATCTTTGGAGGGAGCTAAAACTCTGTGTTGCTCAGTGACAGTCCCGAAACCTGACAGATCTAGAGAAGATCTGCATGAAGGAGTGGGCCAAAATCCCTGCTGCCGTGTGTGAAAACCTGGTGCAGAACTACCGGAACCGTTTGACCTCTGTAATTGTAAACAAAGGCTTCTGTACCAAATATTAAAATTGTTTGACTCAAGGGTTGAAATACTTATTGCCCCAGTAATTTACAAAAAATATTGTTAAAACATCATAGAATATAATTTTTATTCTGTCTCTTACAGTGGACATGCACCTAGGATGAAAATTTTAACCCTCTCCATAATTTCTAAGTGGGAGAACTTGCAAAATCACAGGGGGTTCAAATACTTGTTGACCTCACTGTATTTGAATTTAAAGAGGGGGTATTTCACTTCTATGGGGTATTAACTACTAAAACATAACATATTTAGATCACTATGTTGCCTTTTATTGTGCTGTATGCTGTATTAGTTGAAAACAATGTATTAACATGTTTTATACGTTTCATCTTTGCTCTACATTCTAAGTCACTCCCCCTTCAGAGCGCTGTCACGACACAATCAACGTGTATCCTGCTAATAAAACTACTGCACATCACATCAGGTTTGTGAAGTTGTTGTGTACAGTTTTGTTTCATGTTTGTGTATATTTAAAGAAAACTGTCGTGTGGGAGCATGGGTGATGCAGGCTTGTGGGCTGAGCATTGGACAAAATCTTACAGCTAAGAAGTGTAAGAAGGGTTCAAATAGCCCTCATGAGAGATAACTCAGTTACAGAAACATGCATGGATGACGTCTAAAATCTCTTCAGGCATGTTTTTGGTGAGGGAACCATATTATAACATGGTAGAAAGCCCAAAAATTTAGTGTAATACCACCTCTTTAAATTTAACAGCAACATAAGTAAAAAAAAAAAGTCAAAAAACAAAAAAATACAGCAAATAATTTGTCATAGTAAAAGTTGGACACAAACATTGACCTAACAGCTGTAGTTTTGAGCTTATACGACATTCATTGTCCATAAAATAGTGGCTAAAAACCTGACTCCAAAGTAGATAGTATACATCTATTATATGCAATCAAATGTACAAATTATATAAATATTAATCATAAATAACAATGTCAACAATGTTTTTTTAATCACATTTCAAACACAACATTTTGTACTTGAAGTGTGTACAGTGAGTGTCTTACACATTGGTACAGTTGGGGAATTCCCTGGTTGCAATACGGTCCATGTTCCGACCCATGGTTCCTACAAATACGAAAACATGAGAAAAGAAGAGTGAGTCAGTCAGAGAGCAATTGAGAGAATGACAAGTACATCAAATCTACATAGGAGGAAGTAAACATCCATGAGTTAGATAAACAGGAAAGAAACATGAAACAATTATGTGAATGAAAATATCTTCTGAAATTGGCTGTGGTGAGAGCAGCTGAGGTTGATTGATTTCATGCATGATTCACAGGAAGCGTTTCCTCGTCATCCTGGCCTTTAAAGTGGTTCAAAATTTTATGACACATCTGGTTGTGTTGAGTTTAAAAAGGCACTGAACTTGCAACTGCTGAAAGAACGTGCTCACAGAAGATAATTGTTTATTATTTGTAATTTTATTGTAATTATTTAATTAAAATGTTTTTGTTTATTATTTTCATTTAATTTTCATATTTGATTTTTACTGTTATTTCCCTTGTCATTTTATGTTTTATTCATTACTTTAAGTAAAAATTCAGGAATCACAAAATGCTTAATCTTCTATCAACTATGGTCACAAGATGGTTATCAGCACTCAAAACCTTACCAGATGTTTTTAGGTAAGTGTAAAAAAGAGTAAAGCAATTTACAAACAAAATCTGTTTGTAAATTGCTTTATTGTTTATTGTTTGCCTCAATAATTCCCAAATAAAAGTTGAAACACTTTCACGTATTGTGTGACAAAAAGGACTATATGAAGTGTCAAACTGCTGCATTCACAATTTACTTAATTATGATTATATAATTTTTTCAATTTTATTGATATATTTTATTGTGTACAGTAATCCCTCATTTATCGCGGGGGTTAGGTGAAAATCCGCGAAGTAGGACAACTTTATATTTTACAATTATTCTACATGTTTTAAGGCTGTAAATGCCTCACCACACACATTGTATGCCTTTCTCAGACTGGAATTAACATTTTCTCATATTTGTCTCTAGTTTAAACACTCAAACTTGCGTCCCGGGACGTGGCAGTGCTGCTCGCGCGTCTGGCGGGGCTCCCGGAGCCGTGGCTCTACCCACGCGTCACTATTAATACATTTTGTTGAAAATCTATGAAATTTTGAGTGTTTAAACTAGAGACAAATATGAGAAAATGCAGCGCGAGGCCGCGTGTACACCGGGGAGACAGAACTGCGGCGCCCGGACCGTGTGCTCTCAACCCGAGCCACAAACCGAACACGCACAAACGAACGCAAAAGCCGCACGAAGTGATTTAATCCTGGTTCAGACCTGGTGTAGTTCTGGTCTAGACCTGGTTTAGTCCAAGTTTAGTCCTGGTCTAGTCTCTTAGCCAATCAGGACGCAGACCACATTGTTACACTATAAAAAAAAAAAAAGTCTGCGAAACAGCGAGGCCGCGAAGAGTGAACCGCGATAGAGCGAGGGTTCACTGTATGTATTTTTTATTTTGTATGTGCTTATTATTTTAAAACATTTTTTTATTTTATTTACATTTTTTCAAGTTTGTTTTTATTTTTTCAATTTACTATGTATTTATTATTTTTTTTAAAACATTAGACTTTATTTTATTTTTTCAATTCTATATTTGTTTATTATTTTAAAAACATCAGCTTTTTAATTTTTTTTGTTAATATTAACCACAGATATCAATACATACAGTACAATATAGCCTGATAACCAAGTTTTCCACAGGCTGAACACTTCTCATCACCAAAAGCCTCATTTGACCCCATGTCACAAAAATCACCTGACCAGCACAATCATCGTCTGCCCCATCGGCGCACATATCCAAAAATAAGAACGGTTTGTGGGTCATAGGTCACGGCTCCAGGCGCCTCATCTCCAACTGCGCTCACACCAATCAGAAGTGACTGTGCCAAAACCCAAAGTGCGAAAATCCATCCTACAACCCTAGTAACCTCCCATATCACTTCTTTTTATTCTAATGCCCCCGCTCTTCTCCCAGACCCTCCACAATCTAAGCACAAGACTCCAGAAATCACTCCAAACTCCACGATTACCAGAATTTTAAAGCGGCGCAATTTGTCATTTTTTATTTAAACATTTAATGAATTATACAACTCGAGTAAAAATCTTGTCTTTTTAGATAGAAGTGGTGTTATCATTTGGTAAAAACGTATCTCTTTAGCACGCTAAGCTAAGCTGTTTTAATTTCATGTGTACTTTCTAATCTGTGTTTTAATACACTCAACAAAAATATAAACGCAACACTTTTGTTTTTGCTCCCATTTTTCATTAGATGGACTTAAAGATCTAAAATTCATTCCAGACACACAATATTACCATTTCTCTCAAACATTGTTCACAAATCTATCTAAATGTGTGATAGTGAGCACTTTTGCTTTGCTGAGATAATCCATCCCACCTCACAGGTGCGCCACATCAAGATGCTGATCTGACATCATGATTAGTGCACAGGTGTGCCTTATACTGCCCACAATAAAAGGCCACTCTGAAATGTGCAGTTTTGTCTCACAGCAAAATGCCACAGATGTCACAAGCATTGAGGGAGCGTGCAATTGGCATGCTGACAGCAGGAATGTCAACCAGATCTGTTGCTCGTGCATTGAATGTTCATTTCTCCACCATAAGCAGTCTCCAAAGGCGTTTCAGAGAATATGGCAGTACATCCAACCGGCCCCACAACCGCAGACCACGTGTAACCACACCAGCCCAGGACCTCCACATCCAGCAGGTTCACCTTCAAGATCGTCTGAGACCAGCCACTCGGACAGCTGCTGAAACAATTGGTTTGCATAACCAAACAATTTCTGCACAAACTGTCAGAAACCGTCTCAGGGAAGCTCAACTGCATGCTCGTCATCCTCATCGGGGTCTTAACCTGACTCCAGATCGTCGCCGTAACGGACTTGAGTGGGCAAATGCTCACATACGATGGCGTCTGGCACGTTGGAGAGGTGTTCTCTTCAAGGATGAATCTCGGTTTACATTGTTCAGGGCAGATGGCAGACAGCGTTTGTGGCGTCGTGTGGGTGAGTGCTTTGCTGATGTCAATGCTGTGGATCGAGTGGCCCATGGTGGTGGTGGGGTTATGGTATGGGCAGGCATCTGTTATGGACGAAGAACACAGGTGCATTTTATTGATGGCATTTTGAATGCACAGAGATACCGTGATGAGATCCTGAGGCCCATTGTTGTGCCATACATCCATGAACATCACCTCATGTTTCAGCAAGATAATGCACGGCCCCATGTTGCAAGGATCTGTACACAATTCTTGGAAGCTGAAAATGTCCCAGTTCTTGCATGGCCAGCATACTCACCGGACATGTCACCCATTGAGCATGTTTGGGATGTGCTTGACCGGCGTATACGACAGCGTGTACCAGCTCCCACTAATATCCAGCAACTTCGCACAGCCATTGAAGAGGAGTGGACCAACATTCCACAGGCCACAATTGACAATCTGATAAACTCTATGCGAAGAAGATGTGTTGCACTGCATGAGGCAAATGGTGGTCACACCAGATACTGACTGGTTCTGAGTCCCCAGACCCCCAGTAAAGCAAAAAAAAAAAAAAAAAAAAAAGCACATTTCAGGGTGGCCTTTTATTGTGGGCAGTCTAAGGCACACCTGTGCACTAATCATGATGTCAGATCAGCATCTGCATGCGCATACGTCATCAGGTTGCGCCGCAGAATGGACGCACTGATCAGTCGCTCCGTGCCGACTCGCTCCTTTTACCTTATCTTTATTTTATTTTCAATCACTTTTTTCACTTTTTGCACTTGCACTGCACTCCCACGCTATGTGTACTGACGCTACGTCCGTCAGTAAGCGCGGACTTTAAGCCGGTTTTCGAGGCATCAGCGCTGGACATCTTCCCCCTTTGTTTACACTGGCGCCGTAAGAGGAGAATGCAGCGAGGGAAACGAGCCGGTGTGCTGTGGAGAACCCGCCAGAGACACAACAGACCTACTCTTCCCTCTATCCTGCTTGCAAACGTCCAGTCTCTGAGGAATAAACTGGATGACCTGCGCGCACGGATTTATTTCGAACGGGACACGAGGAACTGTTGTGTTTTTGCCTTTACGGAAACATGGCTGGATCCGTCCATTCCCGACAGCGCCGTTGCCCCGGACAATTTCACTATATACAGGCAGGACAGAACGGAGGACTCAGGCAAGTCTTGTGGAGGGGGTGTGTGCTTTATGGTTAACTCTTTGTGGGCAACAGACGCACGTATTTTAACAACTCACTGCACTCCAGCCCTAGAGCTGCTAACCATCAAAGTTAGACCCTTCTATCTGCCTAGAGATTTTAGCGCTGTAATCCTCACTGTAGTCTATATTCCACCACAAGCTGATAAAACAGAAGCCCTGGAACAACTGTATGGGATTATAAACGGACTTGATAACTCTCACCCTGATGCAGCTTTCATTGTGGTGGGGGATTTCAACAGAGCTAACATGAAAACGGTTCTACCAAAATACTACCAGCACATATCCCTCCCCACCAGGGATACTTTAGACCATTGTTACACCCCATTTAAAGACAGTTACAAACCCCTCCTCCGCCCAGCCTTTGATAAATCTGACCATAGCGCCATCTTGCTGTTGCCTGCGTACAAACAAAGGCTGAAACTGGAAAAAACGGTTCCCAGACAAATACACAAATGGAGCAGTATGTCTGATGAGGTGCTACAGGACTGCTTTGAAACAACAGACTGGCAGATGTTTGCAGACGCAGCGGATGGTGACGTTAATGCGTACACAGACTCTGTCGTAGGCTACATAGGGAAGTGCATTGAGGACACGGTGCCCAGAATCTCCATCTGCACTTACCCAAATCAGAAACCCTGGGCCGGAACGGAGGTGCGTGCTAAACTGAAAGCTCGCACCGCCGCCTTCAACTCAGGAAACCCCGAAGCCTACAAAGCAGCCAAGTACGACCTCAGAAAGACCATCAGGACTGCCCAGAGGGACTACAGGGAGAGAGTGGAGTCTGCCCAGCAGAGCAATGACCCGAGACGGGTGTGGCATGGGCTACGCTGCATCACTGACTAGAAGGGGAGGAGCAGGCCCGTGGAACTGTCCAGCGCATAATTTCCGGACGAACTCAACACCTTCTACGCCTGGTTTGATGCAGATAACACCACGCCTGTCACCAGACCCCATGTGGACAGTGAGGACGCAGTACTTTGTATAGACACTGCTACAGTAAGACGGGTGTTCAAGAGAGTGAACCCCCGCAAAGCACCAGGACCCGACGGCATCCCCGAACGGGTGCTGAGGGCTTGTGCTGACCAACTCGCCGGGGTGTTCACCAAGATCTTCGCTGTCTCTGAGCCAGTCTATCGTGCCCACCATCTTCAAGACCTCCACTGTAGTCCCCATCCCAAAGACCCCCACAGCATCCTGTCCTAATGACTATCGGCCCATAGCACTCACATCTGTCATCATGAAGTGCTTTGAACGAATCATTAAGAGACACATCTGTGACTCCCTCCCCGACACCCTGGACCCCCTGCAGTTTGCATATAGAGCAAAGAGGTCTACAGACGACGCTATTGCTCTAGCAGTCCACACCTCTCTCAGTCATCTGGAGAGAGGAAACACATATGTAAGAATGCTCTTCATCGACTACAGCTCGGCATTCAATACCATAATCCCCTCCAAACTGGTCTCTAAGCTCACCGCCCTGGGCCTGGGGACGTCCATCTGCTGCTGGATATGGGACTTCCTCACTAACAGGCCACAGGCGGTGAGGATCGGCAGCCACGTCTCCTCCACACGTGTCCTCAGCACTGGGGCACCCCAGGGCTGTGTTCTCAGCCCTCTCCTGTACTCCCTGTTCACCTACGACTGTACTGCCAGGCACAGCTCCAACACCATCCTCAAGTTTGCTGACGACACCACCATCCTAGGCCTCATCACCAACAACGATGAGAGTGCCTACAGAGACGAGGTGAAATCACTGACCAGCTGGTGTCAGGAAAATAACCTCTCTCTGAACGTCAGCAAAACTAAGGAAATGATCGTGGACTTCAGGAGACAGCGTGTAGACCAGCATCCCCCCCATCTCCATTAACAACGCTGAGGTGGAGCAGGTCAGCAGTTTTAAGTTCCTTGGGGTACACATCACTGAGGATCTGTCCTGGACACTACATACAGACACTGTGGTTAAGAAAGCCCGACAAAGACTCTTCCTGAGGAAGTTGAGGAAGTTTGGTATGAACACCAGCATCCTCACAAACTTCTACAGGTGCACCATCGAGAGCCTGTTGACAGGCTGCATCACAGTGTGGTATGGGAACTGCACCGCTCAGAGCCGCAAAGCACTACAGAGGGTGGTGCGAGCGGCAGAGGACATCACTAGCAGCAGTCTCCCCTCCATCCAGGACATTTACCACAGCAGGGGTCTGCGTAAGGCACGCAGCATCACTAAGGACCATACCATACTAAGGACCACAAGGACTTTTCCGTCTGCTACCCTCTGGTAGAGGGTACAGGAGCCTGCCAGCGCGCACAAAAAGACTCAAAAGACAGCTATTACCCCCAAGCTGTCAGACTACTGAACTCTGGATAATACTCTAAATAATACTGAACTCTCAATAATACTGCACTAAACTACCTTTCATTATGCATAATTATGTTTACTGCTGCTGCTCTATATGAATGCATCATGTTTGTCACTACCTCACTGCAAATTACTGTTACCTGTGCAATAATCAGTGCAATAACCTATGTGCAATATTTATACCATGCTATGTGCAATACGAAATCCACATGCAACACCTATACCACACCATATTATGTGCAATTTGTGAAATACTTACACCTTATTTGATCTTTGATTTAATCCTACCTGCACCTTGTACATTGTACCTTGTATTTTTTTATTACATTTTATTACATATTTTATTATGTTTATTATATTGTTTACTTCTTCCCCTGCACTTTTGCAACACTTTTTTTTTACCATGTGCTATTATTGCATGTTATTAGTACTTCTGACTATCTTAGCGAGTCAACGGTTCTACTGTTCCTAAGCATTTCATTGCATTGTTGACCTTGTGTTGATTCTGCATATGACAAATAAACAATCTTGATTTTGATCTTGATGTGGCACACCTGTGAGGTGGGATGGATTATTTCAGCAAAGCAGAAGTGCTCACTATCACACATTTAGACAGATTTGTGAACAATGTTTGAGAGAAATGGTAATATTGTGAATGAATTTTAGATCTTTAAGTCCATCTCATAAAAAAATGGGAGCAAAAACAAAAGTGTTGCGTTTATATTTTTGTTGAGTGTAGTTTGCCAAATCCTGGTGTTTCGAAGTTCACATAACTGGTTAGGATTTTTAATTTATTCTACCGGTGTAATGACAATGTTTTTTTTATTTTTTATTCTGCAAATCCAATTAGACCCAAAGGAGTAGAAAATAGCCAGACTTTTTCATTACGTTTTATTTAATTGAGGTTGGCAAGTAGAAAGTGACTGAAAACATTACTTTTTGAAATGTTTGTGAGTTTTTTTAGAAGAAGTTTTCGTGTGGGGGCATGAGAATTGCAGTTTAGCTACAGCTCAGTTAATTGGCATTTTGATATCCACATTTCAGATTGTTGTTGTGTCACTTTAGATTGTCACAGCCAGAATCTGTGGTAATATTGTATACTTTTGATATAGAGCTTTCTCCCCCATTAGGGAATAATTATATCAAAAGTATTTGCAATAATGCTGGATTTTTGTATTAAAGGTCCTACATTACGCAAAATGTACTCTTGTGAGCTTTAAAATGTTGTTACCATCTCAAAAGATGGAGCTGTGTTTTGTTTCATGCACACAATTTTGAGTAATCCTTTATTAATCTGTCTACATCTCCAAATCTTAAATATCCCATGACATGGTACTTCTTGATGCTTTTATATGGTGTCTTAGTGGTTTCCTAATAATGTATGTGAAGCCTTCTTCTCGAAATCAAGCCTTGGTGCATGATAGAGCCACTAGGAGACAGCCCTATGGAGAATGTCCTTTTAACAAGCCATTCTGGGCGTGCCGGGTGTGGCCAAACATGGTCACTGTTTCCGTGTTTAGCGCTGTTAATGTTTATGTGTCTGTAGCGACGGAAAGTGGAGAAGCGATTGTAAAACTTTTCAGTATGGCCCGAATCTGATCCCGAAGGTCTCCGAATGGTTAGTTTGAAATGTTATGTCTGGAAACAATAAGTTTCCTTTCCTTTCGTTAGCTTGTTTATATATACTGTTACAGTTAGCATGTAGCCAGTATAGCCTCTGTTAGTTTTTCATGTTGCTCTGATTCGCTATGTAAGGAAGAACACCCGTCATGCTATTAAATACGGAATTCATCAACGCCGGTTTAAAACTTTGCGGAGCCTAATGACTATGTGACTGTGTTTACATGCACTTAATATTGAGAATATAAGGCTTATCCCAGTTTTGATCAAATTCAGGATACAGTGTTTACATGAACACAGAGTAATTGGGTTATTCATATCCCGGTTTACATGAAAAACACTAGTATACTGATGTGTTGTTACATTAAAGCATTCTTTGTACATGTGTGCAACCTGTTTACCAACAACAATGTTCTAACACTTGCGCAAATACAAAGCCAGGATATTTAATATCCCGATAATATTTTGGATACTGAAGTACATGTAAATATGTATGTTGCACCTCAGAAATTTGCACCTACTGCCCTTTTGTTATCTTTTCTTGCACTATGTTATAAATGTATGTAATGTAAATAATGTATGTAAATAATCTACGTACATGCTTTTAATCTCATTGTACTTATGTACAGTAATAATGGAAGGCATTCTAACCTATTCTATGACTATTCTGGCTCATATTTAATGATAAAGTTCTCTATACTCACGTATATTGACGTCAGGTTAACCCATGACTTTCTCCTGAAGATTTACCATCATCAGATCTGTCTGTATTACCTTATATTTACCTGAAGATTTACCACTGTTCTACCTATATTTTTTGGATAGGTGCCACTGTGGAAATTGTGTTACCATGCCCTCAGAAGCTGAGAACATTTGCTGCTTGGATACCTCAGGTAACACTCTAAATTGAAAACAAATTTGTATCTTCATTTGACAACTACTTATGCCTAAAAATGACACTTAACATTTCCAATCCTAATTAGGTTACTAGAAGACTACGACAGGTCGAGGGACAGCTCACATGTACGGTGGACCATCCTGGATTGGAGCCTGTCTGCATCAACGTGTACTCTCTGCAAAATATACAGCTAAATATACAGAGCTGACTATGGTCCTTTACTGTTGAGAGGAATACACCAGTACTTTTTTTTTTTACACAGAAGTTAATAAAATAAATAAACTGTTGACAGTTAATTCTACCCACAAATCTAGAGCCTTGTGCCTTTTCATTCAATGGTGTAGACAGTGTAAAGATAATGCAAAGATTTATTTACATCACAGGGGAAAAAACTTTGAAAATTGTTAGAACATAAGCATTGAAGATGATCCATAGGAGCATAGGAATATTTGCAGAACAAGAACACAAACCAATGATAATCTTTACAAAACTAAATATCATTTTGATTGTCCAGCCACTACAGGCATCTCTCCCATTACTCATTTGTGAGCTGGGGCTGGGGCTGCAGAATCTGGGTCCTTATTCCAGCTTGTGTGGTCCTACGCATCCAGTCAGAGTTGATGTGCTGGTCTGTGTAGAGAAAATAATGACAAATTAGTACTCCATTTATGACTTTGTATATACTCCAGGTGCAAGTTGAAAGAAGATAGAAGATAAGTATGTGTGGTGAACAATATTAATACTTCAATATACCCATTATGAAATTACATAATTTATTTGGTTACACATTGCATATTTTACACACCTCAAAAACTCTTATTATTAATCTCATTACAAATGTACCAAACCCTGCAGCTCATGGATTTGAATCAGGTGTGAGGGGAAAACTTAAGTGAGCCTATGCAGATTTAGGAAGAATTAACAGGCACATCTCATCAGTAAAATGCTAGAACTACTGCATAACATTCAAAATAAAATGTTATAAGTTCATGTTCTAAAACCAAGGGTTTACAAAAGATGAATTTGTCTATTTTCACTGGGTAAAGCCTCATTTTAAGTGTAACAGCTACAGACTTTGGTGACAATAGGCACTTTGCCGATAACAGGCTTGCTACACTATAATAGTGGTGATGCTTTTATGTAGAGGCAAGAGATTTAGTCACAAGACAAAGGTGGTGTTATAAGGTCCATTTCCAGTCTGAATGTGTTGCACAACTAATGCAACACATTCTACCAGTAACAAGCCAGGCGACCAAATACAGCACAGCGACAAAATCATGTCGTTTTATAGTTGACTTACTTGTTCGACGTCTGTAGCTGATGCAGCGTGGACAGTTGGTACTGACCCAGGCTTCAGTTTCAGTCGATTTGCAAGTCCAGCTCTGTATTGTCCCATGAAAAAAACAGTCATCCGCGTTTGGCACAGACATACAGTGTTTTAGGTAAAAGTGTCGGCAAATTTCCACAGAAAAAAAGAAACCACTGCTGTTTCAGAGGCTCGGATGAAGGAACTAAAACATACTCTTTTCTTCATCATCACATCCAGGGACAGAGCAGTTGCCATGCTTCACTCGTTTCGGAGCCCTCACGTCTCTCCAGGAAAAACAAACAGAAGCTAGCAGCTAGTAGCTTGTTTGCGCAAGGGCCGGTCCAAATTCTCTGGGTGGGATTTTCAGAGAAAAGAGGTGGACATCCAGACAGAGGGGGTGGAAACCGTTCCCCTTATGTCGTCATACAGGGAGCTTGTTCAAACCCACCCGTTTGGGCTGTCTTTTTTTTGAACATGGAAAAGGACCGCGATTGCTCGGTTTGCACATTTCGCAATGTTAAGCCATGAACAGGTTATGGGAGTTCATATTAATGTTCAAAAACCTCAGAAAGCGAAAATTTCATGCCATGGGACCTTTAAAATGCTCTGTCCCACCTTGTGATGTTATGCAGTGGTAGTTTTCAACTATCATTTACCTTTAGTTCAGTAGAGATTGGCAAATGCAGGGCTGAAGTTATCCATATGATTATAGTAAAGGTGTATAGAGATTAAATGTGCGCACATTCACTGACAACTCGTGGCTGTGACAGCAGAGCACGTCTCGTATGTGCTGCTCTCTTGGCAGTAGCGATCAGTGGAGATTTGTATAGTGGCTCAAGAGAAGTATATATATAGTGCACATGAGCACTGCTCTGTACAGACATGTGTGTCCTGCTCTGTGCGCTCATGGCGCATATCAGTCACTTGTGCAGGACAAATGCAGGTCGTGCAGTCACCCTCCTCGTGTGTTAATGGTTTAATCCACGTCTGTGCGCAAAGCGGTAAAATCAGAAACATTTATGACATGACAATAAACGTATTCCATAATCTGCGAGACATCCACCTGTGTGGGACCAAATCCAGTGGATACTGCGGGATTTCATTATTTAATACATATGTATATTAATGGGTATTCTACATTTCTGTACACGTGTTTCTGTGAAGATTGTGTATTGTTCAACATTAAATGCTAATAGCCTCAATCTTCAGTCTATGCCCTTTTTCCGATCCCTTTCTGAAAGCTCACTGTGAGACGAAAACGTGAGTGGTCACCAGTAACAGCAGTGGTAACTTGTAACTCAGGTGAAAGACACGGTAGAGGACTACCGGGACAGGCGGGTGCGGCTGCAACTAGGGGGAGAACAGTAATCAACGGCTCTGCTGTGGGATGGGGAGGGCATGAGATAGACACTGGTCTGCTGCTTAATGGGAGGCAAAGGAATGGAGGAATGCAGAGAAAAGTAAAAAGGTTGATGTGTGCGCGTGTGTCCAGACTAACAGGGGCACATGTTCACGTGGAGTGTTTGGAACACAAACCCAGCCAGTTCTGACACGACCCATTCAAAATTGTACATTCCTGATGCCTGGTGTGTACTTGCACCTTGTTGACATGTTTCGGCTGCTAGCTGCAAGCCACCTTCAGAACTGTCACCAGTGTTGGTGGTGGCGTGTCGTATATCAGCTGTTGTTACTTCCTGTAGGTGTGGTCAGCCTGATGGACCTGGCAGGGTGCTCAGACTGACCACGCCTCCTGTCACCCGGTGCTCTCTGGAGGAGGGTGTCCTAGGTGTGTGAAAGGAGGAATGCTCCATCATCACATTTAATACTATCCGTGCCTTGTTTCCTGATTTCAATAGCCTCCCTGATCCAGCGTTTGAACTTGTTGTTTCCCGATCCAATGACCCGTGCCCCGTCCCAATCCATAATGTTATTTCTTTTACAGTCGTCTGATATGGCGGATTTTAGGTTTGCCTGCTTTGCTTTGTCTTTTTTGTGTTCTGAAGATGGCTTGCAGCTAGCAGCCGAAACATCAACAAGGTAAATACACTTTACTGTATTGTTTTTAAAAAAGAACCCAAGAAGTTAAAGTACATAAGAAGACAAAATGAACATCTTTGGTTTAATCTTATTCACTGATGAGTGCTGTGCAGCCCTGGATGCTCCAGATGGATGGAGTGGTGGAGGGTTGATGGACGGCCACCATGTCCCAACAAGGCTGCAACATCAGCAAGGAGAGGGTGGAGTCATGTTTTGGGCTGGAATCATGGGAAAAGAGCTGGTCAACCCCTTTAGCGTCCCTGAAGGTGTGAAAATGACCTTTGTAAAGTATGTGGAGTTTCTGACTGACCACTTTCTTCATGGTACAAAAAGAAGAACTGTGCTTTCCATGGCAAAACATCTTCATGCATGACAAGGCACCATCTCATGATGCAAGGAATACCTCTGCATCATTGGCTGCTATGGGCGTAAAAGAAGAGAAACTCATTGTGGCCCCCATCCTCCCCTGACCTCAACACTATTGAGAACCTTTGGAGCTCCTCAAGCGAAAGATCTATGAGGACAGGAGGCACATCCAAGCAGCAGCTCTAGAAGGCTATTCTGACATCTTGCAAAGAAATTCAAGCAAAAACTCTCCACAAACTCACAAGTTCAATGGATGCAAGAATTGTGCAGCTCCTGTCAAATAAGGGCTTGTATGTTAAAATGTAACTTGACCTGTTAAGATGTTTTGATTGAAACAGCTTTTGATTTCAGTAATATGCTAATGCTTCTAATTGAAAAATAAACAAAAAAACATTTTCAGTTCTTCGCAGCAATAACATGGTTATGTTGTTGTGCATAATAATTTGGAACAGTGCATTTTAAGTTTTAATTTTTCAGACCCTCCAGGAATTCGCGATGTTGCGATTTGCAACTTCAACGCAACTTCAGCCAATCGCTGTGAATTCAGGGCGGTGTTGCAATTTTGACCAATCACCGCAACTTTCCCACAATTTTTACCACTTCCGTGTGACGAAACGAAACTGCGGCCGTGTCCCCAGTTTGGAGCGTGGTTTGAAGGGGGTCAGACTGCAGTCAAGGCGGGGCACACTTGCTCAGCCCTGAGTGCAGTCCGCAGACCGCATGGCCGTCTGCGAAATGCGACAGGTCTCGCAACTACGGGAAGCAGCCGCCGACTCCATTTTCTCCCGTAGAAGTAGCGCGCGGTACATGCTGGGATATATGAGTGTGCAAAGCGTGCTTTTTCACGCGCTTGGTCCATGCCCCGATTTCCATGGAAACGGCTGCGGTCTTCGGACCGCGTGTTAACTGTGCATGGGACAAAAAAGAAATGACGCACATGCCCTTCGGGCCACGCTCTGACCTATGCACTCTGGGAATTGGGACACGGCTTCTATTGGCAAAGAAACATGTCTGCGGCCAGCCATTTGCCCACAAAAATAACAGCAAACGACCGCGCGAAACAGTTCCCCTCCTAGTAGTAATTTATTTTCGATGTTGGTAATGTTGTTTTAGGACCATATCTGTGATCTCTGTGTCTTTGTATTATTCTTTGTCAGTAATAACTCAGTATTCAAAATATTACTCAATTTTAATTACAAAAAGGAAAAATCACAACTATTTATCGCAACTTTCACTTCCTCCCGCAACAAAATCGCAACAAAAACCTTAAAAGCACCGCAACTTTCATCGCAACTTTTTGGAAAATTTCACGCAAATTCAGGCATTTTAGCCCGCAACAATCACAAAAAATGCCTGCGAAATCCTGGGGGGGTCTGATTTTTGAAAAAAATACTGTTATCATTGGGAGGTTTGTTCAACAATAATCGAGTTGTACTCTAAAGGTTGACAACGTCAAAATTATGATGACTGTCATTTATATTGACAATTTGGCATAATCTGAGAAAAATATAATTTGCATAATAATTTGGAAAGCAGTGTATATAGTTGTGCCTTCCCACTCCAGACTCCAGCAGCGAAGTACAGTCCGATCTGGACATGCCCCCTCCTTAAATCTAGCACTAGTGCCAAGATTGGGGGCAAGATCTGGCCCATTCTCTTTATCACAACAGTAGTAGGCCTGAAGCACGATATACTGTATTCGTACAGAGATATACTGGGATAAATAATAATATTGAAACTACTTTTATGCCACTGACACAATGACAATAATACAAAAAAATCCCAGTAATAATCTATCCCAGGTAGATTATTAAAAGGCATGTGCTGCAACAGATAATGCACTATTTTTTTGTCAATAATTAGCCATAGAAGTCACTTATTCAACCTTTTAAAGCACAAATGTAATTCGATTACAACAAAAATACCCCAAATCTCCCCACTTTTACAAATTAAACTTTCATAAACTGAACAATAAATCTGTATTGTTTTTATAGGCCTACACAGTGCAGCTCTACCTCTGCCTTTGCATATCAACTTTCAGCTTCAGTCCTGGTTGAATGGATTCCATTTTTCTTTCAAAACCTTTTAAGCCAAACAGTTGTGAGGTGGTTAAAAAAGTTTCACAGGTAGTCATCTGGATAATGTTTATGAAAGTGAGACATTTCAAGTGTCACACGTAAATCATTTTAATCTGAATGTAGTGGGTTAGATAGCTTCTGTTCTGCTTCTCAGTCCAGTACATTCAGATTAAAAATGGCTTCCAGATGGCAGTCGAAAGATCTGTTTCAAAAACACTGTTCACAAGACATCTGAAACTTTTTCAGCCACAGACCACTCCTGAATGAGGGATTACACAAAATTACAAAAAGATTAAGAAAAAAGTTGTGTTAAGAATATGAGAATTCCTCAATGTCTCAAATTGTTTTCTATTACCTATGTCAAAGAAATCCCTGAAAACTATGGCCTTCTGGGTTTGTTTGCAGCATGCTTAGTACTTTTCAGTATTTTGACTTTCATTCCCAGCTCCATCTTTTTTTTTTTTTAACAGCATTTACTGTTTGTTACAATAACGCTTAGAGGTATTCATAAAATTCAAACAAATAAAGACTTTAAAATACTTAAAAATACATCTTTCTGGAATATATTTTTCTTGTCTTTGTGAAAAAACAACAGTGATCTATCCCTTTACAATAACCACGATGGATTTGCGCTCTTGTAAACCCACTTAAGTGTAAACACTGCAGTCTCTGATGAACCTATTGGCCTGTGCCCCAATCAGCCTCTGTAGAGCCCCGCCGAGCCCTGAGCATTAATGCAATCTTTAACCAGCAGGCCGTCAATTATTTTTAATCTAGAGGGCCTCCAATCAAAGCCCCCACGCTGCTGCTCTCTTTGTAAATAAATACCTCTGATGGCTCCTGAACGTACCTCATTTGTCTCACATCAGTGCAAAAGGTGCTGAGAAGTGAGGAATAGACCAAATTGCTGAGTGACCATAAACGCACCATGCATGCAGCCAGTCAGCCCTTCACGTCTGTCAGGAACACTGCAAAGCTGCTTTTGTCAACCCAATGGTATGCATCGAAAATGTGTCAAGAGGTATGTCAGTCGTAGCAATCAAATAGCTCACCCATCAAAATGAGAAGTTGCATTTGTTCTGCTGTGTCATTTATAAAAATAAAAAAAACATTCATTGGATGTATAGCTGTATATAGTACAATGGGAAGGTCCAAGAATTGTGCTGCTTTAAACGTATTAATAGTTTGCAGTGAGATCATGCTTGGGGTGTGTTCTACATTTATCTCTATGGTTGAGTTTCTATGGGGACATAATGCACAGTTTTCAACTTACTATTGTGATTCATTTAGAGTTGAATTTTGGCATCACTTTCTGAATTGGCTGGCTTTACAAACCTTTTCTATTTTACTAAGTAGCTGATTCTTCAAAACTATGTGTTCGTTATGAATTAAGTCTTTGTTTAAGTGATTACAAAGTTTTACGCTCACATCAGAAGTGAGTCACATAGAGAGTGTGATGATACCACAGTAGATGAATACTGTGTGTATTGTCCTAGACTTCTCAAGAGCTGCTTTGAAGTTATTCCTAACAGATGCGTGATTATGTGTTTTTAGGGTGATAAAATGTTAATCAGGATCAATTTCGGCTCTGACAGTTGCAGTATAAATCCTGTATTAATGTCTTGGTAATGTACGCAGTGATGAATAATCTGTAGCCAGTCTACCCCTGTCAAACAAAATGGAGTCAGCTTAGTTTTACTGACCTGAAATTAACATGCTATGACATAAATCCCCTGTGTATGCACTAAAAACACTCACAATATTTGAAGGGTAGTAAATTTTGAAGTGTTACCTCGGCTACGCGCCTCCAGTTCCTTCTCCAACAGCTCCTTCTGACAGGGGAAGTCACTCAGCTTCACTTTGGGCAGGCTGGACATATTGGGCATGGTGGACAAATTGGACATAGCAGACAATTTGGACATGTTGGGAAGGGTGGCCATGTTGGGAAGGGTGGACATGTTCTCATTGGGGCTGACTGTGCTGATCACCTCTGGCTCCTTCTCCTGCGTATCCTCGGTCTGCACGTGGATCCAAGGAATTTTCCTGGAGATACAGACATGAATAAATCAATAACTAATAAACTTTTAATAGTGAGAAAGATGATTTAATGTGAGGGTCCATTTGCCTGGGATCCAGAATATACACTCCGATACTTTATGAACATGTGAGTCCAGTCACCAGTTGTATTAAGTTCAGATGGGACGTGATTAGCAAGTGGATTTGCTAATCCGGGGCATGCATGCTACATTTGTATCAAAATATATATGGCTGTGTATAAGTGCTACCAAAAAGAGAAAAGAAAAAAAATGAGAGGAGACTGGGAATACAGTAATGGCCCAAACAATCTCCCATCCCATCACCCTGCCTGGTTCCTCCTGTATCCACTAAATGATAGATTGGGGTGGCATATTGTTAAATAGAGCATGTTATATTGATGTTCCCTCATCTTTAACTTACTCAGAGTTGTGTTTTAACTGAGTCATGCAAGTTTGAATAATCCTATATTGCCCACTGCTCTATACTTACTTGTTATTAAATGTCACAATACTAAATACATGAAAAAGGGGAAAACATTTGTATTTTAAAGGGGCCTTATTATGCTATTTTCTGATCTATGTTATAATGTTGTTTTCTCATCACAAACATACCTGGAGCGATGAGGAAACTGATTTTGTTTCATTCACACACAAACCCTGCATATTTAGGTCGTTTTCACACCTGCCTTGTTTGGTTCGTTTAAAACAAACAACAAAAGAGTTCGTTTGCTCCTTTGATTCGGACCTTTTGGGCTGGTGTGAATAAAAACCAAAAATCTCTATCCGGAGCAAACAAGCGAACCGAGTGCACCTAAGGTCGTTTTCACACCAGGAAAGTCCGACAGTTCACTTGCTTTGGTCCGGACCAAATTTTTAAAACATTTTTTTATTTTGGTGCGGTTCGCTTTCACACTGCACTTTTTCCCCCAAGCGAACTAACATCTATAAACAAAACCACGTGTGCTGAGGTCGCTCAGCCATTGGACAGAAATGAGCCCTGTCCAAACACGGTGTCCAAACGTGGAAGGAGGAGAATAACAGTGTTACGAGCTGTTTTCAATCTAGCCTTAGCGATATGGTTTGCTCAGTTTTTACAGTTTGCACAAATGTTTGAGCAGCATCGTGAGGTTTCCAAACGATTTCCAAACGACGAGGACACAGGGCAAGACAGCTATGGAGGACAGCGCTCATGTGTGCGCATCAAGTTGTGACTCTTGCTCTTCATACAAAACGTAAGTAAGGCTCGTAAGTTTCATTTCGTTTCGTTTCGTTTCGTTTCGTCAGCGTCGGTTTCCCATAATGCTCGACATACGACGGGAGCTCATTAAGTACAAAAAGCCAACTTGTGTCGGATCGAATAGAACCGTGCTGAGACCAAGCTTTTTAGGCGGTCTCGGTTCGCTTGTATCCTCTGGATCGAGATTTTTGGTTTTTATTCACACCAGCCCAAAAGGTTCGATCCCCGGGTCGCCCAGGCCTTTCTGTGTGTGTTCTGTGTGGAGTTTGCATGCATGGTCTGGGTTCGATCCCCGGGTCGCCTGAGCCTTTCTGTGTGGAGTTTGCATGTTCTCCCCGTGTCTGGATGGGTTTCCTCCGGGCACTCCGGTTTCCCCCATCAACCCAAAACATGCTCCAGGTAAAATCCTCCAGGTGAGGTCCTGACCAAGCCGAGCAATAAGATCATGGAGATGGGTCCCCGGGCGCCTGAAAGACGAGCTGCCCACTGCTCCTGCAGGATGGCTCAAATGCAGAGAAATAATTTCCCTACGGGGATGAATAAAGCGTGTCTTCTTCTTCTTCTTCTTCTTCTTCTTTAAACGAACCAAACAAGGCAGGTGTGAAAATGACCTAAGTTCTTCTCTCAAACAGAAAACACTCCACCTTGTGATGTCATGTGGTAATACAGGAAGTGTGTTTTTAAACACCATACACCTTCATTGGAATCATTTGGATAATTTCAGCCCTGGAATTGTCAATCTCTACTGAACTATAAGTAAAAGGCAGCTTGAAAACTACTGCTTCATGACATCACAAGGTGGAATAGAGCAATTTGAGCTTTGGAGATGTAGACAGACTAATAATAATGGCATAGTCAAGGAGGTAACAACATTCTAACACAGCTCAAGACAAGAGTCAATTTTGCTTAATATAGAACATTTAAATATGTAACCTGTTTCTTGTAACATTATTTGAAACTTATTTTCAGAAGAATAAACGTACCTTTTGAACTTGTAGATGAAGAAGGCTGCCACCCCCACTATGACCACACTGAGCAGCATGAGCATGGCGGGCCCACTGTGAATGGAGTTGGAGTCTACCAGAGGAGCTAGAAGAGTAGGAAGAAAGTTTAAAAACAAGAAACAAAAAAGCCAAATCGGACTTTGAACAGAATTTTGGACAGAAACTAATGCGATGCTAAATCTGAAAATCTGTGCCGAGCGCAGTTCATTGTAGTGTGCAGTTTAACACAAGACAAGAGCTACAGCCAACACTTTCAGTAACCTGCAAAACAAAAGCTATCAGGCCAAGCTTAGAATGCCCACACTGGCATAAAGTTTGACTGAATGGTGTTAATAAATAATATAAAACACACTAGCTGAAATATAATTATAATATAATTAATGCACAGTGAAAAAAGTGAATATAGCAGGTTTTTAGTTTTCTGTGATTATTACTTGGTTTGGTGGGATCTGCGGTAAATATTTATCATATCAATATTTATATATCAATGTAAAAGAAAAGTGCAACAATAAAGGAAGCAACCGTAAGTTCTAAAATTGGATATCTACTTATGTCATCAACACAGAAAATGGTATTTTTCTGTCAGTTTAAACATTCATTTAATAAAACATTGTTTTAGTTGTTTAATCATAATTACCTTCTTCATTTTGACAACCCTTGTTTACCGTATGGTTGCTAGGTAACAGTAACAGAATTATCTCTGTATCTGCTACCAAAAAGGAAGTAAAATTATAAATTTAAAAATAAAAACAAGAAAAAAAAAGATTTTTTGTGAAACTTAAAGGGATATGCCACCCCCAGGTCAAATTTGGGCATCTCCCCACAGTCCAGAGACTAAAATAAGTGGTGGAAAGCGTTTTCCTGGTCACCCAGCCATTGTCCGAGTCTGTCGCCACTGACCGCCGCGGTATCTGCAACTACTCCGCCTTAGACTGGAGTCTAACGTAGCCAGAGAAAGATTTTGGCCAAAAGGAATTAATTTGCTCGATGCGTTTCCCAATTACTTGCTGTGTAGTGCGCATTCATATCGAGTGCAAATAAATGTGCAAATCAACACAGAGAGCTTGCCTTGGTCATTTTGGGTGGGAACTATTTTCCAGTGCGGAAGAATACAGTCGAATCACGCACCACGTTGTGCAACAGGGGAACTCCCTTCCCGGTGCGTAACTGGGATTCCCCTGGCAGCATGGTGCGTGATACGGCTGTATTCTTCCGCACTGGAAAATAGTTCCCACCCAAAATGACCAAGGCAAGCTCTCCGTGTTGATTTGCACATTTATTTGCACTCGATATGAATGCGCACTACACAGCAAGTAATTGGGAAACGCATGGAGCAAATTAATTCCTTTTGGCCGAAATCTTTCTCTGGCGACGTTAGACTCCAGTCTAAGGCGAAGGAGCTGCAGATACCGCGGCGGTCAGTGGCGACAGACTCGGACAATGGCTGGGTGAGCAGGAAAACGCTTTCCACCACTTATGTTAGTCTCTGGACTGTGGGGAGATGCCCAAATTTGACCTGGGGGTGGCATATCCCTTTAAATATAATTATGTTTACTATGTTTTAGTGAAATTAGTTATCTAACCTGCCATATGAATTTGCCAGCTACACTTAGTACACAGTATGTACACAGTATGTATTTTGGCCACTTACACATTCTATACAAGTTCATGTGGTGTTATTTTATTACTCTGCCTTCACACCATCCTATTGTGTATTAAGTAAGAAGCAGGTTGGGGCTACTGCTGTGCTCTCAGACTGTAAGGATATGTTACAGGGCTTGTGTTTGAGTTCATCTAGTTTAAAAGCAGCTATTTGTAAAAAAAAAAAAAAAAAAAAGATGAAACTGTCATCTTTACATTTTCAACTCCATTTTGATGAGTGAGAATCATAAGGAAGCAACTGCAAGGGACTGATTTGATAATACTTGTCAGTATTATCAAATCAGAAAGTTTGTTGGACAAGAACCATATGGGAACAATTGTGGCTATACCAGACAGTTGTTTGTCTGTCATGCTTAAGCATAGGAGAGCAGGGGTTAATTGGGCAGGGATAATAGTGTTGTGCACTCATGGTTCAAAACTAAGTACAGGCCCTTTCTATGAATGCATCTGCCATGACAAAAACTACAATTAACTATCTGTTCATTTTTATGTAAGGCCAAACAAGATTACTTTTGTACTACAATATTTACCTCAGTCACATTCAATGTATAAACTACACATGCATCTGTCAATCAACTTTCTAAGCCCCACTGACTGTTTCTACAACCTTTTCTTCATCTCCGCCCCTTTCTCCAGCCTTGCCAGTGGGCAGAGTTTAACCTAACCATACATCTGTCAATTAAATCACCAATCCCCTCCCACTGTTACTACAACCTCTTCTGTTCTGTTCTGCTCATCTAACACTTAATAATAGCACATTTTACTGCCTGGAGACCACCATCACCTTATTCCCCCTGTGGATATTAAAAGCACCTTTGGGAGCTCCATGGTGTCTCAGTTGGAGATATTGGCACAGTTATCTTATGCATAGTCATGGTTTTTCAGAAATGCTGAGATGCAATATTCAAAGTACTGCTACATCCAGCCCCTCTCCTCCCAGACTCTAGCCTATGAAGCGGGTTTGACCTTTTGGGAGATCATTTTAAAAGCGAGCCAGACCTTTTGTATACAGACACAAATGAAGACAGATCCGTTGGTGGATGAAAAGGGTAAAGACACATGGCGGTGATGGACACGTTTGGGCCGATATGCTAATGAGACGGTGACCCTGCCCACTGGCCACGCGGCATACCAAGCACCTGCTGTGTCACTCACGCCATTGATCGGGGGGTCATATATCAGAGTACAGTGTAATGGACAGAGGTCATAAAGTACAGAGGCAAGTGCAGCAACTAAAAGTTCAAATATTGTGAGATTTTTGTATGTGTGTATGTGTGTGTGTGTGTGTGTGTGTGTGTTTTAAAGGTCTTATATTAGACAAAATTGACTCTTGTGGGTTTTACATTGTTGCTACCTCATCAAAAGCATATCTGGAGTTGTGTTTTGTTTCATTCACTTATGTTTGAGTAATCCTTTATTATTAGTCTGTCTACCTCTCCAAAGCTTAAAATGTTTTGCTCTACTTTGTGATGTCATGAAGATGCAGTTAACAGCTATCTTCTACCTTTAGTTCAGTAGAGACTGGCAGTTCTGGGGCAGAAATTAACCTAATGATTCTAGTGAACCTGAAGTACTTCCTGTATTATCACATGACATCACAAGGTGGAACAGAGCGTTTTCTGTTTGAGAGAAGAACTCAGCCTAAATATGCAGGGTTTGTGTGTTAAACATGTGTGAATGAAACAAAACAGGTATGTTTTTGATGAGGAAAAAAACATTACTATGCCATGCTAGGGCTGTACATTATATTGCAGTGGGATCTAAACAGCATTTTAAAAATTCATTCATTTTCATTCATTTATTTATTTATTCATTTCGAGCAGCTCAACACAAGGAAATAAATACAGGTTACCAATATACAGTCAAATACATTTGTCTTTTCTTTTTGCTCGAAAAGGAGTGGGAAGAAGAAATCTTATTAAATCCCACTCGTCTTCCAAAACATAACTTAAATGATCAATTAGCTTCCTTATCAGCTCAGTTGAAAGAAACACAAAAACAAAACAAAAAAAGGCAAATTCCATTTTTGTACAAAAAAAAACTGATACAGAAAGGTGCCATTTGACGATTCATTCAAATTCGTCTCTCTCTCTGTATTCAGACCAGACCATGTCTTTATACAAGAACTTAAATTTGTGAATATTTTGGCAGAGCTTTTGCTGTAAATCCAGAGCATTACACATTTTTACCCCCCACATCACAGTCACACAGAAACTTTAATGAGTGCTTCTAACATTAGGCAAAATGAAGTTTCCATAACCTCTCAAATGATAAATGTTCTCTTTAAGAGCAAAACATTTTTGCACATTTTTTGGCGGTTGTTTATTAAATGCTTTAAAAAGCATAATCACTGTATAATATTTTACAAGGTCATTAAATTTTAATAACTTTGACTGAGTAAAAAGATCATGAGTGTGTTCTAAGAAGCCGACCTTGTGAATGATCCGCACGGCCCTTTTTTGCAGAAGAAATGGTGGATTAATTGAACATTGGTAATTATTACCCCATACTTCAATGCAGTATATAAACTAGGGAAGAATCAAAGAACAATATAGAATTCGAAGTGCATTGTGATCAAGGTTATGCTTAGCTTTATTTATAATTGAGAGGCTTTTGGCTATTTTTGTTTTTATGTGCCTGATGTGGGGTTTCCATGATAATTTACTGTCCATAATTACTCCTAGGAATTTATTTTCAGATACATTTTCAATTTGTACACCATCAATGATTATTTGTAATTCAGGATTGCATTTATAATTACCAAAGATCGTCACTTTTGTTTTATTAAAAATTTAATAATAGTTTATTTGTATCCATCCATTTTTTTATTTTGTTCATTTCCATATTGACAGTATCCACAAGCTCTTTATAATTTGAGCTATTATAAAAGATATTGGTGTCATCAGCAAAGAGAATTAGTTTTAGTGATTCAGAAAATATAAATATAAAAATATCATTTATATAGAGATTGAACAAGATTGGACCCAACACTGACCCCTGGGGGACACCACATGTAATACCAAGGTGTTCAGAAGAGTACTCACCCATCTGGACATATTGTACCCTTTCTGTTAAGTAACTTCTTAACCAGTTCCCAGCTTCTCCTCTGATTCCATAATTTTCTAACTTATTTATCAGTATTGAGTGATTGATTGTATCAAATGCTTTTTTTTAATCAATAAAGATACCAATAGCATGTTCATTTTGATCCAGTGCATGTTAATTCTTCTACTGCTTCAGTTATTGCCATAGAAATGGTTCTTTTGGATCTAAACTCTCAAGCTCCCAGGCCTCTACCAGAGGCCTGGGAGCTTGAGAGTTCTGCGCAGTATCTTTGCTGTTCCTAGTACTGCGCTTTTCTGGACTGAGATGTCTGATGTTTTTCCTGGGATCTGTTGTAGCCACTCCTCCAGTTTGGGGGTTACAGCCCCAAGTGCTCCAATCACCACAGGCACCACTGATGCCTTCACCTTCCAGGCCTTCTCCAGCTCTTCCTTGAGCCCCTGGTATTTCTCTAGTTTCTCGTGTTCCTTTTTCCTGATGTTACCATCGCTTGGTATTGCAATGTCCACCACCACGGCTCTGTTCTGTTGCTTATCCACCACCACTATGTCTGGTTGGTTCGCCATCACCATTCTGTCAGTCTGTATCTGGAAGTCCCACAGGATCTTGGCTCGGTCATTCTCCGCAACCTTCGGAGGTGTTTCCCACCTTGACCTTGGGGTCTCCAGCCTGTACTCTGCACAGATGTTTCTGTACACTATGCCCGCCACTTGGTTGTGTCGCTCCATGTATGCTTTCCCTGCCAGCATCTTACACCCTGCAGTTATGTGCTGGACTGTCTCAGGAGCCTCTTTGCACAGCCTACACCTTGGGTCTTGTCTGGTGTGGTAGATCTGGGCTTCTATTGCTCGGGTGCTCAAAGCCTGCTCCTGTGCAGCCAGGATGAGGGCCTCTGTGCTGTCCTTCAGACCAGCCCTCTCCAGCCATTGGTAGGATTTCTTGATATCAGCCACTTCAGTTATGTTTCGGTGGTACGCCCCATGTCCCCCTTTGTCCTGCCATGATGGTCCCTCCAGCACCTCTTCCTCTGCACTCCACTGTCTGAGGCATTCAGGCAAATGGGTGATATATATATATATATATATATATAATATAAATGAAATAGGTTTAACTATCCATGGGTCTCAGAATGATGAGAAATTAGCACTGTTGGTATAGCACAGAGCATTTTAAAACAAAAACTATCTTTTCTATGGCAAAGTCCTCAAAATTATTGCATATACCATTAATTTGAAACCTAGGCTGCATTATAACGTCCAACATTTTCAGGTAAAGGGTATCTTTCCATGGAGCCCCCCCCCCCTTTTTTTTTTTTTTTAAGAAAGCAGATAAAGATTGGATTATTGCATTCACAAATTTGCCATTTTAATCTTTACAGAAAATCCAGTGTACTGACTGTTTGATGTGGATAGACCCAGTGATTGTGGATCTATTAACCACAAACAGGACAAACTGTATTTTGACACGGCAAATTCTATTATGGAATTTTGAATGGCCCCAAGCAGTTTAAAAAAAAATGTGAATGTTATAAAGTCACTTGAGCCTCAGTGGTTGTTTTACAATCCTGTAAGAATAATTTGCAAAAATATAATGCATTATAGCTAGGGCTGTCAGTTTAACGCGTTAATTAGATTAATTAACTACACTGCAAATTAAGGTGCTATAAAAATTAACGCAATTAATTATGAGTGGCAATTCAATGCATGCGCATTTTAAATTTGGCGTGGGATGAGCAAATCGCTGCCAGGGCCTTTGAACGGCAAGTTTAATTATTTAAAAAAAACTAAGATGGGACTATCAACAAGAACACTGTGATTTGTAGCTTTTGTAAAGAATTTTCCGATCACCGAAGCTGCTCCAGCCTTGCCTGGTTTACACCTGACCATATCACAAGTGAGATATGGTCTGGAAGCCACCTTCGAAATATCTCGTCCGAAGGTGTGGTTTACGATCGCCAACGGCCGTTTATTGGACGTTACGAATGTCTATCATTTGGCGTATACGTAGCCCATAGCCAATCATGTCAGTTGTCAGTTCAAACTACAAGCTTCCGTTTGTCACGTAGTACATGTCACCGTCTTTCCACCCCTCCCCGCTCTCTGATTGGCTCCCAGAATCGGGAGAGCTCGCTTGCCATAGTCGCCAGGCTGTCTTTCAGATCGGAACGAACGAAAGACAGCCTGGGATTTCCCAGGTTAGCTCCAGCCTGATGGATCATTTGAACGCGAAACATATCTGGACAAGTTCCACTGTTACCGGTGATAGTGCGAGTGTGAATTTGGAAAACGAATGAGCAAAGTGACTACAGAAAAACTGACAATCGCAAAGTGGGTTGCCCCTCTCTCTCTCTCAATGTCTCTCTCTCTCCCTCTCTCATTCTCTCTCTCACGAGATTAAAATGTGATTAATTAGATTAATTAATTACAAATTAATTAGATACATTTTTTAAATCGCCTGACAGCACTAGTTATAGCACAATGTAAAAACGATTTGCTGCAGATTCAGAAATAGAGACATGAAAACTTACCTAAGGTTTGCTGAGTGACGTACACAACGATGCGGATATTTGCTTTGAGTTCAAACTGGACCAAGCCTTGATTCAGGGCCGTCACAAAAATATCTGATATCTGGAATACATAAAGAAAATCAAAATTAACACAATATAGTATCTTATACCATGATTTTTACAGACTGGTATGTGAAAATAAAAATTATATTGGCTTACAAGCAGTGTAGGCAGTGTTTCCCATTAATAGAGGAGACTATAGTGTATATACTATAGTCTAATTCTCACACCCATAGTCTAAAAATTAGCTGAGAAAAAGTGGTAAAACAAATGATACTTTATGCTTGTAGTGTTATCATATACATATAGAAGTAACCATTTTCATTTTTTATCTGTGCTATTCTTTTTAGAGGCAGTAAGTGGCATTTATACACCAAAATATTGTATTAAATAAAATGATTAAAATATGGATCACTTATGCTATCAGTCTTTGTATAAACCTGTGGGAAATGCTGCTAGGGTTGTAAAAGTATCAAAAAACAAATACTAATCAATACGAAAACTAGTATTGAAACTACCTTGTCCAACAGGCTACAAGATTTACAAAAATTCTGTTTCTATTTTGACATAAAGAGGTGGTCTGGTGTAAAAAGGGTTAACTTTCTTTGAGGTCAAATTAAAGATGGAGGAAATTAAAGTAATCCCAATATTACTTTAATTTAGTTACAAGTGAGAAAAGCTTTACAGAATAAAATATCAGCCTGACTAATCTGTTTCTTCACTTTATTCAAAACAAAATTACTAATTTACCAATATTCACAATTAACTGCCAAAACATTCCAATTTTTGGTTGCTTAGAGTTTTTTGTATTTTTGTCAGTAATAGACTGACAAAAATACAAAAAACTCTTTTGCTATAGTTGCATTCTGGCTCAATGGCAGAGCAGCTATACCTATGCAAATAAGTAACTACAATTTGGATTTGTGTTGTGGGCTAGAGACCAGACTTTTGACAGTTTGCCCAAATCCCTACATTCATTTTTGTTTATACAGTGGTACCTCGCCTTACGAATGACCCAACAAACGAAATTTTCAAGTTACGAAACGCCTTCACGTCAAATTTTGGTCTCTAGATACGAATGAAATTTCAAGTTACGAAACGCGAAATCTCCAATCCAATCCAACTTTATTTATAAAGCACTTTAAAAACAACAAATCTCAAAAATTCAATTAATGCGCGCTCAGATGCACGCCCCGAAACGTAAATACACTTTATCAACACACACGGGGTTAGGTTCCAGAGGTGGCCCGCGGTGGGAGAGGTCCATGAGGTAGGACAACTTTGTACCGTATTTTGCAATTGTTCTACATGTTTTAGGGCTGCCTCACCACACACATTCTACGCTTTTCTCAGACTGGAGTTTCTCTCGCATTTCTCTCTCGTTTGAACACTCGAACTTTCATAGATTTTCAATGGAATGTGTTGGGGGGGCACGGCTCGCTGAACGTGCGATGGGAGCGGAGACACAACAACACATGATCAGTGTGGTAAAACTCACCTGTCTCACGACAGTCTAAACCCCGCTCACGTTCAATTAGTGAGTGAACAATCCAACACTTGGTGAATTCTGCTTCACAATGATAGGAAGAGCCGACATCGAAGGATCAAAACGTCCATACGGCGCAAGGCCGCGCTACACCGGGGCTGCGGAATGGAGAGCCGTGGCGCCCAGGCCGTGCCTCCTCCTCGGGGTCGCGAGCACGCGCGGCTCGGCCCGCCTGCGCGGCTCGGCCCGCCTGCGCGGCTCGGCCCGCCTGCGCGGCTCGGCCCGCCTGCGCGGCTCGGCCCGCCTGCGCGGCTCGGCCCGCCTGCGCGGCTCGGCCCGCCTGCGCGGCTCGGCCCGCCTGCGCGGCTCGGCCCGCCTGCGCGGCTCACAGCTCACAGTCTCAGCCCCACGGCTCTGGAAGTCACATAGAACCAGAGCCCACCCCGAGCGAGACCCGGCTGATTGCCGGCTGATAGAGCTCCTTTCTCGGCCTGTTAGCTCATAGTGTCGGCCTGTTAGCTCATAGTGTCAGCCTCCCGGCTCTGGAGGTCAGATAGAAGCAGAGCTCGCCCCGCCCCGCGGGGCTGGCAAGGAGCGCAGACACGAGCAACGCACTCATCCAACGGCACTACCATGTTATAATAATAACAGGTCCAATCCAGGTTTAGTTCTGGTCTAGACCTGGTTTATTCCACGTTCTTTTAGTCCTGGTCTAGTCTCTTAGCCCGTCAGGACGCAGAGCACAACGTTACACTATAAAAAAATGTTACACTCTAAAAAAAACAACCTTGGAACGGATCAGGCTTTTTCCATTGAAATAGCCACTCAACTTACGAATTTTTCACGTTACGAAACCACTTCTGGAACGAATTAATTTCGTAAGGTGAGGTAGCACTGTATTCTATTCTATTAATTAAAGTCAGAAAATCCCCCAAAATACTGTATATTTGATGGGAACTGCATCCATGTATGGAACTTGCCAATCAATCTCGTCAGACCTCGGAAGCAAAGGAGGGCTGAGCTGAGTGGATGGGTGACCATTAGGAATACCAGATGCACATGTGGGACAGCAGTGACTATCATTGTGTCCTTAGGCAAGACACTTCACCCAGATTGCCTAGTATGAATGTGATGTGTGTGAGTGGTGGTAGTTGGAAGGACCGATGATGGCACAGCTTAGCATCCTCACTTCCGTCAGTGTACTCCAGGGCAGCTGTGGCTACAATATTAACTTACCACTGAGTATGGAGTGAATGTATAATGCAATGCTGGGGGTGCTCTGACTGTATACCTTTGGCGGAATGTTCAACAGTTACCAAGGTGACACAGTGCACACATTAGTAATATATACCAAACATGTTTTAAGATCGGCTGAAAACTCAACAACATGGATTTAAACAACTCATTTTCAGAATCCTATGATCAATACGAGCATTCATGGTCCTGTTTAGGTGTTTGATTTTCAACAAAAAAGGTGAGATGTCATTTGGAGTTGTACCTGGAGTTGTAGTTGTACCTGTTTCAGCAAGGTCAACTCTTTCTGGTCTGGATTGTTTTAAAATAAAGCTAAGATTAAAGTATATACCCCCAGGCAATGGTGATGACATCAGCTGCAAAGTATCAATGTAAAGCACTTTGGGTCTCTCTCTAATGCATTATTATTTGCATTATGAGTGATTTATGAAATATAGTATAAAAATGCATCATCCCAGCTGTCATATATTGAACTATACGTTTTTTTTAAAATTATTTGTTTATTTAGTTCATTTATAAAATATAAAAAGACATCAACAGTGTCATTAAACCTACAAGAAATTAATGAAAAGGAGCAGAAAAAAGGAGCAGAAAAAAGAGTATGTTATATTATCTGCCTCCTTTTCCTGACAATACAATAACACTGATGGTTACTTTAAAACATGTCAATACATTTCATTTTAATCACAAAATTGAGCTGATTATAATTAATTACATGACAAGCATAGTACAGATAGTTATTGCTCGGTTTTTAAGGGTCTCAAATAGTCCACTTTGATTGACTTTGGAGTAGTAGTTACCGTGTGCAGCTCATCGCTCCTCCGCTTGTGCTCCCCAGACAAGTGCGCGTCAGGCAGGATGAAGAGCTCCGCTGTGGTGGGCAGTCCTGGATACAGAGACACCAACAGCTGCTCCTCTGCTACACCCGAGACCTGTCAAAACACACCACCAACAACGTCACTGAGTTTTTCATTTCTAATACGTAGAGGGAGATAGCAAGAGCTACTTTCCCTTGTGGTAATAGTTGTGGATTGACTTAAACTTAGCCAAACTTTATTGATCCACAAGGTACATTATATGGACACAGTAGCTTCTAGGGCTGGGTATCGATCCTGAGTTCCTGGATCGATTCAATTTCGATTCACAAGGCCACGATGCGATTCGATCCACGATCCGATTCGATATCGATCTACTTACATATTGCTGAATTGTCTCTTTAAAGTAAAAACTGTCACCATTGACAGGAACAGCCCCATATGTGTTTGTGCATTTATCTGTGTATGTGTAAGAGGAATATACACAGAGACACATCAGCCTTCAAACCAGGAGGTGATTTTAGCTGTGCAGCTCCAGACATCTCGCAAGGCGCGCCAAGTTTCAGTTTCGTTCACCGGCACCCGCCTTTTATAGCTCTCCTTCCGTGGTCGAGAAAATAGTGCCTATAACCATTTGGAAAAGATCGATCCGCAAATTTTTGAATCGATATCGTATTTTTTGATAGTGAATCGATATCGTATCATGGATCGATCTTTTGAACCCAGCCCTAGTAGCTTCACACATTACATTATAATGTAATAACAAAGAGCAAAAAAATAAAATAAAAATAAGTTGAGATTGGTCAGCTTGGTCTCTGGAACCCAACTCCTTGAGGGGGGGCTGAACTCTCCATTTCTCTGGTGTTGCCCGTGGGGAGCGGCAGCGGGCTGGTGTGGGCTTGCTCATTGCCCCACAGCTCAGCCGCCATGGGTTGGAGTTCACCCCGGTGAAAGAGAGGGTCATGTCCCTGCGCCTTCGGGTTGGGGACAGGTCTCTCACTGTTGTGTCAGTCTACAGGCCAAACAGCAGTGTTCAGTTATTGGACTTCTGTGCCAGTCACAGTGTGTCCATAATGAACACCATGTTCGAGCACAAGAGTGTCCACCAATGCACATGGCACCAGGACACCCTAGGACAGAGGTCGATGATCGACTTTGTTGTCGTGTCATCTGACCTCCGGCTGCGTGTCTTGGACACTCGGGTGAAGAGAAGGCCAGAGCTGTCAACTGATCACCACCTGGTTGTGAGTTGGGTCTGCTGGCGGGAGAGGAAGCTGGAAAGTCCTGGCAGGCCCAAGCGTATAGTGAAGGTCTGTTGGGAACGTCTGGCAGAGCCCTCTGTCAGGGGCACCTTCAACTCACACCTCCAAGAGAGCTTCTCCCAGATTCCGGGGGAGGCTCGGGACATGTAGTCTGAGTGGGCTCTGTTCTCGGCCTCTAATGTCAATGCGGCCGCTCATAGTTGTGGTCCAGCACTTGAAGCATTCAACCATGTCCGTCGTGGGGTCCTGTGGGGAGTGCTCTGGGAGTATGGGGTTTGGGCCTCTTTGCTAAGGGCTGTTCGGTCCCTGTATGACCGGAGCTGTTCGGTCCCTGTTCGGTCCCTGTATGTCCCTGTTCGCATTGCCGGGGGTAAGTGTTGGACTCCGCCAGGGCTGCCCTTTGTCACCGGTTCTGTTCATTATATTTATGGACTTTATTACTAGGCGTAGTCAGGGGCCGGTTTGGGAACCACAGGATCTCATCTCTGCTGTTTGCAGATGATGTTGTCCGGATGGCTTCATCGAACCGGGACCTCCAGCGTGCACTGGGGCTATTTGCAGCCGAGTGTGAAACGGCTGAGATGAGGAACAGATCCTCCAAATCTGAGGCCAACCGGAAAAAGGTGGTTTGCCCTCTCCAGGTGGGGGGAGAGTCCTTGCCTCAAGTGGAGAAGTTCAAGTATCTCGGGGTCTTGTTCACGAGTGAGGGGAGGATGGAGCGTGAGATTGACAGGCGGATCGGTGCAGCGTCGGCAGTGATGCGGTCGCTGTGCCAGACCATTGTGGTGAAGAGGGAGCAGAGCCAAAAGGCAAAGCTCTCAATTTACTGGTTAATCTAAGTTCCTACCCTCACCTATGGTCATAAGCTTTGGATAATGACCGAAAAGACAAGATCGCGGATACAAGCGGCCAAAATGAGTTTCCTCCGCAGAGTGGATGGGCACACCCTTAGAGATAGGGTGAGGAGCTCAGTCACATGGGAGGAGCTCGGCATAGAGCCGCTGCTTCTCCACATCGAGGGGAGCCAGCTGAGGTGGTTTGGGCATCTGTTCCGGATGCAGTCCTGGACGCCTCCCTCGGGAGGTGTTCCGGGCATGTCCCACTGGGAGGAGGCCCCGGGAAAGACCCAGGACATCCTGGAGGGACTATGTCTCCCGGCTGGCCTGGGAACGTCTTGGGGTCTTCCCGGAGGAGCTGGAGGAAGTGTCCGAGGTAAAGGAAGTCTGGGAGTCCCTGCTTAGACTCTTGCCCCCACAACCCGGCCCCGGATAAGTGGAAGAAAATGGATAGATTGAGGTTGGTGTCAAATAAGGCATATTTATACAAATGTATATGTACGAGTAAAGATACAATAAAGAATTAATATAAAATACATCTGGGTGGGTTTCCTCCGGGCACTCCGGTTTCCCCCATGAACACAAAAACAAGCTCCATAGATAAAATTCTCCAGCTGAGCCTAGCAACAAGATCATAGAGATGGGTCTCCGGGCACCTAAAAGATGAGATGCCCACTGCTCCTGAAAGGATGGGTCAAATGCAGAGAAATAATTTCCCTACAGGGATAAATAAAGGATAAAAAAAAAAAAAAGTGATTGACTTATATTTGTATGGAGTATGGTATGAATGTAGTCCTGTATCTCTCACAGCACAATGGTGTGATTGTGTTAGGATGAAAATGGTATAGATGTTTGATCAGAAATTTGAAAAACAGGTCAGCAGAGTTCATAGATTTCAATTTATTCACCACTTTGAAGTTTTGGGCCCCAGCTCTTCATCAAACATATATTATATATATCTGATGAAGGGCTAATGTCACCTGTCATGCAAAAAACTTAATGGAAGTTAATGTGTTGTATGGCCCTTTTTCACACATATCATGTTTTAGATTGTGTCGCCAGCTTGTTTTTATGGAGCCAGATTAGTTCAAAGGGCCCATATAATGCTATTTTCTGATTTATGTTATAATGTTGTTTCCTCATCAAAAACATACCTGGAGTTGTATTTTGTTCCATTCATACATGTTTTACACACAGACCGTGCATATTTAGTCTCAAATCTTCTCTCAAGCAGTTTCACTCTGTTCCACCTTGTGATTTCATGTGAAAATCCAGGAAGAGCTCCATGATGCTTTTAAACTACATACACCTTCACTTGAATCATTTGGAGATTTTCAGTAGTGGAATTGCCAATCGCTACTGAACAAAATGTAAATGTTAGCTGTTAACTTGAAAACTACTACTACATGACATTAAAAGAACAGAGCATTTTGACCTTTGGAGATGTAAACAGACTAACAATAAAGGGTTACTCAAACAGGCAACAACATTCTAACATGGTTTAAAGCTCACAAGAGTCATTTTTATGTAATACAGGACTTTTAAGTTTGGGCTGATGAAATGCCTTGGTTCAGTTTCTCAGTGTCCAGTTCTCAGTGTCCAGTCTTTTGAACAGCATTTTTAAATGAACAGATTCCAAAGATTCGGCTCCCAGTAAAGAGCTGAAAAAGTCCCATCCCTGCTATAAATAGTCTAGCAACATCACATCTCCTCTCACACTCTCTCCCTTTTCCCAAACCACTCTTCATCTTCCTCATCATCATGTAGACATCCATACGTTCTACTTTAAATCAGAGAGGAAATCTCAGTGGACTAATGCATTATACAGCCCTGTGCATTTACGATCGACACAGGTCATGTAAAAAGCAAGCTAAAAGTTTGTCATGTGAACCATAAATGCAATGAATTTTGTATCATGCCAGACCATGCTATGAAAAAGTAATGTCCCTGAGAGCCATCATAGCCTGGACCAGGGTGGGTGGAGGATGGGGGGTTGGTGGTTGTGGGGTTGGTTGCGGGGGTGGTTGCTCGGGGAGAGGCTGGGAGCCATGTACCTGTGAGAGAGCTGTCCGCACCACATGTCCTATGTCCTCCCTCCACTCGGGGATGTCAGGGTTGTGCTCGTCAAGTGCCGGAGAGAAGGACAGCAGCAGAGACCTGAAATACTCTGAGATGGAGGGAGAGAAAGAAAAGAAGAAAGGGATGTTTGGATTAAAAATGTTGTTGATTTGCAGAACCTTGCACTTTCAAAGCACTTAAATCACCCACGATTTTTCCATGTACAGATATATGGCATAAGTTAAGCACTTCTTAGGGTAAAAATAATGCAGAATTATGTCAGCATCTAATTATAATATGTTCTATCCTCAGGGAATCAGGAAGTGTGCTGTTAACATGCTAGATGTTGTTAGCATTATGGTGATGGCGGCACACACAGACACAGTGGCCCAGAGGTCTTATGTGTGCTATAGTTTTTGCACAGTCGTTTTTTTTGTGGTAGTTACATCAAAACTATGCAGTGTTTGATGCTCTAAACTTTTTTTTTCCTATGACAATGACAATAAAATCTTGAATCTTGAAAACTCCACTCTGGCCTTGTTGTGAAACACACTTACAAAGTGATCAAGGTGAATAATTAGGATGCTAGGAAAGCCTTGGGAAAGTGAGAAAAAACTTCGGACCGCTGCAAACAGCTTTAAATAATTGATTAACATTTTGAAAACTGTAAAGAAAATCAGATATAGCTCCTTTAAAATGTATCTTGGCATGGCTATGGCAACTGTCCCCCATAGTCATAGGAATTAACCATTTCAAATCAAAATATTATATATTTTGAATGGGGAAAGGTCCTCACAAAGTTCTTCAAATCAGGAAGGAATTGTTTGTCTGAAACCCATGAATAGGCTTGTATGCATGGATTTTTTGGGCACTAAAAAAGCTGTAGAAAAGTGGACCAGAGAGGACCACCCATGCACTGCCAATCAGCTCTGATCCCAAAGAGTGAATAGTGAATCACATAGCTTTTTGCAATAGTTAAAATGTTTTCTAATTAGATGAGGACATCTTACTTACTTATTACTTTTTTTTTTTTTTTTTATTCATTGATTTGACTATTTATTATATCTATTGTTTTATTAGTTCCTTTTGTCTGGAACATAATTCTGACTACTGACTTTTAAAGCTATGTTCAGACCGAATGCGTCTGGGGCAAACAACCCAAATGATCTACATGTTAACCCTATGTAAAGGTGTGTTGACGTGCAAATTAGTTATGTGGCGTGGATGAAGCGAATTGAGATGCGCAATTCATGCGTTTTGAGGGGATGTTGAAAGAACGATTGAGCGAATTGAGCGACACGAATGTGCGAACCTCTCCCTAAAAGGGAGAGGTTCGCGAATTTAGCCAAAGTTGAAAATACTGAATTTTCTGTGTCTAGTCACGTCGTGTCCGTGTTCTGATAGTGACATAAGGCCTATATAATGCTGAAACAGGCATGAACTTTCATTCAGCATGGAGGATAAGCTGATTGTTGGCGTAGGAAACGAGCCCATATTGTACGATACCAGCATGAGCCAGTACAGAGACCGAAATAAAAAGGACCTTGCTTGGAGAAGAGTGAGCAAGGTTGTTGGAGAACCAGGTAAGTTGTTATAAAAGGTTATATAGTTCTATAGCATGTAGCAATGTAAAGGAGAGGATAAAAGAAACACACAAGAGGAGTGGGTCAGTAGGAGGAATCAAGAGAGAGTGTAAGTACTCCAGGATCATGGCCTTCCTCGACTCTTATGTTACACCTCGCCAGACCACTGGCAATATGAGGGTCGAGGAGAACTTGGAGTACACCTCTGAGGAAATGGAAGGTATGTACATTAACTATGATTGTTTTTGTGTGCAGTTATCTGTTATTAACATTAACATTAAACAATATTGTGACAGAGCCAGCTTTTTGTGTGGGGAGTGACAGGTCTGCTTCCTCTCCCTCCCCAGCCCCTGGGCTATCCCTGTCTCCTGCTGCACCCACAGGTGTGTAGGCAATTCTGTGTGCAGTACTTGTGTACATCACAAGTGTACATCACATGTAACCGCTGCCCATGGACCTTGAAATTGTGGCTTAACTATCAGGCATCTGATTGTACTTTGTGTTGTTTTATTTCATAGTGACACCAAGAAGAGTTTTTTTTTTTTTTTCTTTAATCCTCTGTTATATATTATATATTATATATTATATTTGATGAGTGAGCTACCATACCCAAAACAATTTCCCTTGTGGATCAATAAAGTTTGTCTAAGTCTAAAATGTTTCCGGGAGCCCGTTTCGGAGGTGGAGCAGGCTCTTAGGAATAGGCCACCTCTGAGGGAGTTCAGCTCGGACAAGTTTCTCCTCCTGGGTCTAGCTCCAGCTCTATCGGGCATTCCGCCTCTGGAATTTGTTAAATTTGAAATAACTGCATTCATTTTTTGAGCGGCGCACAGTACTACTTCATTTGCAACCTTCAGAAAATTCTGCCCCGACTAATTGAATATAAAGAACTGGAAAGCTCAACAGAGCAGGACCTACACCAGTCTCTTTCCCCCTCTCCTTTATTCTGTTCCTCAGCTCTTCCCTTCTTCAAGCATCATCCTTTATTTTCCGGTCTCTGTAATATGTAAATATGTTAAATTGTACATTTTGTATATTGTACATTTAAAAACTTGCATTCTATGATCTTCTTAAGCACATCATTAATATTATATTTGTTACTGGTTATGCATAAACAATTTGTAACTGTTAATGTTTCACCATAGTTGACAATATAATATAATGCTAGTATGCACCAACAAACACATAGGATTGTGACAATAACTTTAAAATTATTAAAAAGGCTACAGAAAATATAACATCTCAAGGATCTTTTAAATAAATATTTAAAACAAAAAATCAAGAGGAATTAGTAAAGTAAACAATGTCTTACTGTTGTAATAGAGATTTATGTGGTGCAGTGTTTATGTATTGGGCTGATCAGAGAATTGAATAAAGGCAGCATGAACAACCATATGCAGTGACAACATTGCTCTGGTAAATTTCCCTGCATTGTGAAATCAGGGTTTCTGCAGGTCATACAAATGTATGAAGTGATTATGCATGTGAATTTTGCATTACAGTAACTACCTTCTCCTCATTCTTTGGTGGCTTTGACAAGATAAAAGCTTGAATGTTTTTCTTTCCACATCTGTTAATGGCATGAAATGTGGCACTAAAAAGGCGTTTAAAAAGTATTAAATTTGGTTTGTTGAAACGTGCATAAAACCTGAAAGTACACAGTCCAATGCTGTGCTGCAAAGCCAGCAGCCACAGCAATGATGGTGTTGGAAGGTACAAGAGAGAGCACAACAGCACAATACTGCTTTAAAGGGACAGTGTGTAAGATTTTTACCCGTTAATTACTAAAATTGAAGATACCCATTCAAAAATACATTGTTTTTCAAGCCTTTTCACTTCCATCATGAAATCAAAGTATTCTTTTGGACTTAGATATAGTCACATAAAAGGGGGATCTTCCCCATACAGAGGCAGCCATTTTGAATACGAGAGCCGCAGAAGGACATTTGGGCTCCGCCTTCGCCTTCGGCAAGGCTCGTGGTAGCACCGGAGGCAAAGCAGCAGGCGGCTCCGGCGCGCTGCGCAAGAGAGAAGGAGAGAAGGAGAGAGGTGCGGGTGGGGTGGGGGGAGGCTCGTGGTTTTGGGTAAACAACAAGCATGCTGCTGTATCACACGTCGTATTGGATCTAACACATGTTTTGGACTAAATTGTTTTACTGGATTTTATTCGCTGGATCCTTACGGACCTATTGATACCAAGCTTGTGGTGAAATACAGAGTTTGACCTGTGCAGAGCCTTCAAAGGTAAGCAAAGTAACAAACCTCGTTTTGTGCTTTTCGTATAAAAGCCCCATGTGCTGAGGGAGTGATTGTTGTGCCGGGAAATGAATTGCATAGTCAAAAAGAGGAGACTGTAAGGTTTCATTTGATATGTAGATTATCATGGTTCACGATCGGGAATGTGTGCTTTCATGCGAAAAGAAAAAAAAAAAACTGAACGGGAGACCGCGTTTTATTAATACCGCTGTTGTCGGCCGGGTGCGCGGCGGGTGCGCACACGGTACGCGAGCTCTCCGCTACGGCGCGTCCGGGTGACCCTCGAGGTTTGCCGTAGCTAAAACAGGAAGTGCATAGCCGCTATCCACCTATGCGCCACGAATCCTACACACTGGACCTTTAAAACATATAAAGGTAGTATACATTTATAATATAATATAATATGCTTATAAAAGTATAGGTTAAAAATACAGGAAAAGCTCTTCATTGGTTTGTGGGTGGATCTTAAAAGCTGTTGTAGTCCTGATAAGGACTTTTACTCAGTGGGCTGCCACGGGACTGCTCCCTCCACTGTGAATTCGGCTCTGAAAGTATCCCTCACATGCAATTGTGAGACGTTGTTGGCAGCAACCCAATGCAGTGGCTGCAAAGGGTCCTCTCCAGGAGCTAAGGGCATCATAGCAGGTGCATCTATTCTTCTTGTGGCCCGCACAAAATTGTGAAGCACACATGTCGCCTTGACACACTACTCCACAAGCTCAGGGAGGGCCTCAAACAGATGCCGATATACCTGCCACTGTGCCAACAGGATCCCAAATTGAAGACCCACAAGACCCAATTCTAGAGTCCTCAGTGCTGACCAACTGTGACCAACTTTTTATGCAGTAAAAAAAAGTGTGGAATTATCACTGCATTTAGAGTTTCTGATGTATGCATGTTGAATTTTATAGTATTGGTTAACTTTTTGATGTGGGTTTTAAAACATAAATTAGGTTCCAGAATAATTCCTAAATATTTCACCTGATCACCATTATTAATCTTCTGCCCTTCTATTAGAATTTTAGGATAGTTTTGCAGTTTGTGTGAGTTTTTTAACCAAGCAGAAATTTTAGTAATCTCCTCTAACAGTTTTTGAGCATCATGAACAGTTATACCATGATTATATACCCCTGTATCATCGGTATACATGATTATTTTAAAGGGACAGTGTGTAAGATTTTTACCCGTTAATTACCGAAATTGAAGATACCCATTCAAAAATACAGTGTTTTCCAAGCCTTTTCACTTCCATCATGAAATCAAAGTATTCTGTTGGACTTAGATATACCGCAGAAGGACATTTGGGCTCCACCTTCGCCTTTTCTTTGTACAGTAGTTGTCAAAGGGCTCATGGTTTTCACACCATAGTAGATAGTACGCGTTTGGATAAACAACGACAAGCATGTTGCCGGATAACACGTCGTAATGGATCTAACACGTGTTTTGGACTAAATTGTTTTACTGGATTTTATTCGCTGGATCCTTACGGACAGATTGAGACCAAGCTTATGGTGAAATACTGAGTTTGACTTGTGCAGAGCCTTCAAAGGTAAGCTAAGTAACAAACCTCGTTTTGTGCTTTTCCGTATAAAAGCCCCATGTGCTCGGGGAGTGATTGTTGTGCCGGGAAATGAATTGCATGGTCAAAAAGATGAGACTGTAAGGTTTCATTTGATGTGTAGATTGTCATGGTACACGATCGGGAATGTGTGCTCTCATGCGGAAAGAAAAAAAAACAGTGAACGGGACCACGTTTTATTTATACAGTAGCGGTGCGCGGTTCGTGCGCTGGTACGCGAGCTGTCCGCGTTACGGCGCGCCCGGGTGACCCTCGAGGTCTGCCATAGCTAGAAAAGGAATTGCAATAGCCACCATCCACCTATGCGCCACGAATCCTACACACTGGACCTTTAACATTACACACAGATGGGAGGTCATATAGTGTGAACAGCAGGAGCCAAGAGCCAAATATATTCTCATTTATGGACTGATTTATGGACCGATAACTTGTGTTAATACAGGGTTTTAAGTCTTTGAATTCTTTTTGAAAGGCAGTGTCAATTCCAAAAATGTCTTTTCTTTTCCTGTTATTTAAGTTGGATATTACTTTTGAGATTTTTCCTTCAACCATGTTACATAATTTAAAAAAGGACTCATCTTTATCTCTAGAGTAATCTTGAGAACAATTTGTTTTTGGAAAAGCATCTGCCAAGTTTAGAACAATATTTAAAAAATAATCATTAAAATGTATATTGCAAATGTTCAGAGTTAGTTTTCCTCCTTCCCAGTAATTTATCCATACTCCTCCATAGTTGTTTACTGTTGCCTTTTGTATCCTTAATTTGGTTTAGAAAAAAATTAGCTCTAGCTTTTCTGAGCTGTATGGTGACTTTATTTCTCAAGCTTTTGTACATATAATGATCACTGCTTAATCCAGTTTTAAGAGCTGTTTTTAGTGCTTTATCTCTCAGTTTCATCAGATCCCAAAGGGGTTCATTAAACCATGGCAGTCTCTTTTTATGTGATTTTATATGTTTTAATTGTGTATATTTATCAGTTTTGTCCTTTATAGCAGTTGTTATATTATTACATGTGTGATCACAATTTTTACTAACATTTTGCAAGCCCAGTCTATTTCATTTATATCATTTTTTAGGAGCTCTTGATTTGTCTATTTTTGTTTGTTCTTTATTTCTATATCTTGATTTTTTCAGTTTTCTAGCAACTAATGTAAAATTATGTTCAGACAGCCCAGTTATTAATTTGCTTTGATTACCCAGACCCCCCAGGATTTCGCTGGCATTTTTTGTGATTGTTGCAGGCTAAAATGCCTGAATTTGCGCGAGCTTTTCCAAAAAGTTGCGATGAAAGTTGCGGTGCTTTTAAGGTTTTTGTTGCGATTTTGTTGCGGGAGGAAGTGAAAGTTGCGATAAATAGTTGCGATTTTCGCTTTTTGTAATTAAAATTGAGTAATATTTTGAATACTGAGTTATTACTGACAAAGAATAATACAAAGACACAGAGATCACAGATATGGTCCTAAAACAACCTTACCAACATCAAAAATAAATTACTACTAGGAGGGGAACTGTCTTGCGCGGTCTTTTGCTGTTATTTTTGTGGGCAGGTGGCTGGCCGCAGACATGTTTCTTTGCCATTAGAAGCCGCGTCCCAATTCCCAGAGCGCGCGGCTCGGAGCGTGGCCCGAAGGGCATGTGCATCATACATTTCAACAGAACACCGGCGCAACGACTGCTGTCCCATTTCTTTTTTGTCCCATGCGCAGTTAACACGCGGTCCGAAGACCGCAGTCGTTAAGCGGTCCGCGGACTGCAGTCGGGGCTGAGCAAGTGTGCACCGCCTTGACTGCAGTCTGAGCCCCCTTCGGGCCGCGCTCCGAGCTGTGCGCTCTGGGAACTGGGACACGGCCGCAGTTTCGTTTCGTCACACGGAAGTAAAGCAGAAGGAAGTTGGTCGGCGTTCAATACGTCGCCGATGATTGGTCAAAATTTGTAAAAATTGTGGGAAAGTTGCGGTGATTGGTCAAAATTGCAACGCCGCCCTAAATTCACGGGGATTGGCTGAAGTTGCGTTGAAGTTGCAAATCGCAACATCGCGAATTCCTGGAGGGTCTGATTACCTTGTCTGGTTTGTTATTGAAAATCATATTAATCAGTTTGTTTTTGTAACTCTGGTTAGCTTTTGGATTATTTGAGTTAATTCTCCCAAGTTACAAATGTCTTTAAGCTTTTTTCTCTTTGTTTTATCAAGCAAGTTAATGTTAAAATCGCCCATAATTTTTTTTCCTTTCTTTCATATTTCTTTAAGGTTTTAGTTAGACCAGTACAAAATTAACTTTTTGCATTTGGTGGTCGATATACAGCAAGCGCAATAAATTACATTTGGGGCAATATGTCATGATCCTCCTGGGTTCTTACCCTCCCTCCTGTGTTTCTGTCTACTCACCTGGGAGGAGCCATGTACTCCACACCTGCAGCAGTCAACTACTCACTCATCTGTGGTCCATCTACAGTCAAGTCCTGCTACAAGAACCACTCCCTGCCATTTCGTCAGTTTATACACAGGGTAACTTGTCTGCTGGCTTTCAACCTTTTTTGATAACCTTCTCTGCTTGCTCCATGGATTTTTTTTTTTTTTTGTGAACTTCATTTATTTTTCCCTGTTTCCAGTTTTCCCCGGAACACTACAGTTTCCGTTCTGCTCCTCATTTGGGAACCACATCACCACTCCGCACCTCCTGGCCACCCAGTCCGTTACCTGCTCCTCCTCTTTGAAAATAAATTGTTTAAACTTTTTTGGGTGTGTTCTGCTTTTGGGTCCGACTAGCCCCCGTGACATGATGGTGTTATTGTGACACATTCACAGTCTAGTGTTTGATCAGGTATGTCTATTGGGTGACTATCGGTACAGTCTTTCATGTAGATCAATACCCCCCTTTCCCCTTCCCTCTGTCCCGTCTCCGGACAAGACACAGGTAAACTTTTACAGCCCACTTTTAACTCCTATAGAGGCAAAAAGTTGCGTATTGCCATTTTAAATTTTTAAAAAGTACAAAACAGTGGTAATTATAAATTGTTTCTTGTAAATAAAATTTGTGAGGCATGCTTTAACAAAATTAATACTAGTACACTTTTATCTTAAAGTGCATGTTAATCTTGCATACATAATCAGTGTTGTACCTGAAAGTGTTCATTGAACAATAGTTCATGAACGCATTCGTATTTTGGGTGAACGTGAACTGAACACTATTACTGCCTGATGAACAAACTGAACACGTTCATTTGGTGTCTGAATGGCATCTATTTAACTTTGTTCAACAGGGTGCCAGATTTCTTTAGTGTTCCAGGCGAAAACCCAGCTAAACACACCGTAAAGAGCCCTTAATACTTAGCAAAAAACCCCATTCAATCTGGCAACAACACTAGCCACCAGCGTCGCATCGCCGCATGCTTCATCGAAACACGACAAAACAAAAAAGCAGCATGGAGGCGACTGTAGCAAGTAGAAGGAACAAGCATTTATCATATGAACATTTAAAGGTCCCATGACATGGTACTTCTTGATGCTTTTATATGGCTCCTTAATGGTTCCCTAATACTGTAAATGAATCCTTCTTCAAAATCAAGCCTCAGAGATAAGATGAGTAATTTTTCTCTCTCTGAACAGTCCATTTTGGGCGTTGTTGCTTGAATGCAAATGAGGACAGAGATGGCCTATAGTAGAGGGTGGGGGCGTGGCCAAACTCTCCGCTCTCAGCTCTCAGCTGTTCGCTCTGACCCATTTCCGTGTTTTTGCGCGGAGAAGAGATGAGAAGCGTTCCATTGAAAAATAAACACATTTCCACAGAAAATAAAATTAAACCACTGCTGTTCAAAGGTCCAGAGGCTCAGATAAAGGACTTCCGAGCCTAGAAACACTCGGACGTGCCTCCAGGCAAATAAAAAAACGCATTTCGCATTGCCTAGCGCATTCGCGGTCCAAACTCTCTGGGCGTGATTTACAGAGACGCTGAGTAGACACAGACGGGGGGGTGGAGCTGCATTTTTCGATCTGACGTCAATAAGGTGCCTTGTTCAGAATCGCCCGTTTGAGCTGTGCTTTTTTCTAACGCAGAAAAGGACCGCAAATGCTCAGTTTAGACATTTCGCAACTTTTAGCCATGGGGGGGGGCCCTAAACGGGGTAGGGGAGCTCACATTAGCGTTCAAAAACCTCAGAAAGTGAAAATTTCATGCCATGGGACCTTTAAAAGAGCTCTATGACAAGGTCAGTGAGGAAGGGAATGACCACATATTAATGTGCAAACTTTGCCCACCGGCTTTCAAAAAGAAAATATGCCCTTCAGTCATATCAACAGCAAACATAAAACGACACACTAAACTGAAACACCCGGCTAGCCTTTCAAGGTATATGAAACTACATATGAAATTTGATATGAACACAAGGTTTCATTGTTAAAACTGATCAAATAATTGCTCTCTGTTCTATATGGGCTTTGGCAATGATTTTGAAAAATAGCTCACAGCAATATATTGAAAAAACAAACTATGAACTTTTTTTTGGAACTATGAACAAACTACTAACTAAACAATTAAGAACTATGAATGAACTAGTTCATTTTGAAATTTGTGAACTGAGCTTTGAATTAGTTGATGTAGAAAATTTACTTTCCCAACACTGTACAAAATATCCAAAAGACACCAGACTTCCTCAACACTATACACTCTGTATTTACCGCCTCGTGGCAATTAGACATGTAAAGCTGTGAGTTTTTGTGCTGACCTTTGACAGTGATCACTTTGGAGTCTTGCATGACGTTACTCCCTGAGGCCACTTGGACCGTGACCTTGTTTTGGCCCACCCTCTGAAATGTGTGCGAGGTTTTTCCTTCCAAGGTTATGAGCGGCTGGAATCAAAGAGAAAAGAGGAGAAAAAATGAGTAAATATCCTGAGAGGAGAAGGGAGTAAGAGAGAGAGAAAGAGAGGAGCCCTTGACACAAAGCATAACGAGGAGGTGAGGAAACAGGCAGTGGTGAGTTACACACATAAATGTATAATTCTTAATTTTTGTTTTGTTTTTCAGGCACTGTACCAGATCTTCAAAATGTGAAAAACAGAACTATTTTTTTAATGGACTGCAGTGGTTCAAAGTTATTCTTCTTTTACCTTATGCATTGTGAGCAATCTAATTATTCATCACAATGTGTATAACTAATGCTAATAACAACTAGCATGCTAACTGTAAATTGCACGCTTTATTATTAGATGCAGACGAGGACTTATTTTGACTTAAAAAGCAGCTTATAAAATACATCTGTACTGGTACAAAAGAAATGTTTGGAAAAAATGGGCACAGGCCATTAATTATTTTTTATTTAAATTAAAAAAGCATTTCAGTAGATGTGGTAAAATTTTGGTAATGGCACGGTTTGAAGATGCTGCGTAGAAGTCTTCCCAGTAATAGTAGTAGTAGCAGCAGTAGTAGTGGTAGTTGTTGTCATGTTGGAGAAGCTGAAGTACATGTAGTAAAATAATTTTCAGTAAATGCTGATAAAATTTACAACGTGACAAAAAAAAAAAAATTGTGGATACAGTGGTACCTCACCTTACGAAAGACCCAACAAACGAAAATTCCAAGTTACGAAACGCTTTCACGTTAAATTTTGGTCTCTAGATACAAAAGAAAATTCAAGTTACAGTTACGAAACACGAAATCTCAAAAATTCAAATAATGAGCGCTCAGCCACACACATTATACGCTTTTTAAAACTTTTCTCACGTTTGTCTCTCGTTTAAATACTCAAACTTTCATAGATTTTCAACAAAATGTATTAATAGTGAAGTGTGGGGGGAAGGGGGAGGGGGGAGAAGACTGCGCGCGGACACGTGTGTGATAGCGCAGCATGACCCGGCACGGGGCTGCGAGCACGAGACCCGTGCTCAAACCGTGCCTCCTCTAGACCAAATCAAATCAAATCAAACAATATTTATAAAGCGCTTTTCATACAAAATTGTAGCACAAACCTACAAGCAGGTCTAAACCAGGTCTAAACCAGGATTAAACCAGGATTAAACCACCGCGGCTCTTGCCTGCGTTCGTTCATGTGCTCGGACTGCGTGCGGTCCCGATGGAAGGCACATCCCCTCCCCTCCTCGCTGCTCGCCTCAGACGTGACTCGTGAGGTACACCGGTGCTACTGCTAATAGCAGAGCTAGCACGAAACCAGGAAATAGACCCGCACGCGGTGGTTTAATTCTGGTGTTTAGTCCAAGTTTAGTCCTGGTCCAGTCCAGGTATAGACCTTGTTTAGACCTGATTTACTCCACGTTTAGTCCTGGGTCTACAGTCTCTAAGCCAATCAGGAAGCAGAACACAGTATTACACTATAAAAAAAAGTTACACTATAAAAAAAACTTGGAACGGGGCCTTGGAACGAATCAGGCTTTTTCCATTGAAATAGCTACTCAACTTACGAAAAATTCACGTTACGAAACCACTTCTGGAACGAATTAATTTCGTAAGGTGAGGTACGACTGTATTTTCAAATTCTGGCAAGGGCCCCTTTTGCTATTGAATACACTGTATTTTCATAAGAAGCATGCAAATAGTGACAAACGACAACCAAAATGGATAAAAGCCCTGAAATTGCCAATCTCTACTGAGCTAAAGGTAAAAGGTTGTTCTTGAATACTACCACTACATGACATCACAATGTGGAGATGTAGACTGTTAATCTAGGGTTACTCAAACGTGTGAATGAAACAAAATACTGATAATAATAATGGATGCTGACCACTAATCAAACTGTCAGATTTTGAGACCAAGTTATTCTAATAATTCTCATCCAAATCTTGTGGCTAAAACAAACTTTAACTTTAACTTTTGCAAAACAAAATGGGTATATATTTGTGATATATCTAAAATAGGCTAAAATACCTTAAAAGTTTCAAATACACTCAACAAAAATATAAACGCAACACTTTTGTTTTTGCTCTTATTTTTCATGAGATGGACTTAAAGATCTAAAATTCATTCCAGATACACAATATTACCATTTCTCTCAAACATTGTTCACAAATCTGTCTAAATGTGTGATAGTGAGCACTTCTGCTATGCTGAGATAATCCATCCCACCTCACAGGTGTGCCACATCAAGATGCTGATCTGACATCATGATTAGTGCACAGGTGTACCTTATACTGCCCACAATAAAAGGCCACTCTGAAATGTGCAGTTTTGTCTCACAGCAAAATGCCACAGATGTCACAAGCATTGAGGGAGCATGCAATTGGCATGCTGACAGCAGGAATGTCAACCAGATCTGTTGCTCGTGAATTGAATGTTCATTTCTCCACCATAAGCCGTCTCCAAAGGCGTTTCAGAGAATATGGCAGTACATCCAACCAGCCTCACAACCGCAGACCACGTGTAACCACACCAGCCCAGGACCTCCACATCCAGCAGGTTCACCTCCAAGATCGTCTGAGACCAGCCACTCGGACAGCTGCTGAAACAATTGGTTTGCATAACCAAACAATTTCTGCACAAACTGGCAGAAACCGTCTCAGGAAAGCTCAACTGCATGCTCGTCGTCCTCATTGGGGTCTTAACCTGACTCCAGATTGTCGCTGTAACAGACTTGAGTGGGCAAATGCTCACATTCGATGGTGTCTGGCACGTTGGAGAGGTGTTCTCTTCACGGATGAATCTCGGTTTACATTGTAAACCGAGATTGATCGAGTGGCCCATGGTGGTGGTGGGGTTATGGTATGGGCAGGCATCTGTTATGGACGAAGAACACAGGTGCATTTTATTGATGGCATTTTGAATGCACAGAGAAACTGTGATGAGATCCTGAGGCCCATTGTTGTGCCATACATCCATGAACATCACCTCATGTTTCAGCAAGATAATGCACAGCCCCATGTTGCAAGGATCTGTACACAATTCTTGGAAGCTGAAAATGTCCCAGTTCTTGCATGGCCAGCATACTCACCGGACATGTCACCCATTGAGCATGTTTGGGATGTGCTTGACCGGCGTATACGACAGTGTGTACCAGCTCCCACTAATATCCAGCAACTTCGCACAGCCATTGAAGAGGAGTGGACCAACATTCCACAGGCCACAATTGACAATCTGATAAACTCTATGTGAAGAAGATGTGTTGCACTGCATGAGGCAAATGGTGGTCACACCAGATACTGACTGGTTCTGAGTTCCCAGGCCCCCAATAAAGCAAAAAAAAAAAAAAAAGCACATTTCAGGGTGGCCTTTTATTGTGGGCAGTATAAGGCACACCTGTGCACTAATCATGATGTCAGATCAGCAACTTGATGTGGCACACCTGTGAGGTGGGATGGATTGTCTCAGCAAAGCAGAAGTGCCCACTATCACACATTTAGACAGATTTGTGAACAATGTTTGAGAGAAATAGTAATATTGTGTATCTGGAATGAATTTTAGATCTTTAAGTCCATCTCATGAAAAATGGGAGCAAAAACAAAAGTGTTGCGTTTATATTTTTGTTGAGTGTACATTGATGACATTTGCATTATAAATTATTCAATCAATCAAACTTTATTTATAAATCACTTTTCAGAGAAAAAAATGTAACACAAAGTGCTTTACAGTGATTAAAAACAACCCACATTTCCTTCCACCCACCCAACCACCTCCCACAGCTGCCTGACCCCTCACAACCAAACAACCCAAACAGTAACACACACACACACACATACACACACACACTAACATGCTAAAATACATAAAACTACACATAGTAAAAATATGAGGCTAAATACAGGCGAACCATCAGAGGAGCCGTCTACACCAAGAGTAGAGAGCTGTCCACCACCACCAGGAACCACCACAGGGCCCAGGGGAGAGATGAGGCCCAAGCACCAGCCCTCCACCAGGAGCCCACGGGACAGACCCCGGCAGCCACAGCCGACCACCACAGCCGGAGCTAAATTATTCCCTGATTGTGGGAAAGATGGACTGGAGTGGGTAGAGTTGTGTTTTAGTTTTTGTTTTTCCTCGAGTGATGCAGAAAAGAGGAAGCAGCTTTCAGAGGGTGCAGCTCTCGAATTGGGACACGGCTTATAGAATCTCTGGGTTCTGATCACCATGGAAATGAAAAACTATGTTCTAGAGCGACACCAGTTATTTGGCTCATAACCTCTCAGCACACTGGTGAACACGCACACAAACATGGATACTTCTACGTCTTTCTCCACCAAACCCTGGTACCTCTACATGTTAGAGGACAACACCCATCTCTATGATGAGGGCTTTGGCCTGGGGGCTCTGCTCTGCCCCACACCAACAGGGAGCGGTCAAGAGCCACAGGAGACCCAACTGGTGTCTCTCGACATCCAGGTGCCCTCAAATCCAGAGGACAGAAGTCTGATCCAGGTACTTCCATCCTTGGTCCAGGACCTTCCACCCCTGGTCCACGACCTTCCACCCCTGGAGGAAAGTGCTCTGGTCAGGGCGCTCCGTGAAGAGTTGGAGCGTACAAAGGTCAAACTTGCAGATAAGATAAGAAAAGATATGCCTTTATTAGTCCTACACTGGAGAAATTCCAGTGTTGCAACGCACAGATCAAGAACAGCAGGAAAATGTAGCATGCAATAAAACAAGATAATAAATAATGGCTGAAAATAATTTAAAAATAGACCTAAAAATAGACTCTTGAGTATAGCTTAATAGATCCAAATAAGCAATTCTTTGAACCAAAAGCTTAGATCTCAGGAAAGAATCAATCAAGAAAAAAAAAAAAAAAAGACTTCTCTCCAAAAGAAAGACAAGCAGCCGCAAGACCACAGTAATGCACATAGGGAGATCCGGTGCCTGTACGACTCTAAAGTACTTGAAAATGTGCAACTGAAGCAAAAGTTTGCAAACTCCAGAAGAGTCAGGAATAAGACTGATGATCTGGAGATGCAAAAACTCAATGCCTCTCTCCAGAAGAAAGACCAAGAGCTGGAAACCCAAATTAACGCATACAAAGATAGACATCTAATATCTCTATAATAGTTCAGTGAGAGAAACTGTCCAGCTCAAACAAGAGCTTTCCAGCACCAGTAAAGTCCTTGAAAAGTTAAACACAAACAGGCCAGATCCAGAGGCCTACAGAGACTCTCAAACCACTGGTATTAGAGCTGGTGGAGATACAACCCACAAAGACAATGTGAAACTGTCCAAGAAGGTGCAGCAGCTTTCTTATGAACTCTTTCCAGTACGAGAGGAGATATGTTTCCTGAAGTTTGAATGTGAAACTGAAAGAGCACAGCCATCCACCCTTCCAAGAGGAGCAGACGGAGTGGAGGAGCAGAGGAGGGCATCCAGGCACTTCCAGCGCTAAAGCCCCTCCAAACATCACCCTTAACCCTTTGCATTGTGAAAAAATAAAAATATGATATAGCTGTAGTAGTCATTCATGTTTATTGTTTTACATTTTGAAAATTTAATTATGCCACCCACGTAACATGCTGCAATTGCTTGCTATTTATGCAGAAACAATAAATGTTAAGAAAAAAATTAATCAAAAATGCAACATGATCGTTTATCCCCACTATAATACAAGAAAAAACTGCATTTTCACATTCACTGTACCTGCCCCCATCTGTATTATCTGTCTGTCTAAAACATTGGAAGCCTAAAACAACAGACTGAACTAAACTAGAGAGAATTATTTGACAGTAATGTATATGAGAACAGACTTTGAATGTTTACTTTCGTCAGTGTAAGAAAAACAAAGGCACTTTTTGCTAAATGTGCACAAAACTATGCATAATATGAGCTTTCAAACACATGTAAGTGTGGAATAGGTATATTTGAGTTTTTTCTGAGTGGAGTGAGAAATATGCACGTCCATTTTTGCTAACCTCGGAGCTGTTGTCAAACCACCAGAAGAAGGTCAGAGTTCTGGTGTGGTTGGGCCAGACCAGCACACTCAGATTGGCCTCCTTCCCCCGGACCGTCACTATGGGAGACGAGAGATAGATGCGCTCCACTGGACCTGAGGCACACACACACACAAGGAGTTGATTACATTAACCTCTAGAGACAAAAGATTAGAATAAGGATGAGTATAAAAAAAACATGTTTCTTGTGAATACAGTTAGGCTAGTTCTTTTGCTGTCCAAATAATTCTGTTTCCTCACAAACTACAGTATGTATTTATACTTACAGTGTCTACCACCATAATACATTTTGGCTTTGACTAATTTGCCAGTATATTACAACAGATGCCCTTCTACATCTTTAACAAATGATTTTTTTTATACCAAATAAACAGTTTTTACTCAATTTTTACTCTATGATCTTGGGCTGCTCCCTCTCCTCCAACGCATCCGTCTCAAGAAATTGATGTGCGAAGTTCTCATTATTTTATTATTTTTACAAAAGTGAAAAGTTAATTTGTGACTTTTACTATAACTTAACTTAAAATGGTGGCCTTTGCTATGGATTTTTGAATCTTAAACCCTTCAGTTGTTGGGCAATTGACTGCACCGCTACTGCCCTATTATCCAGAAATACCATACTAATACTATCACAATATTTGAAAAAGGCTTCAACAGATGTGATAATGGAGATGACATGATGACCTGAAGAACTTAGAAAAACAGATTTACTCCAGACATGAGGGTGACATGTTTATAATGTTACACTTGGATGATCAAAGTCATGCATTCAGGGCCAAAACATTTGAATCGTGACTATGTTCAGATCATTGATTGTATAAAATTACACCTCTACCAGGATTTGAATGTAAACACCAACTCATTAAAATGAATGAAACAACAGGGGACTTGTTTTTAAGTAGGTTAATTGTACAGTGTATCATTATGGAAGGAACCAGTGTGAGCAAAATGTATGAATAAATCCGATTATATTAATTTAGATCATGCAGTCTCATTGTTTTTAACCATTTTCAATCCAAAAAGTGTGCCTTGATATGAGGTCCTTTGTTTATTTGGGCTAGCCTAATTGGACTTTAACAGTATCAAATAGGAACAGTACAGAATTTTGGATCTATTGTCCATTATAAAATACAACTTAGAATTCTTCCCACTGTGAGCAAGTCTACAAGTGATTGTGTATTTATCCTTTGAAAATACCTGATTTTGTGTATTTTTTATGTTTTGCCCTTCAAATTGCATTAATTTCAAATTATAAAACCCATGTGACATCCAGACAGTTATTCTTAAAGTCACTCTTACTTATAATAATAATAATAATAAATATAGCTGCAAGCAGCAATGTGGGGGCAAAGCACCGTTTGACAGGGTCTAACAAGGTCTGACAGGATCTAACAGAGTCTGACAGGGTCTGACAGGGTCAGGGTCTAACCCTACCATGGTCAGGGTCTAACCCTGTCAGAACAGACACATCAAAGACAGATCAAAGGTTGCTAGGTGCGTTGCTAGGCAATTGACAAATTTCTGCAAATTTGACTTGCTGGTGCCACTAGACGGTTGGGGCTGGGGGCCTATAAATCGCTGTGGGTAATGAGGAGACTGGCTGGAATGTGCATGCAAAATTTCACAACTTTTTACCAGATGGTTCTAGGGAGACAGATGGTTCTTCTTATTCTATATTCCTTTCACCATGGGGAGTCTATGGCAGCATAGACTCCCCATGGTGAAAGGAATATAGAATAAGAAGAATCAAGAGACCAGAACATCAAAGGAAAGATCAAAGGGTTACTAGGCAACTTGCCTAGGCAAAGCAAAGCAATTCCTATAGGGTGCCTAAGCACCTTCGGTGCTTGGCCCCCTAATAATACATTTTATTTAAAAGCGCCTTTCAAGACACCCAAGGACACTGTACAAAACAAAGTTAAAACATAAAAATACTTAAAATTCAAAGATAAAAACAGAGATACAAAACTAGAAGATGGTGAAAGTGACTGTTATGTGGTGTAGGATTGTCTGAACAGGTGTGTTTTGAGTCTGGATTTGAAAAGAGGAAGAGAGTCAATATTGCGGAGGTCAGGAGGGAGAGAGTTCCAGAGCAGGGGAGCAGAGCGGCTGAAGGCTCTGCGCCCCATGGTGACAAGACGAGCAGACGGGACAGAGAGCTGGAGGGAGGAGGAGGAGCGGAGGGAGCGAGAAGGAATGGAGATGTGGAGGAGGTCAGTGATGTAAGGTGGGGCCAGGTTATGGATCGCTTTGAATGTGGTTCAGAGAATTTTAAAGTTAATTCTTTGTTTTATGGGAAGCCAGTGTAGTTGTTGGAGGATGGGGGTGATGTGGTGGGAGGAGGGGGTCCTGGTGATGATGCGGGCAGCGGAATTTTGGAGAAGCTGCAGTTTCTTGAGGGATTTGTTAGGGAGACCAAAGAGGAGGGAGTTGCAGTAATCTTATATTACTACTTATACTTATATTTACTCTTACGTGAGTAATTTCATGGACCACTACTTTGTACTTCTACTTTAGTAATATTATTTTGAAGTAGCTTTACTCTTACTTGAGTACAATTTTTGGTTATTCTACCACCTCTGTTAGACACGGCATTATCCTTGGTTCCAAAAGTCCACTCTAAAATACTTTAACCTCCTTATCACTACACACACACATGTACAGCAGTTGTACGCCCATAGAAGTAGTTTCTTTGATGTTCTAAAACCTACCATGGTCAGCACAAGCATGACCAACACAGACTAGTGAAGCTACCCATGAACACATATCCCACTATATACTCTTTTGCTAGCTGTCCATAGAACCCAAAATGTACTCCCTTTTTCCTTTCTCTCTCTCCTTCTCTCTCCCCTTCTCTCATTCTCCCTTCTCTCTCTCCCCCCCTGTCTCTCTCCTTCTCTTTCTATGTCACTCTCTTGCTCTCTTCCCCTCCCTCTCTCGTCCTCCTCCTGCCCTCCTTCTCTCCCTCCCTCTCTGTCTCCCTCTCTCTCTCTCTCACCCCTTTCTTCTTCTCCCTCTCTCTCCTTCCCTCTCCCCCTCTTCCATTCACACATACTGGTGACGTGCAGGAACAGTGCGCTGCTGTCTGCTCCCTGGCTGTTCTGGGCGTGTGCTGTGACTCGGTAGATGCCCGTGGATCTGTAGATGTGCTTGATGCCGTCGTTGGTCCGGCTCAGGTTGGAGTAGGTGATTCGGATGCCGTCCCCGAAGTCCAGCTGCACAGTAGTCCTCTGAGCATCTCCCTGGTGTACAGACAGACATATGCACCAGCTGTCATGAGGGCTTAAGACAGAATGAATCTCCAGCTAGCCAAAGTGCTCACACCTCCAGCTCCCCCTATGACATGTCAGTAATGCTTTGGAGCTGGGTATCTGTGAGATAAGACAGGGATTCTATTGAGATTTGAACAAGTGAAGTGCAGGCTGAGCTAAGACTTTATCTGGGCCTATCAACCAAAATAAATCTGAAACTAACAAAGGAGCCTACGACTAGTAAGCACAGATGATAGGAGTTTGATTGTGAGCTGATCCCAATGTGACGTTCTGTCAGTTTGGAGAGATGCTTGTCTATTGATTGAGTGCCTTTCTGTTAAATTGGCTAGAATTTAGAATAATTAACTTCATGTAATTTTGAGTAATCAACTAAAACTGCATCAAAGCTAGTCAAAACTTCTCAAATTGAGATAAATATACAGATTTTTATGGTGCATTCACACAAACCATGGTACATGGTACATACAAACCATATTGAAAAAATTAGGACTAAACTGGGACTAAAGCTGCAGCTAAACCTGGACCAGATCAGAACCAAACCAAACCAGGACTAGAACAGGACATGTGTGACCATACCTTAAATCATTTAAAATTAATGAGGCTCTATCAATTTTTCTTCCATGTAATTAAAGTACCCAATTTTTCCTAATGTATGTGAGCAAAATTTGTCTTGCATCAGTACAGATATATTGTATAAGCTTGAGGTCAAAATAAGTCAGCGGTGTACTATCTGCATCTGATTATAAACTGTCATGGCAACAGCGGTATGATGGTGATATGGGTGTATGATGAATGCATAATGTAAACAAGGAATAATTTTGGAAAACATTTGAAATGGACCAGTTCTATTTTTCACATTTTTAAGACAGTAAAATCAGGTCTACGTACAATTGTTCTTTTCCCAATACAGATATATTGTAATATATCTGCAAGCAGCTCACAGGGTGTGTGCTAAGCCTGTCACGATAATAAATTTTGAAGTGCAATATACTGCTGAAGTAAATATAGACCATAAACGATAATACTGAAACCAAACCATTAAGCAGTTTTATGGTTTGGTTTCAGTATTATCGTTATCCCCTAAATGTATTCTAAATGTTCTATTTAGAAGAGATCCAGATGCAAGCTAAGTAGTTAGTTTGTATCTGCATCTCATAACTGAACGTTCTAAAGCTCAAATCTTATTGTACAGAAAAATAACCAAACTTTTCTCAGTAAGAAAAGAAAATGTCCCCTGGATGATTATTGAACTAAAAAATATTGTTCCATCTTTCATATATTGAACTATTGAACGATATGTTAATTATCATGGCAGGCCTAGTGCTGTCTGCATCTAATTATATGCAGCATGATAATTATAAGTACTTTCAGTGGAAAGCTGGAATTAAAGACTGAAACACTTGTTAATATTACTGTAACAAAAAAAGTCTAATCTGGTCTCTGAAAGTTGAGATAAACATGCTTACAAACTCTTCACAGTGAATAATTAGGATGCTGGGTGCTACGAAAGTGAGGAATAACTTTGGACCACCGCAACAATTTAGAATTAACTAGTTGTGTTTAATACAGTATAAATCAGGTACAGCATTTTAAACAAGCAATTTCTGCAGGAGAAAACTGTGGCATAAATTTTCCTACCATAATGGCCACCCGGTTATAATTATAATGAATGGGCCTAGAGGTTGACTCACATCCTCCAGCTGGACCATAAAGGTGACATTGGTCCCCACGTTGGCGCTGAGCTCTCCGGTGCTGGTGGACAGACGCAAGCCCTGGGGTGGTCTGGGGCGACAGCTCTGCCTCTTGGGGGAGAAGGAGTTCCGTCCTACTTCCTTACAGTTGTTGGATAGAACTTTACGGTACCTGGAAGGGCATTTCAAGTATATTCATATATGGCGATAAGTGGTAATGTAATTTATGGATTTCAGCATTTCAGTTTAATTAATCTCTCTTTTTTTGTTTTTTGTATTGAGATTTAGTCATTAAATGGTCAATGATAAGCTTGGGACTTTTTAATCAAGAGGTATTTAAATACACTGACTAAATGTCTGTCTTCGTCATGAACCTTGACATGAAAAGCTAGGGCCGGTATATCAGCTCTCAGTTATTGACTGGATTTCCCCAGATATCAGTATTGGTACTGGTCTGGTAAGTGAAAATATTTATTTATTTCGCAGATAAATACATTTTGTTATTAGTTTTACAAAAGGGTTACATTCATTTATAGTCCAAAAACATAACACAAATTTGGTCTGTACTATAGATCTTAAAAGCATAAAATCGGTATTGGCAGATATGGGCTATCAACCATCCCTATTAAATATCATTTTATATACAATGTTTTAATAAAATAAAATAAAAAATAAAACAGATCAAACACCTGTTTTGTCCAATTTTGATCTTTGTGCAAGCAGTGTTGCCAACTCCCCAGCATCGAAAGTAGCTATTGGCCCGCCCAGAAGTAGGGGGGGGGGGGGCAAACGTCATTGTCAGCAGGGGGCTCCAGACAGCACATCCTAACCTTCCTTACCCCGTGACACTAACCTTTTATTGGTGTTGTTATTACATATACTTGTTTGTTTGTTTTTTATTTTTTTATTTGGTTTTTATTTTTTAGATATTTTTTTGGAGCTGTAGTCCAAGATCTATAGCTTGCTGTAGTTTAACTAAAGCTTTTTTTTTTTTTTTTTTTTGTGCTATAGTGGGCAAACTATAGCTTTTTATTTTTTTGTTTTTTTTTGTGTGCCAAAGAACTAGCTTTTTTAAACTTTTCTGTGCTGTACAACTAGCTTTTTCCCACTCCCGTCTGTACGTTTGTGTATACACTTTTGGTTGTGGCATTGCGATTGAATACAAGAGGAGAAAAAAGAAATGCTCTAAAGAATGAGAGGGATATACATGTGACGACAGAAACTGAATGACAGAAACAGAGAGAGGAATGACCAGACTCCAAGGCGATCTGACGAGATGGGAGGGAGCAGAGGAGAGACTGGTGTGTGTGTGTGTGTGCGTGTGTGCGTGTGTGTGTGTGTGTGTGTGTGAGTGAGTGAAGCGACAGTCCACGCTGTTCTCAACTCCGCCCCCGCCCCTCTCTGTCTCTTTCTCTGAACGGGGAAAGAGAGAAAATGGTGCAATTATTTTTTCCCCCTCCCGCGATCTTGGAGCCACTGATCACCAAAAAACTCGCTAGATTTGTCGCTAGTCGCTTTTGTCTAATTTTCTCGCTAGGGGGGTCCAAAAAGTAGCTAAAAATAGCGACAAAGTCGCTAAGTTGGCAACACTGTGAGTAAAGATTCACTTCCGGTTTACCCAACTTGCGCAAAGATCAAAATTGGACAAAACGGGAAACAGCTGTTGTCCGTTTTTTCCATTTTTCATTTAAACACAAAATCGAAAACTGAAAAAACAAATCGTTATCCATTTTTTCATTTTGGTTTTGGAGACAAATAATGAAAAAAACTGTTGTTTTTTTGTTTTCTTATTTTTGGTTTTATATTGAAAAACGAAAGAACGAATGATACACAGATTCACCTGAATTGATCAATGTACATTTTATACTGGTCAGAGCATTTACCTACAATTCTGAAGATTGACAGTTCAATTCCAGTGTATACTGTCATGGTGTCCTTCGGCAAGATACTTCACTGAACTGGTGTACGTGGTGGTGAAGTAATAGTCAATTTGGGTACAATAAACTTGTACTGTTAATAATGTCATACTTTCTGTCACTTTATTTGTCTTTATTTGTCTTGTGTGGCAGTTTCAAGGGCTCCATTCTTGGTTTTTAAGTTTTAACGCAGATAAAATCGCATTTCCTCTCCAGTTTCTTTGTAACAACAGGCAAATATTGTGTTTACAAGACAAAATGTGTTGGAATAGAATAATACCTTTTTGTTATAGATCGGGCATCGGAGGCCACTTACCCTGTGCTGTTAAGAAAGCTCTGACTGTTGCTACAGCTCTTAGCAGCACCTTTTGGATTAAACCAAAAGGCAGGGGAGCACTTTCCGTCCGTCTGGCGTTCCCAACCGTAATCGCTGCCAAAAAGGAGAACAAAACAAGATGAAAAGTGTTACTTCATAAAATTATAAAGTGCCACATTCCAAGGCTCTTATGTGCGAGGGCAAATACTTCACAGTTGGAGCGCAGTGGCATAATTTAAGAGAGACTTGATTGTCAGACATGCAGGATCAAACAGAATTTCTCACAGATGGATAAAAGATATTTAAAATTAATTTGACCATTCATTATTAACTGGATTCTAAAAAGCCACTTGTCCCCATATTATGCAAATTACAACGTCTTGATGGAAGGTTCCTAACTCAGATCCATCAGAATGATCCAGGGCTTATCCCATTACACTGCAATTTGACATAGTTATTAAGCTGACAGGAGCTGATTTCACACTCGGGCCTGTTTAATCGTCCAAATGCACAATGTTAAAGGAATGATTGGTGAATAAAGTTTACATTGCTCACAAACTCACAGTTCACATATTCTGTTGGCTGGGTTCCAGATGGCATCATAAATTTCTATAGGCCCAGTAATATTTAATACAGATGAGGGGAAGCTAAAATTAATATTCTTAAAATGCTGATTCCTGTTGTAATACAGTGTGCTCTTGGGTGCAGTCTAGGATTGTCAATTGATAGTAAAACTAATATGGAAACTAGATACTTATTGAGTAATGAGCAAATATTATTACTAAAGTCACAATCACAGAACAAAAATGAATACTTCCTGAATGTCTTTAGAATAATCTTGTATAACATAAGACTACATAGACTAGTATACGCCCATGGACCACTATGGAACCTGCCTGGACATCATTTGGCTAGTTTAGTTGAAAACAATATAAGAAACTCAATTTCAATTAATTGAAAAATGGCCTAAAATATTACACCTATCCAGAAATGTACAGCGTATAGCATTTTGTTTGCAGTAATCCCTCGTTTATCGCGGGGGTTAGGTTCCAGAAATAACCCGCAATAAGAGAAATCTGCGAAGTAGGACAACTTTATATTTTACAATTATTCTACATGTTTTAAGGCTGTAAATGCCTCACCAGACACATTATACGTTTTTCTCAGACTGGAATTAACCTTTTCTCACATTTCTCTCTCGTTTAAAAACTCAAACTTTCATAGATTTTCAACAAAATGGATTAATAGTGATGCGTGGGGGGAGAAACGGCTTCGGAAGCCCCGCCGGACGTGCGAGGAGCACTGCCACGTCCCGGGACCTGACGCGCACCAACCCCTTGGAGAAGTGCGCGACACGTGCACCCCTCATCGTGCACAAATCCATGACAAAGCAGCGTGACCAGCGCGAGGCCGCACGTACATCGGGGCTGCGAACACGAGATCGAACCGCGGCGCCCGGACCGCGTCCTCTCAGCCCGAGCCACAAACCGAACACACACAAACGAATGCAAGAGCCGCATGGAGTGATTTAATCCTGGTTTAGACCTGGTCTAGTCTAGGTTTAGTTCTGGTCTAGACCTGGTTTAGTCCTCGTTTAGTCCTGGTCTAGTCTCTTAGCCAATCAGGACACAGAACACAATGTTACACTATTAAAAAAAATGTTACACTATAAAAAAAAATAAAAAAAATAAAAAATAAAATTTGCAAAACAGCAAGGCCGTGAACAGTGAACAGCGATAGAGCGAGGGACCACCGTATTGTAAATAGCAATACTGGTCTAAAACATCTTAACATTATAAATGCACCCACGGACTTGCTGGTAAAAATTGCATAACTATTTTCAACTTGGCATTTCACTGTAGATAGCAGATTTTTTATTTTATGTTTTATTTAAATGTTTTTGTTGTTTAAAAACCCTAAATGTGTGATGCAGAGCCCAACCTTTTTCAATAATCACAAGTAAATACAAAGCACAGTGAGGATAGAGAGTGGGTGAAAGCAGGAATTTTCTGAGTACTCATCCTTGAATACAGGACAACGCCGGATTATTCAAACATGCATGAATCGAAATACGCAGAAGTTAGGCAACACTGTTATAAGATGGCTCAATAAAACTCAATTTTACATAATGTCCCATTTAACTAAAAGTTTCAAGTGCTGTATTACAAAGTAGGAATGAGGCTTTGGACGAAGTGTGCACTCCCCAACTACTACTTCAAATAGTGATTGACAAACACAAACATACCTGGACTTGTTTTTTGTTTCATTCTCACATGTTTAACACACACACACTGCATATTTAGGCTGAGTTCTTCTTCTTTTTCTAATAATAATAATAAATATAGCTGCAAGCAGCAATGTGGGGCCAAGCACCGAAGGTGCATGTAGGCCTCAGCATGTATTATTAAAATTCCTGCAACTTTGACCTTACCAGGGTCTAACAGGGTTTGTTAGCCAGGCTTCCCAGGCTCCCAGGCTTCCTATGAAGGGTTCCCGAGATATGAGCGCACTTCGGCTAAATCAAAGACACATCAATGACAGATCAAAGGTACATAATTCCTGAAAATTCCTGAAAATTCCTGCAACTTTGACCTGCTGGTGGCACTAAACGGTTGGGGGTGGGGGCCTATAAATTGCTGTGGGTAATGAGGAGACTGGCTGGAATGTCCATGCAAAATTTCACAACTTTTTACCTGACGGTTCTAGGGTTGCCATAGACTCCCATAGGTGGAAGAATAATGTATAATAATGAGAATCAGTAGAAACACTATGGTGCCTAGCACCTTCGGTGCTTGTCCCCAATAATAATAATAATAATAATTCATAGCATTTATATAGCACCTTTCATGACACCCAAAACGCTTTACAGTTCATTGTTCATTCACTCCACACTTGGTAGTGATAAGCTACTTTCTGTAGCCACACCTGCCCTGGGGTAGACTGACGGAAGCGAGGCTGCCAATCTGCGCCATCGGTCCCTCTGACCACCTCCAACACTAACAGCACTATCATACTAGGCAATGTGGGTGAGGTGTCTTGCCTAAGGACACAACAACACTGTAGCTCCTGGAATTCCCACTAGTCTCCCATCCAAGTCCTAACCAGGCCCTGCCTTGCTTAGCTTCTGAGATCTGACGGGATCAGGCTTAGACAAGCAGGTATGGCCACCTCAAACAGAAAACACTCTGTTCCAAATTGTGATGCTTTGTGGTAATACAGGAAGTGCTCCACTGTGTTTTTAATGTCTATACAACTTCATTAGATTTAGGATAATTTCCGCCCTGGAACTGACAATCTTTACAAAAGATAAAAGGTAGCTGTTAACTACAAAACTGCCTGTTTTTGGAGGTAGCAACATTCTAACATGACTTAAAGCTCACAAGAGTCAAGTTTGTTTTCATATAGAACGTTTAAATTCAAGGTTAGCATTTAGCATTAAGGTTTGGACTTAGTTTTTCTATTTTCACTGCATATCAGCAGATAGTTTGATATGTTCTGGTGTTCTTTGCATGAGTGAGAAATTTTAAATAGCCCAGTTCAGTTTAAAGTCTCACACATCATACCTACATTTTTCTTTCAATCCTGATGCAATATTTCTTCAAGTGAGAGAAATGCCTCAGTAAACATAGAACAAAAGCCCAGTGTGCTTCACTCCCCAGCATGGGTCTCGTAAAGGGAGGCATTACCATTCAAAGTCATAGAAGTTGCAGACACAGGGCTCAGATGAGTAGATCCTGGAGTAGTCCTGGGCCAGCATGCAGCGGTTGCCTGGACGACGTTTCATATAGATCTGCTTCTCACCCATCACGCAGAGCTCCCCCTGTCACAAACAAACAAAAGACACATTTAATACTTGTAAATTTTAAAATATGCATTTTATAGTGACCAAGATCACCTATCCAAAGATCTGCCCTGTAACTTAGCTTGGTAATGATAAAAGGAGAAGTTCAATTTGTCAACTGGACAAAGTTTGTTTGGTTGAAAACGTTTCGCCGCTCATCCGAGAGGCTTCGTCAGCTCTGGTAATGTTACCTGCCAGTCACCATGAAAATATAGGCAAAGCAATAACATATCCATGGAAACAGGCATGTGGCAGACTCTCCAATAGAAAAGTTAGTCTATTGAATTAGTGTATTGAAAACAAGTTTTAAGCAGATAATGCAAATACCAAAATGAGCCTACATCTTGGTCAGGATAACTTAGCTGGATGATTAGATTACTGTGAATGTTTTGGGTTGATTATATTATAGTTAAAGGAGCTGTACCTGTTACTGTCTTATAAACATGAACTAGAACTAGAAACATAACTATTCTTCATTTTAAACAGTTTGCAATGGTCCAAACATATTCCTCACATTCCTAATGCATACATAGCATATGAAATATTCACCATAATGTTTCTAAGCACATTTGACAACTTTCAGAGGTCAGAATTGAGTTTTTCCATCACTCTAATGCTAACAACTAGCATGCAAACAGTTCACTTCCCAGGTTCACAAATGCTGAAAACATTCTATAATCAGAAGTGGACAGCAGACAGGTGATTCATTTTGACTCGCTTTTACAATGTATTTATGCTAGGGTAAAACTTTACAGTGAAAAAGTTACAGAAAGAACATGGGCACTTCCCACAGAATGGACCTGCATTGTGTGGGAATCTAACCAGGGGCTTCTTGGTGTAAGGGCCGAGCAAGCTCCAGGGTTTCAAAGTGGCTGCCTATTCAATTCAATGGGCCGAGCTCACTGGTGCATGACTCCAGATAGCCTAACCCGGCTAGGCACATCCGGTGGCTCCAGGCCGATTGAACATGCGCAGTTGAGCTACCCCCCATGAGATTTTGCGCAACAAGAGCAAGTGGAGCGGAGTCGTGGATTGCGAGGAGCCAAGGTAGGGAGCCTGAACAGGAAAGTTGACACGACCAGAGCCAGCCGTCATGGAGCGGACAGATCGCGTTCAAACCATGGATCTATTATAAATATATTGATTATGAAATTAAGCTGGTTCACACTTTAGACTACTTTTGAGTTTTAATATCACTGACTGAATTATTATTTTAAATGAATTATTGTAAAGTTTTCATTATCTTTTAAGATGACTATTGGTTATTGAATTATTTAAGATATGACCATTGTATTTGACTATTGATTTGATTGGCATAAACAATGAAAACTATTTTAGGAGCATGTCCCGGTTTAGTCACTGGGACTAAATTTGGAGCTAATCCTGGACTAAATCAGGACTATATATTAATATTAATATTAATATTAATATTAATATTAATATTAATATTAATATTAATATTAATATTAATATTAATATTAATATTAATAATATATTGATCATAATATTAGCTTGTATGCTCAGTGCTAAGCTGACATTTTCTAAAATGTATTTTCTCATTGTATGTTTTTATTATAATAAATGCACTGTGAAGTATAATTGATTTAATACCATTGTGAATTTGAGATGAGAATATTTAAGTAAAGGTACATGGAACTGATTCGTTATCTTAAAAAACACACAACAATTGCACAAAAAGTTCTCAATTTTAAATGAACATTAACATAAAACCTAATAAAAACGAAAAAAGCAACTAAGACAGCTATTTACAAACTATTTGTAATGCATATACAGGGGGTCCTCGGGTTACGACGGTCTCGGGTTACGACGTTTCGTGGTTACGAACGCGCCCCCATTAAAAAAAATATGTATATATTACGCGTCATTCCGTCTTACACGGTTTAGCGTGGTAAAAGATGTAAACAAACGCACGCGGCGCACGGCGGAAGAATACGCTCTGTTGTGGTTGTAGGGAGAAGAAGACAGCCTCGTGTGCGTGTCCAATGTGGGCGGAAGTACCTGATGTGGGCTCTGATCTGCTCCTATGAAAGCGGCAGTGATAACCAAGCAGCGTAGTGGTCTAATTATTGAGATGGAAAGGTTATTGGTGCTTTGGTTGGAAGATCAAAGGCAAAATCCGGTTTACGACGAAATTCGGGTTACGACGCGTCTTAAGAACGGATCAACGTCGTAACCCGAGGACTCCCTGTATATCAAATAAATAATAATGTTTACACTTCCAGGGCACTTCTGAACCATGCTCTAACCTTGCAGCTCGTTTATGACAGTCCGGCTCGTTCACATTGCTCACATGCTCGTTCATGAGGTACCATGTGACCGTTCTAACCAATCAGTGCCTCAGCTTAGCGGGCATAGAGTGTAGCCGGAACTTACGATTAAAAAGCATTTTTTTTAAAACAACAGATGGATTTTGATCTGAAAATAGGTCAAAATCTGCACAAAATCCTACATTTTTTAAAGGTCCCATGACAAGGTACTTCTTGATGCTTTTATATGGTGCCTTAATGGTTCCCTAATACTGTAAATGAATCCTTCTTCAAAATCAACACTCAGTGCATGAGAAAGACACATGTACACAGTCAGAGTCAGAAAATCTCTCTCTGAACGAGTCATTCTGGCCCTTGTTGCTTGAATGCAAATGAGAAGGACAGAGATAGGTTAGAGGAGCGGGTGGGGGGGGGGGGGGGGGGGGGCAAATGCGCCCGCTGGTTCCTTGTTTTAGCGGTGCAATGTGCGCTGGCCCCACTTCCGTGTTTTAAGAGCGAAGGAGGAAAGGAGAGCCTTTTCAATGAAAAAAACACATTTTCACAGAAAATAAAATTAAACCACTGCTGTTTCAGATGTCCAGAGGCTCAGATAAAGGACTTCCGAGCCTAGAAACACTCGCATGTGCCTCCAGGCAAATAAAAAAACGCATTTCGCATTGCGTAGCTCATTCGCGGTCCAAACTCTCTGGGCGTGATTTACAGAGACGGTGTGTAGACATCCAGACGGTGGGGTGGAGCTGCATTTTTCGATGTGACGTCACATAGTTGCCTTGTTCAGAATCGCCCGTTTGAGCTGTGTTTTTTCAAACGCAGAAAAGGGCCGCAAATGCTCAGTTTAGACATTTTGCAACTTTTAGCCATGAAGGGGGGGCCCTAAACAGGGTAGGGGAGCTCACATTAACATTCAAAAACCTCAGAAAGTGAAAATTTCATGCCATGGGACCTTTAAAGTTGTAGATGATCTGTCAGCGGAATACGAACAGTTTGCGATTTCATTGCAGAAAAATCCTTTCTCGGCTGGGGGGATTTTTTTTCGCTGTAGTACCAATGAGTGGCCACTACATCAACTGGAGGCAGCTACAATTTAGCAATACCCTATCCATTTATTTTAATAGATCCATGGGACCAAATGCTAGCTTAGCCACTTTAAAGTTTCATTTACTGAATTAGAGTTGAAAACCTAGACTTTTTGACCATTCAGAAGGACTGCATGCAACCTTTAAGATGGCTGCACTATAACTTTGTGTATGATATGGGGATAGTGCATTCATAGTCAACACCAGCACGCCCCTGTCGATCCATACTGCTCAATACTGCCCTTACCTTGTAGTGCAGGTGCCATGTTTGATAATCCCCGTCCATACATCTCCGGTTGAAGATGCCCTTGTAGTCAATCTTGATCAGCTGCCACTCCGACCTGTAGCTGAAGTGTCCGAAGAACCTTAAGAATGTAAATACAAAATATTAACAACAAATACGGTTATGTCAAAAGAGAGTTGTTGTTTTTTTTAATCAGGAAGACTGTATTCTTACTTCCTGTCACCTGTCCTATCACTGTCTGCCAAACAGCCTGCTAACTCTGCCTCTGACCAATCAGCTCTCAACCTTAAACTTAGACATTATTGACACACATGGCACTATAGGTGACAAATACAATATTACAGTGAAACCTTATTAACAATAAGCAAATAGAATAAATAAAAATAATCTGAATGATAATAGTTCAACTAAAATGCTAATTCATTCATTCATTCATCTTCTTCCGCTTTTCCATTTTCTGGGTCGCGGGGGCAGCAGTCCAAGCAGTGTTCTGCTGCCCAGAACACAATGCTAAATGCTAATGTTTGGTCAATAAACACACAAGACTTGCTGTAAGAAAATACCTCTTCATATTAACATTATAGTGGCCAATACCAACTTCAAAATGTCCAATCATGTCTGATCATCATCTGGAAGTGATACCTCTGGGAATACCAGGTGCCACAGTGGCTACAGTTGTGTCCTTAGGCAAGACACTTCATGAGTGTTGTGTGTGAGTACATAATTGTTTATGGTCGGAGGGGCTGAAGGCGCAGATCGGTAGCCTCACTTCCAGCAGTCTCCAGCAGGTGCATTCTTCAAAAAAAAAAAAAACCAAACAAACAAACAAACAAAAAAAACTAATTTGACTAAAAGCACCTAAGCTCTAGTCTACTTTTTAACTGCCAGTCACAAAACACAGAGCATTTGCCTGTTTATGCGTGCACTACAGATAATTTCCCCTGACTGGTATTGCTTGACTCCACACGGATTTCTCAGTGAGTCTGTTACTTACGTGATAATGTGATTTTCAGATTCGGGTGCCATCAGAACCCCATCCACGTACAAAGGCGCTAAAGAGAAAGTATGCCGATCCCATTTCTTCCCTTCATCCAGACTGATCCTGTATGGAATATATAAGAAAACATTTGTCCATCAACATATCTGCGCATGTAATCTTGGACAAAGCTACATAAAATACGGAAAGGTCATACGTGGAGCGATTGTGTGAATAGCATATACATGACAAATAGTGGAATACGAAGGGATAACTCAGGTGTGGAATAGATTGTTCTGTTTTTGCGAGTCAGTTTCAAATCATCTTTCTCTCGCCTTAATCACTTTTGACAGTTGCCCGAATGCGTGGGGACCGTAGATATGGTTACGACTCCCACAATATGATCAACTTACGAGTCCATCCCGCACCTCATATTTTCCACCCTTATTTGCATAAAAGCACTTCACGGCACAAACCTGTAACTAAGCCCCCTCCTTTTTTTTCTTTTTTTTCTTACCTGGGACACAATCCTGCAAACTTGAGCCTATCATGTGCTCCAAAACATTAAATGTAATCATGCATCGAGAATGGAATTGCACCCAGGTGATTTCCCTCTCTAGTCTGTAAGCATCTGCAGTAATTACAGAGTTAGAGGACAACGTGGAGCACCCACCACAAGTGTCGGATGGGCTGGGCGGCGTGCAGAACCGCCAAGAGAGCACCGCCATTGTCCAGGAACCAAATGTTATGCTCCTCGTCAAATATCTGCAAAATAATAACGTGAGTGAGTTTAAAGTGGGACTAAATACTAACTTCACTTTTGTCGCTAGGTGACTGTGTATGAAGTGCATTGTGTAATTGAGGAAATGTGAGGTACATCTTTTTAATGTCATATTGTGGAACATTCCAGGCAGAGTTATGACATCCATAAAAACAAGAACGTGATGGACCCCAACTGAAAATGTTCTTAATGCACCGTTAAAGGAGAATTAACGTTTTCTTTTAACAATCTGAGCCTTATTTCGGTAATAAAACAAGTTGTTTTACTCACCCATAGCACTTTGGTGTCATATGGAGCACTTCCGGATGTTTTAGATTAGCAATCTCCGTAACGTGAGTTCTCGGGGCAAATGTTTGCGGTCTTCAAATAACACAAACTTTAGCACTTTTCAAATCATAGAAGCTCAGTGTCTTAGTCTACACTTTCGTTTCAGTCAAAAGTGGCCTCTAATCCGAGATTTATCCATAATTTCGAGTAGATGAGGAGGCCAGTGCGCATGTGCGGAGTTTCCCAATTTCGTTGTGTTTTTACCTAACATAATGACAATAAAGACTATTCTATTCTATATCTTATTTCACTCTCAGCTCTCGGGACCCAAACATGAAACGCAAAGCTGTAAATTATGGATAAAGCTCAGATTACACTTTTGACTCAAACGAAACTGTAGACTAAGACATTGAGCTTCTATGATTTGAAAAGTGCTAAAGTTTGTGTTATTTGGAGACGGCAAACATGTGCCCCGAGATCGCTAATCTAAAACATCTCCAGAAATGCTCCATATGACACCAAAGTGCTATGGGTGAGTAAAACAACTTGTTTTATTACCGAAATAAGTCTCAGATTATAAAAAACGTTAATTCTCCTTTAATAGCATTATCTACTGTTTCTAGCTATATTTTGGCAAGTAAGTTTGTGCAGCCTTCAGTGGCATCTGCAATTCTTTCTAATAGTTGGTGACATCCTCCTTCTCTCTCACTTTTTTCTTTAGCTCTCCACGTACTGCCCAGTTTAGCAGCTCTATTTGAAATGTGGTTGTGATTAGTCCAAATTTAATTGTCATGTACAGTGCAGTGGAGGGAACAAATAGGAAGGAAGTTGTTAGAGGTTTGTTCTTGGAGTCACCTGGCGCCAGTTATTCGCTGCATCGGCAGTTATGAACATGCCAAGGTTGGTGGTGGACAGCTCAGTGCCGATATTCCCTGAGAAAAACACAAAAAAAATGTTCATTTACTTTGGAATTAAAAGTATATGATATGTAAACAGAAATGGTAATTAGTATTTATCACCAAGTTTATTCAGAAAAAAATGGTGATGTAGTTTATGGGGGAATACCAAAATCTTAGCCTAACTTTGTAAATAATAGCTGTTAAAACTAGAGCTGTCAGTTTAACACGTTAATTTGATTAATTAATACACTGCAAATTAACGTGTTATAAATTTTAACGCAATTAATTATCAATAGTAATTCAATGCGCGTGCATTTTAAATTTGGCGTGCAGTGAGCAAATCGCTGCTCGGGCCTTTGAACGGCAAGTTTATTTATAAACTGAAGACAGGACTATCAACAAGAATGTGGTGATTTGTAGCTTTTGTCAAAAAGAATTTTCCGATCACCGAAGCAGCTCCAGCCTGACAGATCATTTGAACGATAAACACGTCCAGACAAGTTCCATTGTTACCGGTGATGGAGCGAGTGTGAGCACCAAACCACACTCGCAGAATTTGGGAAACGAAAGAGCAAAGCGACCACAGAAAAACTGACAAACTCAATCGCAAAGTGGGTTGCCTTTCTTGGTCTCTCTCTCTTTCACTTTCTCTCTGATTAAATGAGATTAAAATGCGATTAATTAGATTAATTAATTACAAATTCTGTGATTAATTAGATTATTTTTTTTAATCACCTGACAGCACTAGTTAAACTTTTACAATTGTGTCTTAATGATTGAAATTATAGAAAAAAAATCATGTTAATTTACTTTGACATTAAAATTATAATTTGATTATAATACAATTAATGAAAATATCAAGTATTTATTGCCAAGGTTAATCTGAAAAAAAAAAGGTTGATGGATCCATGTAAGAAATGTGTATGATTGGAAAAAATTGGGATTCAATTTATGGTGTATCAAAATAACAAATAACACTACAATTACACTACAAAAATAGTTTATTTTTATCTATTAAAACTGGTAAACTTGTGTTTTCATGATTGGAATTGAATGGAAAAAACATTGCGTAGATTAGTCAATAATACACTACAACTCAGTATCCATAATATTTCAAACAATTCACAACAATGTCCGAATATTGCGTTTTGGGCTCTTCAACGTCTTATGTTATGAGAAAACGGTATTAGGACTAGACGTATACATGTCGCCATGGCAGCCGTGATGGAGTCTATCAAGAGGGACATGTTCCAGTGTGCACGGGTCAGCTGGGCACACCCAGTGAATGAAGTTTATCTGGATACACCATGGTCTGGTAATTGTGTTGTGGTCCTGTGTGGCCAGTCCGAAGAGTTGGAAACAAACTCAAGTCTACAAAAGCAGTATACCTCAGTACAAGGAAAACAAGTCACAAAGAAAGTTTCTGATAACAGAGTCTATGGTATAAGGTAGGTTTCTATGTGCTCCTGAAACATAATTGTGCTGTTTATTATTGCGTTTTATGTTGTTTTCTTTTAGATTTTATGATTATTTTGGTAATTGCTTAGCCTAATAACATAACATCTTCTCTTGTCAGTACAAACTGTCTTGATCAGGGGCATATCCAATCTCTTTTTCACTTTCGTGGTCTAAGAGGGGCACTTGATAGAGGCACCAAGACTGACCCACTATTTTATGTCTACAAAAATTGACCCTGCATAATTACAATTAACTTTACCTATTCTATTATACCAGAACTGCCGACCATTCGTGAAAAAGAAAGCATTTGTAGTTTTTTTTGTTTTTTTGTTTTTCTGATTATTTTAATGGTTTCATGCTAAAACAGACTGGCTCAAGGGAAACTGACACTTAAAGGGACCATATTACCCTATTTTCTGATCTATGTTATAATGTTGTTTCCTCATCATGTTTAACACACAAATCCAGCATAAAAGCTAAGTTTTTCTCTCAAACAAAAAGAAATTCTGTTCCACCTTGTGATGTCATGTAGTAATACAGGAAGAGCTCCAACTCCTGTGTTTTTAAACTCTATACACCTTCACTAGAATAATTAGGATTTACTAGTCTGTACTAACCAAAAGGGAAAAGACTTGGTATTGGTCTCTCAGTATACTGCCTAAACACCTCTGGCAGATGTTTTTTTTTTGCAAAAAAACAAACAAACAAATATATATATATATATATATATATATATATATATATATATATATATATATATATATATATATATATATATATATATATATACTGTATATCTCAGCTTGATTTATGAAACAGCCCCAACATCTCTGGATAGCACAAGTTTAGAGCGCTAATCTAATCAAAATACAGGTGGCTAGCTTTAAAGTGGGAAGTACATTTCTAATTTCAGTGACAGATAGGGGGCAACTGCCTTATTAACTTTCCCTCCTCTTCTCCATTACCTGACAGAACAGATATGACTTGAGCAACGCTATTTAAAATGACGCTAACCACCTTTGTCATTCATAATCTGACCAACATAATTAATTTTTATGTAACCATACCTGTAGCCACTATGATCCCCGGCACCGATTTCTTGCTTGTGATTGGTCCAGACGTGTACGGATTCTCTGACATCTCCAGGTGAAGGTGTAGCGAACAAAATGGCTGCCAACAAAAATGAAAAATATGTATCATGACAATCTCTTCCCATGTAATTACAACTGACTTTGCCTTTTGTCTCCCATTGTGCCAAAAGTGCCGACCGATTGCGAAAAAAGAAAGCGTGCGTGGTACTTCAAAGCCTCGGAGGACACAAAAGGGCATTTGAATTGTTTCATTCTAAAGCAAACAAGGCATGTAATTAAAATTTGCCAAGATGCACGGATAAAACTGGCGAAATTGATTCAAATCATTTCAACTCATCTCTCAGATGAAACTGCAGAGAAAAAACATCAATAAAGCTTTTTTTCAGAATGGCTAGGCATGGGGGGAGGTCAGAGAAAGCAGGGAGAGGACCTGAGTGGTCATTTGCGCACAGCAGTGGGTAAGCAGCTGTTAAGTGCGCAACATAAATTATAAAGAAGCTAGTATTTGGATGAGGTGAAAATGTAATGCCTTGTTAATAGCAGTGGTGGTCATATAATGTAATCTTATGTTGATTAAGGCGCCGTGACCACAAGTAGTAAATTGAAATCTCAGAGGTTAATAAGAAGATAGACCCCAGAATCTGAAGACACTGCGGGCTGCCCATCAATAATAGCACAAGGCCATCCAAGCATCTCCTCAGACAGTTAGCGTAGATAAGAAAACAGCATGCTAAAGCTAACGCAATGCTAATGTGGGGCGAGGAAAGGTGATGCCAGTGGTCTACCCAGAATTCTTCTTTTGGTTCCATTTCATTTTATGTGTTGTTTTATACGGGGATGTATTAAGGGTACCTCCCACGGACCCACCACCCGCAGGAGCATCCATGGGAGCTGGTGCACTGAGATCTGGGCTGAGAGAGCTGTCCCCGCGACCCAAAGACTCGGAAAAAAGGATGAAAATGAATGAATGTATTAAGGGTAAGGGTTTATAGAAAAAGAAAGGAGTTAAGAACATGTGTTGGATGAAGAACAAAGCTTATTTAAAGGTCCCATGACACGGTACTTCTTGATGCTTTTATATGGCTCCTTAATGGATCCCTAATACTGTAAATGAATCCTTCTTCAAAATCAACACTCACTGCATGAGATATGACTCTGACAGTCTTCATGAGGCTAGATATGTGTCTAAAATGCTTTATTCTGAGTGTTGCTGCTTCAATGCAAATGAGAAGGACAGAGAGATTGGCTAAGGAGTGGGGGGGGCGGGTTTCCCCCGCTGGAAGCGCAGCTCTGCACCGCTGTCTGCACCGCTGTCTGCACCGCTGTCTGCACCGCTGTCTGCACCGTTGTCTGCACCGTTGTCTGCACCGCTGTCTGCACCGCTGTCTGCTCGCTTCCGTGTTTAACACAGGAAGACAGATGGGAGACTTTGCAATGAAAAAAAGCATATTTACACAGAAAATAAAATTAAAGCACTGGTATTTCAGAGGTCCAGAGGGTCGGGACTTGCGAGCCTAGAAACACTCGGACGTGCCTCCAGGCAAATAAAAAAACGCATTTCGCATTGCCTAGCGCATTCACAGTCCAAACTCTATGGGCGGGATATACAGGGACGCTGAGCGGAGACAGAGGGAGGGGCTGGAGCTGCATTTGCCGATCTGACGTCAAAAAGGTGCCTTGTCCGAATTCGCCTCTTTCAACACTGGTTTTGTGTAACGCAAAAAAGGACCGCAAATGCTCAGTTTAGACATTTCGCAACTTTTAGCCATGGGGGGGGGGACCTAAACAGGGTAGGGGAGCTCACATTAACGTTCAAAAACCTCAGAAAGTGAAAATTTCATGCCATGGGACCTTTAAGAATTTTGCAGTATCATGGTCATGTGATATAGATAATCCAAAACTAATAACTCAAAGCATGCACAGTAGGTCTAAGTTTAGCTCAAGATCTGAAGATGGGCACCTGTCCTGTCGGGTTGCCCTTGAAGCATTGAAGAATGGGTCAAATGCAGAGGTCAAATGCTCCTTTAACATCATCACAGTGCAAATGAAACTATTACTTGTATTTGTAGATTTAGGTGACATAGGACAATGACTTGTCCTCTGCATTTGTCCAGGAACCCATCTCCAGATCTTGACCCAGAAACCTGGTCATGAGTACCTATCTCTAGGATTAGCCACTTTTTTTTTGTTGTTGTTCTTTTTGATACAATTCAGTTATTTTATGTGCAAATACTATTGGTTATTGTTTTTCATAAAATGGTAAACATATTCACTTATATGCTATTATCATTTCAGTAGTACTTCATTAATAGTATCCAGCATGATTTAAAAATATATTTTTTACAATTAACTACAAAAGTTGGGTCTACACAGCACTGGTCCAACCACACCCACGTCCATGACTCAAAATAGTCATATTATCTTTGACCTTTTACTGCCCTTTAATAAAATTCTTGCTAACCGAAATGTTCACTCTTCACCCAAACATTTTCACAGCACTAGTCTCATTACCTGACCAAAAAGAACATGACAGTTTACACGTAAAAATGGGGAAACAACATGAAGAGCAGAGAAACAGCGCAGATTTTTACAGAATCAACAATCGAAGCATCAAACTCTTATTTATCTCAGGGAAATTCTATCTTTTGCTCTTAATGAGATGTGGTCTGTGGTCTCAAGTTAGGATGGAGGTTTTTCACACTCTATGGCAGGGGTCGGCAACCTTTACCACTCAAAGAGCCATTTGGACCCGTTTCACACAGTAAAGGAAACACTGGGAGCCACAAAACCCTTTTGAAATTTAAAATGAATTAACACTGCATATAACGGCTTTTTTTTGCTTTTATGTATGAATTACATTTTGAAAATGAACGAACTAAAATAAAATACATTTTAATTAAATACAGTGGTCCCTCGCTATATCGCGGTTCACCATTCGCTGCCTCGCGGATTTTTTTATTCAAATTTTTTTTATAGTGTATCAACGTGCATTTCTACGTTCTGATTCGTCAATCATTCTCCTCCGTGCCGTGTCTCCTGTACAGTACAGAATGCTTTCAGTTTGCCAAATTTATATCAATGTTCGATCGCAGTGTGACTGTGAAGTGCTGTTTGTTTGCAAGTTTTCTCCCCGACAAAACCCGCGACAGCAAAGCGGCGCCAGGACGAAGAGGCTCGGTCAGAGGAACTGTGAAATACACGCGATATGTTTAGGGCCTGAAAACAAGTTTGGATCTTTGGTTTCATTCTATAATACTGTGCTTTTTTTGTTGAAAATCTACAAAAGTTTGAGTGTTTAAACAAGAGAGAAATGTGAGAAAATGTTAATGCCAGCCTGAGAAAAGTGTAGAAAGTGTGTTATTTTTAGAACGTAACCACCGCGATAAACAAGGGACCACTGTACTGAGCCGCATCAGAGGGATCAAAGAGCCGCAGGTTGCTGAGCCCTGCTCTATGGTCCAGTTCTAGCTCCTTCTGGATTTGAACAGAATGTAGAAGGAACTAGCGGTCAGACAAATAGTTTTCCAGTATTAAAGGGTCCTTATTACATAATTTTCTGATCCATGTTATAATGTTGTTTCCTCATTCAAAACAAACATGGAGTTGTGTTTTGTTTCATTCAACCCTGCATATTTGAGCCGTGTTATTCTCTCAAACAGAAAACTCACTGTTCTACCTTATGATGTCATGTGGTAATACAGGAAGTGCTCCACTGTGTTTTTAAACTCCAAGAACCTTCACTAGAATCATTTGGATGATTTCAGCAAGCATTGTCCATCTCTATTAAACTAAAGGAAAACTACCCCTTCATGACATCACAAGGTGGAACAGAGCCTTTTGAGCTTTGGAGATACAGACAGCCTAATGATGCATGATTATTCAAATATGTGTGAATGACATAAAACACAACTCCAGGTATGTTTTTGAGGAGGTAACAACATTCTAACATGGCTTAAAGTTCACAAGAGTCAGTTTTGTCTAATAAAGGACCTTTAAGCAGATCCCTGCCCCACTCACCAGGATGCAGTGGAGGTTGTTTCCGGCGATGTCAGTGGCTGGAGCAGGCAGCAGAGCCCATGTTTGGCCCTTGTTGTAGGTTATAAAAGTCTTGACTTGATTATCCACAAGTTTGTTTGCCAGGTACATCCCATTAATGCCCTCAACCTGAAACAGAAGACACACAAGAATCACACATGGTTAAGCTAATGAACCAATCACCATCTCTAATATGTACAAACTCCTTGACATTTCTGACAAAACTTCAGGCCAATTATTTCAAAGGGCAATCAATGTTTTCTTTCTCTCATTTTTTTTTTTTTTTTTTTTTTGGGCTACAGAAAATCAAGGGTCTGTTTTTTGTTTGTTTTTTTTCTACACTCCCGCCGAGCTGCCATTACTCCCATTTCTCCAAGTGTCCTCACGGAATACTGGGACAATACTGCAGACAGATGCAAGTAACAAGATCATTAGGAGCAAGAAAGAAGCATCAGTCTGTTTATACCGCTGTTCAGATTCCACTAGCTCCCAAACCAGTATTCAACCAATGGATAATCTCATAGTGATAGCTAGGCCAACTAGATGTAATAGGCAACCATAATATGCAATGATTTAAAAAATATAAAATAAAATAAGCCATATCTAATTCCTGATTGCTAATTTGTGTCAAATCACAAATTGAATTTATAAGATTTATTGAACCAGCAAAAATTACTCCATTTAACTTTTCTGATGTGGGTTATGCCACTGACTTTTCTCAATGAAGATTTTATTGCTTTGCCTGGAATGTTCCACAGTAAGACATTAAAGCTAACTACCCTGTATTTGTTGTTTCCTCATCAAAAACATACCTGGAATTGTGATTTATTTCCTCCAAACACAAAACTCTTCCCACTTTGTGATGTCATGCCATTTCAGCCCAGGAATTTCCAATCGCTACTAAACAAAAGGTAAAAGGTATTTGTAAACTTTAAAAAACTACTGCTTCGTGACATCACAAGGACAGAGCATTTTGAGCTTTGGGGATGCAGACAGCCCAATGATGCAAGATTACTCAAATATGTGTGAATGAAACAAAACACAACTCTGAGTATGTTTATGCGGAGGCAACAGCATTCTAACATGGCTAAAAGCTCACAAGAGTCAATTTGGATAATTTAGAACCTTTTAAAAAATGCATTCACACTGACGGTCAGATTAATGCCATACTGTGGAACATTCCAGGCAAAACAATAGCATCAAAGAGATTCATATAGACAGATCAATATGGCGGTTTATTGTTAGTAGTCATCACAGTGAGATATAAAATATGGAATGGATGTTATGCTAAGTTAAATATTTCCTACATTTACATATAGTACTGCTTGCTTCCTGCTTACATGTGTCTCCTTCATTATATGTGAATTCTCCTGTCACACGTATGTATAAAACTAATTTGTTTACAGTCTGTACCTGTGATTAGAGCAGTAACCACTTACTTTACACTACTTGATTTAATTGATGTAGTCATATGTAATCATGCACGGAGCTTTGTTGTATGCTCCATTTGAGCTTGGACGCCACAGTAATAATTTGTGACTAATTTGTTCATAATTACAGATAAATAGGAGAGTGTTCTGTGGCCAGGGGCGCTGGCAGAGAGCTAATCGGAAGTGGCTGTTTCATCAAGAGTTCAGTATAGAGCGCACACACAGTTTTAATGCTTACATTGTGTTTATATGGAGAGGGGTCAATGCGTTTGTAATGTCTGAACAGTCGTAATGAAGACTTTAATGAATCAGGAATGAATGATTAATCTATGTGTTTACTCCAGAGATGGTGTAAGTTAACAGCACATTTAATATTTAATTACTCTTAAGGACATGGTGAGCTACTATAACTGTAGACTGGTCATATTCTATTGCCAATATGCATCCATCCATCCATCCATCTTCTTCCACTTTTCCATTTCTGGGTCACGGGGGCAGCAGTCCAAGCAGATCTACTGCCCAGAACACAATGCACCAGCCCCCATGAATCCTCCCGCAGGTGGTGGGTCCACGGGAGGACGGCTCACGTCACAACAGGCCTTGATGCACATTGCCAATATGGTGAAACATATTTTTTGGATATACACTATGTTAATGTGTGTGTGTGTGTGTGTGTGTAATCTTTTGTACCTTCATTTTTTTTCACTTTTTCTATTTATTTTTTCATTTTCTAGATGACCATAGGTGAGGGTACATTGGACTTATGGTCATGAGCTTTGGGTAATGACCAAAAGGACAAGATCGCAGATACAAGTGGATGAAATGAGTTTCCTCCGCAGAGTGGCTGGGCGCTCCCTTAGAGATAGGGTGAGGAGCTCAGTCACACGGGAGGAGCTTGGAGTAGAGCCGCTGCTCCTCCATGTCAAGAGGAGCAGCTGAGGTGGCTCAGGCATGTGTTCCAGATGCGTCTTGGACGCCTCCCTCGGGAGGTGTTCCGGGCATGTCCCACCGGGAAGAGGCCCCGGGGAAGACCCAGGACACGCTGGAGGGACTATGTCTCTTAGCTGGCCTGGGAACGCCCTGGAGGAGCTGGAGTGTCGGGGGTGAAGAAAGTCCCTGCTTAGACTGTTGCCCCTGACCCGTCCCCGGATAAGAGTAAGAAAATGGATGGATTTTCAAGATTTCAGATGAACCCAATTAACGGTATAAAGTGAGATCAATGAAACTAATAATGGTATTAAAGGAGCACTGTGTACATTTTCTAGGGGCATTAATCTTGTGCATCTTCATGGACACAAGCAGGTGACACCGCCAGGTCATGATGCAGGTCAGATATGTGGAGCGGAGACACTGCTCGCAGAAAGAATGCATGTTTTTCAATGTACTTTTGACCAATAAAAAACCCTGGAATCAAATAAATGCAAGAGAGAAATGCAAGTTTAAAGTCATACTGTGGAACATTTTAGGCTTTCTGACGATCTGATACTGGTATTAGATAAAAAATTGCTGGATCAGATATTGGCTCCCGAAATATGCAGCCAATATCATATTTGGAAATATAAAGGAATGTAATAAGACTAATCATTGGTCATAATTAGCTCAGAAGGTCTTGTGATGTTTGTTTTGTAGTTACTTATAACAGCTACATAACACATATGGATCAGTGTGGTATAAAATTATTTTTGTTTTAAGGAAATAAATGCTGTTTTCAGTCTCTGGTCTGTTATCGGTTGATATGGGGTATGGCTGGGCGATAAGGGGAAAAGACGAATCACAATTTTTCTCCCCCATATTGATTGATCTTGATTTTCGTTTTGATCTTCATCCATCTTATAAAAACATAGACAGGTGGACTTCAGGCATAAAGAGAAGGGTGTCAGGGTCACCCCAGTTTTTTATTTCATGTTGATTGGCCCAATAATTCTGGAGAAATTCGCATTTTAACTTTGGAGTGTGTTTGTTCAATATATTAAACCTAATGCATATGCGTGTTATCCTTAGCACCAGACACAGATTAACTTGTTTTTGCATATCAGGTAGTGTCATTCAGCATTCTATAACGTCTTAAATTTTTATGGATTACTCTTTGTTAATTACTCCTCTTTAAATCTTAATTCTGTAGCAATCTTTACTAAAAGGTGTAGTGTATCACTTACTAGGCTATAAGTGCAAAAACATCCCAGAGCCATACAGACTCTATAACACTCACCTTATAAAAGTCCACGAGCAGGTTCCCGGCCAGTCCTCTGCTGGTCCTCAGGTTTTCTAATGACAGGGTGAAGTAGACCCCCGGGGAGTCCGATATGTACAGACTGTAAGTGTTGTTTTGGTTCCACTCTTGTACTGCTGCGAAGACCTGCTTTTCATCCGTACTGATAATGTGCATGTCCTATGGAGGAAAGGGACGTGAAAGACAAAGTGCGCAAGTGTCTCTGAGCAGATAAACAGACTAAAATAGTGGTAATTTCTTACAGAAAGCCTATACAATATACATATGATGACATTTCAAAAAATATGGACATGGTTGGAGAGACGCACTTATGTTGAAATTGTGGTATCTACAACTTTATGCATGCACTATTGTAGCATGGTTATTTATTCATCTTTGATGTGTACCTTTGGAAGGCAGTATTTGGGTAATTTCATTTGCTTGAAGGACTCTCTCATGTAGGACACAAAGTAGCTCGTGCGGCCAGACTTGGTTACCTTGTAGTGCAAACATAAAAACACCGTCAATCATATTTGAATGGGGGAAATGTAAGAAAGAGAACATGAAATGCACTTTGTTTGGAATAATGAAGGATGTTTCTCATCAACAAATACTTGGCATAAAAATACAGCCTGCCATCAAAACAGGTTTCTGTTTGAAAAAGTAGAATTGCATAGTACAGACCCCAGCCAAGGTATAAGATGCTTCATTCAAAGTGACTAGACCTGAACTTAAACTAGTATCATCTAAAATAGTTCAAGGACTACCAAGGTTACAAAACCCACAAATTCTATCTATAACTACTGAATCAAAAGCCGCGTTGTGACTGGTGGTAGTATTAGTATTATACATTTTTTTTTTGTTTACTGTTTACTTTAATGTGAGCTACAAAGCACTTGTATCTGTCTGACCTGTATCTGACCTCCTATGGTTAGTATTGCAGTGAAGTGTGTTTATGTTCTTGAAACCAATACATTTCTGAGCTTAATTCTAATCTTTATTGAGATTAAAGGTCCAATACTATCTCATATTGACTGTTATGAGCTTTTAGCCCTGTTAGCATGTTGTTACCTCAGCAAAAACATACCAGGAGTTATGTTTTGTTTCATTCACGCAGGTTTGAGTAACCCTTTATTATTAGTCTGTCTACATCTCCAAAGCTCATAATCTTCTGTTCCACCTTGTGATGTCATGAGGCTGTAGTTTTCATGGTAACAGCTAGCTTTTATCATTTATTCAATTCAGTTTGGGGGCTGAAATTATCCAGTTGATATTAGTGAGGGTGTATGGGGTTTTAAAACACAGTGGATCCCTTCCTGTATTACCACATGACATCGCAAGGTGGAACTCAGCCTAAATATGCAGGTTTGTGTGTTAAACATGTGTGAATGAAGCAAAACACAACTACAAGCATGATGAGGAAACGTTCATGCCTGAGCGCCTGAGAGAGTAGCACCTGGGTGCAGTAGCTCCTGTGGTTTATCTAAAACAACTACCTTTTTAAGTTAATCTTGTTTGTTTGCACTTAAAGATTTAATTTAATTTTTATTTACTTTATCCGTCCAATAAACACCCAATTTTTTGGGGGCATTTTTGGCATTTTCTCTTGATTTTTGTTTGCCTCTTTGTGCTTTGCTGTGTAGCCCAGCAATGCAGACTACCCACTGTGTATTTTTTTTAATCTTTTATTATTTCAAGGTACATAATAACACACACTTTAGGTACATAATAATACATATTATAACACCCCAATAACATTCGCAAAGCACTCAGAAGACACATCGGGGGATGTGGGCACGGGATCAGAAGTCCAACCGAGGGGAGCCAGTTCGGGAGATGGAAAAAAGCGTATTGTCTGGGGTGAAGGTGTTGCAAAACTCAGTTTCTCTTGCGGAGTGGAGATGGCGGACGTGGGCGCGAAGGAGCGCTGTGAAGAGGGGCCAGTGGTCTGCTGCGCGGCCGCCGTGGAGGTGGTGGTTTCGTGCTACGAAGATAGAATATCTGGCCATGGACAGGACGAGGCGGGCGGCGTCCCAGTTGACCATGGCAGCGTCCGGCCCCTGAGGTCGGACCTGTCGGACAGGACCGAAGAGGCAGAACCATACCCACTGTGTATTCTAGAGAGCATTCTGGAGAGCTTCTGTCACTCTCCAAGTCCCAGTGCTGTCTGGATTTAAGATGGATATTCCTGTGGAATTACGGAGGAGACCGCGCAGAGGATGCTACGCTGGAGTGAGAGGAAAACAGCGGAGAAGGAAATTCAAGCCTGCAGTTCCATCAGTTCTGATGGGGAACGTAAGATCACTGGTAAATAAGATGAACTGTGTGCACTTGATGGAACTCAGAGGGAGTATGCTGTCAGCACCATCATGTGCTTCATGGAGACCTGGCTTCATACAAACTTCCCGGACAACAGTGCATCTGTACCAGGCTTTAAGACGGCAGGTGCGGACAGAGACATTCAACTTTACGGTAAGAAGAAGGGCGGCGGGGTTGCTGTTTTGGTGAACGAGAGGTGGTGTAATCCTGACCATATTACTGTGAAGGAGCGTATCTCTGCGCCGGACATTGAACTTATGGGAATGCGTCCATATTATTTACCAAAGGAATTTACTTCTGTCCTCTTGATCAAAGTTTACATCCCTCCTTCAGCGCATGAAGAGGTGGCATGTGACAGAATACACACTGTGGTCACTGGGCTGCAGTCTAAACACCCAGAGGCTTTATTATTGATTTCTGGAGACTTCAACCATGTTTCCTTGGACAGTGTGTTACCCATACTTCACCAGTATGTAGATTGTAAAACTCGAGACAATAGAACTCTTGACTTGCTGTATGCCAATTCTAAAAAAGCATACAGTGCCACTGCCCTGCCCCCACTGGGATGATCAGACAACAATCTGGTCCTGTTAACGCCTCAATATGTCCTTGCAGTGAAGAGGCAGCCTGTCACCACTAGGAGTGTAAGGAAGTGGAGTCAGGAAGCCAGCACTGCCCTCCAGGTCTGCTTTGCTTTGCACTGTCCGCTGTTACCCAACAACAAGTCCTGGATCACCAGCCAGCTGAAGGATCTACTTAATAAGAAGAAGTGGGCCTTCAACTCTGGTGACAAGGATGAGGTGAAGAGGGTGCAAAGGCAGCTGAAGGTCCAGCTAAGGCAGGGCCAGGAGGCCTATGGGGGGAAATTGGAGGCTAAACTCAAAGAAAATAACACCAGAGATGTGTGGAAAGGGATGAAGGCCATCACAGGCTTCAGTACTTGATCAAAGCAGCAGGACAATAGCCCAGATAGGCTACATTTTAATCATTTTTCTTCTTCTGGCACCCCAACTCTTCACCTCCCAGACGCCCAAACCACACCACAGACCACTCAGACGGCCATTCTTCAGCCCATCCACTCTGCTCCCAAACTTACCTCCACCCCCACGGAGGAACTGAGCTCAGTGTCTTTGTCACCTGCCCTGGTGAGAAGGCAGTTGGAGAAAGTTCATCAAAACAAGTCTCCTGGACCAGACCAAGTCAACCCCCATGTGCTGAGGACATGTGCAGCACAGCTTACTGGGACCCTGCGCTTTCTCTTCACACTGAGCCTGAAGCTTGAAAGGATACCGGTGCTTTGGAAGACCTCCTGCATTGTGCCAGTGCCCAAGAAGTCTATCCCATCTGGACTTAATGACTTCAGACCAGTTGCTTTGACATCTTATGTCATGAAAATGTTTGAGAGACTTGTTCTGGCTCAGCTCAGACCCCTGGTGGCACCATCCCTGGATCCTCTACAATTTGCCTATCAGGCCCACATTAGTGTGCATGATGCTGTAATCTATCTTCCGCAGCGGGCTCTCCTGTACAGTGTTAAGGGCATTGTGAGGATATTGTTCTTCAATTTCTCCAGTGCCTTTAACACAACCAAGCCCTTTATGATGAGTGAGAAGCAGCTCAGGATGGGTGTCATCTCCTCCATTGTCTCCTATATTAATGACTACCTGTCAGGCAGGCCTCAGTACATGCAACTGGAGACCACCCTGTCGGACACTGTGGCCAGTAACGTAGGAGTCCCCCAGGTTAAAGTCCTGTCTCTGTTCCTGTTCACTCTGTTTTCACATCTGATTTCCAGTACAGCTCAGGGTCCTGCCATTTGCAGAAGTTCTCTGATGACTCTGCGGTGGTTGGGTGTATCAGGGATGGACAGGAGATGGAGTAAAGGACACTGATTGCAAATTTTGTGGAGTGGTCCCAGGCAAACCCTCTGCTACTGAACGTGGACAAGAGCAAGGAACTGGTGATTGACTTCAGGAGAAAGAGGACACTAGTGGAGCCCATTACCATCCAGGGTCATGATGTAGAAATAGTGGACTGCTACAAGTACTTCGGCGTCCATGTGAACAACAGGCTGGACTGGAGGGACAACAGTAATGCTGTGTATAAGAAGGGCATGAGCAGCCTCTACTTCCTGAGGAAGCTCAGGTCTTTCCATGTGTGCAGCAAGTTACTGGAGATCTTCTACCAGTCTGTGGTGGCCAGCACTCTGTACTCCGCTGTGGTCTGCTGGGGGAGCAGCACCAGTAAAAGGGACATTGGGCGGATTGACAAATTGATCCGCAAAGCTGGTCATGATCGGTTGTGAGCTGGAGACATTTGTCACAGTGAGGGACAGGAGGACACTGGACAAACTGCTCTCCATCATGGACACTCCTGCTCACCCACTGCACCAGACCATATAGGGACAGAGGAGCTCATCCTCCAACAGGCTCCTACAGCTCCGCTCAAACAGTGAGAGATACAGAACTACATTCATACCATACTCCATACAACTGTACAACAACTCACCCTTATGTAACAGATAATTCTATTTCATTCTGATTTGTACATATACACTTATTTTTATTTTTATAATTATGTCTCATTTGACACTGGACTATTGCTATCTTTTTTTGCTATTCCATATCTATTTTTTGTTACCTTCTGTTATATATTATATTTGATGAGTGAGCTACTGTACCCAAATAATTTCCCTTGTGGATCAGTAAAGTAAGTCTAAGTCAGGTCAGAAAATAACATAGTATGGGCCCTTTAAACTATAAATCAGTTTATTTAGATAGTTATACTAGTAAAGCTTAAGAATCACCAGCAATGACCAGTGAAAAAAAGAATGGTTACACTTTATAATAACGACTACCTTAATTAGCCTAAGAATGAAGAAAGACAATGATAATGAACAAATATAAAGTTTGTTTCAGGTCTCCCTTCATGCTCTATACAAAAGCATGAAGAAAATAAACCAAAATAATCAATTAGAGACATAAAATTTTACATTAGCCCCCAACAAAGAACAGAACACAGCCACACATTCTTTTTGTTTTGATTTTGAGCTTAACTGGGGTTTTCTATTGCACTTTCCCAAACATAAATCATACACATTTATTGATTTAAGCAGGAAACCTCACCAGCGCCATTATTTTAATTAGCCACTCTCTTAGAATCAGTCAAAACCTCACTGTAGCGCACCTCTAAAGAATCTAAATGTGGTAACACTTTTGCGATCCACTCACAGCCGATCCCCACGCTACTTGATTGCTTATTTTCTAATCAACTAGTGAAAGTGTGTGGAGTTTAATAACACAGTGGAGCAGTTCCGTTATTACCGCATGACATCACAAGGTGAGCCAGAGTGTTTTCTGTTTGAGAGAAAAATGCTTTTCTTCGTGGAGATGTTATTGCTTTGTCTGGAATGTTTCACAGTACAGCCTTAAACCTTTCTATCTTCATGGAGACCCAACCAGGCCAAGTTACTGATCAGATCTGTGGAGAGGCAACCCCACTCGCCTGTATTTCTAGGTATTTTTGAGCAAATCATAGCATAAATCATACACTTTTATCTATTTAAGCATGAAACCTTACCAGCACCATTATTTTAATTAGCTACTCTCTTAGAATCAGTCAAAACCTCACTGCGTTTATCTTTATCTATAGCACATATCTCTGGGGTCTTAATTCAGTAACACTTTCACTATCCACTCACAGCCGAACCACACGCTTCTTGATTGCTTATTTTCTAATCAACTAGAAGGATTGTGTTTGTCCCCCAACACACTACATTAGAGCGGTAATGGAATAATCTATCGAGAATCAATAGGGTGCATTTTCCAGGCAGCATTTTTGAGGATGTTGCACTTGGCTGTACTTGGGGTCTCTGGAGAGTTTGGGGAGGTGTTGAAGACTGCTTATTTCGTTGTCCCCCGATCGATAACCTCATTACTCTTTGTCAAGTTAAATCCAACTGCCCCAAGCAATGAAAGTCACAAGAAAGTCATCTGAGCCACTAGACAACCAGTGTCCAGTTATTTTCAGCCACTGTCTCCTGTCTGGTCAATAACTGGAGTATTTTTCCATTTTTTTATTTTTGTTTTGTCCAATCGCTATTTTCGATGAATGCTGTGATGTGATTTTTCATACTTTAGTTTCAATCAAGTGGTGGATTAGGTTGAGAAGTGGGTCAGGGGCTGAAATTTTCGTCGTAATAGCAAAACAGATAAATATTTTGAGGGCAATTTCGAAACTAAAGGGACTTCGGAACACGCAGACCACCACCAAAGCATTGCAAATAGACAATATATTTTATGAGTGTAGAATACATGATTATAGGGAAAATGCGAGATACTTTTAAAGGTCCTACATTACGCAAAATTGACTCTTATGAGCTGTAAGACATGTTATAATTCACACATGTTTGAGTAAGACATTATTATTAGTCTGTTTACATCTACAGAGCTTAAAATGCTCTGTTCCACCTTATGATGTCATAAAGTGGTAGTGTTCAAGATAACAACTACCTTTTACCTTTTGTTCAGCAGAGATTGGCTATTCCAAGGTTGAAATTATCCAGATGATTCTAGTGAAAATGTATGAACTGTAAAAACACATTGGAGGGCTTCCTGTATTACCACATGACATCACAAGGTAGAACAGCGTGTTTTCTGTTTGAGAGAAGCCTAAATATGCAGGATTTGCGTGTTAAACTGGAGTGAGATAAACAAAACACAACTCCAGATATGTTTGTGATGAGGAAACACCATTATAACATAGATCAGAAACTATTGTAATATGGGCCCTTTAGTGTAAAAGTTAGTTAGGTAAATTGGACAGCAAAAAATAATATTCTCTCTCTTCAATCTATGAAAGTTTGTTATCATCCCTACAACTGATAGCTAGTGGTTGCCTCCTTGAACTAATCTCATAATTACTTTAAAAAAAACTTCATCCAAGCTGTGAAAGAACCAAATTATCCTTCACTTTGGTAATCACCATCTTTGGTAATCACCATCTTTTTGTATTGCTAACTAGCTTGCAAAAACTACCAAACCAACACTGACACAAACAAACCCTCCTCCATAAAGACATTCAAAGTTCACAATCTTATTTACCAAAAGTGCTATTAGTGCATTAAAAGACTGGCCTGAAAACGCACCAAGGTTGACCAGGAATGAGAAAATGACTGAACCGTGGGATGGGAATCAATGACATGGGAGGGCATTGTAAAATTAAATTTCTAATAATGACCTGGTCTAATGGGAGTCAAAGTCAGAGCGCCAGGTATAAGGACGCCAAGCTGAGTCTGTTCACACATTTCTTTCTCTCTCCTTTTGTGTGCGCCAACCGTATCTGTCTAGCACATAATCAAAAAGCACATTAGGCCCGTGGGGAACAGGTGTGTTGGCCAAAATCATTACATGGCTTTTGATGGGATTGGATGGAAGGAAAAAAGGCAAAACAAAAGTTCATTGAGATGCCAGAGATACGTTATATGTGTGTGTGTATGTGTGTGTACATGGCAACCACAATAATGAAAAAGAGTGTTATGGATCGCTATGCAAACCTGGGTGAAGACATATTCATCCTGCACCACCATGGAGTTGGTATCGACGTGTCCAGGAAACAGGTACTGACGGTGGGCTTCGCTACACCTCTGGGCCCTGCATTTTACATACTGGGCACCTGCACAGAGAATTGCAATAGATATTTTAGAAAATAAATGATATTTTTGGAGGTACATGTTTTTCCAAGCTGTTATTTTTTTTTAAATTGTGAGTAAATTTAGGATAGTACAAGATCTCGTACAAGTCCAAATTGCCACAAAACTAGTGAGATTTTTTTTCTCTATGTGTTTCGATTTGGATTGGACAAAAAGTGTTAAACTTTGGTGAGTTACATTTCTTATAGTTCCAAAAATCATTGCTAGAATGATAACAAAAATGTAAAATAAAATCAATTTAAATGTTAGGCCAAAATTGAGAACCAGATTGCGCAATTTATCTATTTGAAATTATGCCAAAATCTCATCTGGATTCATTCTCCTGGACCCTATCACGTGTTTTATCTTTTCTTGTGGATATTGGGTTTTTCTGTCTTGGAAAACAATTAATGTCTGTGTTTAATTTTTTGTATAACTCTATAGCCTAAAATGACCCATAACATACAAACATGGTCAACCTAGAGACAGAAAACATTACAATAGCACCCAACACAACAGGATACAGCTAGTCATTTATTTATTTGAAATTTAGCTGAGGTTTTCTATTGCACAGGCCCATAAAACCAAAACATAAATCAAACACATTGACCTCCAGCATTTTAATTAGCCATACTCTTAGATTCAGTCCAAAGCTTTGCATCTCTCTTGTCTCTCCAGATAAAATGGGTCTGTTTTCTGTAAATTAATTAACTTCTTGGAAATATCTGACTTTGAATGAAGTAAATGCAAGCAATAATAAATATCTCAAAAACACTATGCTTCCTGCCCAATTTGAAATAGAAAATAGAAAAGAAATATTTTCCCTATAAAAAAAAGAAAGAAAAATTTTAAATAGAAATAGTGATATCAGTGATCAGATTTTGTAACAGGATCAGTATAGTAAAAATTGTACAACATCAATTAACAAGTTAGTTTGATCATGTTTTGTTATTAAATTGGCCCCAAATCCTTTGAATTGACAGACTATAAGACCCCTACCCCCACCGGCTGGTTAGCTCAACACGGTACTGCCCCACGGGCGCCAAAAAGATGCCTGCTCACTGCTCCTGAAAAGGATCAAGTCAAATTTCCCCCGTGTGTCACTGTGTGTCATTGTGTGTGAGACCAATAAAGGCTTAATCTAATCCCTACCCTTTTTAAACTTCTATAAATGATAATTTGCTATCATTTTTCTCCCTATTATTCTATCTATGGGTTTCAGAATGATGAAAAATAAGAACTGTTGCCACAGCAAGTGACAATCTAAAACAAAATATTATATATTTTAAATAGTAAATCGTCCTCAAGATGTCACATAACAGGAAAATGAAACCTATTTTTACATGTTTGCATATTATGTAAATGTTTTCTGAATGTAACCACTAACTTCAACTTCCTTCATGTAATTCCTACATTTCCTACTCTAATGAAAAAAAAAAAAAACGCCATATTTTCACTGTGACTGATATATCTCCACTCTCTATTCTGCAAGAGCTAATGCATTTGGTCTATGATCTTCCCAACCCTACTTTCAGCATGAAACACCATAGACATTAGTATACTTAAAAATGGACTCTTAAAACTAACTAGAGCATGTACGGCAACAGTACAAAAGTTCAGTTTCAGAATCAAAATGGAGGGTTGGCTGGGGTGGATTAACAATAAGAGGAGATTTAACCCGGTAATGCAGGCTTTTGAAGTGGAACTTTTCAATTGAGACCTAGTTCAGATTCGTGAGACAAAACTAAAATTGTATGCTAATTCCAACTCCGCTACTCTTTCCGCACGAACAAAATGAGTTATTTTTTTCCAGTGTCGTAGAAATCCCGGTAATTGCTTTGACGGAATATGTGCACTGTTTAGAAGTAGGAGTCGCGCAGTTGGGTCTATAGGACTCTGGGGATAGATTAGCCAACAGGCCACATCCATCACACCTCTAAAACTCGCCGCTTTTGTTGGAGAGGTGCCTTTTGTGCTTTACAAGACTTGAGGGAGCAATCGGAGCAGCCGGAGCAGGTCTCATCTTGCCTGTGACCTCGCTGCAAATGAGGGGCCGGAGGGGTCCTTGGGGGTCCCTGGTGATAGAAGGGAGGAAGAGGAGGGAGAAGGAGAACAGGAAGGGAGGAGGTGGTAGGCGAAAGAGGAGGATGAGGGAGAGGAGAGAGGAGGAGGAAGAGGATTGAGGAGTAGGAGGAGGAAGAGGAGGGAGAAGGAGGAGGACAGCAGGAGGAAGAGAAGGAAGAGGAAGAGGAGGAAGAGGAGGGAAGAAGAGAAGGAAGAGTAGAAGGGAGGAGGAGGACAAGGAGGAGGAAGAAGGGGGAGTAAGAGGGGGAGCAAGAGGGGGGAGAAAGAAGAGGAAGTGGAGGAAGAGGACAAAGAGGTGAAAGAAGGGAAGAAGAGGAGAAGAAAGGGGAGGAAAGAGCAGGAAGAAGGCAGGGTTTGGACTCACGGTTCTTGGAGATGCGCGTTTCAAGGTGGACTACGTCGGTTTCTTTGTCCAGACCCATCACAGCCCTGTAAACAAAGGAAATGAGAAAAAGGTTGCGTTCAGGGGCAATAGGAGGACAAGTCTATTTTAGCTTAAGTACAATTGTTTTGATTAGAGCAAAGGCAATTTGTCTAGTCCTATCATTTGTGCTTATTGCAGCAAAGTAAAAAAAAACATGTTTTCATCAGGTCACAATTACATGAAAACTTACAAGGTTCTACCCATATGGTAAACATTTTTTTTACCCTTCAAACTGTGACAGACAGGCTAGCTAGTGGTAGCCAAAGCTTGGAGGAGTGTATTAGTGTGTTTTAAAAGTGTTAGGGGGCAAAGCTAAACGTCACCATCGCGTTGCTAACAACTAGTACAATTGTGAAGGCAATGTGTCAAATCTTCTCTCTCATGCAAAAAACTGAAATAGTGCTTTAGTCAAGCTACAATTACACAAAATCTTTAAAGGGATATGCCACCCCCAGGTCAAATTTGGGCATCTCCCCACAGTCCAGAGACTAAAATAAGTGGTGGAAAGCGTTTTCCTGGTCACCCAGCCATTGTCCGAGTCTGTCAGCACTGACCGCCGCGGTATCTGCAGCTACTCCGCGTTAGACTGGAGTTTAACGGCGCCAGAGAAAGATTTCGGCCAAAAGGAATTAATTTGCTCGATGCGTTTCCCAATTACTTTCTGTGTAGTGCGCATTCATATCGAGTGCAAATAAATGTACAAATCAACACGGAGAGCTTGCCTTGGTCATTTTGGGTGGGAACTATTTTTCAGTGCGGAAAAAGAAAGCCGAAGCACGCAGCACGCTGCCAGGGGAATCCCTGTTACGCACCAGGAAGGGAGTTCCCCTGTTGCGCAGCGTGGTGCGTGCTTTGGGCGATTCTGAACAAGGGAAATTTCTGACATCACACTCAGGGAAAAATGCAAGTGCAGTTCACCACCCGTCTGGATGTCTACCCTCCGTCTCTGTAAATCACGCCCAGAGAACTTGGACCGCAAACGAGCTACGCAATGCGAGATGCATTTTTTTATTTGCCTGGAAGCACGTGAGAGTGTTTCCAGGCTCGGATGTCCTTTATCCGAGCCTCCGAACCTCTGAAACAGCAGTGATTTAATTTTATTTTCTGTGGAAATGTGTTTATTTTTCAGTGGAAATCGTCTCATATCTTCATCCGCGCTTAAACGCGGAAGTGGGTGACAGTGCACAGCGCACCTCTAAACGAGGAAAAAGCAGAGTTTGGCCACGCCCCCACCCGCTGCACTGGCCTGTCTCTGTCCTCCTCATTTGCATTCAAGCAACAACGCCCATAATAAAGTGTTTGAGAGACATATTTTTGACTCTGACTGTGTTCTCGAGGCTTTCTCATGCACTGAGTCTTGATTTGGAGAAGGGTGGGGGGTGAGCAGAAGTCGAGTTATAAAATGAAACCAGGGGGGATGGTGGAAGGGCAGGGCAGAATTAGAAGGTACTTTCTTAATATGGAAATGCTTTTATAACTAAAAGTCCATATTATCATTCAATAATGCACAGGATAATATGTGATCACACACAGTCTTTGTTTAGTCTTGGTTTAGTCCTGTTTAGACCTGTTTTAATCCTGGCTTAGTCTTGGTTTAGACCTGGTTTAGTTTTGGTTTAGTCCCAGTTTAGTCCTGGTTTAGACCCGGTTTAGATCTGGTTTAGTCTTGGCTTAGTCCTGGTTTAGACCTGGTTTAGTCCTAGTTTAGACCTGGTTTAGTGCTGGTTTAGACCCGGTTTAGATCTGGTTTAGTCTTGGCTTAGTCCTGGCTTAGTCCTGGTTTAGTCCCGGTTTAGTCCTGGTTTAGACCCGGATTAGATCTGGTTTAGTCTTGGCTTAGTCCTGGTTTAGATCTGGTTTAGTCCTGGCTTAGTCTTGGTTTAGACCTGGTTTAGTTTTGGTTAAGTCCTGGTTTAGTCCCGGTTTAGTCCTGGTTTAGTGCCGATTTAGATCTGGTTTAGTCTTGGCTTAGTCCTGGTTTAGTCCTGGTTTAGACCTGGTTTAGTCCTGGTTTAGTGCCGGGTTAGTCCCGGTTTAGTCCTGGTTTAGACCTGGTTTAGTCTTGGTTTAATCCTGGTTTAGTCCCAGTTGAATCCTGGTTTAGACCCGTTTTAGACCTGGTTTAGTCTTGGTTTAGTCCTGGTTTAGTTCTGGTTTAGTCCTGGTTTAGTCCCAGTTGAATCCTGGTTTAGACCCGGTTTAGACCTGGTTTAGTCTTGGTTTAGTCCTGGTTTAGTCCTGGTTTAGTCCTGGCTAGGTCCTGGTTTAGTCCTGGTCTAGTCCTGGTTTAGTTCTGGTTTAGTCCTGGTTTAGACCTGGTTTAGTCTTGGTTTAGTCATGGTTTAGACCTGTTTTAATCCTGGCTTAGTCTTGGTTTGGACCTGGTTTAGTTTTGGTTTAGTCCCAGTTTAGTCCTAGTTTAGACCCGGTTTAGATCTGGTTTAGTCTTGGCTTAGTCCTGGTTTAGACCTGGTTTAGTCCTGGCTTAGTCTTGGTTTAGACCTGGTTTAGTTTTGGTTAAGTCCTGGTTTAGTCCCGGTTTAGTCCTGGTTTAGACCCGATTTAGATCTGGTTTAGTCTTGGCTTAGTCCTGGTTTAGTCCTGGTTTAGACCTGGTTTCAGAGGCGGTTCTTGGGGGGGGCGAGTGGGGCAATTGCCCAGGGCGCAACTTCGTGAGGGGCGCCATTCCGAGGGCTTGAAAAAAAAAATCTATTATATCACTGTGTAGGAAATTGGCAAATTAGCGCCCCCTCTGGCTGCAAGCGCCCGCGCAATACATTCCCTTCCACGCGGGCCAATGCGCAGCGCAGAGACCTGCTGGAGCCTACAGCGGCGCGAGAGGAAAGGAAGAGAGAAAGAAAGAGAAGAGAGAGAGAGGATTCACCCCCTCCCTCTCTGCGGCCGGTAACTGACAAAGCGTCTCAATCTGACAGTACACCGGCCACGAGTCCAGCTCACACTACCACGATTTGATCAATGTCACGGCACTAGTTGCTAAGAGGAATTGACCAATGATAGCTCCTACCAACACGGAAACTACAGAAGACAATAGTAAACGAAGTTAGTATAACGCAACATTTAATCACTTTTAAATCGATCGTTCACCCTCCGTGGTATTTACTATGAATACAACGTACAAAGACACACTTTACATGGGACTTTGTAGAGATACGCGATCAGCATTTTCAATAGAGGCTACGTGAATTACTTATCCCGGACAACACTTCATCTCGGAGCTCTGTCAGATTTGCTGGACAGTATCTCATCTTTACTTTTGGTAAGTCATGTCATGAAATGTGTGTTTGTCATATCACTATTCTATTTTAGCGCTATTATATTATATTATATTGTATTAATTATATTAATTATATATGTTATATTATGTTATATTTATTACATTATATTATATTATACTGAGGAGAAATCTGTGTGAGGAAAGTGAGGAATAGTTGTGTGTGATAACTTTTTGTTTGTGTGTGTGTGTGTGCAATCTGTAGAATAAGACAGAAGAAGAATAAATGTTTAAGGGGAGAGTAGCCCACTTTGTGTGTGTGTGTGTGTGTGTGTGTGTGTGTGTGTGTGTGTGTGTGTGTGAGAGAGTGTGTGTGTGTGTGTGTGAGTGCGTGTGAGAGTGTGTGTGTGTGTGCGTGTGTGAGAGAGAGTGTGTGTGTGTGTGCGTGTGTGAGAGAGAGAGAGTTTGTGTGTGTGTGTGTGTGTGTGTGTGTGAGAGAGAGAGAGAGAGAGAGAGAGTGTGTGTGTGTGTGTGTGTGTGTGTGTGTGAGAGAGAGAGAGAGTGTGTGTGTGTGTGTGTGTGTGAGAGTGCTTGTGTGTGTGTGTGTGTGTGTGTGTGAGAGAGAGAGTGTGTGTGTGTGTGTTTAGGGGATTTTGAAAAAATCGTTTGAATAATTGTGATTTCAATATTGACTGAGATAATCGTGATTATGATTTTTTCCATAATTGAGCAGCCGATGGTTCTATTTATATATCTGATTGTATATATTTTTGCCACTTTTATGTGTAGAGTTTATTTATTATTTTTTATTTATGTTATTTAAGTTATGATAACTTATATTTTTTTGAAAGTTTTGAAAGTATATTTTAGTGATAATTAAACATGGCTGCTTGTGGTAAATGTTGTGTTTTTTTTTTTTTTTCCTGGGGGGGGGGGGGGCTTGGTTTTTTTTGTTTTTTTTCCGGGGGGGGGGGGGGGGCGCTCAGAGGGGGTCTTGCCCAGGGAGTAATTCAATGTAGAACCGCCACTGCCTGGTTTAGTCCTGGTTTAGTGCCGGGTTAGTCCCGGTTTAGTCCTGGTTTAGACCTGGTTTAGTCTTGGTTTAATCCTGGTTTAGTCCCAGTTGAATCCTGGTTTAGACCCGTTTTAGACCTGGTTTAGTCTTGGTTTAGTCCTGGTTTAGTTCTGGTTTAGTCCTGGTTTAGTCCCAGTTGAATCCTGGTTTAGACCCGGTTTAGACCTGGTTTAGTCTTGGTTTAGTCCTGGTTTAGTCCTGGTTTAGTCCTGGCTAGGTCCTGGTTTAGTCCTGGTCTAGTCCTGGTTTAGTTCTGGTTTAGTCCTGGTTTAGACCTGGTTTAGTCTTGGTTTAGTCATGGTTTAGACCTGTTTTAATCCTGGCTTAGTCTTGGTTTGGACCTGGTTTAGTTTTGGTTTAGTCCCAGTTTAGTCCTAGTTTAGACCCGGTTTAGATCTGGTTTAGTCTTGGCTTAGTCCTGGTTTAGACCTGGTTTAGTCCTAGTTTAGACCTGGTTTAGTGCTGGTTTAGACCCGGTTTAGATCTGGTTTAGTCTTGGCTTAGTCCTGGTTTAGTCCTGGCTTAGTCCTGGTTTAGTCCCGGTTTAGTCCTGGTTTAGACCCGGTTTAGATCTGGTTTAGTCTTGGCTTAGTCCTGGTTTAGATCTGGTTTAGTCCTGGCTTAGTCTTGGTTTAGACCTGGTTTAGTTTTGGTTAAGTCCTGGTTTAGTCCCGGTTTAGTCCTGGTTTAGACCCGATTTAGATCTGGTTTAGTCTTGGCTTAGTCCTGGTTTAGTCCTGGTTTAGACCTGGTTTAGTCCTGGTTTAGTGCCGGGTTAGTCCCGGTTTAGTCCTGGTTTAGACCTGGTTTAGTCTTGGTTTAATCCTGGTTTAGTCCCAGTTGAATCCTGGTTTAGACCCGTTTTAGACCTGGTTTAGTCTTGGTTTAGTCCTGGTTTAGTTCTGGTTTAGTCCTGGTTTAGTCCCAGTTGAATCCTGGTTTAGACCTGGTTTAGACCTGGTTTAGTCTTGGTTTAGTCCTGGTTTAGTTCTGGTTTAGTCCTGGCTAGGTCCTGGTTTAGTCCTAGTCTAGTCCTGGTTTAGTTCTGGTTTAGTCCTGGTTTATACCTGGTTTAGTCTTGGTTTAGTCCTGGTTTAGTTCTGGTTTAGTCCTGGTTTAGTTCTGATTTAGTCTTGGTTTAGTCCTGGTTTAGTCCTGGTTTAGTTCTGGTTTAGTCTTGGTTTAGTCCTGGTTTAGTCCTGGTTTAGACCTGGTTTAGTCCTGGTTTAGACCTGGTTTACACGAATTGCGTGTTGAGAGCCCTGCTGTAAATGTTTGTCTAAAGAGCAAACTTAAACTACAAAGCAACTACTGAGAGTTATATAAATGAAGTTATTACCTGATGGTTCTCAGTTTGTTTTATCATCACGGAGGAGGAAGGAGCGGGGCGGGGGGGAGCGGGACATTTTTAACGGATTCATGTAAGAGTCTGGTTAATGCACCAGGCCCGCGTCTCACCGCGTCTCAGCTCACCATGGGCAGTTCGGCTCTGGGCCGCGCGTATTCCGCGCGTAAGCTGTCGGGGGGGACACGACGTCCCCACGTGCCCGGGGGACGGCGCGTCTGCTCCGGCCTCCGCTCGGACCGTGCGCCCGGAGCAGGGGGAGTTTTTTTCGCTGAAAACACGCGGAGCCTGCATAAACTAAGCCACACAGACCGATTTTCAAAAAAAAATAAAAATAAAAAAATCAGCGTGAGAAATGCCATGTGTGGCGTGTGAGCGTGTGAACACGTCGAATTGCGTGTGTCACACTCTCAATGCGTGAGACTTGAGAGCCCTGTTATGAAACATATGATTGTAGCTGTTAGCTTCATGTTGCTAATAGCCTTTCCTAGTTACAAATGCTCGAAACTGAAGATTGATTATGGACCCCTTGTGGCAAGATTTCTATTGCCATATCTGACTGCTATTTTCTTTTTCACCCTGGCTGTTCCATAGGTTATGCGTAAACACTATATATCCTGAGAGAGAGCAGGAAAAGAAAGAGAGATAGATGGAGAGACTGGATTAAAAAAACACTAGCAGAGTGAGAGGAGTGGATGGACAGCTCTATCCAGCTGAAGCCCGAACAATGTGAAAGCACAACTCCACCTGTGGCAATTAGTCTCAATCCAGAGGGAAGAAAAGAGGCAGGACTCCAAACACATCAGAGAGTCCATAAACATCACACACATGGCTGTGATGCTCCATGGCAGATATATAGAGATACAGCTGTGGAAATATGAAAAAAAAGACTGCTGCAATAAAGCTGATACAATATGAGCAGCTGAGACTGTGTTGCTGAGAATATTTTTATAATTTTCAAATAAAACTATAAAATACAGTGAAATGAAATGTGATATCTTCAGCTTTCTTTACAAAAACTTTACTGCACTCTTTCCAAAAACTTGAATGCAATTTATTTTCAAATAAAAATGTAATGTTTTTTTTTTCTCTAAACAGTAATATTTCTTTTATTATGGCTGAATATTTTATCTAATAATACTATTGTTATGTTACACTGTGCTCGACAAAGCCTTTCAGTGTGCTACACTGCAACCATTATTCTTTTATTCAGTATGGTGGTTGTAAGCTACTTCTATAGCCACAGCTGCCCTGGGGTCCACAGCTGCCCTGCCCCCCTCCAACCACCACCAACCAATCACTTACACACCTCACTTTCATTCTAGGCAAGGTGGGTGTAGTGTTTTGCCTAAAGAGACAATGACAGAACTTGTCATCATATCATCAGGTGGTAAAGTCTTTGCGTTTTCACCAATAATACTAATAATACTTCCAGTTATCAAATGACCTTCAAAACCAACTTTGGTGTTAAGTGTCATTCCATTTAAACATTTTTATTCCTCAGCACACCAGCAGCTGGAGTTCTTGTTCCCCTTGTTTTTTCATATACATTTAAAATTATATGATAAAAGGAGAAGTTCAATTTGTCAACTGGACAAAGTATGTTTGGTTGAAAATGTTTCGCCGCTCATCCGAGAGGCTTCGTCAGCTCTGAAATTATACATTATAAAATGAAAGACCAAGGCTATCGTGTCCAACATAGATATCACATTTTTATCTAATAATAAATAATATGGCCTCACATAAATGACACTTTTTCTAACACTTGACATTTATAACCACAAACAATCTCTCAAGCAACACATTCATTTAAGCTAGGTGGGTGATGTGCATACAACATTGTATGTATTGCTAGTTAGGATTTGGTTTATTGAACAAACATCTCCATCAACTGAGTCTTTGCTTCCTAATTTCACAGAATCAACAGTAGGGGTGGGTATTGACAAAGAAGTCACGTTTCAATTCGAATCACGATTCATATGCCACGATGCGATACTATCACGATTAGGGTGACCATTCGTCCGGATTTCGTCCGGACAGTCCGGTTTTAGAGCTGTCTGTCCGGCCGTCTGTCACGTGTCCTCCTTTTTTACGTTTTGTCCTCCTTTCGTTGCATAAATCGTCATAAATCCCCACCCATTATTTACACTTGCTACTCTGTGATGTTCACCGTTTCCCAATTCAGAAAGTGCACGGTTCGGAGTGTGGTCTCAATCTGCAGTCGAGGCGGTGCATACTCGCTCAGCCCTGAGTGCAGTCCGTGGACCGCATGGCCATCTGCGCGATGGAACAGGTCCCGCCTCAGCTCAATGAGCCGGGTGGTCTGCTCCTTGTTCCTTAAAGACAAAATATTATTCTTTTACGACTAGTAATACTTGGAATTCCTGTGCGCGACATCCGAAATGCCCCCCCTCTCGCGCGGCTCACACTTTGTACATATAAAAAAATGACCCCGCGGCTGAATAAAAAGCGGAGATCCGCTAAAAGCTCTTTCATCCCTGATTTACAGTGCGCTGCATAGGTTTTTCGTGTGCGCTGAGAATGTGCGAGCAGTGCGCATTCTCAGCGCACATTCTTTGTTTTCCCCGAGGGAAAAAAACAAAAAAAAAACAAGGTGTCCTCACTTTAGGGCCTTTGTCCTCCTTTCCTGTTTCATGCCAGTGGTCACTCTAATCACGATGCATCACGATACTTGAATTATTGCGATGCATTGCAATATATTCGACTTACTTCAGTGAAAATGTACCCAAAAAAAAGAGGATAACTTAAATATCAGTAGCTGTGTATCTGAGTAGTGTCTTCAATTGATACATAACTCTGAGCAACTCAATTCATAACTGAATTTATTGAATAACAAAAACAAAAAAAACAAACCAATAACAAAAAAGTGCTTAGGATGGACATAGGATTTTTTCTAAAACAAAAAATGATGTTCAAACATTTGCCATTTTGGAGGCAGCTACCATCATAACAAACAATACCCTTTCACAAAGAAAACCCTTTTATTAAAAAAAATAAATTAATAATTTATTTATTTATTAATAATTAATTAATAAATTATTAATTAATAATAATAATCGCATCAAGATTTTTTTGGCACATTTTTGGCATCAAGAATCGATGCAGTATATTGTGAAAGTTAGTATCGCGATGCATTGTCATAACGATTATTTTGCACACCCCTATCTAGCTGCCGGGAGGCGCGTCCTACACCTGTAATGCTACTGTTATTTACCTAGCTGTTTCATGCATAGCACTTACATCCTGCCTGCACTGTCCTTTCCTTATGGCATTTGCGATTTCACCAGCTTTGACACACGCTACGAAGAATGCAGTAAGTGTCTTCCATTAGTATTGGGTGAGCAGTTGAGAAGCCTAAATGACAGTGAACACAAAACAGCATGTCGTGCTGTGCGTTGGTACAGGGACAGTATTCAGGCTGCCATGCTTACGTGACAGGGCTGTAATAAGCCTTGCATTGCTTTACGGTTCACGGCGGAGAAGCCATTTTGTTTTTGACAGAAAGGTCGTGGGATACATTTGACCGCGCGGGGTCAAGAGGGCTGTGATTATGCAAATAGCATCAATCACTGTTCAGAGCTGGACTACCCCGTCGCCACGGCAATGTTTAGTCAATGGGCCATCTCACATTCAGAGATAGTATATGTTTATGTTACAGCAGCTTGAATGCCATAAGGTAGCAGTTATAGGAATGTCAGTGCTCAGCATTTATTAGGAAACAGTGAGCTGTAAGAAACAATGTGATTATATATATATATATATATATATATATATATATATATATATATATATATATATATATATATATATATATATATATATATATATATATATATATATATATATATATATATATATATAAAATGTGCTCCTCACCTTCCACGGTGGTTGGTCTCTCACTCTCATCCAGCTCGGGCCTCTACCAGAGGCCTGGGAGCTTGAGAGTTCTGTGCAGTATCTTTGCTGTTCCTAGTACTGCACTTTTCTGGACTGAGATGTCTGATGTTTTCCTGGGATCTGTTGTAGCCACTCCTCCAGTTTGGGGGTTACAGCCCCGAGTGCTCCGATCACCACGGGCACCACTGATGCCTTCACCTTCCAGGCCTTCTCCAGCTCTTCCTTGAGCCCCTGGTATTTCTCTAGTTTCTCGTGCTCCTTTTTCCTGATGTTACCATCGCTTGGTATTACAATGTCCACCACCACGGCTTTGTTCTGTTGCTTATCCACCACCACTATGTCTGGTTGGTTTGCCATCACCATTCTGTCAGTCTGTATCTGGAAGTCCCACAGGATCTTGGCTCGGTCATTCTCCGCAACCTTCAGAGGTGTTTCCCACCTTGACCTTGGGGTCTCCAGCCCGTACTCTGCACAGATGTTTCTGTACACTATGCCCGCCACTTGGTTGTGTTGGTCCATGTATGCTTTCCCTGCCAGCATCTTACACCCTGCAGTTATGTGCTGGACTGTCTCAGGAGCCTCTTTGCACAGCCTACACCTTGGGTCTTGTCTGGTGTGGTAGATCTGGGCCTCTATTCCTCGGGTGCTCAAGGCCTGCTCCTGTGCAGCCAGGATGAGGGCCTCTGTGCTGTCCTTCAGACCAGCCCTCTCCAGCCATTGGTAGGATTTCTTGATATCAGCCACTTCAGTTATGTTTCGGTGGTACGCCCCATGTAGGGGTTTGTCCTGCCATGATGGTCCCTCCAGCACCTCTTCCTCTGCACTCCACTGTCTGAGGCATTCCTTGAGCACATAATCTGTCGGGGCCTTGTCCTTGATGTACTTATGGATTTTGGATGTTTCATCCTGGACAGTGGTTCCCACACTCACTAGTCCTCGTGTACAGCTCGTGTACAGTCTCAGGGTGCTGGATTTGGGATGGAACCCTCCATGCATGGTCAGGAGCTTTCGTGTCTTAACGTCTGTGGTCTGTATCTCCTCCTTTGGCCAGCTTATGATTCCTGCTGGGTATCTGATCACTGGCAGGGCATAGCTGTTTATTGCCTGGGCCTTGTTCTTGCCATTGAGCTGACTTCTTAGGACTTGCCTTACTCGTTGCAGGTATGCCAAATACCTGCAACGAGTAAGGCAAGTCCTAAGTAGCAAGTGTAGCCGCTTTCCTTATTGCCTCTTCAAGGTTGCCATTTGCTTGTGGGATACCAAGGTACTTGTAACTGTCCTCAATGTCTGTTATTGTTCCCTCTGGGAGTGAGACCCCCTCTGTGTGGACTACCTTCCCTCTCTTGGTCACCATCCTACTACATTTCTCAAGCCCGAATGACATTCCAATGTCTGTGCTGTAGATCCTGGTGGTGTGGATCAGTGAGTCGATGTCTCGCTCACTCTTAGCGTACAGCTTGATGTCATCCATGTAGAGGAGGTGACTGATGGTGGCCCCATTTCTGAGTCGGTATCCGTAGCCAGTGCTTTCAATGATTTGGCTGAGAGGGTTCAGACCTATGCAGAACAGCAGTGGGGACAGTGCGTCTCCTTGGTATATGCCACATTTGATGGACACTTGCGCAAGTGGCTTGCCATTGGCTTCAAGGGTGGTTTTCCACAACCGCATTGAGTTTGCAATGAATGCCCTTAGAGTCTTATTGATATTGTACAGCTCCAAGCACTCAGTGATCCATGTGTGTGGCATTGAGTCATAGGCTTTCTTGTAATCAATCCAGGCAGTGCACAGGTTGGTCTGACGGGTTCTGCAATCACGGGCGACTGTTCGGTCAACCAGGAGTTGGTGTTTGGCTCCCCCTGGAGTTTTGTGCCCACTTATCTTAGCCGCCATGATGCCTGACATGAGCTTCCATGTTGTGGAGAGACAGGTTATTGGCCGATAGTTGGATGGGACTGTACCCTTCGAGGGATCCTTCAGGATCAGGATCGTACGCCCTTGGGTTAGCCATTCAGGGTGAGTCCCATCCCTTAGCAGCTGGTTCATTTGTGCTGCCAGGCGCTCATGGAGAGCAGTGAGCTTCTTTAGCCAGTATGCGTGGATCATGTCAGGGCCCGGTGCTGTCCAACTTTTCATGCCTGAGACTCTTTCCTGAATGTCTGCCACTGTGATGGTGACTGGATCTTGTTCAGGGAGGTTGCTGTGGTCTTTCCTCAGAGCCACCAGCCACTGTGCATCGGTGTTATGTGATGCCTCCCTTTCCCATATGCCTTTCCAGTACCTTTCAGTCTCCAGCCTTGGTGGGTCTGCTCTGCTGTTACCCCCTGCCATATAAGCTTGCAACATTCTGAACAGATGTAATTAATTGTATTTAGGAAGACAGCATTTTTCTAAGTAATAATTCACGTCACTATTATATTTTGATTAACATTTGATTAGCCACACAGCTCTATCCCTTCATATCAACCTATTTCATGTGGAATATGCTAATTCTACAAGATGATCAGAACCCTATAGACTGGGATGAAGCAAACATCACTAGGAAAACAGACAACAATGTTGCTAGATTAGGGAGAAGTACAGAAACATGCCCACAGGACTATAAACCGGGAGAAGGGGGGCTTTATTCTTTCACACACCCAGTATACTCTCCTGAAGAAATCAGACTGCAGATGGTGCTGTAATCCTGCCTCTACTGGTAGGAATACAGAGTGACCACTTGTGACCACTGTAAGTGAGCAGTTGAAACTGTCAGGTATGAACAACAAAATAAATTTATATTAAAATAATTAATGAGGAGACAAAGCACCTTCAAACACATGTCATGTTGATGAGCCGGGTCAAGTGTACCATAAACATCTTGCCAATATCTTCCTTTATTAGATACATCGTGTCATGACAAAACTATACAGATTCTTGGATATTCTGTGAGTTGAATGTACCAGGCTCTGAGCGTACCTTTGTAAAACTGACTACATGTATTTTGTTTGACTGTGACCTGCCCTGAGGCAAGAGACACACTTCTAAAGGTTTTACGGGTGTCAGAAATGAAAGGTGTAAAGTTCTATTTTAAAACATCACTATTAGAGACTTCCCTCAGAGGCTGTCCAAGGACTCACGTGGAAAGCACTTTTTCATATATTTTTCTCTATTAAAAGTGCAAACTCAGTGAAGGATGGGCTGCCCATTCATAGTCTGAGAGCTGCAAGATAATGGAAATAAGCAAAATGTAGTTCAGCAAAGATGTGGGTTTGAGTAGTTTAGGGTTGAAAATGCATATGAATATAAAAATGTAATGCAAAAAATGTGATCACTGCCTACCCTATGTACATAAGCATTTACCCCTGTATTTGTAATAATTTTCAAGTAATTTAATAATAATAATAATACATATTATGCCAAATTTACTTAACCATGTTAAGACATACTGTGCTTGAGCATGCTATATAGTGATAATCAATGATACCTGAGGATCATTATGTTATAATTTGCACATTTTAAGTCACAATAATCATCTAAAACAGGGGTCTTCAACGTTTTTCAGGCCAGGGACCCCCAAACAGATGGCGAACTGGGCCAGGGACCCCTTACTATATATACGGCATAGAATTGTGTTTTATATTAAATTGAGCTTAGTGTCATGTATAAACATTGCTACTCTGTTATGGTACATCCAATACAAGGAAATAATACACAGGTTAATACTGTATTTTACACTATAAAATATAAAATTATATTATTTTAAAGTGAAATCAAAAGATTTTGCGACCCCCCTGCAGTACCTCCACGACCCCCCTAGGGGTCGCGACCCCCCTGTTGAAGACCTCTGATCTAAAACAACTTACTAAAAGAAATAAGTCTGCTGACTTCCACATTAGAAAACAGTGGTGGCCAGCGAGAGAGGACGCCACTGTAAACGTCATCACAACAAAGCGCTGTGAAGTTGTCTGCCGCTCTAACGGATAGCTGCACATCACGCTAGCAAGTAGCACATTTTTCTACCAAAATTACTATGTGATGCTGCCGAATCCTATACATATCACTGATTAAGAAAATAAAATTGGAGAGCAAAGTTAGTGCAGAGCAATGGACGTAATAGGAATAAATGAGAAGGGAAAACAACTACAGTATAACACGATTAAAAGATCTGAAAAGTCAGTTTTGCATAATAGGTCTGCTTTAATATATTCATCCAAAATTGCCTTCTCTTATTTAGTTGTGTCACAGATAAAACACGGGACTTCTAAACTCATGGCTTTGTTAACATTCATGGAGGAAAAGCACTTTGACTGTTTACTTTTAAATGTCAAAAACAAGATTAAAAACTAGAAGCTTTCCAGACCGAAAATTTTGAGTTGGTAACTATGCCAGATAACAAATTTCAACAGAGGGTCAGTTTTTTGTCAGAATTTCTCAAAAAAATGTTGTAAGCTTGTGATGAAATTCAATCATTCCCAAAATAAACATCAGTGTTTTCTGAAAAATCATACCAGTAGAATCTTCCCGGCATGACATTTTCATGAACAAACTGCCACTTCTTCCCAAAATCCATTGAACTGTAGAGCTGTGAGGAGAGACAAAATCACAGTTATTAGACATTGCTATCACTTTGTTTGCACACAGCACCACCACAACATGATGGGTTCCTTTTGCTTTTACCTTACTGTCATGACTGTATCCCAGAATCCAGTTCTCCTGCACAGGGTGGAAGAGCAGGCTGACGATGTTGAAGTTAATGGCGTATTTCTCGAAGCTGGCTCCTTCGTCAGAGCTGATGAGAACAGCGCTCTCCACCTCCGGGTCACTAAGTATCAGTATCTAAAGTGCAAGTAAGTACACAGTAAGTACACAGGGATATGCCATCAGGAAGCGCTGACATTCTCAAGCAGTTCTCACAAGTGCGGTGCTGTTATGAGATGCTGGTACAAGTTAAAGATGCATTGTGTAACTTTTCTCGTGGAGTGTTCTGTTTCCAGGCATTTATATGGAAAAAAGCCTTGAAAAATATGCATTATTTCTGTAAGTTGGCTTGCCTCGCCACAGATCTGACACTAGTGGAGTCTCCTTTCTCTCTACATGCACTACTGTGGAACATTCAAATGTAAAGCATCCTCAATGCACTCTCCACCGCCGGAGTGCTAAGCATCAGTATCTAAAGTACACCCCATCAGGAGGCTCTGGCATTCTCAAGCATTCTCACAACTGTTATGAGACACTGGTACAAGATCATGGAGTCATGGCACATTATGTTAAAGATGCATTGTGTAACCTTTCTGTTTAGTGTTTAGGTGTTTATATGACAAAATAAATCCTTGAAAAACATGAATTCTTTTCAAATTTTAACTTAATTTGGTGAGATTATAACTAATAAACTAATAAAAAAGTATAAAAAATTATAGTTTTTTATACTTTCAAGAGGCAGTCTGAGAATAAACGAAAAATATGTTGAATATTGAAGTAAAGAGTTCTAAATACACTGATGACATTACTCTAATAATTAAAAATAAATAAATAAAGGTGTTTTCTTATATTTCCATTTGTCAGATAATAATTTCTGTGTACATTAGAGGAGTTTTGCGTGGTAACAGTTATGGAATTCCCTAGTGTGATGTCGTCATTTACAACCAGAAAGTGAAATTTCAAACCTAAAAAAATTACCAAATTGGGACAAACAAGAATATTTTTTACAAAAATCTTAATGACCTTAACAGTGTTTTAGTAAAATTAGTAGTCTAACCCGTCAAAGGCACTTAAAGGTGTAATTATCAAAAAGTGATATTGATAATTGTCCAGTACGTTATTATAAAGCCACACTGTACCTTCTGTTTGTTGGTGGGACACACATACAGATAGCTAAGCGCTGTCCTGGATCCCACTTTGAGCTTGACATAGGTGCTTCCATAATCACTGGACCTGCACACAGCCAAGGAACACATTACCAAACAGATCAATCTTGAGACCCCAAAGACCCCACAAAGATTTCAAAATAAGACTGATCTTAACCCATTAACTAAAAATCATTAACGTGTGACCTGACTGACTTCTCAAAGTACACCATTCTTCTTTTCATTGATTTTTTTCTCCTCACACCAACACTGCTATAATGTCTACCGGCTAAATTTCAAATACTGACGGAGACTGAGTTAAATAGGTATTATTCTGTTACTCTGCCCCAGGAAAATGCATTTCTGTTTAATATATTAATATGCATGTGGCCATGCTAGCTTGTCAAAGCCTGATCTCATCAGATCTCAGAGGCTAAGCAAGGCAGGGCCTGGTTAGGACTTGGATGGGAGACCGCTGGGAATTCCAGGTGCCACAGGGGGGCGCCAGTTGCAAAAACTGTTGTTGTGTCCTTAGGCAAGACATTTCATCCACATTGCCCGGTGTGAAAGTGGAGTGTGCATGAGTGTTGGTGGTGGTCAGAGGGGTCGATGGCGCAGATTGGCAGCCTCACTTCTGTTATTCTGCCCCAGGGCAGATGCAGCTACAATAGTAGCTTACCACCACCAAGTGTGGAGTGTATGAACAATGAACTATAAAGCACTTTAGGTGTCTAGAAAGGCGCTATATAAATGCAAAGATTAATTCATTCATTTTTATTGATGTGTGAACATAGTACTGTTATTTAGACAACTAATGTGTACACACCATTTCATTTTTATGCAGCAAAAAATATAACAAAATGAAAAAGAGCAACACACAATAAATACATGAAAATGTGGGAAAACATCTATCTATCTATCTATCTATCTATATACAAAGGCTGTGTCCCACCATAGTGGGGTAGCCTAGACAGGGCATACATTTTTGTTCCTTTCCCTCCTTCCTTCCTTTCCCCAAACCCTCCTTCCGTGACTTTTTTTTTTTTTTTTTTTTCCCTTCGTTTGTACCAGCGTCCTTTCCTCATCACCATCACCACTCTCTTCCCACACTGGCGTCCACCCACCCCCCATCCATGCACTGGACAACCGAGAAGGCAGCCAGCGAACCCGAGCGGAAAAACCCCCAGGACCCGCCCCAGGCGGCACAAAGGGATGACCGGCCAGACCCAGAGCGTAAACCGGACCACCGCCAGCACCCAGGAATCCTCCAGAGGACCACACAGGGACAGCACCTAGAGAGGGACGAGCACCCAAGCACACATTCCGTCCATCACCATCACCGCTGTCGCCCCACTTTAAAATCCACTTCTCCCCCCTCTCCGAACATTTCTTCATATCCTATGTTGCCCTATATTGTGTATAATGTGTATGCTATTTATAATGTGTCTAAATGCATTAAAAGAAGGAGGACATTGTCCTGCAAACCTAAGTGTAGGTGTTCAGCCCTCACTAAGAAATGATGCATTAAAAGAAGGAGGACATTGTCCTGCAGCCTAGGTGTAGGTATTCAGCTTGCCCTGACTAAGAAATGATGCATTAAAAACAATCCAAAACATTGGGAGAGGGTCCAGGTCCAGACCATCCGCAATCATCCCACTACAACAGCAGTAACAGTAATAACTAAAGGTGCACCTAGATAACGTCGCCCCCCTCCAGGTGCCCCCATCCACCATACAAAACCCCAAAGAACCCCGGATCCAAGCGGCCATCCGGACCACACCCCTAAGCACCAGCCAGCCGCCCCCTCGGCACCCCGAAACCAGACCTGGTGATACCACCCAAGCCCGCCAGCAACCCCCCAAACAACCCAGCACTCAGAACAAACCAGCACTCAGACGCCAGCACCACCCAAACGTCACCGGAGAGGCATGATGATGTTGGGGGAAAGGACACCTTGGTTTAAGGTCTAAGGACCGATCTAAAACCACACCACACTGCACCAGGGTCAGCTGCACAGCCCAGTGTGGGCACTTCCACAGCAGGGCCTCAGCCAAAGCTGGTTTCCCCCTGCCGCTTCATATCAAGACCCGTCCTCTACCACACCCATCCATTCATTCATATACAAACTCTCTCCATTCATCCCTGTCCTGAGCAGCCTCTCTCCCTTGCACCACAGTCATCCCTCTTGCATTCAACGCTCTTCTTACACCCTCTGTCCATCCCATTCGCGGTCTTCCTCTCATTCTCACTCCACTCACATCAGATTCATACACCTTTTTCACCAATCGCTCCCTTTCCATCCTCTCTGTCCATCCTCTGTCCAAACCATCCCAATGCCTTTTGCTCTGCTCTCTCAGCCAACTCTCGCAACACACCAGTTCTCTCTCGGATTTCTTCATTTCTCACACGATCCATGCGCGTCACACCACACATACTCCTCAGACATCTCATCTCAACTACATTCAACTTCCTCTTCTCCGCAACTTTCAAACTCCACGTTTCAGCCCCATACAACGCAGCAGGCACCACCACACCCTCATACAATCTCCTTTTCGCAACCATTCCCAGTGACCTACATTCAAACACTCTCTTCATCCCCCCCCATATCTTACGTACTTCATTCATTCTAAACTCTACCTCACCCCCTATTCCACCATCCACACCAACATGCGACCCCAAATACTGAAAACACTCTACCTCTTCCAACAACTCCCCATTTAATGCCACATTCAACCTACGTTCATCCTTTGACCTCGTGCACCTCATCACCTTACTCTTATTCACATTCACTCTCAGCTTCCTTCTATCACACACCCTTCCAAACTCCTCAACCAAACGTGCCAAGCTCTCCTCTGAATCAGCCACTAGTGCAGTATCATCTGCAAACAACAACTGATTCATGCTCCATTCGCTGCCATCAACATTCACCATGCTCACACCCTTACCTGACACTCTTGCATTCACCTCTTTTACCACACCATCCATATACACATTAAACAACCACGGAGACATCACACATCCCTGACGCAAACCAACCCTCACAGGAAACCACTCACTCGTGCTATTTCCCACTCTCACACACGCTCTACTGTTTCTATAAAAACTCTTCACACCTTCCAACAATCTACCATCGATACCATACAAACTCAACACAACCCACAACGCCTCTCTATGAATCCTATCATACGCCTTCTCTAAATCCATAAACGCCCAAAACACCTCCCTCCCCTTAGCCAAATACTTTTCACACACCTGTCTCACAGCAAACACCTGGTCCACACATCCTCTACCTCTCCTGAAACCACACTGCTCTTCACCAATCATACACTCAGTCCCCTCCACTACCCTGTTAATCAGCACTCTTCCATACACCTTGCCTACAACACTCAACAGGCTAATACCCCTATAACTACTACATTCATACTTATCACCCTTACCCTTGTACAGTGGAACCACACACGCACCCGTCCAGTCAAGTGGCACCTGCCCACTTACAAAACACACATTCAACAATCTCACACACCACTCGGTGACACTCGCTCCACCACACTTCAAACATTCCACAGTACACCCATCCACACCTGCAGCCTTTCCTGCTTTCAACTTTCCCACAGCTTGCTCACCTTCCTCTCTCGTAATCAACGCTTCATTCAACTCTCCCAGTACATTCAATCTGCTTTCCCTTCCATCCATCACAATCACAGCATCCCGATCTTCCTCCACATTCAACAGCCTCTCAAAATACTCCGCCCACCTCTTTCTTACAGCATTCCCCTCATTCAGCATCCTTCCATCCTCTGTTTTCACTTTCTCCTCCCTCCCAGACACTTCCTTTCGCACTCTTTTCACCTCCTTCCAAAACATTTTCTTGTTCTCCCGAAAATTGTCAGTCAACTGTCTGCCCCACCTTTCGTCCGCAGCCACTTTTGCCTCACGCACAGCTCTCTTTGCATCACTTCTCTTCTCCTTATAACACTCATACGACTCCCTGTCCTTTCTCTGCAGCCATACTTCATACGCACGTCTCTTCTCAGTTACAGCCAACCTTACATCCTCGCACCACCATTCACTTCCCTTTCTTACACCACCTCCAACACGTCTCACACCACACACTTCCTCTGCACACCCAACCACTGCACTCTTGAACTGTTGCCATTCTTCCTCCACACCAACAATCATTTGATCCTTCACCTCATTCCACCTGCCACCTATTTTCTCCTGATACTCACACACTTTCTCTCTGTTCTTCAAAACACTCACTCTCAAAACTTCTCTTGCATCCCCACTCTTTCTCGATCTCACCCATGGCATACCCACACGCAACCTTCCTTCCACCAAATAATGATCAGACATACCTTCACTCTCTCCCCTTCTCACACTTACATCCAACAATCTACTACATGCAACCTTTGAAACCACCACATAATCCATCAATGCTTTATCAATCACTCTTCCACCATCCTGCCTCACCCACATATACTTATGAATCTCTTTCTTTCTGAACCATGTATTCCCAATCACCATCTCTCTCTCAAGGCACGTTCCTATCAGTCTCTCACCACTATCATTCTTTCCAGGTACACCATGCACACCAACAACACCCTCAATTTTCTCGTCACCCACTCTCGCATTCAGATCTCCCATCAACACTACGTTCACATTTGCTCCAAATCCCTGCAGGCACTCATCCAAGTCATTCCAGAAGGACACTCTCTCCTCTTCATTCTTCTCACTGCCAGGACCATACGCACTCACGAACACCCACAACTCATTCAGAAATTTCACTTTCACCCACATCAGTCTTGGTGAAATCTCCTTCCATTCAACCACACATCGTCTCACCTCACAACTCACCAACAAGGCCACACCTTCTCTTGCTCTCCCACTCTCTACACCAGACCTTCTCCCACTCACACTTCCAAACACACACTCACCCTTCCCTTTCATCTTTGTCTCACTCAGTGCTAACACACTCAATCTCCTTCTTCCAAACATCCTTCCAATCAGATCTCTTTTACTTTCATTCGTACTACACCCACACCCAGTTACAGGGGAGAGGATTCCCAGTCCTCTCGCCCCGTCCCTTTTAGTCGCCTTTTACGACACGCAGGGAATACGGTGGTAGTATTCTCTACCCCCCTCTTTTAGGAGGGGGGGGGGGGGGGGGCCTAACCACAGGTGGGAAAACATAAGTAAATAAAATAAAAAGGGCTTAGATGTTTAAAAAAAGAATTAAATAAATGGTTACCACTTTTAAAAAAAAATGTTACAATACCCTTCTTGGAATACCTAATCTTTTCTACTTTCAAAAAGGACAAAACCTTGTTAATAAATTGAGTGCTGGACAGAGGTGTGGACTCAAGTTATGTGACTTCGACTCAAGTCAGACTCAAGTCAGACTCAAGTCACAAATTTGATAACTTTAGACTCGACTCGACTTGGACTTCAATATCAATAACTCATGACTTCACTTGGACTTAGGCCTTTTGACTTGGGATGACTTGCTACGTCCAATGAAAAAAAAAACTGTAAACGTATGTTGATAAAGACCGCCCTCGTACTTGTGAAGCTGCGAAAATGTATGCAAAGAGCATGTGTGCGCGGCTTGCACAACATCCAATCACAGTAGATCTACGTTGCTTTCATTCGACCGCATCCAAGGCAAATTGCACAACAAATGATGCGGAAACAAGCATCCACGCGCCAGTTTACAAAATTATGCCGAATAAGTTTTCGGACCTTTTTGTCCAGTATTTAGTAGAAACACAGTACAACCATGAGACTTTTTGGGAATATTATAACATGTTTTTCACACCTGGATCCTTTCAGTTTTTTCTAATGTTATTTGATATGGTGTAAAAAGGTCAAATGAATACAGATCTTGCAGACATTATATGATTTGTAGAAATGTTATTTCTTTGTAAAGGGGACTCGAAATGACTCGAAACTAAAATGCTAGGACTTTGGACTCGATTTGAGACTTGTGAGCTTTGACTTCGGACTTGACTTGGCACTTGGATACTCTTGACTCGGGACTTCACTCGGACTTGAGTGCAAAAGACTTAGACTTACTTGGGACTTGCCCAGCAATGACTTTGTCCCACCTCTGGACTGCTGGATGGGGCATTTGTTGATTTCTAATATGGAGAAAACAATCCCGCACTCCGTCTTACTTGCAAAATGAGAAGTTTATTAAGACATGCAACGTTTCGGCCCTATTTTTGCCTGATGAAGGCAAGTAAGACGGAGTGCGGGATTGTTTTCTCCTTGTGTGTTCTGGGCCTGCTCCCTCGCCTCGCACCCGTCTGAAGAGATTGATTGAAGTGCGAAGTTCTCATTTTTGGATATTGATTTCTAATATAAAAGGAAATGGCGTCTTATGACAAGAGGTAAATGCCAAAACTTGTAGCTGTAAAGTTAAATAACAAGGGAAGTCTTATGAAATACAGAAAGACCACTTTGGACATGGCATCAAAATAAACCTGCTAAAAGTATTACTAGTAGTAGTAATATTAGTAGTAGTAGTAGTAGTAGTTATTTGGCCATTTGCAGCAAAAATATAAACTTCATCTCCATTGGGATCATTCCATGAAAGGGTTTAGGCTGAAGTAAAATGTAAATGTACTTATAATGCCTAACCCTGTGAAACAATCACAAAACAATTCCAAGAAAGAAAAGCACCGCATGAACAGCAAGTTTATATTCACAGTTTCACAACATAAGACTTACTGTATATAAGAGAAAAAAATAAATACAAACTAAACAAAACTGAATGCATGGGTGATTCCAATTTAAAGGTGCACTATGTAACTTCTTTGGTAAAGTGTATGCCACCTGCTGATGTCCATGAAGACTTATTGCTGTGCCTGAAATGTTCATATTATTATCTTTCTCCATTGGGGTAAGAAAGTGATCAGGCCAAATTAATGTTCAGATCTTTGGAGAGGTGAAATGTAGATCACATGTATTTTAAGATATTTTTAAGTTGTACAAGAGATGTAATTAAATAAATGCAGATTAATGCCATATTGTGGAACAGTCAAGACAAAGCAATATCATATCCATGGAGTCAGGTAGCAGACTCCTCCAGAAAAGTTACATAACACACCTTTAATTCTTTGAGAGTAAACTAGGATCACACGCATCTAGTAGTGGCACCTGCAAGACGAGGTCATGTAAAAATAAAGAAGAGGAATGCTCAACGTTGGAGAATCCGTCAGAGCTAGCTGTCAAGTATTACAACTATCGGGGTCAGGGAAAAAGATTGTGAGTTTCAATCGGCTTGTGCCAGAAAGTTTAATTACATTTACTGTGGTGTGAAGCTGAATCCAAATAGTGCCACATCAACAGTAATAAGAATTCTGGGCATGGAGCGAAACGTTTGTATCTGCGCTATGTTGATAAGTAAAAGATAGCAACTGACAAGCCGTGAAGATGCCAAAATTTGAAGAAGGTATATAGTGTAATGACATCTTTTACTGGTAACTATGATAGGTAAACATAACCTTCCAGGTTTTTAATTACTTAATATTTCATTATCAAGAATTCAACCTCCATAGTCTTCACTTAAAGGTTATATATTATGCAAAATTGATGCTTATGAGGTTTTAGTCATGTTTGAATGCTGTTACTTCATCACAAAAACACTTGGAGTTGTGTTTTGTTTCATTCACACGTCTGAGTAATACTTTATTACTGGGCTGTCTATAGCTCCAAAGTTCAAAATGTTTTGTTCCACCTTGTGATGTCATGTAGTGATAGTTTTCAAGTTAACCGCTACCTATTGCCGCTACCTATTGCCATTAGTTTAATAGAAATTGGCTGTTCCTGGGCTGAAATCATCCAAATTCCAGTGAAGGTTTATGGAGGTTGAACAGAGTGTTTCTATTTCTCTTTTACCCTGCGTCATACCCACACCATACCAAATAGAGTATGATACACATATACTCTGTTTGGTTGTGCTGAATGAGCATAGACTCCAATCGGCAGACAATGGGCCTCATTCATTGCCTGGAAGAATCCATGACTCATCGCTGTACCAGCGTCTGAGTCTGGTAACGCTTGGTCCAGAATGCGCTGCGGTTGCACGTAGACAGACAGCTAAGTGAACCAATCAGAGATTGCGCTATCTTGATTCAAAACTGAGGAGGAACTTCCGCTGCCTAAGAGTGACTTTGCGGGCAAAGGCGGGTGCACTGACGTCACCATCTTTGAACGAATCAGAATCGCGGAGTCCGTTTTTAACCGGAGGAGCGAGAGTGGAGCGAGGGTGTCCAAATGGTATCGCGCTGTATAGGAAATACAGAGAGATATCATTTGGCTGGCCAGGTAACCTCATTCATGAAACGTTCTTATGAACAAATTTGTACTTAAGGTCTTCTTACGAACAATTCTAGCATTCACAAAACTTTTTCTTGACTGAATGTATTCTTCTGGTAGAACAAATCCTACGAACAGTCAGGAGCACTCTTAAGAACAAAAATTCTACTTTTAGAATATTATTACTATGGAAGCCCAGTTCCGCCAGTAAATTTTTAAAAAGCCTTACAGAAAGTCATAATTATCAGTTTAAAACTCATAATTACAAGTTTTATACTCATAATTATGATTTTAAAAGTAATAATTATGAGTTTAAAACTCATAATTACGAGTTTTAAACTCATTACTAGGAGTTTTTGAAGTTGACTCTGAATCTGCTCTCACTATGCAAGCACCTAGGATGGTGCAACCATTTTCCTGGAGAAGCCATTTATGAACCCACTACAAGGAAAAATGTGTAGTAATTTTACGAATTCACTTCACACTGTATCTAAATTATTTATTATGTGCCCATAATTTCATCACTGAGCAACCCAAAGTAGGCTGTGCCCAGCAAACCTCATCAATTCCCAACCAGGGCCAGGAGACCGAGTGCACCGCAGAGCTAAAGGTGCTTCATCCTTATTTGGATGAAACCAGCTACCATGGACAGAGTAACATAGATGGACTGCTTGCATGTAGTCATTCATATGGGATTTGTGTGGATATCTCTCTTTCTTATCTTTTTACAACAATTAGGCCCAACTGTCACTTAAGAAGGAATTTGTAAGCTTAAGAACACTTTGTGAATCTGGCGCAGAGTTCTCTCAGCATCTTCTTAAAGTGGAAGTTAGGAACATTTTTTAAGAAAAGATTCATGAATAAGGCTTAATGAGTTTTCTTTTTGCATTCAGACATTGTCAAGAAATGTATTTTATAAAATGAATACAATACAACACAAGGGCAGACATTTTACACAGACTGCTATTGACCTTATTCTTGCTGCGGGCACTGTCATTATCATTTCTGTTGCATGAGATTGCATAGGATTGATGATTTAACAGTAAATAAGTTCTATACAGAGTAGATGTTTTCAAGACACCCCGACAAAGGGGGCCTTGTTGGTGCACATGAACAGTGAACATTTTACACAAATCAGTCTACTTTTTTTACTTGAAATTAATGGATTTCTGCCTAACCAGAAGTGCCCGTCACAACGGAAATGTGGGTCAGTAACGCTAAGGTGCACTTTATTGTCCAAATAGGGAAACTCGTCTCTTGCATTTGACCCATCCTTCAATGTCACTGGGGCAACATGTCAAGAGCAATGCTCAGCAATGCTCTGGTTAGGATTGCTTTAGAGTATTTACTCTAAAATGTATTCAGTGCATTTACTCTAAAGTGGGGAAAGCCACCCAGACATGGGGAGATCTATGCAAACTCTACACAGAAATTCAGAAAGCTCCGGCCGTGTGGTATGAGTGCTGATCACACAGACAGAATATGCTTTGCTGTAGTTGTATTGCTATTTGACCAATAGACAGATTATTTGTTTATGTGGATAAACAGTGGATGCACGCACAGCCTGAGTGCGGAAAGCGCTGCTGTCTGTGCAGTTGACATGAAGTTGCAAAGTTAGCTAGCAATGTTGGCAGCGCAATAAAGGTTTTTCACCATGTGATAAAATAAGTTATGATGTTAAATTAACATTAGTTAGTTAATGTGCATTAAATGCAGGTGAGTGCATAAATGACAAGAAGAAATGGCTCAAACTTCAGTAGAGTCCACTCATACCTGATTGATACACCAACAAATAAAATGAATACTTCACCAGAGGACACTTCTGCTTTTAGAGAGATTAGACTAATGCTAATTTTGAGGCATATAAAAATGCATATATAAAAATCATTTAATTGAATTATTGTTTATTTTACATTTTAGACACAGTGAGCTAGGTAGTGCAGGTTATTGGCTCGGTGCACAGAGCCAATGAACCAATGGCCAGAGTGGGGAAAACAGTTTGAGTGCAGTGTGAATTCTTGAGTGAATTCTCTGTTTTCAGCTGGCATGGAATCAGAAAAAGCTTTGTGTGAGAGACAGTACTAATTACCCTGCCGTACATACGTAAGCAGCAGCATATAATGACACAGGCATATCTCATATCCCCCTACACTGACAAGGGTAGATGTGTTTGTCATAACAATCTTCATTTTCTTCCTATGCAGCGCCAGCCAATCATCTTTCTCAGTTCTACCTGACTGCCTCTAAATGTAATTTCGACACATAATTGGATAGATAAGCCGAGTCTGCTCTCATTGTCTGTGCATTAATCTGAATGGTGCCATTTGCTTGTTGACATTGTTTTCAAAGAGTTGGCCCCTCAACATGTTTTGTCTTTCTTTGCAGTCACTACGTCGATCTTTGATTATGATGTTATTACAATGTGACGTTTCTTTGGCACACTAAAAGCTAATAATTTTCACAACACAAAAAACTTGAAAATGGCAATGGAGTGAATCTAATACTACCAACATTTTTTGCTACTTAGAAGCCTATTAGCATACTCTAGCATACTCTTCTCACAGTAGAGATTATGCAAAATATGACTCAGATGACAGTTCACTCCAGTGGATTTAATTTATAACATGTATTCCTTAGTGAGTAGTTTCACTGTAGTTAGCTGCTATCTTCAGACTCATACAGCAGTGACTTATAGAACCCTGTCAGAACTGAATAAGCTACATAGTCACTCCTACAGTAAAAAGTTTGTCCAGTTCACAGAATCCAATTTTCTTTTGTGAGTAATAGTAGTTTTAGCATTTCCGTGATCCACCTGTCAATCACGGCCAAAGTTAGAGTTGACAGGACACAATTCCAGATGATACATTAGGGCAGGCAACATGAGAAAAAAATGAATTAAAAAAAAATCTTCATATGCCTGGTGATCTTTCTCCAGATCCAGAGCTAGACCAGTGTTTCCCAACCTTTTTTGTCTTGTGTACCCCCTGAGCCTTTTTGTCATACCTCGAGTACCCCCTGACTCATACATGTTGATAATTCTCTAAAAGTAGAATGTGACACAACAGATTATTAACAGAAGAACCGCCTTTGGTCAGAACACTCTCTGTGAGGGCCACTAACATCTGGAACAGTCTTCCTCTGCACATACAGGACAGCGCAGAAAACCAACCAGTCATGTGACCATTAGACATTTGTTTGTGCTGCTTGTATTGTATGTTGTATTTTTATGTATTTGCCTGCCTAGGGACTACGGGTGAAAACTAGCTTTGTAGCTAAAATTCTGCATATTTACATTTGTTTTATACTTATGTTCATTAATGTACATTGTCCCTATCAAATAAATAAATAATAAATAAATAAATGAAAATCATTTCATCTCCTTAATTTGAAAATTTAATTCTCATGCATTTTCTCTCTTTACTTTAACTCAAATTTACTCAAATTAGAATTTAAAAATTCAAAAAAAATTTCCCCCTGCGCCTGGCAGCGACACTGCCGAGTACCCCCTGCAGTGTGCTCGCATACCCTTAGGGGTACTTATACCCCTGGTTGGGAAACACTGAGCTAGACTAGAGCAGGACTACCATAGCTGGAAGATTTTACCTATGGTGCATGTTTTGGGATGATAGGGGAAACTGGAGTGCCCGAAGGAAACCAACCCAGATGTAGGGAGAAACCATAGACTAAATGGACATAGCTAACCCGCTGGGCGATTTGTTTCAAATAAGAAGTGAGCATGGGTGTGCTTCCGGCTACATCAATACTGGCTCCAATTCACTTCACTCCTCATTCTGGTCTTAAAATGTTTTTTTTAACCAGCTCTATATGATGTTACTGGTGTTTTTATTCCACTATTTTATTCCGCGGCACAGTGGCTGAGTGGCTAGCACTCACGCGTCACAGGTCGCCCGGGCCTTTCTGTGTGTGTTCTCTGTGGAGTTTGCATGTTCTCCCCGTGTCTGGGTGGGTTTCCCCCATCAACCCAAAACCATGCACCATAGGTAAAAATCCTCCAGCTGAGGTCCTGACCAAGCCGAAGCAACAAGATCATGGAGATGGTCCCCGGGCGCAGTCATGTGCTGCCCACTGCTCCTAATAATAAGGATGGGTTAAATGCAGAGAACAATTTCTCCTTTGTGAGATCAATAAAGTCATTTCTTATTTCTTCTTCTTTTGTCCGTAAATCAATTCCTATTCCTAGCATGGAACTGGCTCCAAATTTGCCCTATAACTGCTAGACTCTGTGTGCTTCATTGGTCTCTCCCTTAGTCCACTTCTTTATACAGTCCAAGGGAGGAGAAGAACAAGGAACCTTCTTACTGTGAGACAAGAGTGCTAGCCTGTCAGCCACTAAGTCTAATTACAAAACTAAATGTTAAAAAGTAAAAGTAAGTAGCCTATACAGTGGTACCTCACCTTACGAAAGACCCTACATACGAAAAATCCAAGTTACGAAACGCCTTCACGTCAAATTTTGGTCTCTAGATACGAAAGAAAATTCAAGTTACGAAACGCGAAATCTCAAAAATTCAATAAATGCGCGCTCAGATGCACGCCTCGAAACGTAAATACACTTTATCAACACACACGGGGTTAGGTTCCAGAGGTGGCCCGCGGTGGGAGAGGTCCACGAGGTAGGACAACTTTGTATTTTGCAATTGTTCTACATGTTTTAGGGCTGTAAATGCCTCACCACACACATTCTACGCTTTTCTCAGACTGGAGTTGGGCTTTTCTCGCATTTCTCTCTCGTTTGAACACTCGAACTTTCATAGATTTTCAATGGAATGTGTTGATAGTGAAGCGTGGGCTCAATATAGTGCCGAACGCGCGAGGGGGGCGGGAGGATTACTATCACAACACATCATCAGTATGGTAAAACTCACCTGTCTCACGACGGTCTAAACCAGGCATGGGCAAACTACGGCCCGGGGGCCATATGCGGCCCGTTAAGCTTTTTAATCCGGCCCGCCAAACTTGAAGAAATTATATTAATAAACCTTGTTAATGTTTTAATGTTTTAATTTCCCTGCAATTCTAGCGTTTTCCAATAGCTGGCGCACTACATACATTGACCTTTGTTGAGGTGCGGCATATTGCTCCATGTTTTTATTTATTATTTATATTTTTATTTATTTGTTTATTTGGAAGGGACAATGCATATTAATGAACGCACAATTTGTATAAGATCACACAAACTGACGTTTATATGCCGGATTTAGCGCAGTGCTAATTTCCATCCGTTTGTGCTTTACTCTTTAACCCCTCAGCCCTCCTGTAAAGATGAGCGGAGCTAAGAAAAGAAAAAAATGCCGAGTGTTTAATAAGGAGTGGACAAGTAAATATTTTTTCACCGAATACTTATCAGCTGCTGTATGCCTGATATTCCAACAGACTGTAGCGGTTTTTAAAGAATATAATATCAGCCGTCACTTTGCTCCAAAACGAAAGAACAAAAGAACCTAAAGGAGAACAGAACTTTCAGTGCTTTAAAATAGTAACTGTTAGTAATAAAAAGCTGCATTTTATTAGTTAAATTTTCTGTGTTTTAAGAGTAATTTCAATAAATAGCTAAATACTGTGGAACTTGAAAGATGGACATTTTGTTGTAATGCTTTTGTTCATTTTTAATTGAAATAAAGCACATGTTTTCTACATATTCCATGTTATTTTCTGCTTGTATGAGGTGGATTATCAAAACACTAAATCCACCTGAACCTGGTCTGGCCCTTCTGTCAAATTTTAGAACCCTTTGTGGCCCACGAGTCAAAAAGTTTGCCCACCCCTGGTCTAAACCCCGCTCACGTTCCCTATTAGTGAGTGAACAATCCAACGCTTGGTGAATTCTGCTTCACAATGATAGGAAGAGCCGACATCGAAGGATCAAAAAGCGGGCCCGCGCGGGCCGAGCACGGGGTGATTTAATCCTGGTCTGGTCCCGTTTGGTCCGGGTCTGGACCTGATCCGGTCCTGGTTTAGACCTGGTCTAGACCTGGTTTAGTTCTGGTCTAGACCTGGAAGTCACATAGAACCAGAGCCCGCTCCGAGCGAGACCCCGCGGTCTTGCCTGTTAGCTCGGCCTGTTAGCTCACAGTGTCAGCCCCCCGGCTCTGGAAGTCACATAGAACCAGAGACCGCCCCGCTCTTATTCCCGCTGAAAGAGCGTCTTTCTCGGCCTCTTAGCTCTAGCACGGAACGCGCAAGGAGCGCAGAGACACAAGCAACGCGCTCCTCCAAAGGCACTGCCATGTCCTGGGATAATACTGGTTTAGTCCAGGTCCAGTCCAGGTTTAGACCTGGTTTAGTTCTGGTCTAGACCTGGTTTATTCCAATCAGGATGCAGAACACAAATGTTACACTATAAAAAAAAAAACTTGGAACGAATCAGGCCTTTTCCATTGAAATAGGTACTCAACTTACGAACTAATTAATTTCGTAAGGTGAGGTACCACTGTACGCCCTAACCTTTCATAGGCCTTTTCTGATTAAGAACATAATTTCCACCATGTTTTGAGACAATTTTCTTAAAAGAAATAGAATAAAATTAAGACATTACAAAAAGATTGTTAAGCTAATGATAGCTAATTGTCTTGAAAACAACACATTCTTGATAAGTGTTTTGTTCTGTGTCAGCCATTGATCTAGTGTCGCTCAAAGTGCCTGGGGCTACTCTCCTGAATCATTTATTGTGCGATCATAAGAATCATTTACCCCTGGAAATCTTTTCATAACATGGTGAACACCCTGCTAAGACGTGTGCCATGCCACCCCAAGGTGCTCCCTAATTTAGTCATCGTCCCATTGTTAGGCAGACACCTTGATGATGGAAGACCTCCTGTACACAATATGGGATTTCAAAACGTGTCGAGTCGGGTGTAAATCTTCACAGTGCCTCTGGTGGAACAGATATTAATTTCAAAGTGGTTGCTTGGTGCGCCGGTGGTCCTTCTATTCCTTGTGCATTTCAAATTGAAATGAGTTCTCTGCAGACTATGGAGGAGGTGAAGGGAGGAGGCTGTATCAGACTCCTGGATTGGGTGCTGTGGTATAATCCGTAATGAATTCCAGTCTTATTTATGACCTGACAGGCCACCGTAACTCAGAGCTCAATGCATACTCAATGACATAACTATAGATATACAGGAGAGATTGCATGTCAATTGGCCTTGTAGCAAAAAGGCTACAGGTCACAATCCGGGGAGGGAGAAGTGTTCAAAATGTGCAGTCAGCCAAGAATACCTTAGACTGTATAACAGTCTAACAGACCAGATGTACAGTATTGAAACATCAAATGATAAGCTCTTAAATGTCTTAAATGCTTTTGAAGGAACTACATTAGCCACAGTTCCTTTCCCTGTTTCATTGCATCCAAATTTTTGATCTATTTCAAATGTATATATGGCACTGTTATAAAATTATACTGTTTGCTGACATTTGTCATTTGTTTTCTTGATCTTGATCTTTTCTGGGAAACCAGAGTACCCAAACCTAGAAAGACACGGAGAAAACATGCAAACTCTACACAGAAAGGCTCTGTGCTGTTTAGAAGTGAGGCGGAAATGAAGAGGAAGCGTTATCTGCTGTATTTTTTTCCCTACAAGCACTGTGAGGTAAATAATTAAGAACTTTCACACTGAGTGATCACTGAATGTCAAGCCCCAAATTATTAATACTGCGATACTATAATTTATTTCAAAAGACTAAGAAAATAACTGAGTTATTTTAAAATACATTGTGGGGAATAAAATGAAACTTAAAGTACTGACTAAAAGTTTTTGAAGTGAGAGAAGTTTACATAGTTTTAATAAGGTCTGAAGCATACATTATAGGTTTGTATTACAATGCATTACAGTGTGATGTTATTGAGGTTATAGTGGTAGACTTACTTAATTTTGCTGTAAAAATTGGCCTGAGGGCCACATTAGGTCCCCAGGCCATAGTTTTTACACACATGTTCTAGATCATAGTGCAAACACAGTATTTTAGTTAGTTAGTTAGTTAGTTAGTTAGTTAGTTAATTGCATAAGTCTCACATAGAGATTAAAAAAAAAAACTCTTTGGAACATGGGGAGCTGCTCAAAACAATGTAGAGATGTGATGGACATAAAACAGTTTCTAGTTGTGAAGGCTGCAGCTCAGTCTCAGCTGTTACAGTATATTCATGACAGTGCAGGAAGCACAGGCAGAGATGCTTCATTGTGAGCTACTTCAGAGGCTTTATTAAAACATACTTCATATTGGCTCCCAGTTTAACTAGATTGTTCACATCTCCATGGAGGAGAGCACCATAAATCACACTTCCAGAACGGAGCATCCTCGCTGCATATATTATCCTAATGTTTTTAGGATTGCGCTTTTGCATTTTTATAAAATTTTGGCACAGACATAACTTGGACTGAAGATGAGAAATCTATGAGCCAATACAAACGTGTCTCTCTGTTCGACCAAACCTTTCATATTTGTTTGAAAAGGAGATCTGATGTCCTTTAGATGAATGTTCAAAAAGTACTTTATAAGCATACACATTTTGAGGCACTTCCTATGATTAAATCTGACCACCTTATCAAAAGTCTTTAAGGAAGTACCTGTTTTAAAGTCTGTATACATTATCTGATTTTGATCATTTTAGTGCTCAAATGGCCTTCACTAAGATGTGCCTTAACTTTGAAGTTAGCAGCTATTGTTTTTGTTTTATATTTATCTTCCCAGTGCACCAGCAGAGGTCTTTGCACCCTCTCCTGGCCAAGTGTGGTGTTTTGAAAGCTTTGAAATACATTTAGCCTTATTTTCAATGCATGATACAACTTAGTAGTATCATGTATTGCTTTATCTTATGGTTGCATTTTGAGGTATTCATGCATATTGGAGCACTCCCTCCTATAGTCTCATATTTGATCAAAAGTTGCTGCTTGCTACTGTCAACTGACCCTGTGAAAAGTCAGGCCTGGTAGCATTTTTTCTCTGTTTCAATTTTCCCTGAATTGTTGCATCACAAATCTGGATGGTTCCTGTGTTGTTTTTAAGTCCATAAATCATCGCCATATTCATTCTGAGCATTTCTGGCTTCAAATCACTTTCATTATAACTACATGCTTATACATTAGGAAGTAGGTGTTTGTTTTTATGGTTAAGTATGCTGTTTTTCAGTAGGTGGCATGCTAACTGTGCGACTGATGCAAAACAATATACAAAATAATGCCTCTGTTTAGAAAACAACACAGGCATTATTTTAACCTCAAAACTATAAGACTGTCATTTAAAAGTGCACTATGTAACTTTTAGACCATAGAGATGCTATTGCTTCGCCTCAAATATTCTAATGTATTGCATTAAATCTATTGCCATTAAGCAGGTGACACCTCTACGTTACAGGTTATATCTGCAGAGAGGCAACCCCACTCATGGTGGGGTAATAATAATAATAATAATAATAATAATAATAATAATAACAATAATAATAATAATAATAATAATAATAATAATAATAATAATACAAGCCAATAAAAAGACAATAAACATGCGCAACAAATTATCAGTTAAAGGTCCTATATTATGCAAAATTGACTCTTTTGAGCTTTTAGTAATGTTGGTATACCTGGAGTTGTGTTTTATTTTATTCACACATGTTTGAGTAATCCTTTATTATTAGTCTGGCTACATAAAAATGCTCTGTTTCATGCTTGTGATGTCATGAAGCATTAACAGCTACCTTTTACCTTTAGTTTAGTAGAGAAAGGCAATTCCAAGGCTGAAATGATCCAAATTCTAGTCAAAGTGTATGGAGTTTAAAAACGGAGTGGAGTATTATCACATGACATCACAAGGTAGAATGGAGTGTTTCCAGTGTGGGAGAAGAACAGTCTAAATATGTAGAGTTTGTATGTTAAACATGTATGAATGAAAGCAAAACAAGATTAAAACAAAGATAAGAAAATAAAATAATACCCTTTAAAATCCTAACAAATCTTTGTTAATGACTCCTCAGTCATCAGTTATTTTTTCAACTTAAAATAAATAACACCCAGTATCACATCCTTACCTCCACAGAGAGCTCTCAGTGACGGCCCCAAGGTTGAAGTCGTACAGCTTGGTCAGGATGAGGATCACCTGTGGAGCAAGCACAACACCTTTAATTAGACTGCACCACTCCTCCTCCCTTACCTACCACATCTACAGTACTGCTACCTCTACAGCATGCAGCCCCCCATAAATAAATATGAGCGTATAGAGCATCCCAGTGACAAGTGCTCCTCATGTTGTCAGGAGGTGTCAGGCAGGCTGTGGAAACACTGGTGTACGCTGTCGAATGAGTGTGTGCACCTCATGTGGAATGATAGCTACATGACAGCCCAATCTCCACGTAATTGTTCACTGAGCAATAAGCGAAAATGTAGTCTACGCACCTCTCCCTCTGTCAGGTCCTTCTTTTCAACTGTGGTGCCTTTTGTCTTAAGAATCCTAGAATGCCAAAACAAAAATAAGTAGGTTTGATGGAGGATGCTATATACGGGTGGTCTTGGAAATCCTGAATCATATAAGTTGATGAGCGGTTGAATTTTTTTATTGAAATCTTTTAATGGTTCTATTATGTGGTGTCCTTTCCCTACCCAAGGTTATAACATAGTATATTTGAAAGGTAGAGGTAGGTATAGAAAACCCTTCAGAATCTAAATTAGAACACTGTAAAATGGTGAAAAAAACACCTATAATTGAAAATTTGTAAGATTGGGGTCTTCATGGGATTAAACACCTAAACTCCACCCACAACCACATTGTAAATACAGCTGCTAACAGTAGTACCTGAAAGACTAATGGCTGATTTATGCAGCTTCATTGAGTAACTGCTTCTCTGTACTAACTATAAAAACTGTGCTGCTTTTGATAAATGACTATGCAGACTCTTTTTTTTTTTTTTTTGTAATTACGCAGATATTCACAGTCACTTCTGTTAGGTGTATTTTACAAAAGAAAAACATGTTAATTAATAAGAACCCTGAACTTGACCAAAATAAATTTAAAAAAAAAATGGAATCAAACTTATTTTCATGTACTGCTATTACTATTATTTTGCACAACCAGTTCACCAGTACTTGAAATTACATGTACTGCACACTGTAATTACATATTAATAAATAATATGGCTTAAAGGCCTTTACAGACCCATGAACACGAGAGCGCTAGCGCTGTTAGCATCTAAGGTAGCGCCCATTAACAAAATGCAACCTAGCTAAATAAAACAATGTCCTAGACTTACATATGTTCCTTACATTGTAAATTATATCATGATTGTTCACTTAACCCACCTGTAAACACAGAAAACATCTTTGTTGAGTAACTTCTTCTCTGGACTGGTAAATAGATAAATGGAACTGGTAAATGGAGCTGGTAAACACCAGCTTACACTGAACCTTCATTCCTTCATTCCCCCTGTCCCGGCTTCAGAAAGACTAGTGGCCGCTCCAGGTACTGCAGCTCCCGGGAATTTGGGCCCAGAAAGAATTCTCCAATAGAGCGCAATTTTGGGGGAATTCAAACTGCCTGTGTTCAGATGACAGGGCATCGACAACTTTCACAAAGATCAGATTTTGTAGGAATTCTTTTCTATTTTCACAACATAAACTTTAAAAAAAATTTAAATCCTCAAAGTGCCTAAAAGTGATCTTTGTAAGACTTAGCTTAGCCCCGCTCTGAGCCCGCGCTCACTCCTCTTGAGCAGCTCTCACTCTGATTGGTCCAAACGCACCACGCCGTGCACGTTACAGACGTCACATGGGTGAGAGGAGCTCGCCGTATTGAGGAAGTAAATGTGGAAGAGAAATTTATTGGTGCCCACGCACTAGGGATGGGCGATACCAGTTATTTTTGTTTCGATACGATACCGAGTAATACCAGGGTTAGAATCGCGATACTTTCATACATTTTTTAATACTACAGAAAAAGACTAACCTGGCTCTAACTAGATACCTTGGCTTCGCAAAGCTCCACCAGGGGGCTTAGCTCCACACATTCTAACACCAGATATCTGAAAAAAAATCTTTGATGAAATGAAAATGGCAATGCAGACATCAAATGTGACCACTAGACTTTTGTTTGTGCTGCTTGTATTGCATGTTGTATTTTTATGTATTTGCCTGCCTAGGGACTACGGATGAAAACTAGCTTTGTAGCTAAAATTCGGCATATTTACATTTGTTTTATACTTATGTTCATTAAAGGGACAGTGTGTAAGATTTTTACCCATTAATTACTGAAATTGAAGATACCCATTCAAAAATACATTGTTTTCCAAGCCTTTTCACTTCCATCATGAAATCAAAATATTCTTTTGGACTTAGATATAGTCACATAAAAGGGGGATCTTCCCCATATTAGAGGCAGCCATTTTGAATACGAGAGCCGCAGAAGGACATTTGGGCTCATCCTTCGCCTAGGCTCCTGCTAGCAGCTGTTCAGCCGCTGCTAGCAGGAGCCTAGCAGCGGCTCCCGCTCCCTCAGGCAGTGCGCCTGAGGGAGCGGAGGAGAGGAGAGGAGAGGAGAGAAGGGGAAGGGAAGGGGGAGCCTCGTGGTTTTGACAAGCATGCTGCTGTATCACACGTCGTAATGGATCTAACACATGTTTTGGACTAAATTGTTTTACTGGATTTTATTCGCTGGATCCTTACAGACAGATTGAGGCCAAGTTTATGGTGAAATACAGAGTTTGACCTGTCCAGAGCCTTCAAAGGTAAGCTAAGTAACAAACCTCGTTTTGTGCTTTTCTGTATAAAAGCCCCATGTGCTCGGGGAGTGATTGTTGTGCAGGGAAATGAATTGCATAGTCAAAAAGAGGAGACTGTAAGGTTTCATTTGATGTGTAGAGTGTCATGGTAGACGATCAGGAATGTGTGTTTTCATGCGAAAAGAAAAAAAAATGTGACCGCGGGGCCGCGTTTTATTTATACCGTAGTTCGCACAGCGCTGGGTGCACGCAACAACGCGAGCTGTCTGCGTTACGGCGCGCCCGGGTGACCCTCGAGGTCTGCCATAGCCAAAAGAGGAAGTGGAATAGCGATATCCACCTATGCGCCACGAATCCTACACACTGTACCTTTAATGTGCATTGTCCCTATCAAATAAATAAAATAAATAAATCTATTGTAAGTTGGGCACTTGCAACCTATGAAAAAAGACAACAAATGAAGTATCACTATTCTCACTCTCACGTACATACATTCTCCTCTCACATACACTACTCTTAGTCTTCTACATGCTTGATGGTTACCTGGATTCTCCCTCTCTCAAACGCCTCGGCAACTGACCTCTGTCGTACTGCTGTTGCTGCTGTGCTGGAGGGAGCTGCCTGACTAGCCTCCTGTCGTCGTTTGGTCAGTTTTTCGTCATGCTGAGGTTTATGATTTATGATCAAGTGTTTGTTTAAATTTGTGGTATTGCCACAATATCGGGTCATTTTTTTGCACACACTGCACTTGGCAATATTGTCGTCCACGGTGTGGAAGTAACTTCACACCGCACATCACTTGCGGTCTCCCATGGCTCCCGCAGCCCCGCGCCGCTTTGACTGAAATCTCACAGCAGTGAGTCTATCGCGGGATGACGTACACGTTTGGTGAGAACGCGGAAGGAAAAGTAGTGCCTGACAAGTGGCAATGGTTGAATAATGAACAAAACACATATGAATTTGAACTAAATAAACTGAAAGTTAAGTCAGTAAGAAAACATGACTTGGCATCGATAATTTAATACCAGGATCGATCCATATTAAATACCCCATCAGGATCGATATATCGATACTTTGGTATCGATCTGCCCATCACTAATGAGCATAGGCCACTGAAAACAATCTGACACCATCTTGGGTTCACGTCCAGATTTCATTATATTTCTATGATTCATGCACTGAACTGGCTGCTTCTGTGAGCCCGAGAACTCAGTCTGCCCTAAATGCGCCATTACTGACACATACTGGAGGAATTTAATACTATATCTGTAACTGAATATTAAATGTAAGTGTCACACATAAAAGAACCAAAATATAGACAGAACATTACAAAATTATAAGTTATTTGGTGGTGTCTTTTTATAGCAAACATGTCCAGGGTGCCACATATACATTAAAGTTCCTCCAGCCATGAGTGCTGTGATTGGTTCATCCCATAGACCAGGGGTCTTCAACGTTTTTCAGGCCAGGGACCCCCAAACAGATGGCGAACTGGGCCAGGGACCCCCTACTATATATACGGCATAGAATTGTGTTTTATATTAAATTGAGCTTAGTGTCATGTATAAACATTGCTACTCTGTTATGGTACATCCAATACAAGGAAATAATACACAGGTTAATACTGTATTTTACACTATAAAATATAAAATTATATTATTTTAAAGTGAAAAAAAAAAAAGATTTCGCGACCCCCCCTGCAGTACCTCCGCGACCCCCCTGTTGAAGACCTCTGCCATAGACTGTATATATAAATAGACATATAGGTAACGTGCTAGCCAGCACTTTCCAAATAGGAAGTTTGCATGTGGGCTCGTCCGACTCCTACTGACCCTGACTCCCATTGACTTACACTGGAATATTGTGGCCCTCTCTCTCACTGTGAGCCTCATCATTTTGGTCTTAAAATGTTCGTATTAACCCGCACTAGATGACTCTGGTGTGTTATTTTGCTATTTTGTCTGTTAAAAAAGCCATATTCATAATACAGCCTGTATCCAAATTCACCCTTATAACATAATAGTGTTGTGAGCTTCATTTGAGTGGTGCTGAACACACTCACTTAGTCCACTTCTTTATACAGTCAGTGGTTCATTCACAAAGACTTACACTTACAACTGATGAAATACAGCTTAGAGCAGCTAAAGTTAGGTAGGCTACAGAAATGTTTACACATGAGCCTAATGTGATTGTTTATTGTCAATAAATAAAAATAATTCATCTAAATGAATCATTTGGATTCCTACGATGCACCTGCACCCTGATGAGCTCTTGTATGGTTTGGTCTGTATCAGGACATCAGCTCTCAGCTGAACAGGGCCCGATGCTGGACTATGAACCAGCCTTAAAGCAGAGTATGAGGGTCAGGTGGTATAAAGAACAGTGTGATTGGGGTAACGGGTATCCACACTTCGAACTCCTCTCCTTCAGACAGATGTTTGTGATCACAACACCTGACTGTAATCAGTACCAATACTGGCAACATCATCTCCATGAAGACAAACGGGTGACAGCCACCAAAAAAGTTACATAATGCACCTTTAAAGGACACACAACACCACATTTATACTACACATTCTACACATTCTTCTAAGCAAACTGTGTCATGGTAGCATTATCATTAAAACTGTTCAGTTCCCGGACTGTCTGTCTGCATAGGTCATCTCTGCTGCCAGGACTCACCTAATTAGATTATAAAATTAGATTTCAGATTTGGGCCTGGCTCTGTACATTTTTCAGATTCATATGTTGCAAATATGTGCAACTGTATTGTAGCAATGTGTACATTGCTACAATTGCAATGATTGGGTATGAAAACAGTGAATAAAAAGGTGTATTACATTTTTACTCACACATTTTATGCAAGTAAACTGCAGAAAGTTTTACATACATGTCTGCTAATTTACATTTTTTGTACTAATCATCAGTGTCTCAATTTGATCATGTGTCATCTCCTGAGGGATATCCATGTTACTAATTTTAAAAAAAATACAATTCCAAAATAGTGTTTAGCATTATTGTATTATATTACTATAGCATTATTAGCATTATCTACTGTTCCAAACAATTTTTTTGTCAGTGTTAGCGCAAACAGTTTGACCAATCACCCTGTTCTTTATACCACCAGACGCTGCCTCTCCTCCCCCCTTCCTCTTCTATTTAGACCTCCAGTCACTGCCCAGTTGAGCAGCTCTATTTGAAATGTGGTTGTGGGCAGAGATTTCGTGTTTAGTGCCATATATAATGTGGTCCAATATAAAACATGTGGACTCATTACAGGTATTAGGACGCCTACAGAAGAATACCATCTAACGCCCTTTTACAAACTATATAATTCAAGTTACAGACAGAGCGTTCTGTTTGATTAGACTGGAAGTGGTCCGGGCCTGGCTCTGCGCTGAGGACGGTTGGACAATGTCTTTGTGGAGGAACAAAACTGTGGTCCATAAAAGGTGGAGGGCAGAGTGAAATGGTGTGCAAAGGCATTATTGTCACTCCAATGGCATTATAAACGACTTCCCAGGGGTGTGCTCATAACTCAGGGGGAAAGAGGAGAGGGGTGGCGGAGGGGTTGGCGGTGGAGTTTGGGTTTTCCGCCTCTCTCTCCCTCTCTTTTCGCAGCTTGAACAGTAGATAATAACAATCAGAGTGCGGAAACATGGCTTAATATGACACATTTCTGAAAGGCTGAAAAGATAGGTCGAAAGCTCAATTACAGTCAGTTTAAATACATTAACCTTAGGGGACCCAAAGAACGAGTCATTAAACCCAGAGACGCCGCGCTCGACTGGGGGGAACAAAAGCATGTCTCGGAGTCTGCTTGGAAAATGTTAAAAACCCAATTGACCCGAGATTTAGCCATCAAACGGCCAATGTGCGGCGGGGACTGTCTATGGTACAGGTTAATTAACCAATCACACAGACAGATAAGCATTTGCATAACTAAATGCACCATGTCTGCAAGGTCCAGCGTCGGAGTCGGAATCAATTTGGAGGACAGAGTTAGTTAAATGGCTGTGATGTTTGGCCTAATTGTCTTATTTGGCAAGTAGACAGGATAAGAAAACTAGGTGAAGTGTTGATGGCGATTCTCCTCAAAGCAATGAGCCGTGAGATAAATCAGAAAATACTGATGTTGAATGATAAACTGAATCTACTATGGATACGTTGGAAGTTAAACTAGGACTTCAAAACCAAAGTTAAAACAGGGCTCTGTTTTGAAGTTTGGTAGGAGTGAGATTTATATTGGGGGAGCGTGGTGATGCGCGTGACTGCGTTTTTTCCGAGGAGCGGAATCGCGTGTGTCACACTCTCAATGCGTGAGACTTGAGAGCTCTGGTTAAAAGGTGTTTATTTTTATACCTTAATTTTAGCAGTCCAAAATTAACTGAACTATAAAGGTTTTTCACAACGTTGAGAGGCCAGAGTGGAACTTTGCTAATGATAACATGCTAGCAACAAGTGCGAGTGACTTTTTTTCGCTGAAAACGCGCGGTGCCTGCATTAACTAACCGATTTTCTGGGCACAGAAGCGCTGTGCGCTGCGCTTGAATTGCGTAACTAAATTTCAGTGTGAGAAATACCATGTGTGGCGTGTGAGCGTGTGAACACGTCGAATTGCGTGTGTCACACTCTCAAAGCGTGAGACTTGAGTACAGTATTTAGTAAGCTTTGTTGAATGGATCATCTTTGGAGCAGTGAAGGGTGTGGTAGATTAGATGACGTTTAGGAGATGTCTTCCCCCAGGGCCTGGACTCTGGAGGTGGTAGAGGTGAGGCAGAGGAGAGTGAGGGGGACGATGAGAGGATGAGGATAGAGAAGGGGACGATGAGGAGACGATGTTTTCTGATGCAAATATATAATCACTTTTTGGACAAATATTGTTTTGAGAAGAAAAACAAGTTTTATTAACTGACCCCGCTAACTTGCCGGACCTACTTTAGTCAGCTCCAGAACCGGGGCAGAACTCGGCTCTGAGGACACTGTCAGGGGTAAGTCAGTGTTAATGCACGACACTGCTGAAGGGGATGCCATACAGATTCACATAAAAAAAAAAAAACCCATCCCTTTAAACATTTCAGACGCTTACCTGTTCACCTGTTACTCCACATGCTCTGGAGACGGCCATATATATAGCCTCTGGGAGGAGGTCTTGGGCCAGACCATGTGGAGGGGCGAAATGGTTTCAGTTCCTTTTTTTTCTTAGGTTTTGATGTTTCAGTGTTTATAGATTATGGTAAGCACTTTAATTTAAAGGGGACTTAGGCCCTCGCAGTAAATTGACTGGTTAACTTTAGACTAAAGTGAAGTTGCCTTATATCTAACCTGGTAAGAGACTGTGGACTTACCTGGAGGGAGGTGCTTCCTGTGGGGGAAATATAAAACCAGTTCAGCTCAGTCTCTCAGATAGTGTTGGAGAAACTGAAGCCCCGTGAACCACTGAATCACTATGAAACACCTGCTTTGAAATGGCACACTGTTTCAAAGCAGAGAGTGTTGTTAGAATACCGACATCTTTATATGTATGGCATTTAGGGGTTAACATTTACTAGACAGGCATTTTGATCTTTTGGGAGCCGCGATCTGCTTTGTCTTATCGAAGATACAGTATTTAACTTTGTAAATCTATAAGTTCCGTTCACTTGACATAATAATAATAATAATAATAATAATAATAATAATAATAATAATAATAATAATAATAATAATAATAATAATAATAATAATAATAATAATAATGAATGAATGATTGTTTATAAGCTGTTTTTGTTGGAACACAGACTTCAAACTTCCCACAAAGCAGCTCACGATCAGAGCTCGAAACGTAGCGTTAATGTAATGAAGCCCCGTTTGTCATGGTCACGTGATTTTTAGCCAAGTGAATCACGTGTCGAAACAGTGCTTCAAAACACTTCTGGTTCATAAGCTTGACACTGCTCTGAGATCACAGACTCGAGCGTAACATCTCTACTCTCAGGAGGGTCACATCAGTGTCACATCAGTTAGCTGGGTACATGTGGGGTTTCTTAGTTTCATTAATTTTGTGTTCCTCATGCTTAATTTTGAGCACAGTTATTTTTTTGTAAATATGTATTATTTTTGTTGCCACAATACCACAGCGAATTTTGAATAAACCGTTAGGTCAAATGGAATATTTTCAGAGTCTGCCTCCTGCTTAGGACCTCATTGGCCAGCATCCCCACACTGTATTACATGAAAAAATGGATACAGCTCCTTTAAAAGGCCTTTTCCTGATTTCAAACTGTGGGTGAAGGACATGTTTTCAGAGTTAGCTGTTAACTCTGCCCACTTTGTCCCCTCTTTCACTCAGATGTTGAGCCAGAGAATCAACTGTCTGATACAGTCACAAGCACTTCCACACAAGATGTTTCTGATTGGATAAAATAGTTGACTTCCTTATGGTTCTCATCCAAGAAAAATAGGCCTATATATATATATATATATATATATATGTGTTAAAAGCAAATAAGGCAAAATCATCCAGTCTCTGTTTTCACAAATAGCTGTTGCACTACACTGTACAGAGTTAAAGGAAAATTAACGTTTTTTTTTAACAATCTGAGCCTTCTTTCGGCAATAAAACAAGTAGTTTTACTCACCCATAGCAGTTTGGTGTCAATTGGAGCAGTATCGCAGAACTTATGTTGAGCCGTTCTGTTCTACCAATGATCCCGTATCCGTTAGCGTGAGTGCTCGGGGCATTACTTTGCGGTGTCCAAATAACACAAACTTTAGCACTTTTCAAATCACAGAAGTTCGCTGTGTCAGGGTAGACTTTTAGTGGATTCCAAAACGGCCTGAAACCCGATATCCAGCTATAGTTTCATTTGATGACGTCATCAGAGAGGACAGTGCGCATGCGTGAACTCAGCTGTTTTGTAAACACCGCTAGTCCGAAAGAAGCTAACACCGCTCTGAACTTTACTTTTCTGTTGCGATATCGGGTTTCAGGCCGTTTTGGAATCTACTAAAAGTCTACCCTGACACAGCGATCTTCTGTGATTTGAAAAGTGCTAAAGTTTGTGTTATTTGGAGACCGCAAATCAGTGCCCCGAGCACTCACGCTAACGGATACGGGATCATAGAAGAACAGAACGGCTCAACATAAGTTCTGTGATACTGCTCCAATTGACACCAAACTGCTATGGGTGAGAAAAACTACTTGTTTTATTGCCGAAAGAAGGCTCAGATTGTAAAAAAACGTTAATTTTCCTTTAAAACTGTTTTTTTGGAACAACAAGAAATAAAATTCAGGTACTGGCCCTTTAATTATTCACTGCAGATGAATTAATTAAATGAATTGGAAATGCTGAGAGTTCTTACTAGATGCAATCACTTGTGAAATTAGCAGTGGTTCTCATTTTAATCAGGAGTTTGTGGATTTGGTTAAAACCATTAAACAAAACATAAACTGAACTGACCAACTTTATTTTCTCAAACGCTGCAAACCAAGAAAAACACCTTCATTTACCAGAAATTTTAAAAACTTAGATTTTTTTGGCATGAGTGTTCTGAATTCTATCCGTCACCATTTCTGTTTCATATTTTTATCATAAATTGTTGGATATTTGAATGATATTGATACTTTCCATCTGATGTCATCAATATTCTCTGGGGGTGTGATGTTAACTGTAGGCTCTGCTCTATGTTGCTTTGTTATATTTTAATCTGTGCTTTATTTTAACACAGTCTAACCATAAAGAACTGACTTATCGGGATCTATATAACAGGTGAGCTGCTTTGTGCTGTTAAACAAGTCAGGTCAGGACCATAAACCTTACGTTGATCACAGGCTCCTGAAAATGTGCTATGATAATGTAAGCAAGTTGAAAAAAGAAAACAATTGGACTTACTAGCTTTTTTTTTGCTAATGTGGGCATTGTGTCACTATGGTAACCTTCCACTAATAGAGATACATGTGGAATGCCCCCAGCATGATGTCATTGCAAAGTATCAATTGAAAGGTCAACAATCTTAACAACCAGCATAAGCTTCTCAATTATTTACTGGAACTTTTGTCCAGCTGATTGAGATCCCTCATGGTATCTTGACAGTATCTCCCACTCACATTAAAGCATGTGCCAAACACATTTCCATGTAGTGCTGCAATTAACAATTATTTTATTAGTCAAGAAGTCAGTGGATATTTTTAGTATTATGCTAGTCGACTAGTCAAATGAATACAGTATTGTGCATTGAGAATTATTTCACTATTACTCAGATACATTTACTTTTTCTTTTCAAAGTACTTTTTTGCAGGATACTTTTACAGAGTGGTCCCTTGCCTGAAGGTCAAGGAGGTCCCGTGCGTCCCAGGTGCAGGGTGCAGCACCACCGCTCCCAAGCAGCAAGGGGTAGATTTGCAAACTGCCTCCAATGACGCAGTAGCTGGAGCAGGCCCACAGGTTGCCCCTGCCAACTCTGAGAACGGGGTAGGCTGTTACGCTGTTACGAGTTAAAGGACCAGGCCCTTTGGTGTGTCCTCACATGGGAACAACAGAGTAAGACACTTTTGGTGGGCAAAGACCTCCACCTGCTCCTAGTGATTGTGTACTGAGATCTCGTGGTAACAGAGATTAACTCATCTATCGGTAATATCCATTCACTCGTTCAGACAGGATCAATTTGGCACCGAGTGCTGCTTCCTCCTCGGATGAGGGGGGAGGCCCCAACAGCTGTGTCTATTTCCCAACTGTGTTTGTGTAAAATTCATTGTTTGGTTGATTAAGAATAAAATGTGATTTTATTATTATCAAAAGGGGGGAATTGTAATGGAAATCTTCGCATAATTATTCATGTAATCAATTGTATAAATTGTGTATAAGTTAGCTTTGTGATTTCTAATGAAATGGGGTCATTAATCAGTTTTGGACTTAGTTATCTTGTGAAGGGGCCTTTTAGGGGCCTCTTGCTGCCATATAATGTATCTCTGTAGTATTTTTCCACTGGGTCACAGTTTTCCACTTGTTATTTTACTGCTAACGACCTAGCCTTATGCTGACCTGTCCTTGTAGAGGTGTTATGTCTTGACTTATGTATTTGGATCATTTCTGTGCCCAATGCCTCCCCGAGGGATATAAGAACTCTGTATCTTTGTTATGATCACCAGATCAGGGACAGATGCCTTTGTAAGGGATAGTCAGGGTGTGATTGTGTGCACAGTTGCTGTTAATAAATAAGATTCTTTGATTCAAGACAACTTTCCAGTTTTATTCTTTGCATCTTAGAGAAATCCACAACACCTGCTTGACTAACATTTGTATTCAAGTAACAGTTTAGCAAATCAGACATTAGGTCATGACAGGTTACTCTTTAAGTTACTCTTACATGAGTATTGTTTTTTGTTTTTCCCAAATACTTTTTAACTCTTCAATCATTCCTTGGACCATTACTTTGTACTTCTACTTAAGCAATTACCTTGAAGTAACGTTACTTATTGAGTACAATATTTGGCTATTCTACCCTCCTCTGTAAAAGCTGTACCTTATCAGGTTAAGTGCTGAAATGTAACTAAGTAAAAGTAGTAAAGGCAAAAGGAGAAATTCAATTTGTCAACTGGACAAAAGTTTATTTGGTCGAATACGTTTCAGAGCTCATCCAAGCTGCTTCTTCAGTTCTGGTCAGACACTGGAGGACACTGCCAGATATTATCTGCCTGAAGAGGATTAAATTACTCTGAAACCTCCACACCTACTGGGTGGTAGTGGAAGTGGAGTGGGAGTGGAGTGTGTCCCCACACTCCACTCCCACTGCATATTTAATAGGTCCACCTAACTAACAGAAACTGTAAACAAGTAGGTGTGGTAGTTTTATTATAATTTTAGAGTAATTTCATTGTAGTTAGTTCCTCCCTGCAGGCAGATATAAGGCAGTGTCCACCAGTGTCTGACCAGAACTGAAGAAGCAGCTTGGATGAGCTGCGAAACATATTCAACCAAGTTGACAAATTGAATTTCTCCTTTTGTCATGGATTCTACCTGGACAACTGAGGGATTCTACACACATCAACAAAAGTAATAAAGTACTGCAGTACTTCAATTTCTACTCCAATTTTGACCAGGACTGATTTTTTTTTTTTAATTATTATTATTATTATTATAGAGAGACCAGCCGAGATAGGCTGAAGATTTATTTTAAGCATGTTTATAATTTGAGCAAACACAAATATAAAAAGAAAAACAGCTAGGAAAATGTAACTGTTTCTTTTGAACAAAATTCAGCACAATTCTGTATCAAAATCATTTGAAACGTTATTAGATCTCAAAATCTGCACAAAATATTTTTACTTTTTAAGTGCATTTTAAAACAGGTGTAATATCTTTACTTGAGACTACTGAGATCTTTACTTTTATTTTTATTTGAATATTTTTTTGCTCAGGTATCTGTACTTTTATTTAAAAGTCCTATATTACACAAAATTGATCCTTGTGAGCTTTAAGCCATGTTAGAAAGTTGTAATCTCATCAAAAACATGCTTGGATTTGTGTTTTGTTTGATTTACACATGTCTTGAGTAATCTGAGTAATCCTGCATTATTAGTCTGTCTACATCTCCCACACTCAAAATGCTCTTTTCCACCTTGTGTGGTAGTTTTCAAGTTGGCAGGCACCTTTTATCTTTAGCTACAGTTGGCAGTTCCAGGGCTGAAATCATCCTAAAGATTCTAGTGAAGGTGTATAGAGTTTTAAAACACAGTGGAGCACTTCCTGCATTACCATGATACATCATGTGGTAGAATAAAGTGTTTTCTGTTTGAGAGGAAAACAACACAGCCTAAATTTGCAGGATTTGTGTTAAACATGTGTGAATGAAACAAAACACAACTCCAGATATACGTTTGTGCTGAGGAAACAACATTATAGCATAGATCAGAAAATACTGCAATTTCGGCCCTTTAAGTAACAGAACTGAGTACTTCTTCCACTGATCAGTTGTCACTTTGCATTCACTGCTGTTTCATTACCAAACACTGACCCTGTGCTTTGAGACCACCATGGGGAGTGTGGACTAGTGAAGCAGATGACTGTTTAGATGATTTGTCCCTAAGTGGATAGCACAAGAAAACATCCACATGCACTGGGTGGTCCCATGTCTCCAGCATTATTGATAGGCTGCACATCTGTGACTATGGTCAATGGGGAAATGCAACAACTCCTGCAAATGGACTAAAAACAACCATCTCATGCAACACTGGAACTGGAAAAACAAGACTAAAAAGTATGACGTTTTTCTATTGTGCGCTTTATGCAAATGTGTGCAACAGACAAAAATGGGTCTAAGAAGTATTCTGGAGCCTGGGAGGTAAATACAATTCTCCATGCATATCATCACTCACCACTGTACATGAAATTAAGTAAGGACCCTGCGAGGCCAAAAGCAGTGCATTTATTCATGTTTATGTTTTATTGATGTGAGCAAAGAGAGAGATTTGCCCCAGGTAAGTCAACCAATCATTTTTTTCAAATTGGCTCTCCCCTCAGAGCACCTGGGGTTTAGTCAGCCTTACATCCACACACATGCTATTCTTGTCACAACCATGATTCTGTTTATTTTAGCAGTATTCACCACCAGTACTGCAATTTCAGAACTAATAAAGAACTGTTACTATAATTTCTATTTCTGTTAACAGTACATTTGTGAGTCTTAATCGTGCCATTCATTTGGGGGTTGTGTACATGTTGCGAATGCTTTTAATCCAGATGCCCATGGGAAGAGCATGAAGGAGCCCTCAGAGACTATTCTAGCTTCAAATTGCATTGTAAAATAATCGGGTTTTAAAAAGATAAAACCTATTGTATTGTCAAAGGTATTATAAAGGTCCCATATTATGCAAACTTGCCTCTTGTGAGTTTTAGGCCATGTTATAATGTTGTTCATTGAAAAGGTTGTGTTTTGTTTAATTTACACATGTTTGAGTAATTCTTTATTATTTGTCGGTCTACATCTTCAAAACTCAAAATCCACCCTTTGATGTGATGAAGTTAAAGCCCCAGTGTGTAGGATTCGTGGCGCATAGGTGGATGGTGCTATTGCACTTTCTGTTTTAGCTATGGCAGACCTCGTGGGTCACCCGGGTGCGCGCACGAGCCGCGCGCCGCTACTGTATAAATAAAACGCAGTCCCGTTTTTTTTTTTTCTTTTCTCATGAAAACACACATTCCCGATCATGTACCATGACACTCTACACATCAAATGAAACCTTACAGTCTCCTCTTTTTGACTATGACTACAATCACTCTCTGAGCACATGGGGCTTTTATACGGAAAAGCACAAAATGAGGTTAGCTTACCTTAGAATGCTTTGCACAGGTCAAACTCTGTATTTCACCATAAACTTGCTCTCAATTTGTCCATAAGGATCCAGCGAATAAAATCCAGTAAAACATTTTAGTCCAAAACACGTGTTTGATCCATTACGACGTCTGATCCAGCAGCATGCTTGTGTTGTTTACCCCAAACCACGAGCCTTCTGCGGCTCTCATATTCAAAATGGCTGCCTCTGCATGGGGAAGATCCCCCTTTTATGTGACTATATCTAAGTCCAAAAGAATACTTTGATTTCATGATGGAAGTGAAAAGGATTGGAAAACAATGTATTTTTGAATGGGTATCTTCAATTTCAGTAATTAACAGGTAAAAATCTTACACACTGTCCCTTTAAGTTGTCAAGTTAACAGCTACCATTTACCTTTTGTTCAGTAGAGACTGGCAATTCCAAGTCTGAAATCCTATCCAAATGATTCTAGTGAAGGTGTATAGAGTTAAGAAACACAGTGGAGCTCTTCCTGCATTACCACATGACATCACAATGTGGAACAGAGAGTTTTCTGTTTGAGAGAAGAACTCAGTCTAAATATGCAGAAAACAGCGTAATGTAGGTCCTATAATGGTGCACTCAGATCTGTTGGAATTAATGTTTTTCAATGTATTTTTGAACAATAATACAATCTGTAGTAGCATTAAAAAAAAAAAAAAATGAGAAAAGTTTAATGCCATACTGTGGAATATTTCAGACATGCATTAACATCTCTATGGCTATCAACAGGTAGTGAACCCACCACCAGAAAAGTTACATTATCCACCTTCAATCTAGTGGAAGACTAACAGAACACTATGTACTATACTTGACTAGAATAGGATAGAAATATATACAAATTAAAACGTACTTTTTCAAATATTATTATTTTATTTATTTTCTTAAGTTACAGTAAACTTAAATTGAACAAAATGCAAAAAATGTCACATATAGCAGCCATCACAATTTCTTCTTTGTAAAAAAATAAAAAGCCTTAATTTGCTTGGATACCCACTTCAGCTTTTCCCATCCCCTATTCCCATGATAAAAACATGTTACAACGCCTTTCCTTTTTGCCCATACACAGACCTGGACTCTTCCGCTTGGCTGCATTGCCCATCTCCCCCTGTTCACCACCAATGTACCAGGCATAATGTCATATAGTGATACTCCCTGCTCTTCTCAATGCTAATATCCCATACTACAAATCCAACTTGTGTGCCCAGTCAAGCATGTGACCGTATATGCCGCTGTACACCGCTGGTCAGTGCTGGAACATTCAATAACAACCTAACAACCTATTTTTCAAAATTCAAAACCGCTTGATGCTTGACGTAAGCGCCGTGCTAACTCCAGCTGCTTTTTCTATCCAACTATGCCATGTTAAAGGCTCCATATTACTCTGTTTTCTGATCTATGTTATAACGTTATTTCCTCACCTAAAACATACCTGGAGCTGTGTTTTGGTTCATTCACACATGTTTAAAGATCCCATGACATGGTACTTCTTGATGCTTTTATATGGCTCCTTAATGGTTCCCTAATACTGTAAATGAATCCTTCTTCAAAATCAACACTAAATGCATGAGAAACAGAGATAAGCTGAGAAATTGTAATTTTTGTCACTCTGAACACTCTATAATGGGTGTTGTTGCTTGAATGCAAATGAGGAGAAAAAAGCTGGCCAATAGTAGAGGGTGGGGGCGTGGCCAAACTCTCCGCTCTCTGCTCTGAGCGCTCTCTGATCCATTTCCTTGTTTTTGCACGGGGGAGAGACTTGAAGCGTTCCATTGAAAAATAAACACATTTCCACATAAAATAAAATTAAACCACTGCTGTTCAAAGGTCCAGAGGCTCAGATAAAGGACTTCCGAGCCTAGAAACACTCGGACGTGCCTCCAGACAAATAAAAAAACGCATTTCGCATTGCCTAGCGCATTCGCAGTCCAAACTCTCTGGGCGTGATTTACAGAGACGCTGAGTACAGACAGACGGAGGTGGAATTGCATTTGCATTTCTTTTTTCGATCTGACGTCAATAAGGTGCCTTGTTCAAACTCGCTCCGATTTTTTGTAACGCAGAAAAGGATCGCAAATGCTCAGTTTAGACATTTCGCAACTTTTAACCATGGGGGGGGGAAATTTCATGCCATGGGACCTTTAACACACAAACCCTGTATATTTAGGTTCTTCTCTCAAACAAAAAACACCCTGTTCCATCATGTGATGTCATGTGGTGATACAGGAAGTGCTCCACTGTGTTTGTAAACAGCATACACCTTCACTAGAATTCCCTGTCTCTACAGAACTGAAAGGTAGCTGTTAACTTGAAAATTACCTCTACATGACATCACAAGGTGGAACAGAACATTTTGAGCTTTGGAGATGTAGACAGACTAATACTCAATCCTGTGAGAATGAAACAAAACACAACTCCAGGTATGTTTTTGAGGAAGTAACAACATTATAACATTGGTTAAAGCTCACAAGAGTCAGTTTTGTGTCATATAGGACCTTTAAAGGGACAGTGTGTAAGATTTTTACCCGTTAATTACTGAAATTGAAGATACCCATTCAAAAATACATTGTTTTCCAAGCCTTTTCACTTCCATCATGAAATCAAAGTATTCTTTTGGACTTAGATATAGTCACATAAAAGGGGGATCTTCCCCATGCAGAGGCAGCCATTTTGAATACGAGAGCCGCAGAAGGACATTTGGGCTCCGCCTTCGCCTTCGGCAAGGCTCGTGGTTTTGGGTAAACAACACAAGCATGCTGCCGGATCAGACGTCGTAATGGATCTACCACTTTTGGACTAAATAGTTTTACTGGATTTTATTCACTGGATCCTTACGGACAAATTGAGAGCAAGTTTATGGTGAAATACAGAGTTTGACCTGTGCAAAGCATTCTAAGGTAAGCTAACCTCGTTTTGTGCTTTTCCGTATAAAAGCCCCATGTGCTTGGGGAGTGATTGTTGTGCCGGGAAATGAATTGCATAGTCAAAAAGAGGAGACTGTAAGGTTTCATTTGATGTGTAGAGTGTCATGGTACATGATCGGGAATGTGTGTTTTCATGAGAAAAAAAAAAAACAAAAAACGGGACCGCGCCCGGGTGACCCTCGATGTCTGCCGTAGCTAAGTGAGAAAGTGCAATAGCACCATCCACCTATGCGCCACGAATCCTACACACTGGGGCTTTAAAAGAAATTGGACTGGTTTATTATGCATTCTGCAATACAAGTTGTGTTGACATTTGAGCCCCTAGTAACGTTTCCCTCAAATATGATCTTGTACTAATTGGCCTCACACCTCCACATGTGCGTGCCATTGCAAGAAACACAAGAATTACTTTCAAGTTGCAACTGTTTTTGAACCCTAACCAAAAGGGACAGTTGGCAGGTAAATTAATTTCCAGGGGACCTACAAATCGTGAGTGAAGTCAGGGTCTTTGTGCGCTAGCGAGCATACGGCAACCTTTTATCATTATTTACCATTTGCTGAAAAGATCAGCTCATTTACATAAGTGACGTATGAAATGGTTGACATCCTTTTCGTGTGTTCTATGTCCTTCTTTTGACACTCGTAGTTGATGTTTTTCTCGCACGTGGCGTTTTCAGAGCCCAGTGACCCGTAAGAGGCTGATTTGAATCCGTCAGGCGATTAGAGGGCTTCATTCAGACTGTACTGCATGCGTTTTGATTTGAGCTAGCAAGGACAGATACGTATGAATATACGTATACGCCATACACACGCAAATGTCTTCCATGAAAACCGTACGTATGCTCAATTTATGAAGAATAACTCCGCCATGTTTTTTCAGTTCAATGCATCGCATGTATGTAGAGTGGTAGTAGAAAAACAGCTTCCGAAAAGTATATATTTTCATTGTGTTTGCACAATGTAATTTGTCACCTGCTTCTTTCTATGGAATACTGTGGAACATTCCATTGCTCTGTCTGGAATGTTCCACAGTATGACTTTAAACTGCTCTACCTTACATTTATTCAGTTACCGGTGGTTTTATTGCTCAAAATGCCTAGGAAAACAGGCATTAAGACAGTGAATGGGGTGGGTCACCTCTCCACAGAGCTGACCTGTAACTTGGTCTGGTTTGGTCTCTGTAAAGATAGAAAGGCCACACTGTGAAACATTCCAGACTAAGCAATAACATGAAGAAAAGCATTTAATGGACCCTCCACCAGAAAAGTTACACACTGCACCTTTAAAAGAAACTGTAATATAATGTAAAAATAAATAAATAAATAAATAAATAAATAAATAAACTGGTAATTTTATCAGGGACACCTGCATGGGTGGTGGTCCTACTGTGTTTGCAGGCCCACTGACAGAAATTTGGGGCAGAGGTTTTAATTCTGGGCCCGCTTTCTCCGCCCCTGTCAATTACGGTGTGAATGACAGTGTGTATGGTAGTGTTCAGAAGTGCAGCAGGGGCAGAATAGTCACCACATGTTTGGTATTCAGCCTCAGGGCAATTGTGTCAAAGATCATACTCATTGTAAAGTAACTTTGTCTACCAGGAAAAACACTAGCTAGACTGATGGATTGTTATATCTCTGACCTACAGTATATATCGTAATTACACGCATGTCATTGACTAACTGATGTTCCAGACAAATTCAATGAACACACATTTTTTAAAGGTGAATTACGCAGCTTGTCTCATTGAATGTTATTGCTTTTCTTGGAATATTTCACATTAACTTATCTATATTGTCTTTATGTTGTTATTGACACACACACACACACAATTCTTGCCAGAGGTTTTACGTGTAATTTACCTGCTTGTCTGTCTCAGTGGTGATTGAAATGTAATGGCATATTGTGGAACATTCCAGCTTAACAGCTTTTTAGAGACAAGCAGGTAGCAGACCCTCCACCAGAAATTATGTTTAAAGTTGAATTAAACACCAAATCATCTTCGTCGACAAAATGTCATTATTGGTTTGGCGGTCAGATACATTTGGTGCAATTCCAACTCCCACAGATGAATATTGTCATTGTGTCCTTGTGAAAGACACTTAATCCACCTCACCGCTAAGGTCTGCAAACACTAGGGAATGAATGTGTGGCTGGTTGAGTGGTTCCTTGATGTAAAAGATGGAAAATAGCTATATACAAATGTAACCATTTACCATTTTAAAATAATTTTATTAGGGCTAAATATAGCTTGAATTCTTCAGTTGTAATTTGGTATGGTCATTTTACAAATCATTGTTATTCAAAACAAAAACAACACACACACACATGCGCACAGACACACACAAACACACACACACACACACAGAGATGCATGCACACACACACGCACACACAGATGCATGCACACACACACACACAGATGCACACGCACACACGCGCACATGCACACACACACGCACGCACGCGCACACACAGATGCACACGCACAAACACACGCACGCACACACATGCAAACACACACACACACAGATGCACACACACACACACACACAGATGCACACACACACGCACGCACACACACAGATGCACACGCACACACACACGCACGCACGCACACACACACGCACGCACACACATGCAAACACACACGCACACGCACGCACGCACACACACACGCACGCACACACATGCAAACACACACACACACAGATGCACACACACGCGCACACGCACACACACACATGCAAACACACACACACACAGATGCACACGCACACACACGCGCACACACACGCACACACACACATGCAAACACACACACACACGCACGCACACACATGCACACACACACACACAAACACACACACACACACGCACGCACACACATGCACACACACACACAGATGCACACACACGCGCACACACACACACACAGGTGCACACACACACACACAAACACACACACACACACACACGCACACACATGCACACACACACAATTTTATATTGATTCCTTTTTTCAGGGCCTTTTTTCAGGGAATATAGCCTACATTATTTAAAAAAAAAAGTAAAATTGTAAAAACTGTAATCAAGCCAAGTTATAGATGAAAAATATAAATTGCATTACATTACCTGTTTTTCCTCTCCATCACATGTAGATCCTCTGGTGGATGGGCTAATCTGCTCAGCGGCTAATTGTCTTAGCTCGCCGTAATTGTTTTGTCACTTTACATCAAGGGCAATAACAAGACTAACTTAATTTGTGTGCATGCCACCGCTCACGTATGCTAACCTGCCTTTACATATTAAAATGCACACAGCACTATCAGAAGGTGAACTAAATGTCATATACTATCACGAAAACTGCCATCTATAGGTTTGTTTATCTGCTATATTCCTACAATAGACTAGCATGGCCACTATTAAAAATACACAGACAATTTGAATTGTTTTGAAGGCTATTACATCCTCAACTTCATTAGCAGAATAGAGATGAGGAGCCCAGGGCGACAAAAGTAGTACCTGATTATTCTGACAAATGTTTTTTCTTAAGTCAACTAGCTAATTAACAAATTCTTATTCCACATATTTTCTAACGTTTAAGACATTTCAGGTGCAAAAAAATAAAAAATAAAAAAGAAATCTCATTATTAGAAGATTACTGGCAAAGCATAGGATTTGACTGTGCCTTGTTCAGCTGAATAGAACTGAAAAGACTGGAATTGAAGCGTTCACCCCATTTAGCGCGACACACAAAAAAAACATTGTTTTGCTTGTTGTCGCTGTAATGTATTCGTGCATCTAAGAAATTGATCTGATACAAGCACCTGCGGAGATAACAGAGCCGTTTGGAAATTAGCATATATTTCTTTAAGGCTTGACAAAAAAAAGAGGACAAAATTATGAGGTGGGTTGAAAAAAAATGTTGATTGGAGAATGGGAGAAGAACGCATTGATTGTGCATTGGTGTGTGGAAATTAAAGATACATCACTGTCTCACAGAAAAGAAAGGACACTGACACTGCTCACAACAGCCCCAAAAACATCAGCAAAACTACAATAAGAGGCTACAATCACAACACGAACACATGGCATCAACGCCGTTCCTACAGCACACAGCAGAACACTGAAGCAGCTCCGTCATACCCACAAGCTCATTTACGCACTATTTACCTGTGTGATGCTCAGTCCTCAGATTTGCCCAAAACTAACGAAAACAAGCCTCTTCTGTTCTACAGACGAGTGAAGCAGAGTGTATCCTCTATCCACTGTTCTGTTAGTTCTGTCTCCAAAAGTGTATTATTGTCCAATATGAAGAGATCAAACTGGTCCAAGTCCCAGTCCAGTCAAGTCTGCGGCAGGAATTATAATAAGGCATAATAATAATATTAGCATTAGGGCACGAGGTAAACTTAAGCCCCGATAGAGGCTGACAGAGCAGCAAGTGCCCAGGGTCCCGGCGGGGGGGTATGTGTCTGTGTGTCCACTCTACTGGGTCTGATGAGCGGAGGCTCCCTCACGCTCTCCCATGAGGAGGTTTAGGCAAAAGTAAATAGCTGCTACTAGCCACCACTGACATTCAAGTATCGTAGCAAAGAGCCGTTCCAAAGTGAGGCTGTTGAAGGTAATGCCCCTTTCTGCGAAACCATTGGTTTAGCAGGAAGCGGGCACGTAGCAACACTGTCAATCAAACCTGTTCACTTTTCGCGGCCTCGCGATTTTGCGGATTTTTTTTTTTAAATTCCAGTTTTTTATAGTGTATATAGTGTATATAGTATATCAACGTGCATTGTGTTCTGCGTCCTGATTGGCTAAGGGACTGTAGACCTTTGCCAATTTGTCCGTCATTCTCCTTCGTGCCGTGTCTTCTGTACAGTACAGAATGTATTCAGTTTGCCAAATTTATATAAATGTTCGATTGCGAACAGTGTGACTCTGGAGTGCTGTATGTTTGCAAGTTTTCTCTCCGACAAAACCCACAATGTCGACGAAACGTTCTCAAATATAATCAAAGTTGGCATGTCTGTTTATAAGAATATTCTCACCCAAAAGGAAAAAGAGCACTAACAACTCCCCATAACCATGTTCTTCACTCGGAAAAAAACACCTGCACCAAGGTGGAGCGACGCCAGGACGAAGAGCCAAGGTCAGAGGAGCTGTGAAATACAGGCGTCACAATTAATACATTTTTTTTGTTGAAAATCTCTGAAAGTTTGAGTGTTTAAACAAGAGAGAAATGTGAGAAAACGTAAAAAAAAAAAATGTTAAAACAGGTAGAATAATTGTAAAATATAAAGCTGTCCTACTTTGCGGATTTCACTTATCGTGGGTTATATTTAGATAAACGAGGGACCACTGTAATACAAAATTCTAGGTCCTGAGTACAAATCATCTTGGTGGGCCCCTATTACATGTTCTCTATATAAAAATGATATATTACAGATTTTGTGAAGAGCCCCTCCCTGCTCTGGGCCCTGGGTAAACAGCCCCCTTTACCCCCCCAGTCTGACGCCCCTGCCTACTACCCCCTACTTGAAAAATTAATTGTATATGCAGAAGGTGCATGGAAAAAACATTGTCCTTGAGAAGAAATAGTGCGTGCGCTGTTAGCTAGCGGCCTTCCTCTGTTGTCTCTCCTCCTCTTATCGCCATTCCAAATTGATTGTTTGTACTTTTGCGGGTGAAAAAAATACTCCGGGGACAGTGCTTTCATCAAGTGCGCCCCCATCAGATGTCCCCCGTGCTTTAGCTAGCCTCCGAGTTTGCTTATCCTGCCCACTTCCTTAGCCTTAGCGCTCATAGAGCTCTTGATGCTTTAAGCTTGAGAGACCTCGGCAATCAATGAAGTCCATTACAGCAGGAAATTAATGAAATGGACTGGCTGTAGCAGGGACTGGCTCTCAAATGCACGCTTCATTGTGGGAGGAAGAGACGGACATGATGGGCAACTTATGTCTTTGGCCTAGACACAACAATGACTCCCATTACATTAGGGACAAGCATTAGCCAGGCCTGTCTCTCAGATCTGTGGTGAGAAAGCAAAAAGGAACTGCTTTCTGGTTCGAAAAGAAATATTAATGGAACAACCGGTCACTTTAATCAGGGGTAGTTCGGCTCTTTTGAAGGATTAGCTCCAGTTGGTGGTTAGACATGCCTTGGATAATATGTTGGAAGAGTTGGAGTGGCTTGAACGATGTTTTGGATTTTTTTAAAAATAAAAAAATAAAAAGCTGAAGTACATTTTTGTGTCAATAAAAATGATTTAATATGATAGCATTTGCAACATTTGTGTGTTGTAATTGTTGTTACCTCCTCAAAACCATACGTGGAGTTGTGTTTTGTTTCATTCACACATGTTTGAGTAATCTTTTATTATTAGTCTGTCTCAAATAGCTTAAAATGCTCTGTTCCGCCTTGTGATGTCATGAAGTGGTAGTTTACATGTTAACAGCTACCTTTTACCTCAAGATTGGCAATTCCAGGGCTCAAATAATCCAAATTATTTTAGTGAAGGTGTATCTCCATACACCTTCACTTTTCTAAACCAGCTGAATAGTAGTTTACACCAGCCCTGTAAACATTTTATTATTCATTGCAAAAACTTGACATAGATCTTTTAAAATGTATTTGTTTTAATGTCAACTGCGCCCTGATTTGAAGCCAGTCATTGATAGATTCCAGTGCCCTTTGTCAGTCTCCATCTCATTTTAGAAGTGACATCCTTTCTGAGAGATGAAGCTTTGTATAATTTTTAGATTCTAAATGGGCCAGATTCATTTAATGGGACAGGGGCACAGGAGGGTGAGGGGACAGGGTTGAGAGGAAGACACATTACTGTTGATTTTTTAAATGTCATTTTTCTCGTGAACTCCCTGGGTCTTATTCCATTCGTCATCATTGTGCAGGGCTGGCAGCGCACAACCTCAGTGATGGATATCTCAAATTCTGGACAAATAAAACAGCAGAGGATGGGGCCCGATAACGACAAAGGGACACTACAAAGCATTCTTTAGAGGAGGAAAAACAAAACAAAAAATACAATGTTAAGTGTTTTCTAATAGAACTTTCACAGAGATCAGTCGAGTTGTTAAAATTGTTTTACTCAAGCCCCGCCCCCTCATATTTCACCATAGACTGTATATGTAAATGGTCATAGCTAACGTGCTAGCCGCCGCATTCCAAATAGGAAGTTTACATGTGGGCTCGTCCGGCTCCTACTGACCCTGGCTCCCATTGACTTACACTGGAATATTGTGGCCCGTCTCTCTAACTGCTGCAGTAAGCCTTGTCATTTTGTTCTTAAAGATCCCATGACATGGTACTTCTTGATGCTTTTATATGGCTCCTTAATGGTTCCCTAATACTGTAAATGAATCCTTCTTCAAAATCAACACTCAGTGCATGAGAAATAATGAGATAAGATGAGAAAGAGTCATAAATATCTCTCTCAAACACTTTATTCTGGGCGTTGTTGCTTGAATGCAAACGAGGAGAAAAGAGCTGGCCTATAGTAGAGGGTGGGGGCGTGGCCAAACTCTCCGCTGTCGGCTCTGAGCCCTCAGCTGATCCATTTCCGTGTTTTTGCACGGGGGGAGAGATTTGAAGCGTTCCATTGAAAAATAAACACATTTCCACATAAAATAAAATTAAACCACTGCTGTTCAAAGGTCCAGAGGCTCAGATAAAGGACTTCCGAGCCTAGAAACACTCGGACGTGCCTCCAGGCAAATGCCTTTCGCATTTCGCATTGCCTAGCGCATTCGCAGTCCAAACTCTCTGGGCGTGATTTACAGAGACGCTGAGTACAGACAGACGGGGGTGGAACTGCATTTGCATTTCTTTTTTCGATCTGACGTCAATAAGGTGCCTTGTTCAAAATCGCCCGTTTGAGCTCCAATTTTTTGTAACGCAGAAAAGGATCGCAAATGCTCAGTTTAGACATTTCGCAACTTTTAACCATGGGGGGGGCTAAACAGGGTAGGGGAGCTCACATTAACGTTCAAAAACCTCAGAAAGTGAAAATTTCATGCCATGGGACCTTTAAAATGTTCGTATTAACCTGCTCTACATTTTAGCTGTTTTGTCTGTCAAAAAAATCGTATTCATAATATGGAGCTTGGCTCCAAATTTGCTCCTGTAATCGATCATTGAGTGGCGCTGAACGCTATGGGTCCTCTCAGTCACTTAATCCACTTTTTTCATTATTATTAATTCATCAACCCCACACTGTGTATTTCTTGTTGAAAAAGGGTAGGTAACATCTTTGACATATGCGACCTAGAGTAGGCCTATATATTTATTGAATAATCATAATTAAGTGGGCGGAGATAGGGGGTAGGTGAAAATGGAAATGATTTGACTACTCAAGCCTCAAATACAGAATTATTGAAACATTGATGAATCAATCAAAATGCAACTTAAGGAAACAAATGATGAGTGGACACCATTATAATTGTTAAACACTCATAAAACTCTGTTTAATACTTCCCCCTTTAAGGTACAATAAATAAAACACCACTTATATTACTGTTAGTGTAACTCATATTGGAAAGAGCAGCTAAACCTGCACCAACATCATGTAGGTTCTTGTCTACAGAGATTTACTGAGCCTTTGTTGTCCTTTGTGGTTGTGTCCTGGTTTTAAAGGGATAGTTTTTTTTTTTTTTATATGAATCTGTATGGCATCCCCTTCAGCAGTGTCGTGCATTAACACTGACTTATCGCTGACAGTGTCCCGTGAGCCGAGTTTCTGCCCCGGTTCTGGACCTGACGAAAGTAGGTCCGGTAAGTTAGCCAGGCCAGTTAATAAAGCTTGTTTTTCTTCTCAAAACAATATTTGTCCAAAAAGTGATATATTTGCTTCACAAAAAGTCCTATCACTGTGCGCCTATTATTATTATTATTATTATTATTAGCCTGTTCATTTGTAAACATCGCCACTTTCCTTGGGGAAAACCCAACAGCACAGGGACAGTGATAGGCACACTCAACAGGAGAGGTGTCCAGGTAGATTGTCTTAATTTTAGTGTTATAGGATGCCTTCTATTATTAATATTGTTATCTTTTATTATTATTATTGCCCCTGGGCACTTATAAAGAAGCCTTGACCTTTTTACTTAAATAAGACTACTCTTTCAAAATATTCAAGAACTACAAAGTGCACATTTACCCAACAAAACACATCCTAAACATTCATACACATCTAAGTTATTAAGAGGCTTTATAGTTTTGTTTTACATGCTAGCGTCAGTTCAGAAACAATCCCCTTGATAACACTTTTATGCACTGAAACAGTATCTAATCACCAAATGCTTAGTGCTCATTCTAAGAGCCGTGTGGATTTTGGCTGGGCTGATGTATTGGCCAGCCAGCATCTTGTCAATGGTGATTGATTGGACAGCTAAAGACATGGCTTCTACAGTAGTTAGGCCTAATTAGAACAACTCTCCAAATACAATGTGAAAGTGTTGCACTAGAGGCTCTCATTGCACTGAATTCTCAGTCAGTGGATTCATTTAGCCGAAATAGCTTAATCTGAGTTCTTTTCTAAAACGCAATACACTCTGTTCCACCTTGTGATGTCATGTGGCAATACAGGAAGTGCTCCACTGTGTTTTTAAACTCCATACACCTTCACAGGAATCAGTTTCACGATTTCATGCCTGGAATTACCAAACTCTACTGAACAAAAGGTAAAAGGTGGCTGTTAAACGTACCATTACATAACATCTCAAGGTGGAACAGAGAATTTGGAGCGTTGTAGATTTAGCCAGATTAGTAAAGGGTTACTCAAAAATGTGAGAATGAAACAAAACACAACTATGTTTTTCAGGAGTTTACAACATTATAACATGATTTAAAGCTCACAAGAGTCAGTTTGGGGTAATATATGATGTTTAATACAAAACAATACAATTGTATATACTATAATTGTACAGTATTGTATTTAATACAATACAATACAATGCAATACATGAACGCCTTAGTACTCTTGTCACTGCTCCAGCACATTAATCGCTCTATCATTTCTCAAATACGTGAGCTCCATAAAGGTCTAACTCTGCTATTTTAAACAGAGATTGACTAAAATGGTATATTAGCATAAAAACAGACGAGACATTTTTTTTAGTTCTTCTGATTTCTCTCTTCTCATTTACCCTCTCAAAGTTGTATTTGAAGTGATTCGTGCATGTTAGAGTAATCTTTAATTGCTTATTTTCAAGACGCCATATTGCCAATCAACCTGTTTTCACCACCACTGGCATATGCCCACTGCTCTCTACTTACTATTTTCTCAAATTTTATTTTATTTTCAATTAACATTGTGATTTCAAATGTACAAATTACAACATAATGATCCACAGCTGTCATAGATTAGAACTATATACCAGACACAAACACAATTCTTTAACAAACTATACTAAAGTGTTGATTTGAAAAGAAAATATGTTAATGTTTTAATTATCTAGTCCTCTGTGCCACGTTGAGCATACTGTACCTGTCTATAAACAGGTCTCATTATCTCCAGCACAGCACATCTCCCTCTGCACTCCTTACACTTAAATGTCACCAAGAAGGTCATCCTGTCATGTAATACATCTTGTACTGAGTCTGACATGTCCATAATGTGAATAAACCAAGTTAATACCAAATCCTAAGTGTTTTTTTGGGTAACTTTTCTAGTGGAGGGCCCATCAGTGCTTTTTTCCATGGAGATGTTATTGCTTTTTCATTAAACCTTTCTGTCTTCATGGATACCAAACCGGACCAAGTTACAGGTCATATCTGTGGAGAGGCAACCCCGCTCACAGTCAGAATGCCTGGTTTTCAAGGTATTTTTTAGCCATCAAGCTGTAATTCAATACATGTAAGTTAGAGCTGTGGAATGTCATACTGTGGAACATTTCAGGCAGACAAATGACATATTCATAGAAAGAAGCAGATGACAGCTCCCACAACCAAAACCTTCCTACATACCTTTAAAAGCACCTACTTATTCAGAATTCATTTTTATAATACGCTGTAATTTCAGCCAGCTCACGAAATGCTTTATTAACACCTTTGTCACTGTTAGTCTTAAAGGTGCACAATGTTACTTCTGTGAGCGGGCTTGCCTGTCTACAGACATGACCTGACCTGTAACCTAGGTTGGTTCACCAGAAATTAAACATATCCTTACTGTAGATTAGAACCTTCCAGGCAATGCAATACAATATCCATGGATATAGGCTGGTGGCTTTCCCTCCACCAAGTTACTTTTGCATCTAGATGACTTGTATAGCAGGTAAAAAGCTATGTGAAAATCACACAGTTTTTCTCAATAACAAGTATCATGATATCAATCCAATACCATATAAGGAATTTTGGCATATAGATCTTATATATCTTTGCTATTAATAGACTATACAGTGGTCCCTCGCTCTAACGCGGTTTACTGTTGGCGGCCTCGCTGTTTCGCAGATTTTTTTTTTTTTTTTTAATTTTTTTTAACAATTTTTTTTATACTGTAACATTGTGTTCTGCGTCCTGATTGGCTAAGAGAGTGTAGACCTTTGCCGATTGATAGATGGGGGACGTCCTCTCAGTCCGACCACGTCGGACTGAGAGGACGTGGTCCGGGCACCGCGGTTCGATCTCGTGCTCGCAGCCCCGGTGCCTCGCGCCAGTCACGCTGCTTTGTCACGGATTTGACCACGATGAGGGGTGCACGTGTCGCGCACTTCCCCAAGGGGGACGTGTCCCGGGATGAGCCGATGTGCCGTTGGATGAGCGCGGTGCTTCCTGCAGATCCAGTGACTCATGTCTCCGCTCCCCTCGCACGTCCGGCGGGGCTCCTGGCGGAGCCGTGTCTCCCCCCACGCGTCACTATTAACACATTTTGTTGAAAATCTATGAAAGTTTGAGTGTTTAAACGAGAGAGAAATGTGAGAAAAGGTTAATTCCAGTCTGGGAAAAGTGTATAATGTGTGTGGTGAGGCGTTTACAGCCTTAAAACATGTATAATTGTAAAATATAAAGTTGTCCTACTTTGCGGATTTCTCTTATTGCGGGTTATTTCTGGAACCTAACCCCCGTGATAAATGAGGGACCACTGTATTGACAATAATAGACTATAAAAATGTGCTCAGTTGCTATGCATGATGAACTTTTTAGTTGAAAATGAAACTAAATTATTACAAATGAAGACGTGTTAGTTAGTGCGTTGTAGTTGGTGGGAGAATTGAGGAAGGAGCTGGTTTGAACTCAACACTGGGGAATACAGGAACTACTACTGTAAAAGTTTTCATGTTATTTTTATGTCCCATGTACACCAAAATATATGGGTCAGGCTGGTCCATATGGGCAATACACTTGGAGCCAATTCTTCATCTTGTTGTGTGTATAACAACAAACACCAAAAATCAATGGCTGGTGGCAAAAGGTGCAGTTATTTAGGTAATAAATCTGCCATAACATGTCTCAATTTATTTCTGTTTTTTCTCAAATGTAATTCCTCCTTGACGTGTTTATGCAATGCACTGTGAATCAAATTTAAGATTTTGAAAGATAAATCGCGAAAGTAATCACAACTGCAATAGCTGTTGGGAAAAAACAACACACGCAGGTGCTGGGGTGAGAATTGAGACCAGAGAGAGTTATTTTAGGTTTAAACCAACAGGATTTCAGCGTTAGGCTCATTCTGCTTTGTGATTGGTTAGTCATCTCAAATAAATCACAAACGATGCTTTGGTAATTAGGAATAAATCAGCATTACAATTGTTGTCAGTAAAAACTTTATTTGATTTGAACATTTTTACCTCGTATTGGGACACAGTTAGGTCATATTCATGATCAAATCCTGCATATCCTCCTGAGACCCGCCCATTCATTTGTGTCCTTTATAGTGGACATTGAGTTAACCAGTCTGTCAAAACAAATAATACATAAAAATAAAAATAAATGAAAAATACTAAAATAAATACATAAAAATAAACAAATAAATAAATAAATACAAAATAAATAATACATACAAATAAATAAATAAAATACTAAAATAAATAAATTAATAAATAAGATATTAAAAGGGAGACTAAAAACTATTTGACATGACTGTAGAAGCTTGTCAGAGATGTTGGTCATCAAAAAAAAAAAAAAAGTTTTTGTGAGGTTGTTAACTTCATATGGATTTAAAGGTCCCATAGCATGAAATTTTCACTTTCTGAGGTTTTTGAACGTTAATGTGAGCTCCCCTACCCTGTTTAGGCCCCCCCCCATGGTTAAAAGTTGTGAAATGTCTAAACTGAGCATTTGCGATCCTTTTCTGCGTTACAAAAAATCGGAGCTCAAACGGGCAATTTTGAACAAGGCACCTTATTGACGTCAGATCGAAAAAAGAAATGCAAATGCAGTTCCACCCCCGTCTGTCTGTACTCAGCGTCTCTGTAAATCACGCCCAGAGAGTTTGGACTGCGAATGCGCTAGGCAATGCGAAATGCATTTTTTTATTTGCCTGGAGGCACGTCCGAGTGTTTCTAGGCTCGGAAGTCCTTTATCTGAGCCTCTGGACCTTTGAACAGCAGTGGTTTAATTTTATTTTATGTGGAAATGTGTTTATTTTTCAATGGAACGCTTCAAATCTCTCCCCCCGTGCAAAAACAAGGAAATGAATCAGATGAGGGCTACAGCGGAGAGCGGAGAGTTTGGCCACGCCCCCACCCTCTACTATTGGCCAGCTCTTTTCTCCTCATTTGCATTCAAGCAACAATGCCCATTATGACCTGTTCTGAGGGAGAAAAAATACTCTTTCTCATCTTATCTCTGTTTCTCATGCAGTGTTTATTGTGTTGATTTTGAAGAAGGATTCATTTACAGTATTAGGGAACCATTAAGGACCCATATAAAAGCATCAAGAAGTACCATGTCATGGGATCTTTAACACCAAAATGTCCCTGACGTCCATTACGCAGGACACGTTTCGATTATTATTATTATGAATACAAATAAAATTAACAAAATGTAAATGCTAAGGTGTTCACTTACCTCCAAATAGAAAATTAAAATAATAATAATAATAATTCACACTTTTTTTCTTCAGGTCCCAGGAGGATATTTAGGCTTGAGTTTCTCTCAAATGTGTTTTTAAACATCATACACCTTCACTAGAATCATTTGGATACTTTCAGCCCCTGAATTGTCAATATCCACTGAACTGAAAGGCAGGCTAAATGATAGCTGTTAATTTGAACCTGAAAACTACCATTTTAAGCTTTGGATATGTAGACAAGAGGATTACTCAAACATGTATGAACGAAACAAAACATAACTCCAGGTATGTTTGTAATGAACAACATCAGCTCACAGTTCACAAAAGAATATAGTACCTTTAAAACACACCTCACTGATTTAGTCAAATTTCTTTCCAGAAATGACTCAACACATTGAAAACACTGGATGATTAACTTTATTATGTGCTATAGATGGAATTCTGCTCTCTATACATCACCAGTCTTATAGTCACTTTGAAAGCCTCTGTGGCCTATAACCCGTCCAGATAGACTTTTCTATTTCCTAAACGTGCCGCTCCATATTTGGGGGGCTTTCATCATCTCCATTGATTGCACAGTGTGTGGTGCTTAAGGTCGGGCACTCGATGGGAAAATCCATTTCTCTGGCCTCCTAATACATTCCTGTCAGCATAAAGTGGTGTTTTAAACCATTATTTAGGCTGACAGCCACCTGAGCAGCCCCAGTCATCTTTAAACATGATACTGAGCTCGGTTGGGAGTCGCTAGAGGCAATACGTGGCTTCAAGGCTCGGCTCGTCCCAGTGTGTAAAGCTAGCACACTGGGACAACGCTTACAGCTGTATTCAAATAGAGAAAACAAAATCAACACTGGCAGGAGTTGGGAGGATAAAAATGTTGGTTTATTCTAATGTACTTTTTATATACAGTATGAATAAAAGATAGATTAACTGTCAAAATGTAGATTTTTTTGACTTGGTTTATAATTATTAAAATCTCTTTTATTATTGGTGTGTTGATCTGTATTATTTTTTCTTTTTATAATTTAGTGGTAGCATTATTGCCGCTCATTCTGTGTTCATGACATTAATAATAGAATATACACTGATTCCACATTGTAGGAACCTTTTGCAGTTCCTGGTACTTTAGTCATTGTCTTGTTTATAAGATGTTTGATGTTCACTGTGGGCCTAGAGAGAGCTGCAATTTCAAATCCTGTGTGTGCAACCTGTACATAATGGTGTTTCACAATAAAGCTGACTTTGAACTTTTCTTTTTTTTAGCACCATTCCCCATTTGAAGCAGGTGACTAAAGGGCTACATGGGGACTTTTTCAGCTTCTGCTTTGGGAGATACTTTCCAACCAGATCTGGAAATGTTTGGAGATAATAATGGAGTGGAAATGACTATTGTGAGTACCAAGCTATTTTACAAAACCTGGTTATATACTTGTGTTTATTACTAAAGTCTTAAAGATACACTGTGTAAGTGTGTAAAATTCCTTAGTCATCCATGTAGAATCCACGGCAAAAGGAGAAATACAATTTGTCAGCTGGACAAAAGTACGTTTCACAGCTCATCCAAGCTGCTGCTTCAGTTCTGGTCAAACACTCACTGTGTGCACATGGTAGGATCGGATTGGATTTCTCCAAATCCGATCCCGTTACTCTGCGGGTGGTCTGTCCTTAGATCCGAGTGCACATGAAACTCGTGTAATCAGATAATGGTCAGCGACCTGGCCGGCTCCGCTACGCTACGTGGCGCTGTAGTCCAACTACTTCCGGGTGATGGCTACTCAATAAAAACACAACAAACTATGTGGCGGTATACAAAGATGGCACTCGAGGAGTTTGACCAGCATTGGTGTACGTGTTGTGCATTCTTTCTTCGCAGCCATGATTTCATATGACTTTTCCGGCAACAATCGCTACTTATGACAGCGTTGGCGCCTCCTACGACTTCCGGGTGAAATGCCTGGCAAAAACTCCCGCGCATGCCAATCCGATCCGATATCGTGCACAAGGTGGCACCAAGCGGATTACTATCGGCCTAATCGGTTCCAATCGGATTCCGGAAACCAATCCCTATACGATCCTTAGCCTGTGCACATGAATCCGATACGATCCCAATCTGTTTGTAATCGGATTCCACTCGTCCATGTGCACGCAGTGACTGGTGGACACTGCCTATATCTCCCTGAAGGGAGGAGCTAACAACAATGAATTTACTCTGAGAGTACCACACTTATTTGTTTACAGTTTCTGTTTGTTAGCTAGGTCTATTGAACTGTACTGAGGGAAGGGTCATTTTAGCATAATCACTCAGGCACATAATGTGTGCTTTCACACCTCTGGCCCTGCCCTGGATATCCCTATTGTTTTGTTTGTTTGTTTTGATTTAGGTTAGGTTATAAGCATCCTCAGACCTAAATCAAAATAAACAAACCAACAGGGATATCCAGGGCAGGGCCAGAGGTGTGAAAGCACACATTATGGACCTAATCTGTAATATACTAATATGACCCCTCAGTGCAGTCCAATAGGCCAAGCTAACTAAAAACTGTAAACAAGTAGGTGTGTTAGTTTCTGAGTAGTTTCATTGTATTTAGCACCTCCCTTCAGGCAGATATAGGCAGTGTCCACCAGCGTCTGACCAGAACTGAAGAAGCAGCTTGGATGAGCTCTGAAACGTATTCAACCAAATAAACTTTTGAGCAGTTGACAAATTTTCTCTTTTTGCCGTGCACTGTGTAACTTTTCCCGTGGAGGGTCTATCAACACTATATTACCATTTTGCCTTGATTATGCCACAGTATGGAAATACATTTGGTAATCACAATGGAGACAGGTTAATGGTCAGATCTATTGAGACGCAAGTGTGTGCATGGAAAAAAATCATGTTTTATAAGGTATTTTTGAGCTATAAAACATCTGTATTTGAACAAATGCAAGGGAGATTTTTAGTGTTATTTTAATAACATTAACTTATTAAAATAAGTTAGTGTTAATTTACAGTACATTACTTAACTTATACCATTTAAAATCCAAACACTGAGTAAGACATCTCCGGACAGCAATGATGAATGACTGTTGTAAAGATATTAGTTTAAGTTTACTTTTGATTAATAGCACCTGGATCTCATAGTCAGCTCCCTTTGCTAACTTTTCACTTTAGAATTTATAATGATCGATGGGCTGAATCTGCATTGGCAAACTGCTCAGGTCTTCTACACTCAAAATACTTGTCTACAACAAATTCTGAAGTTAGATTTAAAGTTAGAAGCTAGATTAAATGCTAGCTACAATTCCCGAATTTCCAGTCTGTGGAGCCCCCTAACCTTGACTGAAGGACCACTTAATATAATAACTATATCTTAATTATCCTTAACTAAGCATGAATAAAGGCTTAATTATGAACAAATAGTTGATATTATAATGTATCAGACGCATACCTTGAGTTGTGTTTTGTTTCAGTCACGCTTGTTTGAGTAATCCTGCGTTATTATTCTGTCTGTCTCCAAAGCTCAAAATGCTTTCTTTCACCTATAGATGTCATGTAGTGGTAGTTTTCAAGTTGACAGCTGCTTTTACCTTTAGTTCAGTAGAGATTGGCAGTTCCAGGGCTGAAATAATCCAAATAAGAAATGAGAAGAACTCGCAGAATTTGTGTGGTAAATTACATTATAACAGGGCCCTTTAAGCGAACCTTGTAGTTCTGTTTCCTGACTTAATCTGGTAGAAGTACTCTGAGTTGATTTCTGCATATTATGAATCTGAGGTTGCTCCTGTTGAATTGACCAGGAAGCTGATAAATCAAACTTTTGGCAAATCCATTTGAAAGAGTTCGTTTTTATTGGTCCATAAATACTTGTCTTCCTGCCCAGTTTAACCATTATTTATGACAGAAATCAAGTTTTATCGGAATTTAACAGACTTTTTTCACCTAGGAGCCAAAGTCACATGACCCAAATGTAGTGAGCTGCATGTCCGAATCACACTGTCTATATAGTGTGCTAAATAGTGCTGGCCTCTGTGGTGAGTGATGGGTTAAGAGCACAGCCATACAATAAGTGACAGTTGAAAAGAAAAAAGGGGTTTTAAAAAATGTTATTAATATTTTATTTTCAAATTTTTTCGCAGATACAGATATATTCAAAGCTTGATGGCCATCGATCAGCGTTCGATACAGTGAGTAAATCAAGTATACGTTCAACAGAGGTTTGACAAAGGCACTTTTAATCAGACATAGTATCACCAATTTTAGGTCTATATTTTAGCGTATTATATGTTTTTGTCAATTATTATATTGAGTAATTTGTACTTTCTTGTCTGAGATATTTCTTGTTTTTTTTGTTTTTTTTTTCAATGTACTTTCTTCACCTTGATTGTTAAGCTGCATTAAATGTTCGAAGTAAACTAAGAACGTATAGTGGTATAATTACTCTTGCAGTAAAAGGTACAATTAATGACCATTTGTGCCAGTTCAGCAGGAGTCCTGGAAATCAAACTTTTTTTTTTTTCTCCTGAGGTCTGCATTTTGCCTCGAGCCATAGCACCTGTTCTCTAATGTACAGCCCTAGGTCCATAGTCCCGTGTGTGTGTGTGTGTGTGTGTGTGTGTGTGTGTGTGTATCAGCTCAAATATTGGTAGAGCTTATTGGCTATTGGTTGCTCTGGAGTCTAATGGCATCAGTTATGAAAATATCCGTTTCAGTCAGTCTCAAACCAGACCAAGTTACGTGTCAGATCTGTGATCCCGCTCACAGTCAGAATGCCTTTTTTCTAGGTAATTTTGAGCTATTAAACTACCTGTAATTCAATAAATGTCAGGTATAGCTGTTTAATATCATACTGTGGAACATTTCACGCAGAGCATTGACATATCCATAGAAACAAATAGGTGATGGACCCCAAACCAAAAAAGTTATATAGTGCACCTTTAAAGGTCCCATGGCATGAAATTGTCACTTTCTGAGGTTTTTGAACGTTAATGTGAGCTCCCCTACCCTGTTTAGGCCCCCCCCCATGGCTAAAAGTTGCGAAATGTCGAAACTGAGCATTTGCGGTCCTTTTCTGCGTTACACAAAACCAGTGTTCAAACGGGCGAGTTCGGACAAGGCACCTTTTTGACGTCATATCGGCAAATGCAGCTCCAGCCCCTCCCTCTGTCTCCGCTCAGCGTCCCTGTATATCCCGCCCATAGAGTTTGGACTGTGAATGCGTTACGCAATGCGAAATGCGTTTTTTTATTTGCCTGGAGGCACGTCCGAGTGTTTCTAGGCTCGCAAGTCCCTTACCCGACCCTCTGGACCTCTGAAATACCAGTGGTTTAATTTTATTTTCTGTGTAAATATGCTTTTTTTCATTGCAAAGTCTCCCATCTGTCTTCCTGTGTTAAACACAGAAGAGAGGAGACGAGCTGCGCCGAGCTGCGCTTCGAGCAGGGGAAACCCGCCCCCCCCCCCCGCTCCTTAGCCAATCTCTCTGTCCTTCTCATTTGCACTGAAGCAGCAACACCCACAATAAAGCATTTTAGACACATATCTAGCCTCATGAAGACTGTCAGAGTCATATCTCATGCAGTGAGTGTTGATTTTGAAGAAGGATTCATTTACAGTATTAGGGAACCATTAAGGAGCCATATAAAAGCATCAAGAAGTACCATGTCATGGGATCTTTAAGCACGGTGACGAGGACACTCTTTAGAAACTGTTCAGTTGTAGCCTATTGCCTGTATTGTTTACAGTGAAAACAAGAAAGTCTAATTTGTACCCAAGCACAAGTCTATCATTTACTCAATATTTTGTGGCTATTTCAAAACTCTTGAAAATACATTAAGGCTGGTATAATGTCAGTATTTATGTTTGGCACACCACATTTAGCATGAACAGGAGCAATTTATTTGAAATGTTATGATCAAATAAATTCATATTTTCAGAATTTCTAATCTGACCTTTTCCCTACTGAGAGGTGTTTAGATGATGTGTCTCTGTGAGGCTTCCATAGCTGTCACTATCCACCTCTAGTACACATTGTATTCAAATTAAAAGAAACAAAATCAGCTTTGACATTTTGAATTTAATAGGAAAAACTTTTTAGTTGGAAGTGTTGCTGTTTATTCCGACACTGCCAGTGGGATAATTAATAAAGTCTCCCAATTTGAATTTCAATTTTGTCATTTTCCTCAATCAGAAAATGCATAAATTTGTTTTCATAACCTAATCACAGCTATAATATGTGTCTTCCACTGGCCGACAGTTATTAAACTAATTAATCACATGCAAAAACTGTCGCCAGTGATTCAGAATCTACTTTGTCACTTTGATCTAAATTAAAAAGGCAAGTGTGGACGTCAATATGGACAAAATCAAGAGACACATGGATACAGTGACTTTCTAATAAAAATGGAAGAAAACTGATAATAATAATAATAATAATAATAATAATAATAATAATAATAATAATAATAATAATAATAATAATGTAGTGTATACAGTCATATTTCTGCACTTTTGTAGTTAATTTTGTGGTCCATGTTTTGTGCAGTACATGAACCTCAACCAAGACATTTACCGGTACATTATCAAATAAATATTTTTTGCACATCCCCTGTGTGCTGTTTTAATTGTATATTTCATAGTTTATGTGCAGTTTTGATTGCATGTCCCTACGCTTATGTGCCATTTTAATTGCACTTTTTTTTTTTTGACCTATTTCCAGTTTTGATTGCACATTTCCTTGACCTCTGTGCAGTTTTGATTGCACATTTATAAGTCTATGTCCAGTTTTGATTGCACATTTCCTTGACCTCTGTGCAGTTTTGATTGCACATTTATAAGTCTATGTCCAGTTTTAATTGCACATTTCCTTGACCTCTGTGTTTTGATTGTACACCCCTAAGATTATGTCCAGTTTTGATTGTGCATTTCCTTGAACTATGTGTAGTTTTGATTGCACACCTAGGTGTATGTGCAGTTTTAATTGCACATTTCTTTGAACTATTTGCAGTTTTCATTGTGCATTCCCTTGGCCATCTCTAAGTCTATGTGCAATTTTGATTCCTGGATCATCACTTATCTATGAATTATTTTTATTTTTAGAATATGCCTGGTGCATTTACTAAATTATCACCAGAATATTATTTCTGAGTTAATAAAGCATACAGTGGTACCTCACCTTACGAAATTAATTTGTTCCAGAAGTGGTTTTGTAACGTGAATATTTCGTAAGTTGAGTAGCTATTTCAATGGAAAAGGGCTGATCCGTTCCAAGGGTTTTTTTAATAGTGTAACATTGTGTTCTGCTTCCTGATTGGCTAAGAGACTGTAGAGCCAGGACTAAACGTGGAATAAACCAGGTCTAGACCAGAACTAAACCAGGTCTAGACCAGGTCTAAACCTGGATTGGACCTGGACTAAACCAGGACCGGACCAGGTCCAGACCCGGACGAAACCGGGACCAGACCAGGATTAAATTACCCCGTGCGGCTTTCCGCTGGCCTCGCACGGCTCCTGCGCTCGCACGTGCTCAGTCCCGAGGGGGAGGCACAGCCTGGGCACCGCGGCTCCATCCCGCGCCCGCAGCCCCGGTGTCTCCATGTCGACGTCGCTTTTTGATCCTTCGATGTCGGCTCTTCCTATCATTGTGAAGCAGAATTCACCAAGCGTTGGATTGTTCACTCACTAATAAGGAACGTGAGCTGGGTTTAGACCGTCGTGAGACAGGTGAGTTTTACCATGTGTTGTTGTGTCTCTGCTCCCCTCGCACGTTCGGCGCTATATTGAGCCGTGTCTACCCCCACGCTTCACTATCAACACATTCCGTTGAAAATCTATGAAAGTTCGAGTGTTCAAACGAGAGAGAAATGCGAGAAAAGCCCAACTCCAGTCTGAGAAAAGCGTAGAATGTGTGGTGAGGCATTTACAGCCCTAAAACATGTAGAACAACCTCAAAATACAAAGTTGTCCTACCTCGTGGACCTCTCCCACCCCGGGCCACCTCTGGAACCTAACCCTGTGTGTGTTGATAAAGTGTATTTACGTTTCGGGGCGTGCATCTGAGCGTGCATTGATTGAATTTTTAATAATAATAATAATAATAATACATTTTATTTATAAAGCGCTTTTCAAGACACTCAAAGACGCTGTACAAGAGGTAAAATCAGTAATAAAACAAGTAACAAAACAATAAACAATCAGAAAAACATTAAACATTAAGAACCATTAAAAGCAGTTTTAAAAAGGTGAGTCTTGAGCAATTTTTTGAAGGTGGGGAGGTCAGAGCAGTCACGGAGAGTGGGGAGTGAGTGAGTTCCAGAGGGTGGGGGCAGCAATGGAGAAGGCTCTGTCACCCCAGGATCGGAGCTTGGTCCTGTAGGGGAGGGACAGGAGGTTGGTGTCGGCGGAACGGAGGGAGCGGGATGGGGTGTGGCGGTGCAGAAGGTCAGAGAGGTATGATGGGGCCAGGTTATGGAGGGCTTTGTGGGTCAGGAGGAGGACTTTGAATTGGATACGCTGAGGGATGGGGAGCCAGTGGAGGTTTTGGAGGACAGGAGTGATGTGGTCTCGGTGGCGCGTGTGGGTGAGGAGGCGGGCAGCAGAGTTTTGAATGTATTGGAGTTTGTTGAGAGTTTTGGAGGGTAGACCATAGAAAAGGCTATTGCAGTAGAATTTTTGAGATTTCGCATTTCGTAACTTGAATTTTCTTTCGTATCTAGAGACCAAAATTTAACGTGAAGGCGTTTCGTAACTTGGATTTTTCGTTTGTAGATTCTTTCGTAAGGTGAGGTACCACTGTATATTGGTATTAATTTGTCAACATCACCCAGCACCACTACTAGAAATCTAAAATAACATTGCATGCGGCTTGATGGCAGGCATCTACTTGGTCTTCAAAACCACAGCCCTCAGTCTTAAGTGCTGAAAATGTACTGAGAGCTTGTCTTGACAGTTTTGCATTATCATTCACGGGTGATTTATAAAACAGGACCACACTTGGATGTCATTTAAAGGCACAAAAAAAGATTAGTTTGAGTTATAACCATGGCACGATAAAACGCTGCAGGCAAAAACAATAGGGGGAGTGCATTTTCAGTGTCAGTGTTTAAGATTGGTGGAGTTGGATGGCGTTCGGACCCCCTTAAGGCTGCATCAGCGCGTCATGGTAACAGAGCGGACAGGGGGCTCTAAAAAGGTGAGACAGCTGCGAGTGATGAGCTAGTGTGTGGGGATGACGGGGTAAAGGACATGAGGACACAGGAGGACAGATACATAAGGTACAGTATATATAAGTAGTGTGTGGCTATATGGTAATGTTACCTCAAAGAACACACCAGGCTAGCACTGCAATTGTTACAGGTATAGGGGTGTAAAATTTTATTGTAGGGGCGAGCGAAATAAAGGTTTTATATTGAGCAAAATTGACTATTGCAAGCTTTAAGACATGTTAAAATGTTGTCACCTCATCAAAAACATACATGGAATTGTGTTTTGGTTCATTCAGAAATGTTTGTGTAATCCTTTATTATTAGTCTGTCTATATCTCCAAAGCTCAAAATGCTCTGTCCACTTCCAGTTTTCAAGGAACTGCTCCTTTTACCATTTGTTCAGCAGAGATGGATAATTCCAGGGCTGAATTAATCGATTCTTGTGATGGTGTATAGAGTTTAAAAACACAGTGGAGTACTTCCTGTATTACCACTAGGGATGTCTCGATCCGATCACGTGATCCGAAATCGGCCCCGATCACGTGGTTTCCGATCGGATCGGAATCGGACGTTACCTCCCGATCAGTATCGGATATATATGTATATATATTCTTATTATTTTTTAACATACCCTAGATGAGATTTATGGTTATGCGGTGGCACAGAGTGAGACTTCCCACATAAACATCAACGTGTGCGGCATTACATGCTATTGGTTAAATACATGGAATCAGGCAGCTCGAAGCACAAAGCTCCTCCTCAATGCGGTCTGATTAGACGAAGTGCAAAGCAAAAACAAATCCAATATATATACTATATTGGATTTGTTACCTGTTAATAAAATGTTTTTTTTTTTGTACTTTTATGTACAGTTTTACTTTATTGCTAACATATAGCATATAGAAATCCAAATTTCTATATGCTTTCCGCTTTTTTCATGATTGGCCACTTTCATCCCTGTATAATGTTTGGCGAGTATGTCTGCGGTCTGAAAATACTATAAAGTTGATGACAACAACATTACCATAGCAAACTGTGGGATATGAAAACTTGGGATTGCAAGGAGTGGAAAGGAAAGGAAAGGGCAACATTTAACACAACAAACCGATGAGGCACCAGCCAAAGACGAGTCAGCTCACACTGCAGGAGAGTTTGAAAAGGAGAGAAAAAAAATGCCCCTTGACAGCGCGAAAACACAGGAGACCACAGCACACCAAGAAAGATAAATAATAAGTAATAAGTGTACTTAAATAATAATAATAATAATAATAATAATAATAATAATAATAATAATAATAATAATAATAATAATAATAATAATAATAATAATAATAATAATAAATATAAGTGTACTTTTTATGTATAATGTAAGTATCGGATTGGGACTTGGTATCGGCAGATACTCAAAATCAAATGATCGGAATTGGATCGGAGGCCCAAAAAACCTGATCGGGACATCCCTAATTACCACATGACATTTCCATTTTCCATTTGAATGAAACAAAACACAATCCAGGTATGTTTCTGAAGAGGAAGCAACATAATAACATAGATCAGAATATAGTATAATATGGGTTGTATAATGTAATTTATTCTTTTCAAAAATAAAATAAGACATTCATTTCATGAACATAAACCAAACAGACTTTTATCTGTGACATTTAAGCCGAAAAATAAAATAATGAAGAAATAAAAAACATTATATAATTGACATGGCTGAATTTAAATCTTGATTAAATTTAATTCATTGCCCTGCATTATTTTACGGTTGTGAGAACAGACATTCCAGCTTTACGATCCTTCATGATCATTGTCACAATTAGCATAAAGATTTATACAATTTATTGCACAAGGAAATTACTAGGACACAGTAGCTCACAAATTACAATATAAAAGTAGTTAGGTTAGTGAGGTGATAAAACTTTAAAACATTGTAAAATAAAGGTAAAATATAAAATATCTAATTTAGTCATAATTAAATGAAATCGAATGTGATGTGAATGAAATTAAAGAATCCAACTACACATATTCCCTTTTATTTTCTTTTTCTAGTGAAGATGAACGATGTATGATACTGTTTTTATAATTTACTATTTTTACAATTAGTAGTTTTCTATTTGTTGATCATTTTGAAGTCAGACGCCCTTCCCATCCCATTACACGTGATTACACTGCGGATGAAGTGTCTTGCCCACTGACACAATGACTTTTCTCACCAAATACGAGCTAAGAAAACATTTGGCTTTGCAAGTACCAACAGATATGAACCAGGTTTACGCTATTTTGTAATATATGTTTTAATGTTGTTTTTTCATCACAAACAGACTTGGAGTTGTCTTTTGTTCCATTCACACATGTTTAATACACAAATCCTGCATATTTGGATCATTTCAGCCCTGGAATTGCCAGTTTCTACTGAACAAAAGGTAAAGGGAGCTGTTAACATGAATCCTACCACTACATAACATCATACCGTAGAAAAGAGCATTTTGAGCATTGGGGATGTAGACAAACTAATAATAAAGGATTACTCAAACATGTGTGAATGAAAGAAAACACAACTTTGGGTATGCTTTGATGAGGTAACAACATTATAGCATGGCTTAAAGGGACAGTGTGCAAGATTTTTAACCATTAATTACTGAAATTGAAGATACCAATTCAAAAATACATTGTTTTCCAAGCCTTTTCACTTCCATCATGAAATCAAAGTATTCTTTTGGACTTAGATATAGTCACATAAAAGGGGGATCTTCCCCATGCAGAGGCAGCCATTTTGAATACGAGAGCCGCAGAAGGACATTTGGGCTCCGCCTTCGGCAAGGCTCGTGGTTTTGGGTAAATGACACAAGCATGCTGCCGGATCACACGTTGTAATGGATCTAACACGTGTTTTGGACTAAATAGTTTTACTGGATTTTATTCGCTGGATCCTTACGGACAAATTGAGAGCAAGTTTATGGTGAAATACAGAGTTTGTCCTGTGCAAAGCATTCTAAGGTAAGCTAACCTCGTTTTGTGCTTTTCCGTTTAAAAGCCCCATGTGCTCGGGGAGTGATTATTGTGCAGGGAAATGAATTGCATAGTCAAAAAGAGGAGACTGTAAGGTTTCATTTGATGTGTAGAGTGTCATGGTACATGATCGGGAATGTGTGTTTTCATGCGGGGAAAAAAAAACAAAAACGGGACCACATTTTATTTATACAGCAGCAGCGCACACGAGCCGCGCGCGCCCGGGTGACCCTCGAGGTCTGCCGTAGCTAAAACAGAAAGTGCAATAGCACCATCCACCTATGCGCCACGAATCCTACACACTGGGGCTTTAAAGCTCAAGGAGTCAATTTTGTGTACCTTTAAAACAGAACTATAGCACTAAGACTAGAGCTAATGAATGTCTGAAACAGGTCAACCTGAAGTTGCCCACATACCACAGTTTGAGAACTATGAGGGTGTGGATAAAACTGATTAACCTTTGATTTGTGATCCCTCAACCCACTGTGTCACTACTGGCCAGGCTGGAGCATAGCTGACATATTACAATTACTTTTCACCTTCAATTTACTACAGTTGCGCACTTTGTTAGCTACCATGCATTCTGAAATGTCAGCGACTATTATGCAAATCAGCGTCGAAAATGGGCGCATATTTTCACACTAAAAGAATGTGTTTGCTCCAGGTTGGATGACATGTGTTGCAGATCAAAACCATGTCAAAAGCACAGGGGCTGGTCCTAATGAAAAGTGCATCAATAAAAGGTTTTACAAGGTCAGATATCACTCAAGAGCTCTCGCACTGTGCCTTTTAATCAAGGACATTTTTTTCCTTCGAATAACAGCAGAAAATATGTCTAAAGGCGAAGTCTTCTCCACAACAACAAAAACATATCCTCTCTTTGTCTAATGCACTGGCTTGGACTTATCACAATCAATTCAGAAATGTAATTATCAAATTGAATTTTTCTAGTTGATTAGAAAAATTCAATTGATCCACTCCTTTTCGTCCAGGAGTGGATCAATGTGCAATGGTCCTCTGGTGCACTGTGTAACTTTTCTGGTGGTCCATCAAATGCTTTTCTCCATGTAGGTGTTATTGCTTTGTCTGGAATCTTTCACTGTATGGTATTAAGCCTTTCTATCTTCATGGAAACCAAATGAGACCAAGTTACAGGTCAGATCTGTGTCTCACAGTCAGAATGTCTGTTTTTCAAGGTATTTTGAAGCAGTGAACCTACCTGTAATTGCATAAATGCAATCATACTGTGAACATTCTAGGCAGAGCAATGGCATGTCCATAGAAACAAGCAGGTGACAGACCCCCAAACAAAAAGTTACATAGTGCACCTTTAAAACACTGGAAGGCTGTTATCTGACCAGCCAGAATTACACGCTTTGACAAAACTGTAAAAAGACGAGCGGATCTGGAGCTGTATCCTGACTCCCTGATTTCAGAGGGCGTGATTGAAAGGCAGATTAACCAATCAGGGATATGCATGCTCCATTTGTGTCAAAAACAAACATGGCTTCTTACACAAAAAACCTGGGAAAAATAGCTCAAAAGCGAGGATTTTACTAAATCAACAATCGAAGCAGCAAATTATTATTTATCTGAGGTAAAAGAAGTTATATATTTTGTTGTGAATCATACAAGAATTTTGGAGAGGAGTCTCTCAAATGTCTTCTGCATTTGAGAGACATGATACAAATTGGCGGCTGTGGTTGGATCATCTCAAGTTTGGACAAAGGATTGTCACACTTTAGACCCTTCTAGATTCAAAACAGAATGTAGAAGAGTGGCTGGTGAGGCAAGGGAGGCTCAGGGTGAGATATCCAATACACAACAGAGGTATAATGACCCATAATGTAGTTAACTAGTTAACTATAGGCAGGGCATTTTCCCTTTAAAGCTCGTCCTTTTCGAGTTGGACTTAGTAACTCAGAGTAGAATAAATTCCTAGTGTTTTGAGCCAGTACCATCAAATTGAAAATGGCTTCTGGATGGAAGTCTGGATCGCAATAACAATGTCCAGATGACCATCTCTACATTGCAGTTAATTAGGTAATTAGAGTGTCCCCAGAATACAACAAAATATTCATTATTAATTGAAAAACTCTGCTAGTCGTGTAGTTTACATCTACTAAAATGTTTTAAAATGCATGGGATTCTTGTATAGAAGTACTTCCTCAAATGTTAAAGGTACCATCTTGAGTACATACCATGTATTTTCTCCATGGAGACGTTATTGATACCTAGAATGTCCCACAGTATGACTTTATACTTTTTCCTCAAGACAAACAGGTAGCACCGCCAAGAAAAACTTACAGGTCAGATCTGTGAAGAGGTGACCCCCACTGGCAGTGAGAATGCATGTTTTTAAAGGGATATGCCACCCCCAGGTCAAACTTGGGCATCTCCCCACAGTCCAGAGACTAAAATAAGTGGTGGAAAGCGTTTTCCTGCTCACCCAGCCATTGTCCGAGTCTGTCGCCACTGACCGCCGCGGTATCTGCAGCTCCTCCGCCTTAGACTGGAGTCTAACGTCGCCAGAGAAAGATTTCGGCCAAAAGGAATTAATTTGCTCGATGCGTTTCCCAATTACTTTATGTGTAGTGCGCATTCATATCGAGTGCAAATAAATGTGCAAATCAACACGGAGAGCTTGCCTTGGTCATTTTGGGTGGGAACTATTTTCCAGTGCGGAAGAATACAGTCGAATCACGCACCACGTTGTGCAACAGGGGAACTCCCTTCCCAGTGCGTAACTGGGATTCCCCTGGCAGCACGCTGCAGTTTAAGTAGCCTGTTTAAGTAGCCTTATACTGTGGAAAATTCCAGATAAAGTAATTATATCTCCATGGAGACACGAAGGTGGCAGACCTAATACAAATTACATTGTTCTCCACAATACGTTTAAATACATGCTGTCCCATTTAAATAAATAAACTTAAACTTAAAGTGCACTGATTTTATTATTTATTTGATTCACAAAATATGAAAAGATATCAGTGTCATAATGTTAAACATGCAAGAAATGAATGATAAGGAGAAGAAAGAAGAGTATTATTGTGTTATCTGCTAATTTTTCCATACAATGCATGAAGACCAGCTACTTTAAAACATGTCAATACATTTCATTTCAATAACAAATATGTATACGTTGCAGATATCAGATATCTGTTCAGTTTTCTTTTTCATACTTCTTGTCTACATATTACTGTTTTGCCTTGACTACTCCACAATATGGAAAATAAACTTGTAATCACAATGGAGACAGGTTAATGGTCAGCTCTATGGAGAAGTAAACCTGCCCATCGTAAGAATTCATGTTTTTCTAGGTATTTTTGAGCTATAAAATGCCTGTAAATGAATAAATGCAAGGACGATATGTTACAGACATGTTGGAACATTTAAATGCCATTTTTGATCTGAAAATAAACACATCTTACAAACAGAAAGTGCACATCTTACATTCCAATTTCCTGAAAAATAAAAGTGTGAATGTGGATTGGCAAACCATTCCATTTGATTTTATGGATCAAGGATTTTGTATGGAATCAGCCCAGCACGTTAAACTCAATGACTGTCGATGTAATGAGGCGCTCTTAAGCACAGGTGTCCCCCAGAGCTGTGTCATTTTCCTCTTTTTTATTGTCTATTTTTACCAATGACATTATGTGCTACAATAATGGCCCTATTCTGATTAACTGTAGGGACAAACGCAGCCCACGACGAACATCTCATTTCTACTCAGTTAGAGAAAAAGAAAAGGGAAGTTTGCAGATTTTATTGCTTGGTTCAATTCTGCCCGACCTCTTGACGAAATATGCAAGCAAAAAGCAAGATTCTGTCGCTAAGGTTGGCAGTTTTTATGTATTTTGGTAGAGCCTCGCAGGGCTTCACAAATTTATTGTTTTAACTAACAGAATGTTCAAATCACATAATGAAATATTAACACTGACGCATAAGTAATCAGACCAATGAAAACAACTAGAACAGTCTGATACTATGAGTTTAAATAATGAAAATATAGATTATAAATTTAGAATTCATTGCATATCACTTTATTGCTACTCAATTTTAATAGTAACTCATTTATAATTTATTTGGGCAATGTTTATGCTTGCAATAATAAGCCACTTATGAATGCTGCTGGGTTTAAAACAAATGTATTAACTAACAGACAATCAGAAAACAGCAGGTGGCGCTATCGAAAGGCAATGGAACTAACAATTTTATATACATGAAGCTCAGACCTGGATTTAAATGTGGTGGATGTAAAAGTTTTTCTCATAAATTTTATGCTGGTTTACTTATGTCTGTATGGCACAGTAATTAGAAATAATTAGGGATGCACTAATACGATATTGGTTTTGGATATCAACGCCAATGTTTTTCATAGATCTAAAATCGGTTCCAATATATCACTTTAGTCTTTATGGTTTTGGTTCTTTTTGGTTTATAAACGTGTAATAAGACTATTTACAGACGGGAGTGGCTCAAAACGTTACTTTTTTTTACTGATTAGCTGTGTAAATGGGTCTAAAATAGAAGTGTACACCTATCCCTGGCCTTATTTTGGCATTTTAGTGCATATTTGTTAAAAATCTGACTTTTGGGTCAAAAGCCGTGTCTGTACTGGCCTCTTTAGGATCAACTATGGCCACTACATTTGAATTTCCGGGTTGGACAAACAGCCACCAATGAGTCGAATGTAGGTTATTATGTGACAAGCGCAGCCGCTCACGGTCAGCTCACGGTCAGCTCACGGTCTATGGGCAGTACATGACGACCCCCTCTTAGCCCTCTCTATACCTGGCTATGCTTCGTGGAGAAAATTGCGTCGCCGTCACTCTCCATTGGCAGTATGCTATTGCTTGCTCTCACTGCTGTCACCCGGCTGTCACTCATAGGTAAAGCTCCGTCCCACGCCATCACCCCACCTGTGCTCCCCAACCTGCCGAGTACCGCCCACTTTGTTGGATTTTTCAAATTTTGACTGTGGGGGCAGAGTCGTTTAGCTGCTCTTTAAAGGGATATGCCACCCCCAGGTCAAACTTGGGCATCTCCCCACAGTCCAGAGACTAAAATAAGTGGTTGAAAGCGTTTTTCTGGTGACGCAGCCATTGTCCAGGTCTGTCAGCACTGACCGCCGCGGTATCTGCAGCTACTCCACGTTAGACTGGAGTAGCTAATTTGCTCGATGCTTTTCCCAATTACTTTCTGTGTAGTGCGCATTCATATCGAGTGAAAATAAATGTGCAAATCAACACGGAGACCTTGACTTGGTCATTTTGGGTGGGAACTATTTTTCAGTGCGGAAAAACAGAGCCGAAGCACACACCACGCTGACAGGGGAATCCCTGTTAAGCACCAGGAAGGCAGTTCCCCTGTTACGCTGCGTGGTGTGTGCTTCGGCTGTGTTTTTCCGCACTGAAAAATAGTTCCCACCCAAAATGACCAAGTCAAGCTCTCCGTGTTGATTTGCACATTTATTTGCACTCGATATGATTGCGCACTACACAGAAAGTAATTGGGAAACGCATCAAGCAAATTAATTCCTTTTGGCCGAAATCTTTCTCTGGCGACGTTAGACTCCAGTCTAACGTGGAGTAGCTGCAGATACCGCGGCGGTCAGTGCTGACAGACCTGGACAATGGCTGCGTCACCAGGAAAACGCTTTCCACCACTTATTTTAGTCTCTGGACTGTGGGGAGATGCCCAAGTTTGACCTGGGGGTGGCATATCCCTTTAATATTAAAGTTGTAAAGCTGTTTTGTATTCACTTTAAATGATAAATAACAGCAACAAAATACTTTTTTTTAACCATACTTCATTTGTGTTTATAGGAAATAATGTTATTCGTATACTTTCAGTTTCTGCCATAGTACTGGTCGATATCGGGTATAGGCCGATACTTAAAGCCAAAGTATCGACATTGGTATCGGAACAGAAAAAGCTGGATTGGTGCATACAGATAATAAAGAAACTATTACTGCTTTTGAGCCCCTTTAACAGAATTTTTGTACCTATCCCGCAAGGATACAAGGGTACAAAGGCTGAGATACACCTAATGTTACATTCATGGTGTAACTCTGGCCACAATTAACTATCTCACTAAAAACACACATTACAGACTTTTATTACAAATTAGTCCTGGATGTGGTCTGATATACCTTCTCACTCCAAAAGGCTGTTTCCGCACTGTAAATTGTAAACAACAGAAAGCAGCCAGTCGTGAAGAGATATTGGATGTGTGTTTTATCTTATCTAGATTTGTAGCAACAAAATCAATTTTTAATTTAACTCCTCATTATTATTATTTTAATTATAGAGGTCTCCAGCAGCCCATTGAACCAGCTAAACAAAGTGTCCGGCTGTGTATTTTGGTGAGGGATGTCTCCTCTCTTTGAGGTAACTAAAACTTGCAAAAAAAACTTGTGCAGTAAACTTTTATGTCTCACTTTTATAACTTCACAGAATTACAGTGAGATATAGACTGCAAAAAGTAATATCAATATACACTGAATTTACTTAATTAGACCTTGATTTGAGTAGATTTGACTAAAAACTAAAATTAAAATTAAAATTAATAATAAGTATTTCTTAGTTGAGCCTAACAACATAAGATTTAGTTTCTTAAATTAAAGGTGCTTTGTTAAAATGGAAATGCTTTTATAACAAAAAGTCCATATAATCATTCAATAATTCAATAATACACAGGATATATGTTATCACACACGTACACACACACACACACACACACACACACCTTAGCCCTGGTTTAGTGCTGGTTTAGACCCGGTTTAGATCTGGTTAAGTCTTGGCTTAGTCCTGGTTTAGACCTGGTTTAGACCTGTTTTAGTCCTGGCTTAGTCTTGGTTTGGACCTGGTTTAGTTTTGGTTTAGTCCCGGTTTAGATCTGGTTTAGTCTTGGCTTAGTCCTGGTTTGGACCTGGTTTAGTCCTGGTTCAGACCTGGTTTAGTCTTGGTTTAGTCCTAGGGTGACCACCGGCATGAAACAGGAAAGGAGGACACTTGTGTCCAAAAAGGAGGACAAAGGCCCTAAAGTGAGGACACCTTGGTTTTTTTTTGTTTGTGCGGAAAAAGAAAGCCGAAGCACACAGCACGCAGCGTAACGGGGGAACTCTAGCCTGGGAATTCCCAGGCCGCTTCCGTTCGTTTCGAACTGGAAGGCGCTTGTGATATGGTCAGGTGTTAACCAGACTAGGGGAACTCCCTTCCTGGTGCGTAAACAGGGATTCCCCTGTCCGCGTGGTGTGTGCTTCGTCTGTCTTTTTCCGCACTGAAAAATAGTTCCCACCCAAAATGACCAAGTCAAGCTCTCCGTGTTGATTTGCACATTTATTTGCACTCGATATGAATGCGCACTACACAGAAAGTAATTGGGAAAAGCATCGAGCAAATTAATTCCTTTTGGCCGAAATCTTTCTCTGGCGCCGTGGCCTCCAGTCTAAGGCGGAGGAGCAGCAGCTGCGCGCGGCGGTCAGTGCTGACAGACTCGGACAATGGCTGGGTGACCAGGAAAACGCTTTTCATCACTTGTTTTAGTCTCTGGACTGTGGGGAGATGCCCAAATTTGACCTGGGGGTGGCATATCCCTTTAAGTACAAAAAGACCTGTTCCATTGGCAGATAATTTTACTTGTTAAGTGAAATTTACTCAAATTAAATTAACATTTTCTCAGTTCAAGTCTTTTTAACCTTTCTGCAGTGTACACAAGTATTAATTTCACCATAAGAGTGTATTTAACCCAGTCCCTCATTAGACATCTAAAGACCTTATTGATTTAAACCTGTAGCTGTCTAGACTAAAGAATATCCAGTCTGTCAAAGAGTTTTCCGCACAACCAAATGTACTTAAAATATCACGCCATTAAAGTTTTGCCTGATGGTTTCTGTCTAAATGCTGACCACTTCTCCAAACTAGACGATGTAGGGCTAAAAAAATATGAAACGGTTATCGTGAGTATGGTTCTTGATATTTCAGTGTTACGTGATGTTTGTCCATGTATGGTTCTTTATGTTTTATGGTGCATGGTTTCCAATGTTGGCAAACTGAACTGGATTTCTTTCAATGAATAAACTGTTTTAGCCAATAACTGCACTTTAGCTTTTTCTGTTCCGATATCTATATTGATACTTTGAGTATTTGAGTACTTTTTATCTGCAGATACTTTTTATACGACTAGATATTTACAGATACCAGTGTAGGGATGTAAAATGGCCCTTATGTCATTAAAACACAGTTAACTCATTACACAAGAGATCCAAATGTGTTATGTAACTGTTACTTATCCTTTAAATCTTCACTGAACATCTTGTATGATTAAAGGTTCAAACATTTTGAGATATTCTAGTGCAAAATCAGCCAGTAAATAGTCTTATTACATTTAATTAAAGGCCCAACAGGATATCGGCTGAATCAATATGGAACCAATACCCAGTTCAGCAAATGTTTCAGTATAGGCGGGAATATTAGATACCAGTATGGGTGTCAGTACTTCCCTAATGACATATGAAAACCCTTCAGGCATACTGATGAGACAACAACATTATAACATGGTAAAACGCTCCAAAAAAGTCTCATTTGCAGAACATCCTCTCTTTAAAAACTAAATATATCTATATCTCTATTGCAGTCTAATAGCTGACCCCTATAGCTGAGATATTTTTGATTACTGTATTTCTACATTTTATTTTTACTTGTACATATACATTTATATAATTATGCTTCATTGACACTAGTCTTGATTTAATCCTACCTGCACCTTTGTACATTGTACCTTGTATTTTTATTACATTTTATTACATATTTTATTATATTGTTTATTATATTGTTTACTTCTTCCCCTGCACTTTTGCAACACTTTTCTTACCATGTACTATTATTGCATGTTATTAGTACTTCTTGACTATCTTAGCGAGTCAACGGTTCTTCTGATCCTAAGCATTTCATTGCATTGACCTTGTGTTGATTCTGCATATGAAAAATAAACAATCTTGAATCTTGAATTTTGAATCTGGGGCGGCAGTGGCTCAGTTGGTAGAGCATATGTCTCGTGATCCAGTGGTTAGTGGTTCGAATCCCGCTCTTGACGGGTTGACCGCATATGATCCCACAAATGAGCGCTGCCGTTGTGTCCTTGGGCAAGACACTTCCCACCCCACCTCGCCCCCAGTGTCTGTGGACACTGGTAGCCCCCATGGCAGAAGATACATCAAGGCCCGTTGTGACGTGAGCCGTCCTCCTGTGGACCCACCACCCGCGGAAGGATTCATGGGGGCTGGTGCTTTGTGTTCTGGGCAGCAGAACACTGCTTGGACTGCTGCCCCCGCGACCCAGAAAATGGAAGAGAATGAATGAATGAATCTCTTGCTATTTTTGCTACTTTTAAAAATTATTATTATCATTACCATTTACCTCTTTGTTTTTATATTATATTATGATGCGTGAGCTACTGTGTCCAAATAGTTTCCCGTGTGGATGAATGAAGTTTGCCAAGCCAAAGTCTAAACCAAAATCTAAAGTAGAAAACCACACTAATGATTGCGTGATTATGTGACCATATTGGCAGAGACAGAGCTCCCAAGACGCCCTATCAGCAGTCAAGTCTGCCCCCAACTGCTGCCCTAGTTCAGTTTGGCCGGGGACTTCAGAAATTGGTCGATCGCAACCTTAGAAAATCATTTGGTGCCAATACGGGTAGCATCCAAACAGGCGGCTGGCTCGCTCACTGAGCCTGATGCCTTAAAGGGGGAGAGGGGAGGGGCCCGAGCATCCCCAGTGAAAGATGTGTGCTTTTTAAAGGGGAGCAGTCGTGAATTCAAATCATAGTGAAGACTCCAGGGTGAGAGCTCAGACGCAAATATTGATTAGAAAATCGGTAGAATAAAAAGTGGGTTAATCTCTCATTTGCTTGAGATAATATGAATCGTTTTCCACACTGAAGTAAATATAGAGTTCAAATATTTACATTTCATTGCATTTTTCAATCCAAAAAACATCCTGATTTATTTTATACAGTATTATGGTTTAGCGAAATCGGCCTGCATGTAAACAAATGTAGTATTTACATTAAAGCTGCACTGCGTAACATTTCTAGTGGAGGGTCCGCCACATGCTTGTCTCCATGGAAATGTTATTGCTGTGTCTAGACTGTCCCACAGTATAGATTAAACCTATCTATAACAGTATACAGCGCTGAACTACATTACAGTTCAGATCTGTGGAGAGTCGTCCCTATTTACAGAAGGAATTATTGTATTTTTGAGCGATAGAAACAACTGTAATGAATAAATGCAATGGATATTTTTAATGTCATGTCATTTCAGGCAAAGCAGTGATATCTCCATGGAGACATGCAGATGGTGGAGTGTTCCTACGTTTGAAATTGTGCACTTTTAATCACACGTAGTGATGCCTCACACATTTTTCTTCACTCAATTTTTTTTCATTCACCAATTCATAGCATTTATTTGGGGCCAGATTAATTGTCATTCTCCTCCCATGGCCTAATCCACACCAGCAAGCTCCATCTATCTACCTCATTCATTCAAGCAAGCCCACCATCTTGTATCTATGGATATGCTATTGCTTTACTTCAAATGTTCCTCAATATGGCATTAAACCCATAAAAATAATCATACCACCAGAAACACCAGTCTCCTCCCCCTCTTCATCTCTTCCTCCACCTGTCTCTCCCTCACCTGTTCATATTATTTAAAGGCACACTGTGTAACTTTTCTGGTGCAGTCTTTGTCACCTTCTGGAAGTATTACAGTATGACATTTAAAGGTCCGATGGCATGAAATTTTCACTTTCTGAGGTTTTTGAACGTTAATGTGAGCTCCCCTACCCTGTTTAGCCCCCCCCCCCCATGGTTAAAAGTTGCGAAATGTGTAAACTGAGCATTTGCGATCCTTTTCTGCGTTACAAAAAATCGGAGCTCAAACGGGCGATTTTGAACAAGTCACCTTATTGACGTCAGATCGAAAAAAGAAATGCAAATGCAGTTCCACCCCCGTCTGTCTGTACTCAGCGTCTCTGTAAATCACGCCCAGAGAGTTTGGACCGCGAATGCGCTAGGCAATGCGAAATGCACTTTTTTATTTGCCTGGAGGCACGTCCGAGTGTTTCTAGGCTCGGAAGTCCTTTATCTGAGCCTCTGGACCTTTGAACAGCAGTGGTTTGATTTTATTTTATGTGGAAATGTGTTTATTTTTCAATGGAACGCTTCAAATCTCTCCCCCCGTGCAAAAACATGGAAATGGATCAGCTGAGAACTAGAGCGGAGAGCGGAGAGCGGAAAGTTTGGTCACGCCCCCCACCCTCTACTATTGGCCATCTCTTTTCTCCTCATTTGCATTCAAGCAACAACGCCCATTATGGCCTGTTCAGAGAGAAAAAAAATACTCTTTCTCATCTTATCTCTGTTTCTCATGCACTGAGTGTTGATTTTGAAGAAGGATTCATTTACAGTATTGGGAACCATTAAGGAGCCATATAAAAGCATCAAGAAGTACCATGTCATGGGATCTTTAACTTATCTATCTTGCATTCATTCAATTACAGGTGTTTTATTGCTAAAGAAGACATGCATTCGTACTGTGAGTGGAGTCACCTCTCCACAGATATGAACTGTAACTTGGCCCGGTGGCGTCAATAGCTTGTCCCCATGGAGATAGATCAGTTTAAAGGTTCTATATTATGAAAAACTGACTCATGTGAGCTTTAAGTCATGTTAGAATGTTGTTACCTCATCAAAAACAGTTGGAGTTCTGGTTTTTTTTTGCCATTCACACATGTTTGAGTAACCCTTTATTATTTGTTTGTCTACATGTCCAAAGCTCAAAATGCTCTGTTTCACGTTCTGATGTCATGTAGTGGTAGTTTTCAAGTTAACAGCTACCTTAGAGTAGAGACCGGCAATTCCAGGGCTGAAATCAACCCATTGATTCTAATGAAGGTGCACGGAGTTTAAAAAGACAACTTCCTGTATTACCACATGACATCACAAGGTGGAACAGAGTGTTTTCTGTTTGAGAGAAAAACTCAGCCTAGATATGCAGAATATTCAACCCAAATCCTAACTCCAGGTATATTTTTGATAAGGAAACAACATTATAACATAGATCAGAAAATAGCCATACTGTAGAATATTTGGTAAAAAAAAAAAATAAAAATAAAAAATCAATCAACACAAACAAGTGGCAGACCCTCTACCGGTAAAGTTACATAGTCCCCCTTTAAGTCTTTCCCAAAATGGCCGACTACATCACACAATAGCCCAGCCTCACACCTCTATTCACTCTCCAGACAAGACAAGACGAAACATGCTCGCAATCAATAGAACATGGTAAAGAGGGCGGGCTTTAAAGGGCTTGTATGCATGTTTTATTCCCATGGCTGAGTTCAATCTTTGTTATCTCATGTATAAAGTCCGACTGCACAACAAAACACAACAAAAATACACGCTTTGATGTTTCAGACAACCGACCAAATCAAATAATAGCAGGAGACCCATTTATACAGCCATTGCACCTTTTATATCATACAATTCTTTTATCAAATCTGAACGGCGACTGCATTTTGCGATCATCTTTTTTACTCCACACCCCATGAGACTTTACATCTTGGTCACATCAAAGGCAAAAGTGAATATTTGATAAAACTAGCCGGGACCT